>OX402577.1:28968139-30168139 GCA_948098905.1 Tiliacea aurago | reverse complement strand
AAGACACTATAATGACTCTTATTTTTTTATTTTCATTATCGTTTTATTTTCTTAAAAAGCTGGTAATATCCGCACGGATCTAGAAATAAAATAACACTAAACGTTACGCCGAAGTCGTGCGCTATTTACAAGACAACTATTGTGGACATTATTTTATTTTTTTGAACAGAAATAACAGCATCAATCTTAAAGTTAGTGTCATGTTTGAAGATATACCTAGGTGCCTGCCGCTGCCTACACGTTACATAACATCACGCGTGTATTCCCCGAAGGGTTAGGCAGAGATGTACCTATAGTACTTACACCCACTTTTTGCCAATTATCTTAAAGTCCCATGTGAAATCGATTTGCATTTTAGACTTAGGAACCAAGGTCCAATGATTTAAAAACTGTTTAAAGTTCTTACTTTCCTAAACTGCCGTTCTTCGAAGAGGTCAAATATTCCAAATTTAAACATTACCTTAACTTCACATATTTTGTGAAGAAATTCTAAAGTTTCGTTAATTGTGGCAATTAAAATTGTTGCAGGGTGTTTCAGAAGTCGTTAGGTACTCAGTCAGGCTTAAATTATAGCCCAGTGTTCAGTTTGAAGTGATGCCGTTTAATAGTGATGCCGTTTAGGGTCATTACCGTTGAGCGTGAGGTTCTGTGAGACATCAAACAAACTGGAAATTTAACAATAATAAAAACGTTTATTTCGACCAACAAGAGGATCATAATTATGCACAAAAAATTACAAAATAAAAATTAAAAATAGACACAATTATAAAGACAATAAACAACAACATAACAATAGACAATACACAAGACAATTAAGACTTCGATTACTCAGTATGTGAACCATACAGCAATGGTGCAGGTACTGGCAATCGAACCTCTGCGCGAATGCCATCAGGATGCCGCTGGAGCTAGCCCGAACCCTGCGCACCAGGGATGTACACCGTTCTCGCATAGTAGAATAGAAACAACGAGAGGCAGACAAGAGACGTAAGATTAAATCTGTCAATCTGATTCACACAACTCCAGGATTTTTTCCGAAACCATTTCTAAAACGTTAGTTCTTAGAATAGAATAGTCTTTCTTATGTACAACATAGGAATTACATATATATGAAAGTAGAAATTTTACATAGGGTGACACAATGGGCGGTCTTATCGCTAAAAGTAGTATTTTAAAGCAACCTTTGGATGTATTTAAAGGGAGAAGAAGAGACAACACTGCAGGTAGTCTGTGGTGTGGTTCTTATTTAGCAGTCTACTTATTTCCGTCTCTTTCCACATTGTGTTTTCGGGCTTTTTAGTCGTTGCGCAATTTTCTTACATCGACAACCCACATATATAATGATACTTATGATAAAAACCTTTTTTATCAGGTACTTGATTAGATCACCGTAAAATAAAGCGTAAAAGTGCTACAACTTGCTCTATTATTCCAATGCTATAAAAATACCTATGAAACACAGGCGAAGTGCTTACTATTTAAATTTAATATATTCTACACTAAATTAACTTTTTCCAGGACCTGTTTCAATATACATACGTACATAAACTCACGTCTTCTTCCCATGGGGGTAGGCAGAAATTTTAAAACGCCACCTGCTACGCTACATACATGGGTACTTTTTTTGCTTTGTTTCTACATGTGGTTACACACGCACGCCGGTTGCTAGTACTGCGCACCTGACCCTTCTGAAGAACATCACCAATTAGGTCACTACATATCCTCCTAGGGCCTCCTATCCCGGCGTTTCCACTCACAGCTTGTAAATACCTTTTGTTAGTCGCCTTTCATTCATCATCACCAAACCATCTAAGCATTTTTTTTTATACAACCTGTTTTTTTTTATATCCCATAACTCTAGGGTTATATTCTGTAGGTAAAAATAATACTAAAACTCCTAGAATAGGTGGTCCAAAAATGCATCGTTTCAAAGATATCATCAATCATAATTAAATTAGGTCAAAAATTGTCACCAGTATGACGAATCTTTACTTTTGCGAGGTTGCCAAACTTCGCAGTAGTGTAGTAAAATAAATAGTAAAATAAAATATGTAGGTATGTTGGTATCGGGACTTCCCGGCGGCAGCTAGTGAAGGGAAAGCTACCTTGTCGACGTTGTCATATTTCACGTAAGGGTGTTTTACATTAATAATCGTGACTTTGCCGAATTATTTTGTATGAAAAATGAAAAAAAAAAATAACGAAGGATTGGAACATAACTCATATGCCAGTTGATTCTTTGATATGACCTCAATCATACCCTAGAGTTATGGGATATAAAAAAAAACACGTTGTATAAATCCTGAAAAATATATGTATTAAGTTGAAAGTTGTACAAAAGACGATATTAAAATGTAGTCCTATTACAATGAACGTCGGTACAAAATGTGAATAAAGAGTCCTCATGAAAGCCTCTCCTGCCCTCACCCCGATTCATTGGGGGTCGGCGCAACATGTCTTTTTCATACATACTTCTCTGTTAAGGCTCGTACAGACTCCACCGGCACCGGCAAAGAAATTGTGCTACTAGTGTCGGGTCGACCCCGCGATATCGCACTAGTCTGTAACTCAGTCCATCCATCTTTCCTTTGGTCTTCCCCTACTTATACCCATTCACTTTATTAATACTCAAAACTTTCCTAGAGTCCTCATTAAATTGTACATAAAATTATCAAAAAAAATACAAAAGTTTCGTCTGTCTGTCAAAGCGGAGTTAGAAAATTACGACTTTTCACAAAACTTTTCTTGTATACAGGGAAGGGTTTTGAAATGGAATTGAATGTTTAAAATTGGAACTTTTGAAAGTGGTAGAAAAGTATACATTGGACTCGATTTATAAATGAAAACTTAAAATAAAAAAACATTTGCTGTTTCAAAACCTAGATATTAAAATAAAGCAATAAAAAGATTTTCACCAGCAGGTAATACAAAAAGCTTGAATAATAACTTCCAATAGTATGTAACTCAGCTATACAGTGTAAGGCTACGTTCGGACGACACGCGCATAACCCGCGCCGACCACGTGCACGCCCGCACACGCATTGTGCCCGCCTTGCACCCGCGTTCGCCACGCGCAAAATCCGCTCCCACCCCGCGCCCGCCTCGCACGCGCTTATACTACTTATTAATTTAATCAAAAAACGGCCTTGATCACAGTCAATATGGCACTAGCCGCAGCGCGGGCACAAGGCGGGCTCGCAGCGGGCGCGGAGCGGGTGTGGGTCGACTTCGATAAATGCAATTTGAGATCTATTGATGTATAGATCCACGGTTAAGGAAAAGGGATTCGAACATTCTCTGTGTTGATCGCAGTAGAACGGCCCTCCTACGTAAAAGTGTTTATTTGGCTCCTGTTATTTTCAATAAAATTCCACGACAAATAAAAAATCTTAATAATAATATGTTATATTATATATATTTATACCAACACCTCAGGAGGCTCTCATTACGCGGCTGGGTCAAGGGCTTGATTCAGAAAGCAGTACTCCTCGACACGGCACGCATAGTGAGGAGGTTCCTCTCTCTAGAGCCCTAACCACCGGCAGCTTGGACCTTGTTCCTGATGCCGATGGACTACTGTTTTTTGTATTTTTAAATGTTTTTCTTTTTTAATGTTTTTTATAAAAAATATTTAAAAATATAATCAATATGTATGTTTAAGTAATAAATGAAAATAATAATATGTTTAAACAGAAACTGAAAGAATTTTTAATTCGTAAATGTTACTACTCCACAACTCAGTTTATGGAGGACACCACTGACATTTAGATTTTTGCATTATTACATTTAGATTATTATTATTTTGACATTGGTAATTTATTGTGTGTTAGTACGTAAGGAATTGTGTGTTAGTGTGTAAGTAATTGCATTATTTGAAAGGTGTGTCTGTTGTTTCGACACAATTAGAATTGTATTATTATTTGTATGCTCTCGAGTAAAATGTAGCGAACTAACCATTATATTATAACAACTTATTGTATTTATACCTACATTAACGAATAAATTTGATTTGATTTGATTTATATAATTTGTGTCATAAGACTCAAATTATAGGTATACAACCAATTACAAAGCGAGCGTGGCAGGCGCGGCGAGGGCGCGTGGCATGCGCGTAGCGGGCGCGTGTCGTCTAAACGCAGCCTTATGCATGATCACACACAGACAATCACAGTTAAGCCGAAATAGTGATAAGTGTAGCCTAAATTATTATTATCGTAAGGTTTACTTTACGGGTCACAGCAATGAGGAATAATAACGCACTGTAATGCGGTATCAACTAGTACAGCCATAATACACCCCGAATTGTGACTGTCACTGGCGGCCTTATATATTGTAATGTCAACAGTCTATTTATAGCAATAAGTTGTGCATAACCAAATAAGAATATAAATAAGAATCCAGTCAAGGGAATGCAGAGATAGTTATTCAATAAACTCAGTCTACCTATGTATTGTTTATATTGTGAAGAGCGTTGAACTATGGCGTTATTGCATTTTTTCAAAGAATTGTTTTTGAGTTTTATCGGAAAACGTTAACTGAGAATTCCGAAGGTATTTAAGCGATAAATTCAATAATTACAGTGATGGTTGCTGTGTGTTTATTCCGTTACTTTGAAATAACCACATGGTATTGAAAAATATTTATTGTATTATGTATATTTGAATGTGTAATATATCTCCGAACCTATTACGGCTACGCAATGTCAATGTAAATAATAGAGTTTTCCTTTTTTTGCTTTGAACAGTTAAATGGAACGTAATGACTGATTAATTCAAAAAAAATAATTGGCAAGGCATAGATTAGCAAGTGTCTGAAGTTTTTGTAACTGCTTTTCTTCAGGAGGGCCGTATGCTCGATTGTTATGATAACGTATGCTCGATTGTTATGATAACGTATGCTCGATTGTTTTTCTATTTCTCATGATAAGTTTCATTGTACTCTGTTAAGGTTTATGTATTTATGTTTATGTTGAGCTGAATGGTGCTGATCCATGCAGCAGCGGCGTCGTGTTCAGCAGCAGCTGAACACGACGCAGCTGCTGCTGTCAGTTGGGACTGGTCATCTCTTAGCTGCCACGGCTTATTTTTATTTTTTTTGTTTTTTATCTTTTTATCACGGACGCTTCTGACGTATTGCATCTTTCTCACATGTCTAACTTCAATATGAATGATGTAACCAATATTTTGTATCAATATTTTAATTTAAAAGAGTGTCCGTGGAGTTTCTTGCCCGTTCTTCTCCATAGGAACCTACTATTTGGAATGGGCAACTAGGTTCATATTTGTAACTGACCGACTTCTCGACAGTTCACAAGTGCCTGTCACTGTCCGACTTCTCGACAGTTCACAAGTGCCTGTCACTGTCCGACTTCTCGACAGTTCACAAGTGCCTGTCACTGTCCGACTTCTCGACAGTTCACAAGTGCCTGTCACTGTCCGACTTCTCGACAGTTCACAAGTGCCTGTCACTGTCCGACTTCTCGACAGTTCACAAGTGCCTGTCACTGTCCGACTTCTCGACAGTTCACAAGTGCCTGTCACTGACCGACTTCTCGACAGTTCACAAGTGCCTGTCACTGTCCGACTTCTCGACAGTTCACAAGTGCCTGTCACTGTCCGACTTCTCGACAGTTCACAAGTGCCTGTCACTGTCCGACTTCTCGACAGTTCACAAGTGCCTGTCACTGTCCGACTTCTCGACAGTTCACAAGTGCCTGTCACTGTCCGACTTCTCGACAGTTCACAAGTGCCTGTCACTGACCGACTTCTCGACAGTTCACAAGTGCCTGTCACTGTCCGACTTCTCGACAGTTCACAAGTGCCTGTCACTGTCCGACTTCTCGACAGTTCACAAGTGCCTGTCACTGTCCGACTTCTCGACAGTTCACAAGTGCCTGTCACTGACCGACTTCTCGACAGTTCACAAGTGCCTGTCACTGTCCGACTTCTCGACAGTTCACAAGTGCCTGTCACTGTCCGACTTCTCGACAGTTCACAAGTGCCTGTCACTGTCCGACTTCTCGACAGTTCACAAGTGCCTGTCAATGGTTTCATTGAAATAAATGCTTTGAGTTTGAGTTTTTACTTATGTTTTTACTGCCAAACTATAAGAGCTGTAGGTATTATTTCGACAGCTGCTTCATTATGTTCAATAAAGCCCATTTAAACAATGTCTAGCCCATAAATCCTAATCTACCACACTTGCCACACTGGAATACGAAGCAATTATGCAAATGATTATTTACAAAATAGTGCAAGATTAGATATTCGAGCTAAGCACGTTCAGGCGAGTCTATTCTATTATCTTCTTAACGTTGAGGTTCTTGAGTTAAACAAGGCTTTAAGTAAAGCGATATCAACATTTCAATAATGTAGTCAGCCTACAAGAATTAATAGGACAATGATCTTTTATATACAAAGAAGAAACTACTCTTAAGAGGAAACTAAACGTGACTGTTGTCTGTTCCAAAAGTATCTGACAGAAGTGTAAACATACCCTGTCCAGGTTCAATTGTTACGCGATCAGTCACTAAAGGGTAGTAACACGTTAATCTGTATTTATAGAAGGGCAAATATTTGACCACATTTAAAAAAAATATGTTTAACTTCAGACGATGAGGACCTGTTTTCATTACTGCCCTTCTTTTTAAATTTTGAAGAGGGTTAATATAGGATCACTCGTGTGCCTGTCTGTCTGTCTATCTGTCCGTCTGTCACAGCCGATTTTCTCCGAATCTACAGGAACGATTAAGTTGAAACTTGGTAAGTACACATATGAATTTATGTGACCCAAACACGGACGTGTAACGTAAATAAATTAGAAAAAATAAATGCAGTAGGTACTATGTGACAAAAATCAAATAAGGATTTCAGATATATTTTTTTAATGATTTAAAATAAAAACTTTTAAAGATTTTTAAAAAAATCTACGAAAATTAACCATCCCCCCCCCCCCATTTATCTCAGAAACTACAGAGCCTACATTTTGAAAAAAATATAGAAAACAGTCCTTTACTTATAGATTACCTACCTATAGGAAGTGTATGGTGTTAAAGAAACATGGTACTTGTCAATATTGTGCTTACAAACTTACGAAATGGAATGTATGAGGGAACATGTCTTTCAACTACAATGTTAAGTTTGTTCTTGGGATAAATTCATCCAAACTATGGAACCCTTCATTGTGCGTGATCTGACACGCACTTGGCTGGTTTTTTTTAACTATCCGAACTTTTAAAGTTGGTCAGCGTAATCTTTTTATTACGCGGTGCTAATTATCCAATTGATGTTTCCAATTTTCAATTGATATTCTAATAAACTGTGTAATATATGCTTCTTTTAAAATGTTTTTACCTCTGTATAAGTATATAATCATAGATCTGCTAATAATTGCCAAATGGTCCACGGTTATGTATGATTTATAAAATTATTTAGTAACTACAATGTCTTGTTTTGTCTTCATTGTGCGTGGTCGGACATGCACTTGGCCGGTTTTTAATTTTTTTCATGGATTAAAATAGATTTAAACAGGTGACATGATGAAAAAAAAAAACAGTTTTTCATTTCGACCTCATCGACCCCCAGGACCCCCTCGTCATGTCAAAATAAAATGGGTATTTGTAAGGGTGTATTTATTTATTTAATGCACAATGTACACAACCATAGTTACACGTTGCACTAGGCTCAAACTAGTGAGTTCATGACCCTGTTACGGCGCAGCAAGTTAACTAAAATAAAGCAAAAACCAAATGCATTCGATTTAAATTACCTAATGTTAGAAGTAGTGAATGTAATATCATATTGGATGGAGCAAAACTGGAATTTATTAATCAAACGGTTTTCCTAGGAATCACTCTAGACGAGAAATTACAATGGGGACCACATATAACATCTTTTGCGGGGCGGCTAAGCTCGGCGGCTTATGCTGTTAGAAAGATAAGATAGTTAACAGATGTAGAAACCGCGCGTTTGGTCTATTTTAGCTACTTCCACAGCATTATGTCGTACGGCATTTTACTGTGGGGTCGGGCTGCTGACATTGAGTCAATCTTTATTTTGCAAAAGAGAGCTGTCAGAGCAATTTATAATCTAAGTCGCCGCGAATCTCTTAGGGAACTATTTAAAAATATTAATATTATGACGGTACCTTGCCAATTCATTTATGAAAATATTATGTATGTAAGGAAAAATCTACATCTTTTTAATAAAATAAGTGATAGACATAATTTTAATACTAGAAATAAAGACAAAATAGATCAACCATTTTTCAGGTTATCTAAAGTACATATATCTTTTATGGGGTACTGTGTTAAATGTTACAACAAAATACCTTGTGATATATTGCAACTAAATGAAAGAAAATTTAAAACTCATATTAAAAGAACACTTTGTAAACAAGCATATTACAAATTAGAGGATTATATACAAGATAAGAATGCTTGGAAACATGCTGGTCCTGCTCCATAGGACAATCTAGAGTCTAGACAAAATCAAACAGGTTGCTATTTTAATTGTATAATTTATTATTTTTATGACATTTATTTTAAATTCTGTGATTACCTTAACTCACACTGATATTATTGTTATTTTTTAGGAAATCGTATATATTTTTTACAATTTTTGTAAATATGTGAGCACCATGTTCTATCACCTAATTAATTTATCTGTCATTGCTTCAAATAGATTAACTCTTTTTATTACCTATTGTGGTATAGTAATTTTATTCTACGTGCATCGTCTTCACATATAATTATATAATTAATGTGCCTATAAAAATATTGTACAAGATTTTAAAAGAGTACCGGTGGAGTTTCTTGCCCATTCTTCACCATATGAAACTACATTTTGGAAGGGGCGACTAGAATCAATTCTATTTTTTTTTTTTGTAAATATTGACGTTCAAAAGTGCCTTTTATGTGCCTATTTGAAATAAACAATTTGACTTTGACTTTAACTTAAAACTAGTAGTGAGTATCATGTAGATTAGGAATTTTTACAATTAAAATATTATATTAATTAAACTTATCTTAATTAAAATTATATATCTAACTTTATACATAAAATATTATAAATTATAATTAACACACAGATACCTATATATTTGAACTATATTTTAACATTTTATCTTCCATAAATTCTATGAGCAATTCCTTTAACCTAGCTTGAAACACCAATGTTGTTTTTGTGGACCATATATTTTCTGGTAATTTATTGTATATTTGTATGCTTCGGTACCTACTCTGGGCTATTCTTGTACATTTGTAGTCTAGGTGCTGTTAGAATTAACTTGTTTTTGCGGCGCTCGTTTTTGTCAAAATTAAACAGTTTTAGATTATTTTTAACAAAAGTGGCTATTTCTAATACTTATATAAATGGAGGGCAGAGTTAACATTTTTTCTTTTATAAAGTTTGGTTTGCAGCTATCTCTAGGTTTTATTTGAATTAATAGTCGCATACATTTAATTGCAGATCGCTTCTGATTTTATATACGACCGGTAATTTTTTCGGCCATACTAGTCAAGTAAACAGTTGATCAAAGGTGATTAAAACAAAAAAATTAAATAAAGATTACATTTGATTTTTTTTTTGACGTTTACAAAAAAATGCTCAAATATTATAATAGAGTGTTCAATAATATTCTTAGGAGCGCAAAATGGGAATCATTAGAGTTTCGATTTCGATTAAATACATGTCATAGAATGTTCCAACTACTTTTTTTTTCAATCATTATTATTGTTTTAATAAGATTAGTAGATTTTAATTGAAAAACCATTCAAGAAAATTAAGGTTATTTGACCATTAACCTCAATTCTCAAATGAAATACATTTTTGAGGTGATTTAAAATTAGGGTTTAAATAAGCAAATAATCAAATCAAAGCACTCAATCTGTAAGTAGCGCTGCAAATTGTAATTCTATGTTTTCTGATCAATTTGTTTACATTTTCATCAGATACTTCTGGAGCAAACCATACGTGCAGGCCAGCACGCCAGCACACATCCACGAGGGCATTATCGCCTTCTAGTGAGCTGGACCGTCACTCGGGACTTCGGGAGGTTCCTTTACTGCAGTCGAAACGAACATTGATCACAAAGCTTTATTGTCCCTACTGTGTTGGGAAATATAAACTCAGACTTTGCTTCTCATGCTCATTTACAGCTTCCGCAAGGATAGGTGATCATAGATTTCTCTACAGAATTCAGTTTGACCACGGCTTTCGAGCCTAGATCCGTCTTGTGACGGCCTAAATCGACGATGCTTGTTTTTCGCTTCAACCTGTCTCTGCTAAGTAAATATAAAATGAAGAAATCGTCCAATAACGTCTTTCTTGTTCACTTTATGTTAAGGGGAAGACACTTAATTCACGTGTTCTTTAGTCAGCACTTGCACTACGGTTTAAGTTCACTCACAGTGCACTAAACTAACTCAAAAGGTTTTACCCTTTTTAGTCTTCGCACTAATTCAGTGATGTCAAGGAGCTGGATCGCCTCGACATTCACGTGATGATGAAGTCTGTGTTCGTGAGCTTCTGCATACTTTTTTATTACTATGTTTGTATTATATTTACTTAGCAGTTTAGGTTATATTTAAATTACTTATTAGCGAATAGGCTGGATTGTACTGTGAATAAGGTATCACCAGCTGTAATACTTTATAAAAAGAAAAAAAAAAGCCTGTCTCTGCTGATCCACTATGGCCTGAACCGTTGTTCGACGACAAGTTCATCGCAATTCGTAGTAGTTTAATCCGTTTTTCTCAGTAGGTACCCTTCTGTTACGTTGAGGAGCACGTGGCAGGTTTTTTGTTCCTAGAATAATTACACTTTTAAAAGTGAAACACTGGCTTTTTACTCGACTGCGGCAAAGTCAAAAAAGGAGGATTATGTGTTTGACCTGTATGTATGCATGTGCGTCCCTATATTCCCTCGTAACTACTAAACGGCTAAACCGATTTAGATAATTGATACGTCGTTAGATTCGTCTTGATTGCACGAGTATCACTGCCACATATTAAAGTTATTACAAATCAAAATGACGTTGGAGGCATCTTCTTAAAAATAATGACCAATATACAGGGTGTTTGGTGCATCGTGTGCCAAATTGAAATGGTCGACTGAAGGAGTCATCCGCTAGCCTTTTAGACCCTCTAACACCCCTCATGCTCTGTGGATTTTTATTTATCGACTTTTTATTGTTTTCCAAAAAAAAGACCCAAATTTTACATTCAAATACAGATTTAAAAAAAAATATAAGGCGTAGACTCTGAATTTTATTTTTATTTCGATTTGTATTGTTTAAGAATACTTTTAAATACAAAATTAGTGATATTAGTCACCTAGTTCTTTTTTAATTCACTCGCAAAGGTAAAACTTAAATTAAAGCTGTACATGTTACAGCTGTTTATAAGGCTACAAAAAAAAAATCAAAAGCGACCGGGATCTTCCAACTCCTTCATTAATTCTCCAGTCTATCCTCTTTCTAATGATGTGCCACATGCCATAAAAGTATTTTAACAACTTTGTGAATTCGCTTGAATTGTGAATCGAGTCACCTAAGGCTAATATTCAAAATTATGATTTTAAAAAAAATCTCTTAAATGATACCTGTCAAACCTATAAATCTGCTATCTCATTCTTATGGTTAGGTAAATTCGTGTCTCATATCTGTATCTTTCGTGGGATTTCCTTGAAATAAAAAAACAAAATTGCATTTTTAACATTTATTTAATCATTGTTACAAATCTTGCTCAAATTGTTGGCCTCTGTTGCGAATGCAGGCCCGACACCTGTTTCGTATTTCAACAGTTGTTGTACGAAGGCGTATTTCCTCCTTAATAGTATTGAATGCCGCTTCTATGCGTTGGACTAATACCTCCCTAGTTGGAACCTCCGTGGCATATACCAACTCTTTGGCACGTCCCCAGACATAAAAGTCTAACGGAGTTAGATCTGGGGAACGTGGCGGCCATGGAATAGGGCCATCGCGTCCAATCCATGCATTGGGGAACACATTGTCGAGATATTCCCTCACAGTCAATCGCCAATGCGCGGGACAGCCGTCATTTTGAAATACAATGGGCACACGTTCATTAAATACGGGCACATCGGTCACTAATTCGGGCAGGTCATTTTGTAGGAATTCCAGGTAGTCTTCGCCATTGAGATTATCGGGCAGGTAATGCGGTCCAATTACCTGATTCCCAATCACTCCTGCCCAAACGTTTACACTAAACCTTCTTTGAGAAGATTTCTGTCTTTTAACACGTGGGTTTTGCGTTTTCGTTGTCCAGTGGTGCAAATTGTGTAAATTGAGGATCCCATTCTTGGTAAATTTGGATTCATCCGTCCACAGTATTCTTTTAAAAAAATCAGGATCATCCACATCCGTGTGTTAAAGAAACCGACAAAAAGTCACTCGTCTCTCAAAGTCGCCACCCTCAAGACCTGCAACAAACAAAAAACTCTTTTAAATTTCTCTTGGGCAATAAGTAATTGCACAAGAAAGGACCCGCTGTTCGTGCTAATAGATTCACTACCTGGAAGTGACGCCATACCATACCCATTACCTGCTAAACAAAGGCAAGGTCAAACAAAGCTTGCACGGGTTTAAAGTTAGTTTAAAATTACGTACCTTGCACCGGAGTGTAGTGGAATAGATGCTTTTTGTTTTGACGAAGTACTTTCCACACTTTCCATATTGAAATATCAAGATGTGATGCCACATTTCTAATGCTTCTTGTAGGGTCTTCCTCAAAAAGTGCCAGTATTCTCTCGTCTACTTCAACATTATGTCGCACAATATGGCCCCTTGGTTCATTAAAAGTAACACTGCCAGTCTCGCGTATGCGTCGGTATGTGTCTTGGAAGACTCTGTGGCCAGGTAATCGTCTACCAGGAAAGCGTTCCTGGTAAAGTCGTTGCGCTGCACGAGCGACGCCATTAGCGGCTCCGTAAGCCATCATGATGTCCGCATATTCTTCGTTAGAGAATGTCGCCATTGCAATAACAAAAAACTCAAAGTTTAACAATAACAACAAAAATTAAACAAATGTAACAAGAACCAGCAAAACTTAACGATCAAAGTAATAAAAGAATCGCGGAGTAGTAACTAGCACACACGTTAGGTAGCAGAGGCAGTCATGTCTCGACTAAAAAAATGGCGGGTCGGGCGGCGATTTGTTCAAACCGATTTAAGGTATGCAAGAAAGAGATAGAAGATAGATTTTACTGTGAAAGAGTGAGAAAACAAATTTTACCTCTTTCTCAAGTAACAGTTCCGCAATAAATATTTTTTCATTAGAATTTGGAATGTAGTTTTATGTGACTTGATTCACAATTCTAGCGAAGTCACAAAGTTGTTAAAATACTTTTATGGCATGTGGCACATCATTAGAAAGAGGATAGACTGGAGAATTAATGAGGGAGTTGGAAGATCCCGGTCGCTTTTGGTTTTTTTTTTGTAGCCTTATAAATAGCTGTAACATGTACAGCTTTAATTTAAGTTTTACCTTTGCGAGTGAATTAAAAAAAAAACTAGGTGACTAATATCACTAATTTTGTATTTAAAAGTATTCTTAAACAATACACATCGAAATAAAATTAAAATTCAGAGTCTACGCCTTATATTTTTTTTTTAATCTGTATTTGAATGTAAAATTTGGGTCTTTTTTTTGGAAAACAATAAAAAGTCGATAAAAAAAAATCCACAGAGCATGAGGGGTGTTAATGGGTCTGAAAGGCTAGCGGATAACCCCTTCAGTCGACCATTTTAATTTGGCACACGATGCACCAAACACCCTGTATATATTGGTATATATATTACCTCCAACTGCATGAGATTGTTTATAGTATTAATTTATATAAATCTTGTTTCTTTCTTTTTTAAGTTCACTTTTTATGCAGTCGGGTTTTCTGTTTTTTTAATTTACTTTTTTCTATCAATTATTTTTGATGTTTTAGCCTCGATCGGTGCAGATGTAGATCGCATCGATCAAATATTTCAATGGGAGAAGTGGCTCATTATTTAGGGTCAGAGCGTATCTGTAAACCATGATACATCAAAACTAGCACGCAGCCAGGTTTTATAAAAAAAAAAATATTTACGTTAGTCGTGTATCAAACAGTTTCTAATACCGTACGTTTTTTTTTGCCTTTTCCTTTTCGCATAACAAATGTAAAACCCTTTAGAGTGAACGTTCACAAAGTCATATGTCCCGTAAGTGATTCCCGCAAGTTGGCACGACGGCACGACGGCACGACGGCACGACGGCACAACGGCACAACATCCACAATATATGCCAACCGGTCCCATGTGGGGCCCACTAAGAAACTTACTCTACGCAGAATAAATTGCACTTAAGGAAAACTACAGTTTCGGATTTAATGTTACGTAGTTTAAACTTGTTTTTTTATGTGCAGGGGTAACAAAGATTATGATACATATAGGCTTCACAGAAAACATTCAGAATGTGTAGGTAAGTACCTACTATTGAAAGAACAGTATCTATCTATCTATCTAGCACTGGTTTCCATCTTGAAATTAGGACATACCAAATGATAAACTCAAACTCGAAGCATTTATTTCAAATAAACCATTTACAAGCACTTTTGAACTGTCAAGGGGTCGGTCAGTTAGAAAGATGAAGCTAGTTGCCCATTCCAAAGCGTAGTAGGTACCTTTGGAGAAGAACGGGCAAGAAACAACATAGACTCTCTTTTAAATTAAAATATGGTTACAAAATATTGGTTACATCATTCATGTTCAAATTATAATGTGAAAAGTTGCAGAACATTAAACATTCGTCCGTAATAAAAAGATTAATAAAAAAAAAATAAGCCGTAGCAGCTAAGAGATGACCAGTCTTTACTGGCGGCTCCCGTTCAAGAAGATGACGCATGGATGGGTACTATTCAGCTCAACCATTTTGAAAGGACCTAAATGATCCAACACACGCGCCACCATCAGCGTGACATTAGAGTGAGCAAGATATACTCCCAGCCGCCAGGGCACCTACAAGTCAATTAGAGTGAGCAAGATATACTCCCAGCCGCCAGGGCACCTACAAGTCAATTAAAGACGTACCCAGTAGTAACTTTATAGTAAGTGCATAGACCTCACACAAGTGCTACGCAATTATACAATACTAAGAGATTGATATATAGATTGATACTATGAAGCACAAACCATTATGTGAGTGATATAGGTACATGGTAGAGCCCTCTTATTATATATACTTAGTAATAAATTTATACCCCCTTGGGGTACATTTGGTAATGAGAACTTAAGAAGTATTTTTTGTTCGCATTAAGTTAGAGATAATACTGCAAACCATTTCGAAAGAACAGCCAGACTATAGTTGACAAGTAAGACATCCGTATCTTTACTATCTATTTAAAAAAATAAGAAAGTGTCATCATGTCCGATAAGTTAGCCATCATGTAAGGAAGATCATTAATATAAATAGAAATAGGAAAGGGCCAAGAATTGAACCTTGAGGCACGCTCGTCTTTACTAGAAACCCCGAGGACGTCGCGCGTCGCCCCGTAACCGTTTACTTTTGGAATGTTTCGCAAATGGACGCGGCGGGAGAGCGGTACAAGCTGACAGCCGGTTGATTCGGCTATCTCTGACAATCGACGAATACAACGTAATGAGAATACGCTCGAGCATCACAGCGGCAGCTGACATATCACGACAAACACAGTCGCCAGCAATACTAGACGGCAACCATTGCTACAGCGCTTGTACATAGACTGGATTAATCGAAAGTTACACCACAGTGGCATGGAATGCGTCGTGAACGAAGTTCGCCAAAACGACTGGATCCTACGCTTGAGGCCTTCCATCCGTGCAGTAATCAAGCTCTGCCAGCCCTGTACACTACGTCGAGCCGTGCCGCCAGAGCCACTTACTGGCAACTTACCACTGTGTTGACTGGCACACCACCAACGTCCGTTCACACACACAGGACTGGACTACAGACCGCATTCCGTCAAAGTAGCGAGACATCACGAGAAGCGCTACGTAGCATTATTCACGTGCTTTACTACGCGTACCATTCATTTAGAAGTTGCCGCCTGGCTGGTGAGCGTCAAAATGGAGGGACCAAGTCTCCAATGTCTGTCATACATGTATAAAAAAATAATACCATTAATCTACTATTTCCTACCTTTGCTGTAATTTTAGCTACCTCATTATATACATAATATTTTAACAAAATGCTTGGTCCCTCCATAATGATATCAAGATGGAGGGACCAAACTGATAGACTACTCCCTAGAATATTCTACCTACTCAATGTTATAATACCTTAATTCTACCTTAATATTAATTATTGATTTTGGCTGTCCGAAACATATATTATATCGTTTTAAAGATATCGATTATATAAGTTGGTCCCTCCAAATTGACGATTCAGTTGTTTAGTGCAACAGGTAAATGGGCGCTTTATTTTCAATCTTCAAAGGATAAATATTTAATACCTATTTACTACCTTCTAACCGTGCAAAATTTCTTACGTTAAAGTTTATTTATACGAGCCAAACAAAAAAAATAAATAAATAGGTACAACGTACTAATTTTAATCGTAGTAACTTAGCATTAATAAAGGTTTCTTTTTCAACTATGAATAGCACAAAAATATTTAGCTGATATAAAATATATCTTTCGTTTTTAAATATTACTCTATTGGTTCATTTTAATTCTCGTAATACTCAATGTAGGTAAACACAAAGAATAGTATATATTGATACAAGTGGAGAATGTTTGTTATTGCATTCGAGGCGGAATTAACACCCGAGCCGTAGGCGAGGTTTTTTTTGAGCCAAGAACTGCAAAAACAAATGTGCACGTGTATCAAACGACGTTTTTCAGTACACTTTTGAAGAAATAAAATAACGAAAAATAGTTTTTTCATGAATTATTAGGAAACTATGATTTAATGTTATTTTTTTCGCGCTTTGCTTTCTTTATTACCTACTTATTTCTTTTTTTTTTTTTTTGGGTCGTTAATATAAACTTTAACGTAAGAAATTTTGCATGATTAGAAGGTAGTAAATAGGTATTAAATATTTATCCTTCGAAGCTCGAAAATAAACCGCCCATTTACCTGTTGCACTAAACAATTGAACCGTCAATTTGGAGGGACCAACTTATAAATCGATATCTTTAAAACGATATATTTGTTTCGGGCAGCCAAAATCAATAATATTAAGGTAGAATTAAGGTATTATAACATTGAGAAGGTAGAACATTCTAGGGAGTAGTCTATCAGTTTGGTCCCTCCATCTTGGATATCAATATCTTGGATATGATGGAGGGACCAAGCATTTTGTTAAAATATTATGTATATAATGAAGTAGCTAAAATTAAAGGTAGGAAATAGTAGATTAATGGTATTATTTTTTTATACATGTATGACACACATTGGAGACTTGGTCCCTCCATTTTGACGCTCACCCTGGCTGTCAACGGATGCCGCTATACTCGTGTTGAGGCGCGCGGCGGATGTCCTGACTTTACAACGGTACCCATGTCCACGGGGCGGCCGCTGAGCTCCGCAAGGTCGCCCTAGAGTTGCTACAATACGGAGCAGAGGTACGTCAATTCGACAGGCGCTACATTCCATCGGGAGCGCCGTTCATAGGCGAAACATGGGAGTGGTTGGTACGCTCGGTAAAGACCGCATTGAATGTCACACTCATCTATCGGCATCCGTATGAAGATGTGCTTGATACACTTCTGATAGAGATACAATACACGATTAATTCACGACCTTTGACCCATGTATTGGTTAACCCAAACGACGACAAGGCTTTGTTTGACGCCTTACCACTTTCTGCTCGGCACGCCCTCTAAGTCCCGTTGTAGGGCATTTTCACAAGACCGAATGAACTACGCCATTCACACTGAAAAGCGTCGCAACTCGCAACGTCTAGCGGATCGGTGCGCGAAGTACCTACTACATACATTTCAAAACCAGCGGGACACGGTGACACAGTCAAGGCGGGCGATTTGGTTTTTTAGTGGACCCAAACTTACCAAGAATGTAGAAACATAATTATGGCCAAAGGGAGGAGTCGAACGCATGAGCCCAGGCGCGGACGGTATCGTAAGAGTCGTTGACGTCAAAACCAAGAGTGGTACACTGCGTCGTACTGTTACATGTCTCGTCTTCATACAAGTAGAATAAATTTAGTTGTCCTCGTGTGTTGTATTTGTAGTCAGTGGTGTAGACCAAGTTCCCATATTATTTCCTTTCTTTGCATAATTTCAATGCCATGTTGTTAGGAGGAGTTTTTATTTCAATTTGATTTAATATATTTCAGAGCAAGGCTTCTAGAGCGACTACCGACAATGTTTAAATAGGTATATAACCAAATTATTTCCTTAGATTTTTATAAGTATATCTTCTAAATAAAATATTTTTTGATATAAGTACAAGTGCTTACTGCCTATAGCACTTGTTGATGTAACCTAAATTGTTATCATTGATCTCTGTAAAGTGTAGTGTGATATTGTAAAGTGTACCAGTTACTAGAGTGGTACAATTATGTACATTTTATGTACACGGCGCCGGCTGGAGAAATGTGACTGATATACATCATAGCGCCCGCCGTCGTTGAGCAGCGAAAACAATGTAAGAGGTATCCTTCTGTTTGTGCCACTCTAGAAGTATTCAGTCACCATTTATGAATGATTTACTCGTAGTATGAATGGAATATTGGATATCTACGAGTACTTGCGGCTCTTGACACAGGGGGGACGCTGTTATGAATGAGTTATTGTATAATTAATCATTATGAATGAATGTTGTAATGATCGTTTGTTGACACTAGAGGACACATTGTAGAATAATCTAGAATATTCTCGTTCTTTCTAGAAGCCGGAAGTTGATGTAAACGTAAGCTTTCTCCGCCCACCTTCAAGTTTATCGTTAGTCAGTTCGCTTCCAGAAGTAAGTGGTCACTATCTCGTAATTGTTTTATCCGCATACGAAATGATATATTTTACTGAAGCCATGCTTGCCTTTATTCTTTAACATAAACCTCTGAATATCGATAATAAATCTGGTAGTAGTGTTCATATCGTATTTCATTGCCACCAGTTAGTCCTCTGTCCTCAACACGCTATAAATCTCACCAAATTGAGACATTTAATGGTTACTTTACAAACAAATCGACTAGATAGGTGCCAATTATTTTAACAACACAATTATTATTATTAAGAGGTCAATGACCGAATTAACATAACTACGAACTATTTGTAAAGAAGGCACAATAAGAAACCTTTGTAGTAGGATCACAAACAAAAATATAACTCTATTCTTTTACCTATTTTGGGGGTAATAGTAAACAAAAATGTCAAAAGATCAAACCGTGGATGTTTCCAGGCAATGATGACCGCACTCTTCATCCACTAATTGGATGTTAATTGGTGGATGTTCCGCGGAATACCTTGATGATTGTTATTTTTAGTTGGATAGAAAATTCGTTCTGAAGATATTTTGAAGGCTTGTCAAGCGTTACTTATTTTTTTGGAACTACACACATCAAAGAAAAAAAGAAAGAAAAAATGTTTATTCTGCACAAGCAAGACAACTGTTTTTTTTTTTTTTTTGTAAATCCTATAGATAATTTTTAGTAAATTTCGTCATTTGATAAGGGAATAGTTTTTGAATCAGTCACAAGATGAAATCTTCTGTCAAGTCATATTCCTATATAATCTTACAACGGGTTTGAGGCCAAACCAGTAAAATTTCTGCTATACTTCTGAGTGTAATCAATACAAAAGAATGTTAATATGGAGAGAAAATGTTATTTGAGCTGAGAACAAATTATCAGAGCCTTGGGAATGTTGGAGCCTGATTCTCGGCAACGTGCTGTGGCAATCACTCTGGGCACTATGCAGAGTGTTATAAGTCCACTTTGGACACGTTACCACGTCACTGGCAGAGCGACATGGAGGACGAGCTCGCATCACTTCACACATACAAATTACTGCTGAAATCGTACAATGACCGCGATGATGTTGGTTACGAGGCTTCATAGCTCTTCAGGGATATTCACAAGCGATCAAACCATAAGAAATCGCTTGCGTGAAGGCAATCTCCATTCCCGAAGGCCGCTACGTGTACCAGCTATTGAGCCCCACAATCGCAGAGCCCGTCTTACTTTAGTATGACGCTAGCTAGATACTAGATTTATACGGTATTGGAGGACACCTTTTTTTTGTGTGGGAAATTATTTCCCGATCTGCGCGGAGCGGAGTGTCAGACTTTTACCGACTAAAACCCACCCGTGTTCCTTCCGTTGCCTGTATGCCAGGGCCACGATACCCCTTTCGGACAAACTCGCAACCCTGGCAGGCAATGGCCCTAATGGACCCCGTTAATTCCTGCTGACATCTCTTTGAGGTGCGCGTGGAACACAACGCGCCGTCGACCCAGGCCTGGTCCTTATCGGACGGTGAGCTAACCATCGCTCACCGTCCGCACGCCCGCGCCTACGGTGGCCGGAAATCGGCTTGCAACTCCCGACGTCGGGGGCTTCTTCTGCGGCGACTAGGGGCATGACCCTGCCTCTCCCTCACGCGTTCCACCTCCTGCTTCACGAGCATTACTGCTTCGCAGAAGGAGGTAACGGCCTCATGCACTCTCGCTCAGAACCATGGCCTGAAACAGGGCCGGATGCGAGAGATCGCCACCGCTCGTAAAGTGAGTAGGAGGTTTTCGAAATTATTTTGTGTCATAAAGTTAAATGAATATCATTCGAATTAGTCCAAGATGATAGCTAGCTGCAGTCTTTAATCAAATTCGAACCACTGTTGTCAACCAGAAACATTCAAACCGCTCGAGGAGCGAGTTCAAAAGTAATAGCACAGACAACTAAAATACCTACCTATGTACCTACTCATTCAGCCAGACAAACCTCAAGCTTTCCTTTGTGGCAGACGATAACAGCTCACAGCATTCAATTGAAACCACACACATACCGCTTCAGACATAACCATTAGCCACCCACCTAGCTGACAACCCTACGAAGGTTTAAAATCGAGTATAACTCGGTATCGAGACGAAATCGTAATTAATCATCGATTTAAATCGGAAAGTCATTAAACTAAGCGCGGCTTTGAACGTTACTCCCAATGTTGAAGTCGAATCATTCCGTCGTTATCGATAAGTAGCAAATAATTGTAAAAAGGTAATCAATTCTGAATATAATGAATGGGATTTTGAAGGTTGTTCTAAACTTTGAAGATAAATTAAAGAAGTAAGTATTCGCAAATATAATATTGAGCATATGTTATGAGCTATATAGTAAGAGCTTACCTTTGTTTGCTAGAATAGAAAGCTTGACTAAATATTACTTCTTAAACTTTACATTATAATTTACTGTAAAAAAAATGTATTAAAACTTGGGGTTTCAACATTAAAAGTTTAGACAAATATCTTGGGATACTCTAGAACTTTTAATTAAGACATCTATATTTTAATGAGTATCAGCAGCTTAAACAAAAAATACGGCCACAAAATATTCAGTTTTTGGCCACAAAAGATAGAGTTTATTTATTAACCAACATTTTCTACCGCGGCTAATGTGTATTTATCATGAATTGCAAACGACTTAATTTACTACAGACATTGTCTTACGTTCTATTTACTACTATGCTGTATACCTACATAACATTGCCTCAATATAAAAGCCTACCTCCACCTTTCTCCACAAACACGTAGATAAACGCAATAATTTAGTGCTCCCGTCTTACGTGATCCAATTAGGAGCTGGCCTGATCTGCAGGAAAAACATCAGCCAAGAGATTGTCTGCCGCACCAGTCGTAAAGGTTCTTCTTACATCCAAACTTATTATGTTTTCAGGGTATTGTAGAGGTACCGGTTTTTTTTTTGGGTAACTATAAAATCAAAAGTAAAAGATCGTACTTATTCTTCTATGATCTACACCTAAACTGTGCGATGTAGTTCGGTAAACGCTGAGTTGATTGATGTGTCCCATCATTTTATGACAATATCGTTTCAGACACAAACATAACACGCAAACGCCTTCTGGTTATACCACGGGTACCATTAAAATATTATTATAAGAAAAAATACACAAAATTAGCATCTAAATTAAATGTTGATAGAATTTGGAAGGCAATCTGGATTTATTAATATTCATCCTTCCAAAGTATAAAAGAAAAGGTAATCCAAATTAATTAAAGTTCTCGTAAACAAGGAAATCCCGGAGGTGGGCCAGCATCGGTTGTTATGGCAACGACGTCTTATTACGTTTTTAGGAATCAGAAATAATAACTATGATTGCTAAAAAAATATATAATTTTATGTAAATTATGTATACAGACTGTTGTTATGAGGACTAAAGGCTTCTTCATACCAGCGCGACTTGTCGCGCGACGCGACACGGCACAAAGGACCCGCGTGTCGCGGGACGAGCGGTGCCTTTGTGTCGCGTCGCGTCGCGCGACAAGTCGCCCCGGTATGTAGAAGCCTTAACTCGGAAACCTAACGGTACTGCTTTTTTTTAATAATTATACAATAGCCCCCTTATTACAAAACAAGATTTATCTTGAGACCCAGGTTTAAAACATGGAGCCATTATGAATTTCGAACTTTATTCCGACTATGGTAAAGTTCCTAAATACAAAACTGACAACTTGGTACCGAAATAAGTTTTCAGTTTTGTATAAAGAACGGTATTTCAATCACTGTTACGTTCTTATTACAAAAACTGGCTCCATGGTTTAAGCCATGTCAAATATAAATCTTGTTTTGTAATAAGGCGGTAGGATTTTATGAGTTGGAATTTAAACAGTTCCTGTAATACATAGATTCATACAAAACATGACATAATCAAAGCCTGGAATTTCGAATTAACAATCAAGTATACCAACAACAAATCACAAATTCCAACAATTTGGCGCCACAACTAAAGTGACAGGAGGCGTCATGTGTCATGGCGGCGTCGTGACGTCATCAAGTGCTTGTAAGTGCGTAGTTACAACTTTGGCTGTAACTTCCAAGGTGGGTAATTTCGCATAACTACAAAAGTTTTAAGTTCATCTTGAATTAGTTATTCTACGCTGTGTTTTGGTAACGGGGTGAAGAGGAATTCAAAACGGGTTTATACGCAGATTCAGTGAATTTGGAATCTAGGTCGATCTGAAAATTACGTGAAGATGAATTCTTGTATGTCTACTTAGGTACTGCTTATTCTCAATTTTCATTGTAAGAAACCTAAGCTATTAAAAAAAGGAAATTTAAACTCCATAAAAAACATGAAAGATATTAGATGTCCACAAGGCCATCAAAAAGTTGCGGTTAAAATAATCCGTTTTTACATTTTTATAATTCAGTGCGCAGAACAGTTTCAACTTGAAGTTTTATGGTGACTAATGAATAAATTAAGGAAGCTTCGTCTAGTCTGCAATGAAAACACTTCTAAGTTATATTTATACAAATTGGAAGAGAAAAATATAAGAATCAAGTTTATAAAACTTTTTGTCTTCATCTGTAGTAATACTGCCTCGTTGGGCCTACCCAGCGATACTGCTGAGGATGAGGTCTTGGGTTCGATTCCCAGGTCGGGCAAAGTGTTATTATGTTTTTCCATCAGCACATTTCTCAGTAGCACGTTTCAGAGTCAGGATTTGTGCCCGGTTGATGGCAATAGGCTCGCCCCTATTACATGGGACTTAAACATAACTACTGAAATGTGGGTGTACTATAGATACACCTCTGCCTAACCACTCAGGGATTACAGGCGTGATGTTATGTTATGTGCAGTAAAACAAAAAACGAATGAGATGGAGGTAGAGCTCAAGGTAAATGAATGAGATGGAGGTAGAGCTCAAGGTAAATGAATGAGATGGAAGTAGAGCTCAAGGTAAATGAATGAGATGGACGTAAAGGTCAAGGCCAGGTACGTGACTGCTGGACGAATTGAAATATTCAGCTGTTCCTACCATGTCCATTCAATTCACATTGAAAGCAAGATACTTGAAACCCTCTAGCGAGATAATCAGTCGGGATATCGGTATTATCGTGTTGATGTCGCTCCGTGTATTGGTACCTTACTATTTAGTGGAATCAAGTTGAACCGAGAGACCGACCACAACATAGTTACTAACAGGCTAGTATTATCTACAAAATCCATCCACAAAAGTTGCTCATCCATTCCCAACTCGCCTATAATCTATTTCATACAACTGAACCTTGAATAATACTTTCAAAGGCCGGAACTAATAAAATATAATCGTTTTCCACATGAACTGTAACTTCGGGATAACTTGGCCAGTTACCGCTCGTAGCACGGGCAGTTACGGTTCGTAGTCGAAACGTTACGACCCGTCGTACGGAGGGTTCCAGAGGTAGGGAGGATGTTATGTGCCGGTTTATGCGAAGTCATTCGCGCCACTCAAATATTAAACAGTACCGATCTGTGTACTGTTGTATTACGTAACGCAGTGAAAACTGGTTTTGTATTAAACGCAGTGGAAACGTGCTGGGAAATTGAAGGTATTGGAAATATGTCGGTGTATTGCGTTTTAAACAGGTAATGCAAATATACATGCATTGCATTTAAATGCAATGTTTTTGCATTTTAATTTTCTTATGATCATATATTTCCGTTAAATTTTTATTATTGATTATAAAAGTGCTGTGCACACCTATAAGTGACAAATTCACCGCAAAGCTGTTGATATAGAATTTAATGTAATGATTTAGTGAATAAGTCGTTGGTGTGTCAATAAATAAAGTATTGTAGTAGGTTGTACTTTTATAGTTCCGGGAAAAGAGAAAGAACAAAGAAAGAAGTTAATAATATATAAAATTGTTGATTGCTTATTGTTTCCTAATTTTATTTATATTTTATTTTAAGAATTAATTTTATTATACCTGTTGCTGTGCCCGACAGGGCCCGTAATTGTACCTTAGCTTTAAGCCATTGTAAAACCTTTACCTATACATTATGGAATGCAAATAAGTATATGAATATGAATATGAACACGGAAAGCCAAAATCCCGTTCTGGAATTGACAGAATGAAACACTTGACAATCTTACACAAATCTCGCTGAAGTAATTTTCTTGAAAACATTTGGACGAAGTTCAGTGAAAATAAGCACACGTGCTGACCTAATTTTAAAGACGTGAACACGTTTTTATTCGGGGAATAATTATAAATGTTACGTGTAAAGCAAACAGAGATAACATTATTTTGACGACCGAATAAACAGTAACAACCAAGTAGTATGCTAACAATTTCCGTCCTCTACATAAAATTTCAAAGCACCTTTTCCTTACACTTTAAACGCAAACAACTCGTTAATATTAACAAGGCACTCACTCGTTCAAAATCCTATAAGAAAAGCTAAAACAAAAGCACGATAAGTGCCAATAAAATGAAATAGGCTTACCTGTCAATATACAGTGTATGAACAAGTAATCCGAATTCAAAGCGAGCGAAGTGGAACGATTTTCAATCGAATAATTTTACACTTGATTAAATTTGAAATAATTGTAATAATTACAATTATTTCAAATTGAGAGAGCCAGATCACCCACAGCTTAATTATTAAGCTGTGGGTGATCTACATATTACATTATCTACGACGATCAGGTGTTGATAAACGGGTGGAACTATTCAGGATGTTTGTTTGCCGGATCGTGTGGATAATTACTTTTAATTAACACGGAAATATTACTCTTGGTTTTGTAGCGGCATCAACATTGCCACATGCGAACTACGCGTCACACTGACGTCACGCAAAATCCTGCATCGCGCAAGCAGAGTTTACCGCGCAACTAGCATATTTACACTGAAAAAAAAGAGAGTTTGCTTTAACAAACATCTTGTTTAATGTAATCACGCATCTTGACTCCATATGAGCCTAACAAGATCTTGACTTCTGAAGCTAGGAGAACTTTGTTAAATTACCATAGTTCCGTCAACTAAGTAATTAGTTAGTTTAATTACGGGTAGTTATTTAATTTAACTCAAATGTTGGTCAGTTTAAGAATGATGTAATGCTAACAAGTTGCTTGTTACCATCAACTAAAATTATTATTTGATTTAAAAAAGTGAAGAAGTAAAATCAAACAAAGCATGTATGATGTAACAAAGGCCAGTGATTATTCTGTAAATGTCACATTGTCGATATAAATAAAATTAATTTGTTCTGGCAAATATGCTATCTTGTTTATAGTAAATAAATAAATAGTGATTCCAAACATTTTTGCCAACTAAGAGAAAACGTATCTTAGCTCGCATTTTTTTTTCAGTGTACAACATCCCGACATCAACCGTTGGGCAGTTGCCCACCGGACACAACACCCGTCTTGTCGGAAGATCCTACCTTTTCTATGGAGGATGAGTGAACTAAACACCCTGTTCCTCATGCCTCTAAAGTTTAATTCATTTTCAAATGGAAAATTTCTGCCTTTTATCACGTTAAGTTCCGATATCCAAATTATAACAATATAGGCTGTCTTAGGACAGAAGTGGAAGCAATTGACAATTGAGCGGCAGAACCAATTTTTATTTTTTTATACACACCTTGTTTAGCATACCTATAGATACTCAACAAATTTTGAAGCCCTACCCTTTGGGAAATCCCACATGAAAATGAACACTCAAAAATCTATCCATAGCTTGATGAGAATTAATCAGAACTGTAACTCGTTAGAGACGTGGCTATAATTTAGTAATACCAGCATCATAACGGGCTCAGCCGCGACTACAAAGTAGTTTGGTATTCATGAAGTGGCCAATTATTGTCGACACATGGGTTGTTTTGTGGTCGTATGATGTAACAGCGACTGCAGTTGCGTAGCAGTTGCTTTTGCCCCAACTTCGACTTGGCCAAAATTAGTTTTATTTCTTGACGCTGATTATGCATGTAGTATGTACCTACACTAGCCACTAGGTAGGTAGGTAGATCGTTAGTTACTAAAGGCTCGTACAGACTGGTGCGCGGGCGCGACGCGACACTAGTTGCACAATTTCTATGTCGGTGCCTGTCGCACCCGCGATATCGCGTGGGTAAGAGCCTTAAATGTAATGAGCTATTCACATAGCTCAAGAGATGCCTACAAGCGAAGAAGATGCAATATAGGCTAAGCTCATGATACTTTCACTTAAAGCCAGTTAGTTTATGTGCCATATAATATAAGTCCCATGCAAACATTTGACCAGCGCTCGGTCCATTCCATTCCTTTCCAGAAACCAGGCTCCAACAGTGTTTTGTAATTGGAAAAACCTAACAACGCTATACTTACTTTATCTTGCTGCGCCCTAACAGGGTCATGTACTCACTAGTTTAAGCCTAGCGTGTAACTGCTCTAAGGTGTAAATAAGTTGTGTACATTGTGCATTCAATAAATAAAGAAAAGAAATAAAAAAAAATAAGTTTATTTGGACACAGTTCGTGAAACACAAAATACAAATAACAAAAAGTTTATAAACCGACTTTAAAAAAAAACTACTAAGTGACAAATAAAATAAATAAAAAACTTGCAGCTGAACATATCTAATATAACATCCTCCTTTTGGAAGTCGGTTAAAAATAAAACAGTAAAAGTTAGTATTATGCATATTGAATAGTTAATCAATTACAACAAAACCTGTCAATACTCTAATATGGAGGCTTGTAAATGGCTTGTCGTGAATTATAAGTAAAAGTATTTTGTCTTTAGCACCAGTTATTTACAATAAAATCACTAAACCCAATAGACAAATGCCAACAACACTATTTCAACTACATCTAAAAAAAATAGACAGTCATGCGCCTACAATTTAAATTGACTTACCTACTGCTACTACAGCATGTCGGCGCGGGCATATCGGTGATGCGACCCCATAAGTTTTTCCCTACCAAAAACCGCTCAACGCGCCTAAAGAAGGAAGCAATCCTCACTTCAAAAATACCTGATAGCCAAATGTCACTATGTAGCGGCATCAACATCGCCACATACGAACTACGCGTCACACTGACGTCACGCAAATCCTGCATCGCGCAAGCAGAGTTTACCACGCAACTAGAATATATACAACGTCCCGACATCAACCGTCGGGCAGTTGCCCACCAGACACAATACCCGTCTGGTCGGAGGATCCTCCCTTTTCTATGGTGGATGAGTGAGCTTTACACCCTGTTCCTCATACCACCAAAACTATAGCCTAACAGAATGTTTAAATGTTAGTTCCTATCATTATGACATTTCATCGATCTCAAAACTGGAACACTTTTTAGTTTTAAAGTTTTTAGGGTTCTGTACCTCAAAAGGAAAAAACGGAACCCATATAGGATCACTCGTCTGTCTGTCTGTCCCTCTGTCACAGCCTATTTGCTCCGAACCTACTGGACCGATTAAGTTGAAACTTGGTACACATATGAATTTTTGTAACCCAAATATGGACGTGTAACGTAAATAAATTAATTTCGAATAGAACAGGAATTTTTTTTGGGGAACATTTTTTGGGGGTAAAACAGGAAAATTTAAATGATGATAAATGATTTTTATTTCTGTAAGTAGGTTTGTACAAACACCTTTATGGCTTCTACATACCACGCGACACGGCACAAAGGCCCCGCGTGTCGCTGGACGAGCGGTGCCTTTGTGTCGTGTCGCGTCGTGCGACAAGTCGCCCCGGTATGTAGAAGCCTTTACACGTCAATCATATTTTAAAAACTAGATGAGGTCGGCGTTTCCTATCTGACTACTCTGAGAAGAAAGGCCGAAACAAACTCAGAGGTCACAGTCTCTTTAAAACTCCAGACATAATCTTGGTCAGATCATGTGAAGGCCATGCAGATTGGTGTCTGAAATGGTCTTTTGAGGAAAGAACCACACAGATTGAGTGGACCTGACCAGTCAGTGCACGCATTTTTCAGTAATCGTGCAGCTCTACTCAGAACTTAAGGAGCTCAACGATGCGACGATCAATACCAAAGAAAGGACATTTGGGTAGGCCGCTTATACTCGTAAGACTCAAACTGCCAGACCATGACTAACACTAACTGATAATAAAAGAAAAGAAAAAAAAATATACAAAAATAACCCACATAGTCTTCACATTCACAATAATTAAAATAATATAATACTTTACAAGTAAATATTCATGTCATTGTGTATTAAATAGTAATTAAATGGCACTGTATAGAAAATAATAAAAGTTAGCAAAAAAACATCAAACAATAAAAATAAACCACTTGAATATGTAAAAAAATTGCAGCAGCTCAATCCCAAGCCTTTTTGTCCTCAATATAATCTTTAACAGTATAAAAGGCTTTCTGGCACAACTTACGTTTAATGAATGATTTGAATTTATTAGGGCTTAGATCTTGAACGTGGCTTGGAAGTTTATTATAAAAGCGGCATTGACATCGGAACGAGCCACCTATTTTCTTGAGCCTTGTTGTAGGTACAACAAATTTATGTTTGTTTCTAGTATTTATATTATGGATATCACTGTATTTAAAAAAAATATATATATTTTTATGGGCATATAAAAGATTTTCAAAAATATACTGAAAAGGCATTGTCATTACATTAATCTCCTTAAATTTCTCTCTGAGGAAGTGTCTTGGACTTAATTTATAAACTTATTGAACAGCTCTTTTCTGCAAAACAAAGATAGTCTGAATGTCGGCGGCATTTCCCCACAACAGAATACCGTACGACATTACACTATGAAAATAGGCAAATTACACTAAACGGGCTGTCTCTATGTCAGTTAATTTACGAATTTTTCTAACAGCATATGCTGCGGAGCTAAGCTTTTTTGACAGTTTATCTACATGTGGGCCCCACTGAAGCTTAGCATCCAAAGTCAAGCCCAAGAATACTGTGCTATCTTCATATTTAAAAAAAGTTTTGCTAACGGTACCGTGTGTCATATCAAATTAAAGGCCTTGTTGTAAGGATTTCAGGTACCTATCTTTTATTTATAAAATCTTATAATTACTACTTATAACTATTATTATAAAATAGATACTTTTACAGTCATTTAAGAAACTAGATGAAAATTTACCATTCCCCCATAACTTCGCAAGTACTGAACCTAAAATTGTGAATAAAATACAGAAAATGGTTCTTTACTTATAGATTACATGAAAACCTATAAAAGTCTATGGTCTTAAAATAACATGGTAAATTACACAATATTGTGCGTACAAACTTACATTTGCAGCTAGAATGTATGAGGGACCATGTCTGTCATCTACAATGTTAAGTTTGTTCTTGGGATAAATTCATACCAACCACGGAACCCTTCATTGTGGTCCGATACGCACTAAGCCGGTTTTTTGTAGATTATCAACAATAGGTTAAATTACTTGTTTTTTTGTTATGTATTCCACTGGTTATGGATAAAAAAAATGTACGCCATAGTGGCAAAACATGTAGATCCTGTTCCCGAATGTTATTTGAAAACCATGCAAGTCTATGGGACCTATATGTATTCATGTTTTACAAAATATAATTATCTTATCTTAGCTAACAATACAAAAATAATAGTGACGTAAGATAAGAATCTTACCTCAATATTACTTTTGTATTGTTAGCTAGCCAAACACATTCAAATAAAATAAAAAACACTTGGTCGTCCGAGGTACGAACCCTACACTCAACAATTAGACCAACGAGGTTGTTAAGTTATTTAATCTAAAATTAAATGCCACACTAACAATGCAGTTTTATTATTAGAAGGGTTCTCTCCTAAACCCTTATTACAAGGTAAAACAAACGCCCTGATTCCACTACACTCGTTTATAATTTAGGGAACAATAAAAGCGGCCCAACTAGCCCTTACTTCAAATAAATTAGTTTTAAGGACCACTCGTGTTAATCTCATACAATAATTTTGATTGTTTTGTAGTTAGTTTGAACCTTTTAAGAGACATTAATCAGATTTTGTGCTAATTTTATAATTTAATGTTGCCTATGTTAATTTCGTTTTAGTTTATGGATTTTGTGGATTTTTTAAATGGCTGTATTGTTGTTATCTCAATAAAACGTGATGCTAATTAAATAGGTAATGAAAAGAAACCCCTTTTCATTACGAACATTTCTGTATTTAACCTCTTGAACACATACAAACTTGGTACACAGCAATATTCAACGAACTATTTAACGGTACTCAATATAATGATACGTATAGGCTTTAGACATCTTGAAGACAACCTTTAGGATCCGAGCTCGATGAGAATAAACTTAGCAACTAGGCGACACTCCAAACGTCATGTTTCCCTCCCGTTCCGTTAAAAAAAACCCGTACCCTTTAAAACAACTGTCAAATGCATTGATGTATTAAATAGGAAGATATGGTACGCGCTCCTCGACGTGGACTGCATATATTAGGGGAAAGAACACAATCGACCTACATTACTCTCGGTTTGCGGGGAATACCCGAATCGTAGTTGGTTTCCGAGTTGTTATGGGTACCTAACAGTGACAATTATTGCTATCTCGTTCCCGCTATAGCCCGCGTAATATGTATCTCTATTTCGGTTGTCGAGCACATGACGCACGACATCGGGCCCATTTAATATTTACGTGATGTTAGAGAGTGGCCTATCGTCCTATTTTATACATCAATGGTCAAATGAGATACTTTTAAACTCATTGATACATAAATCATTTGAGGCAAATCACATACTTTCACACACTAAATATTAAGCATTTAAAATCCACTACAGAATCTCATTAATATTTGAAAATCATGACAGTAATGTTTGACAATGAATCAGAATATTATAATAATTTCCAAAATTATCGTCGTCAAAGTAAGCATGTATAATGAATAATAATAATATAATCATGCATCGAATCTTAAGCAAATCTTTGATTTGACAGAAACTATTGTAAATTCCTGTATCATTAGTCGCTTGATCAATTAACCATGCGACATGCTAGACTAGCAACTACAACCAGTCTGTAGCTACAACTTGACAACAATAGTCGCACGACAGTCGCCTGTCCAAATCACATCCTAAGCTCTGCGGCGCGCCACACTCAGACCGCGCTCATTTATCATTTACTCAACCATACAGCGAGCCAGACTCAACTTCAACCCGTTTGTTAGAGACTACGAGTCTAACACTCAGTTGCAGAAACGATCTTTAAATTTTAAAGACTACATTAAACACTAATGTAGCATTAAATCATTGCACAAAACCATTTTTTATTTTATTTTAATGCTCCATTAAATTTAACTAATGAAATGTCAAACCTAATGAAACCGGCCATTTTAAACACTTTTACGTTGCACGTAACTTCATTAGCGCCCATTAGCAGGTGGTGAACTTTAAGTTTGACATTTCAGATTTTTAATTTTAATGGGCCGAAAAGCATCCATTAAGAGCAACATTAGTGTTTTCTACGGTACTTGAATGCATTTCTGTAATTGAAAGATGTCTTTAACCAGTCTTTCGTCATTATCTGATTCTTATTTAGTAGATTTACCTCGCCGTCGAATCCCAGACCGAGTGAATTCATTTTTAAAACATGATGGAAAAGAGTTTCGTGTAAAGTATAGAATTTCCAAAGAGGCAGTTCTTCAAATTTGTAACCTATTTGATTAAGATTTAGAACCAGTGACGCAAAGAAATAAATCCATTAATGGCCTGACACAGCTTTTAATATGTTTGAGATTTTTCGCCACTGGATCTTTCCAGCAAGTAGGTATTGGGTGATTTAATAAACATAAATAAATCAACAGTTTGTCGGAAACAGGTTGCGTCGGGTTGTTTGTCAGTTTGTTTATACAAAAAGTATCCCGTGAGCTAGCAAAATTATTATTAAGCCACCTCTATATTAAAATGCCAGACCGGACGGAACTACGTAGAGTTGCAGAAGGTTTTTATGAAATTGATGGATTTCCACGTGTGGCCGGAGCTCTAGACTGCACACATGTTAAAATTATTAGATTAAGGGGGATGCGCTAAAGTAGCCCGCAAAATTCAAATTTTATTACGTTTTTTGCAATTTGCAGGTCAGTAACACGTATGTTGATCTAATTATGATTCGCGGCCATAACCAATATGGCTTTACAGAATTATAATCATTAGAATATGAATCAGAAGTATAAAAATTGCAAAAAACGTTGGTAAATTTGAATTTCGCGGGCTACCTTAGCGCATCCCCCTTAAACCAGATTATTTAAACTACATTAAACCACAGAGTACACTGAATACACATAAATCAACTACATTTACTTTATTTTATTCTAAAATTGTGGTGTACTTGTACGTACGGATAATAACAGAACGCAAATGTTCACTCTTTTCGTTCAATATGGTAATTTGTTCCTGGCAATATTGTTTAAAGTCTTCTTTAACTAAAGTGGCATTAAAAATGTCTAATGCTATCTAAAATTTGTTTGTGCAACTTCATTAAAGTAATGAATTCATTAGCGATAATGTTGCTTTATGTAATGAAGTGTTAATGGTGAGCTTTCTGCAACTGAGTGTAAAGCTATTGTAGCTCTGCTCTATCCCTGACTCGGTGTTAGGATTTCTATTCTGGATACAACATTACTATTTTAGCCTAGAACGGAAACATTTTGCTCCGTCATTGTAATTAGAATAGTTGCCAACTCGACACTTCATCTTATTAGGTATTCTAGGAATTGTTTTACTATAGGTAGTTAGTTCTAAATGCAAAAATCTGCAGGCGTTCTTAGAGCGCCGTAGTTTTGGAATAAATACGGGGCAAAAGTTTGACCAATTTGTCGGTCCTCTTCACTTATTTTTCACAATATAAATTTCCCCATTGTTTTACCAACTAAACGTTAACAATGATTGGACAAATTGGATCTCCTGTTTCAATTATTTTTTCTCAGTAAAGGCAATACTTTTTATTTTCCGTTAATAATGGAAATATTGTAAGTTAAACAGTTTATTAAAAGCGACTGTGAAATCTAATATTTTTACGTCGCGCAACTTTTCTGACGGTAGTTGAAAAAGACGTAAAAAGGAGTTCCTCGCGACACTGATTTCTAATGCGGAGAAATCGCTTAAAATAAGTATTACTCACGTCATCCTTACCACAGATTTTATTTTGTACAAAACATAATAGCTCATTTATAACTATGTTACATAGTGAACACTTCACAACTTTGGTAGACATTTTTATTCTGCACCCGTTCGCTTACGCGTCCGCGCGGAGTCTGACTGATTGAGCTTCATGCCTGGAAGCATTTATTTAGGTATTAAGTTCAGTTTACGTTTTTATTTCTGCTTGAGTAAAGTTTTCAATGTTTTTTTTGGTATCTATCGTGCTTGAAAATATCTATATCATGCAAACCTAACCTAAAGCAAGTCAAGAAATTATCAAATAACTACTCAGCTCAGAGCGGAGCGGTAGGGCGTGTCAGACTTTAACGGACTAAAACCCACCCGTGTTCCTTCAGTTGCCTGTGTGCCAGGGCCACGATATCCCTTTTGGACAAACTCGCAACCTTGGCAGGCATTGGCCCTAACGGACCCCGTCAGTTTATGCTGACATCTCTTTGAAGCGCGCGTGGAAAAAAACGCGTCGTCGACCCGGGCCTGGTCCTTATCGGACGGCGAGCTACCCATTGCACACCGTCCGCAAGCCTGTGCCTACGGTGGCCGGGAATCGGCCTACGACCCCCGATGCCTATGCCCAGGGCGTCTCCTGCGGCGACTAGGGGCGTAAGGGTGCGAAATTTGCCTCCCCCTCACGCGTTCCGCCTCTTTCTTTGCGAGCATTACTGCTTCGCAGAAGGAGGTGACGACTTCCCATGCATTCTCACTCCGAACTATGGCCTGGACCAGGGCCGGACGCGAGAGATCGCCGCTAGTGATCGCCTCAGCGAGGACATAGCGGTGCTCCGCCAAAGTCAAGCAGACCTCCACCGTATACTCCACCGTGTCCTCAAGGCGATCTACACAGTGGTAACACCCGGGCGTTTCCTCCCGCCTTATCCTGAACAGGAACCTCCCGAAACAACCGTGTCCGGTGAGGACCTGCGTCAGGCGGAAGGTGAGGACGCCTTATTTCACTCTATTTTATATGCACGGGGTAAAACATGTCACGGGAAAATTAGTAAAAATTGAACTTTGCTGTAATAGTTTAAGAGACTCGGTATTTTCTCATGTGGCACGTATTAAACGTACCTTACTATTAGCAGACTATTGGGCTAAGATATCCAAACAGAATTTCATTAATTATAATAAGGTAGCGAGCTTAACAAGTAAATGAACGTGATTTCAATTTAATTAATCTTATGATCAATAGAATTAGTGATAATTAATTAATAACACAGTATACCAACCAATATTCAAAACGATTGATAGTAAAACCAGTGTGTACATAAATCTTGCTTGTCTGTGTGTTCTCTATGTAGAACAGTGGACACTTACCAAACTAGTTGAACAAAACTTAGTTCTTGCCTGTGATTCACAAACTTGTTCAGTCAAGTCCAGCTAGATTGGTAATTTATGCGTTGTTACCTCCACATCTACAACACTTCAGATATAAATCTAGGTTCAATTCAAACTGGCTAGATTGGATTGTAACATTTCGGTTACGAAAAACTGAATGAATTTGTTCTGTATGAAGAAATTAATTAGGCCTACCTTCTAGCGTTACTCAAATAGAGCCTTGACGGACAAACAACGTGGCCTACGTGGATCAGGCAAATCCATAGTAATCTTTTTTAGGGTTCCATACTCAACAAGGAACCCATATAGTTTCACCATGGCTGTCCGTGGCTTAGGTTAGAGACTCTTAGTAGTAGAAAGCTGAATTTGGCATGGGTATGTAATACATATTAATCAAGCCGACAAAAAAGTTTTAGGGTACTTCCTTTGCAAGTAAAGCTGGGATGATATTTTTTTTCTCGTTGGATAGGCCGTTTAAAATTATTGTGGGTCTGTAAAATAAGATAAGATACTGTTACGAGCTTGGGGTTCGTGACAATAAAAACTGCCGATTTAATAACTAAAAAAATAGACACTTTAATTAAGAACACCAATTTAAACACACTACTACTTTAAACACAATTAAAACATAATCACTTAATGTCACTCTCAAATATCGTTCAGTTGTTTTCGCTTGTCTCGTTTTCAAAAGTAAACTAACTCCGTCGCGGCCCATACCGGCCTTATATAGGGCCTCGGATAGTTCCCAAAACATCTAGAATATTCGAGTACATACCGGCCCCGACTGACCGGGTGTCGATAGTTCTAGAATCGAACTTTCTGGAAGCATCTTGACTCTACTAGTTCCGCTACCTGATACTAGATGGCGCTAGTAGTAGGCTTTTTAGTTGTGCGCGCAACAATACGATAATTTATTTGTCCAAAACATACACACACATGGCATGCAAGATGTTACAATAAAATTATATTACAGTCATGTTTTGCCTTAATAGCGTACAAAGCGTCTGTGAAAACCATTTTTCGATTCAGGGATCCGATTGCGTAATATTAGCTTTAAAGTGCAAAGGAGATGGATAACGGTCCCATAATAGCTTGGCCAAGAAATGGACACAAAAGAAAACAAAAAATATTATGAAGCTATAATAGTGTTTCATAGCCCTGTAAATCTTTTTTCGTCGTAATACTTTATGAAGTGACCTTCTGAAATCTGATGACTTCAAAAAATAAATTCAAACTTGTCAATGGCGGGGCCACTGTCTTCTAGCAGATTGAATTTCACTCAAATCTAACGACTGTATCCCAAATGGTTAATTTGCTATGCCTCAGTTTATAGAACGTTGGATCTCCGTTCGAAACCAGAGGGGCAATTCTACTAATTTTAAGAACGTTCACAGTCTGATCTCAGTCTCAATCTGTCAAAAATACCTCTTATTTCCCTACATTTTGACAATTTTTTGACGTTTGTTTGTCGCCAAGATGAGATTGCGACTAGATTTTGAACGTTTTAAATTACGAGAATTGGCCTTCAGGTAAAAGCAGAGTGGTCTGAGATGTGTGTTCTACTAGGTATTTTTATTGTAGCTCAGGTAAACTGTAATGTGAAAATCCATGGTCCAAGAAAGGTGAAGTCACTCAGAAATGCAAAACAGATAACCAAAAACACAGTCAATACACATTTTTAACAAATCACTAGAAATCACAACAAAAGATTCATGATGCTGTCACACGCAGCACCACAGAGTTATAAATAAAATAGAAATCGTCAAGATAGACCCGAGTGACAAGAAGGGTTTACCTATGTTTTTGACGCATTTATTTGTATGGTACATAGTTATGCCCTATGTATGTAGGATTATTTATTCTCTCGTAGCATCCAGACGCTAAAAAATTACATATTGGCATAATTATATATGTACTAAAGCGTACTCTTTCTAACACACAGGATGTCTCGTATAGAAAAAAGGAAAATAAAATATTGCGTTGCATTGTTTATCTTTTAATGCTTCCATCTATGTTAATATAGGTCTGTGTGACAAATGCATGACAATGACGGGCAGTGAGAATTATTATGAAAGATAAAGAATGTGCTGCCATACTTTTAAGACTGGACTGATCTAAAATTTAAAAAATGTAATTGATACATTAATCAATTCTTACAATAAGCATGTCCCAATTACCATCATATTTCCAAAACTTGCAACATAAATATCTCCCCGAATCATCATCATTTGGATAAAGGCCTCACCCAAAGGGGGAGGGGATTTGCCATAATCGCCACGATTGGCGGGCGGGTTGGCGATCGCAGTATGGCTTTAAAATGTATAGAGAACGTTGCCCGAATACTTGAATCAAAATAATAATCTTTTAAATTGAAATATTTCCTGCAAAGTTTTGCCAAGTAACGAAAGCTGTGGTGGGATTTCAAATATTATCAGCTTATTTTTTTTATATAAATATCTCTTTATCTGTGCTAGGCCACACTCTATGTCCTTTTTAGGGTTCCGTAGTAAACAAGGAACCCTTATAGTTTCGCCATGTCCGTCTGTCTGTCTGTCTGTCTGTCTGTCCGTCTGTCCGTCTGTCCCCAGCTTAGCTCAGAGACGCTTAGTCCTAGAAAGCTGTAATTTGGCATGGGTATACATATTAATCATGCCGAAAAATGGTAAAATAAGATTATGAAAAACATATTTTTTTAGGGTACCTCCCTTACACGTGAAATGGGGGTGATATTTTTTTTTCTCGTCTATTCCATAGTGCGGGGTATCGTTGAATAGGCCGTTCAAAAATATTGAGGGTTTGTTAAAACCATTTTTCAGTTAAGGGATCCGTTTGCGTAATATTAAGCTTTAAAGTGCTATTTTTTGTTAGAGTCAAGTGTCCCCCCCCCTGCCAGCTAAATGGGTGGTTTTGGATATGTGAAAAAATTCAGGGCAATACTATATATAAAGAAATTAAAAGGAAAACTATCACAGCTAAGTAGGCTTCACAAGTTAACGAGTAATAGTCGACCAACTTAAATTTGCAGTTAGAGAATTGACCGTAACGTATATCGATGTATGGGAGAGCATGTTTTTCAACTACAATGTTAAGTTTGTTTTTGGGATAAATTCATCCCAACTACGGAACCCTTCATTGTGCGTGGTCCGACATGCACTTGGCCGGTTTTTCAATTAAGGGATCCGTTTGCGTAATATTAAGCTTTAAAGTGCTATTTTTTGTTAGAGTCAAGTGTCCTCCCCCCCTGCTGGCTAAATGGTTGGTTTTGGATATGTGAAATAATTCATGGCAATAGTATAAATAACGAAATTAAAAGGAAAACTATCACAGCTAAGTAGGCTTCACAAGTTAACGAGTAATAGTAGACCAACTTAAATTTGCAGTTGGAGAATTGACCGTAACGTATATCGATGTATAGGCGAGCATGTTTTTCAACTACAATGTTAAGTTTGTTTTTGGGATAAATTCATCCCAACTACGGAACCCTTCATTGTGCGTGGTCCGACATGCACTTGGCCGGTTTTTTGTTAGATTCCCCCGCGCGGGCTTCTGCCAGCTAAATGGTTGTTAATGGGTATGCGAAAAAAATCATGGCCGTAGTATACAGGGTTATTTTTAAAATATCAATAACCTCTTAAAAGGTCATTGTACTCATCATTATGAACAACTTTTACTATGGGAAAAAAAAAGCTGTTCGCTACACATAGGTAAAGTTGTTCACAATGATGAGTACAATGACCCCCTTTTTTTTTTTGCGGGGGGGTAATTATCAAATAACGTTTCCCGCTCTGGGCTGAGCGGGAGGGCGTGTCAGACTTTTACTGACTAAAACCCACCCGTGTTCCTTCCGTTGCCTGTGTGCCACGGCCACGATATCCCTTTCGGACAAACTCGCAACCCCGGCAGGCATTGGCCCTAACGGACCTCGTCAGTTGGTGCTGACATCTCTTTTAGGCGCGCGTGAAACACAACGCGCCTTCGACCCGGGCGTGGTCCTTATCGGACGGCGAGCTACCCATCGCTCACCGTCCGCAGGGCCGCGCCTACGGTGGCCGGAAATCAGCTTGTGACTTCCGACGCCCTGGGCGTCTCCTGCGGCGGCTAAGGGCGTGAGGGCGCGCACCCTTTTTTTTTTTTTTTGTTCACGGAGTGGAAAATCCTCATGGATGTCCTCCACCCCGCGACGTCTAATAGGGGCGCGCGTGGAACACCACGCGCCGCCAACAGTACTTGGCCGGTTGCTTAGACCTAAATCAGGGAAAAAGTAAATTGTTTACCACACACCGCAATAACCATTTCCTTTGACCTGGCGTTATTTTTTAGATAACTGGGTAAAATAAATAATTTGTCTCTAAATTCATTATGATAAATAGTAAGCTAATGTAAAGTCTAGACGAAAATTATACCTACCCAATTCCTATTTTTCTGTAATGGCGAGGTGTGCGGGCTCTAAGTAGGGCTGACAGAACAGATGATTTTTTATACTTTGTTCAGAAAACTTTACAACTTTTTAACATCGCAGGTTTTACCAACTTTAAGTAAAGTTATTTATTAACGCAACGGGAGAGTCTTTGTAATGTTGAAAGTTATGTTTTCTCAAATTCTCAGTCCCTAAAACGGAGGCAAAATTTATGCTTTCATGAGTTTGGTGTCTCTGGTTTAATAAAATCGAATTAACTCTCTCTCAACTTATTTCTTTATGAATGATTAATTAAGATATTTTAATGCTCTAAAGTGCTATGACGGTATAAGGCAAAATGATCGTGACTACTCGTACTATGCTTCAGAACATAAATTGATGCTCTTAACTCTAATAGCCTTGTGCATCTCACACAAACAAAATGGAAACAAAAATTACATTTTAATCGTGCAATCTATTCAGGAAAGGCCATAAAGCTCTACAAAGCATTCAAACAATTCCCAACGATAAAAATACCGAATAAAACTGACTATAAAGCAGACAACCATAACCAAGAGGGCAAGAAATGTAAGCGCTACTCATTAAGAATTAATTCCGACGATAAATCCGAGGATGCCAAGGTCGCCGCCCCTACCCTCGAATGAGTTGCTCATCTGCATACCAGCTGAAGGTTGCGCATGAAAGTTTTTTGGCAACCAGCTTACTTTTGTTGGAGAAATTGTCGCTTCTTTAGTTAAATTGGAGAAAGGTAAGATGCTGCGAGTCAGGAGTGTTTAAACATAGCGCATGCAAGCGAAACTGGTGAGTTATTTTAGTTGCCTAGGTAATATACAGTGTTATTTTTTAAACGTCAATAACCTCTTAAGGGGTCATTGCACTCATCATTATGAACAACTTTTACTATGGGACCAAACCTGAAATCACGAAAAACCTAGGCAACTAAAATAACTCAGCAGTTTCGCCTGCATGCCGCTATGTTTAATCAACAGTAAAAGACCTCTATTTTATCAGAAAAAAAAAATATGCTAGTCCTTATTTAGACGTGATATTATGTTAAATATATTCTAATAAGGGACTCCTTTTCTTCAGGCAAATTTGTGGCTAAAGTTTTAGCAAAGAGGTCTTACAAAGAAACCACACAGATCAAACTGGTTGCGGCAAATAAATCAAATTAGTAGAGGCATAATTATGAAATTATAATTAACTACATTTTTAATTGACTTTCCTCTCACTTTGAGCTAAAGTTGTATAAGAGGGCAACCCCGGTGCCAATAGCACTAGATTATCTACACTAAGACGTGTTTACGTTAGTCTGTAATTAAAAATGCACGGAAGAACTTGGTAAGAGTTCAACTTTTCAAAATTATGTTGATCATTTCTTATTTCTCTCTAAGAAACAGTGCACCAAGAGTTTTATTATTCTATTATGAAGAATGTATCAGACCCTTTTTTTTTTTTTTTTTTTTTTTGGGTGGGAAATTATCAAATAACTTCTCCCGCTCTGGGCAGAGCGGGAGGGCGTGTCAGACTCTTACTGACTAAAACCCACCCGTGTTCCTTCATTTGCCTGTGTGCCAGGGCCACGATATCCCTTTCGGACAAACTCGCAACCCTGGCAGGCATTGGTCCTGACGGACCCCGTCAGTTGGTGCTGACATCTCTTTGAGGCGCGCGTGGAACACAACGCGCCGTCGACCCGGGCCTGGTCCTTATCGGACGGCGAGCTACCCATCGCTCGCCGTCCGCAAGCCCGCGCCTACGGTGGCCGGAAATCGGCTTGCAACTCCCGACGCCCGGGGCGTCTCCTGCGGCGACTAGAGGCGCGAGGGCGCGAACCTTGCCTCTCCCTCACGCGTTCCGCCTCCTCCTTCGCGAGCATTACTGCTTCGCAGAAGGAGGTGACGGCCTCCCATGCACTCTCGCTCCGAACCATGGCCTGAACCAGTGCTGGACGCGAGAGATCGTCGCCGCCGATCGCCTCCGTGAGGACACGGCGGTGCTCCGCCCAAGCCGGGCAGATCTCCACCGTATGCTCCACCGTGTCCTCCGGGCGATCCACACAGTGGTGACACCCGGGCGTTTCCTCCCGCTTTATCCTGAACAGGAACCTCCCGAAACAACCGTGTCCGGTGAGGACCTGCGTCAGGCGGAAGGTGAGGACGCCGTGGCGCCTCTCCAGCCACTCCTCAAAGAGGGGACTTATCGCCACAATTGTAGCGTGCCCAGCGCTAGGTTGCGACAATCGCACTCTCCATGCCGCCATGAGATCTCGCCGGAGTTCCGTCCGCTGTACCGTGATTTCTCGCGGCAGCGGAGTTTCACCCCGGCGTTTCGCCTCCTCGCGCCACTCCCAGATGTGCGCGAGGACTTTTGCCTCCAGATCCCACGGCGGCAGTCCGGCTAGGAGGCTCGCCGCCTCACGGGAGACCGTGCGGTAACCCCTTACCAGCCTGATGGCCATGACCCTTTGGGACGCGTTCAACCGCTGGGCTGGTCGCAGCCTCAGAGAACGCGCCCACACCGGTGCCCCGTAAAGGGCCATGGACCGCACGATCCCCGCGTAGAGCCTCCGGCAGGAGGCGTTTGGGCCCCCTAGATTGGGCAGAAGCCGCTTCAAAGCAGCCCCAGCCCTCTCCAGTCTGGGAGCCAAACGTCGGAAGTGCTCCACGAAGTTCCACCGGCTATCGAGGACGAGTCCCAAGTACTTCATCGTCGACTCGACACCGATGTGAACTCCTCCCGCCATTATCTGGGAACTCGACAGTGGCGCGTTCCGAGGACCATAAAAACACATGGCCTCGGACTTGTGCAAGGCCACCTCGAGTCCCAATTGCCGGATCCTATCGACGATTGTCGCAACCCCACGTGCCGCCAGTTCGGCCGCCGCCTCATGCGACCTCCCCTGCGCCAGGACCAGCGTGTCGTCAGCGTAGCAGACTACGCTGACGCCGCTAGGGAGGTCGGCGCGCAGCACCCAGTCGTAGCCGATGTCCCACAGATGCGGCCCCAGGACCGATCCCTGTGGGACACCGCACGACATCTCTCGCCGGTTCCACTCTCCTTGGTGACCAGGGTAGATGACGGCCCTGTCCGTCAGGTAGGCCTCGACCACGCGACAGAGGTAGGTCGGCATCCGGTGGTACCGAAATGCCTCCCTAATGCAACTCCAGGGCAGGGTATTGAAGGCATTGGCGATGTCAAGAGACACCGCCAAGACGACCCCACCCCGGGCCACAGCATCCCCCGTCGTGAGGGCTCGGACGCGCATGATGGCATCCACCGTAGAGCGCCCCTTGCGGAAACCAAATTGGCTCTCCGCCAAATCCGGCCCCACCCGCACCAGCCGCCCGACAAGGCGGTCTGCAATTACTCTTTCAAAGAGCTTGCCCACCTCGTCGAGCAGCACGATGGGCCGGTAAGCGGACGGAGAGTCTGCCGGGCGCCCTAGCTTCTTAATAAGGACCAGTTTCCCCGTCTTCCAACGAAGTGGGAACTGGCCCCTCTCCAAGCATGCGCTTAGGAGCCCCCTTAGTCGAGGCCCGAGAGCCTCCAAGGCCAGGACCCAGGCTTTTCCAGGCAAGCCGTCGGGTCCTGGGGCGGTATTCCTGGCATTCAGCCTACGTACCGCCACTCTCAGATCTACCTCGGTCACCTCCGGAGCATCGTCGTCGTCGTCGGCAGTGTGGTCCGCATCAGGCACCACAGGAGGCGGAGCCATGGGCGGAGGAGTATGTTCCCCTCGTGAAGGGAACAGAGCGCTCACCACGTCCTCCACGAGCTGGGGCCGGAGACTCTGCGTCAGCGGGGGAGCCCATGGGCGGAGTTTATCTCTCACCCCTTTGTAGGGGCGTCCCCACGGGTCTCTGTTCAGAGTCTCCAGCGACTCCTCGCGAGCCAGTCCTCTGGCCCGCTGGATTTCCGCTCGGAGGGCGGACTTTGCCGCTCTGTACCCTTCGTATAGCTCCGCCTGGATGGCTTCCGTATCTGGAGGGCGGATACGGAGCCTGCGGTGCCTGGAGTACTGGTGGCGCGCAGCAACGCACGCCTCGCGTAAAGCGGTCAGCTCACGCGACCACCAGCACACCTGGCGCTGAGCACATCCGGGCTGGACCCGGGGCATTGCCACGTCACATATTTCGGACATGGCCTCCCGGAACCACTCCGCCTCGTCGTTTATGTCGGCAGGCCTGTCTGGTGATGACACCCAGGCCTGCACGATCGAGGCTTCCAGGAGGAGCTCCCGGTCCAGCTGCTTCAGCGCCCACCGCGGACCACTCGGGGCCTGTTGGACCGGCGCGCCTAAGGTCTGGGCGGAGACGTCAAACCGGATGTACCGGTGATCGGAATAGGTCTCCACCCCCTCCATGACGCGCCAGTCAATGACACGTGGCGACAGAGCGGGGCTGGCGAACGAGATGTCCACCACTGATTCACCCCGCATCCGCACACACGTGGGGACAGAACCCCGGTTAAGGACGACCAGGCCTGTCTCGAGAGCCCAGTCCTCCACCATCCTGCCCCGTGTGTCCGTATACCGGGAACCCCAAGCCACGTTCTTGGCATTGAAGTCCCCGAGGACGATCACGGGAAGGGGATGGTACCCGACGACGACTACTCTCAACTCCCCAAGGGAGTTGTGGAACTCGGCGAGAGTTCGGTTCGGGGAGAAGTATACTCCTACCACGACAATCTCCCCGAACCGTGCTGCTACGCAACCCTGTCCCCTCTTGACGGCCTCGAGGGACGGGGTGCCGGCGGCGGCCGATGACATAATGGCCACTGAGCCGCTCAGGTCCTCTACCCAGTCGTCCCTGGGTGGGACAAAGTACGGCTCAGCGACCACGGCGATGTTAATCGACCACTGCGCCATGCTCTGGAGTAACAGATCCTGAGCGGCGGCGCAGTGGTTGATGTTCGCCTGGAGGAGGCGTAATGGGGCCATTTATTGGCATTCCATATCAGCCTCCTCCTGGGCCCTCTGGGATGGCCCTGCCGCGGTGTTAGCGGCGGCAACGACGACGGTGGAGGCGGCAGCGGCGGCGGCAATCGTGGCGGCTGCGGCGGTGACGGCGGTGGCGGAGGGCTTGCCCCTGCCCCTAGGTTTCGGGGGGGGAGCGCAGGCCTTGCCTCCAGCCCGGTGATCGGCCGGCTTCCCAGCCGCTGCACATGCAAAGCAGTGCGGCGTGGCCTCGCAAGAGCCGGCCTTGTGACCGGGCCGACCACAGCGGAAGCAGTCCTCGCTGCGGTCCACCTCCGAGGTGCAGCATGCTCCCACGTGGTGTCCCACCCGGCAGCGGTAGCACCTCAGAGGTCTGGGTTCCAGCAGTTTGACCTGTGCGGAAACCCAGCCCACTCGGAGCCTTTGGCCCTCCCCAGCTATTTTTTAAAAAAAAAAAAAAAAAATGTATCAGACCCTGAGTCTTCTTCTCAATTAATTGTCTTAATTAAAAACATTCAACTTGTCAACTCCCTTTACGTAGGATAGGGATGAAGCAGCTGTATGACCATATACCAGTGTCGTAACATCACCATCATCAGTCACGACCCCAATTAAATAAATTCTAATAGTCTTCATGACGCGGACGGAGCGAGTTTGTACAGTATTTGTATAACAAAAACCACTTAACACAATCCGTAGTTTACTCGAAAACTAAATCCCAGTGCCTCGATTAATGTAAATGTGAGACTTACAGAGTACTGGGAAAGTGTTCAGTGTTTAATAGCAATCAGTTTGAAGGAACGCATTAGATAATGTAAACAGTATAATGATAGCAAACTTTTGACGTAGCTCAGAGGCGAGAAACTATAAATAGGTTATAAATTATAAAATTAATAAAAAACCCTAATTATTTTACTTAATTATAACATTACTTTTTTAATTTAGGTGCCTATAGTGTACAATATAGAATGTAAGACTTTAATGCATTTTCAAATTGAAATTGTGAGTTTAATATTCTCATTAAATTTAAAATTTGCCTGTTGTCCAATGATTTATATGAAAACTTACTTAGTTTATATTTAACCAGCACTTTGCCCGCGACCTCGTCCGCGTGGATTTCGTATCTTCGCTTACAATGATCAACACTCTCCGTCCCGTTTAAAAGATAAACCGCCAGTTGCACGTAATTCCATTAAATTTAATTCCCAAAAGTAATGCTGTCACTTTATGATACGAGTACGTTCCATTAGATAAATACAAGATTACTTTTAATGGGGAATTAACTTTAATGGACTTACGTGCAACTGGCGGATAGTTTCCGAAAACTAATGAATGCTTATTTATTACAAACTACTATGCAATTGTTTCTAGTTTACAAAAAATAATAATGTGTAGGTAACGAATAGACTAAGCGTAGAGCTGCATGTCGATTCTGTAAATATCTCACCGCGAGTTCTTGCGTGGAGTGATCTCTCAGTGTCATCCACTGATGCTAGGGATTGACCAAGCATTACATTCATTTATAATCTTAATTGACATTTCAATAATATTTACTATTTCTATTGATCATTTTATATTATTTAAAAGCTATTATATATGTGTCTAAATATTACTATTTAGGGTTTTTTTAAATAAATTAGCAAAATAGAAATTCCCTTTGAAACACAATTTGGTTTTTTTTTTTCATTCGATCAATAGAATGAGCATAAAAAAACATTATTAAAATCTCGATTAATATCGTAAATGTAATGCTTCGTCAATCAGTGCATCAGGTGTGATCACCTCACCTAAGTTATCACGGTGAGATTGTTACAGAATAGCAGCACTACTGATCGCTCACACCGGCGGGGCGGCGCGGCGCGGCGGCGGCAGCGCGGCGGCGGCAGCGCGGCGGCGGCAGCGCGGCGGTGGCAGCGCGGCGGTGGCAGCGCGGCGGCGGCAGCGCGGCGGTGGCAGCGCGGCGGTGGCAGCGCGGCGGCGGCAGCGCGGCGGTGGCAGCGCGGCGGTGGCAGCGCGGCGGCGGCAGCGCGGCGGTGGCAGCGCGGCGGCGGCAGCGCGGCATTTCGGCATCTGATTCGAATAATTTAAAGAGGAATTTACATGTATATGTTTGTCTATGTTTTGTTTTTACGTTGCCCCACACTAGGAATTTCTCCTGTGTTGTGGGTGCGTTTACGAACATTTAAACTCACATACACAAACAGCCAGATCCGGAACAACTACTTGCAGGTCATACAAATATTTGTTCCGTGCGGGAATCGAACCCGCAACACGCAGCGCAGCAGTCAATCGCTTAACCACTGCGCCAACCGAGTCATCAAACCAACATAATAACCTTATAATCCCACATATAATCAACCTTGATTATGAAACTACGAGTATTTACTCGTAGTTGGCTATGGATTAATATCATGATATCATCATCTTTCGATTCTACCCGTGTTATGATTGACTAATTAAGAAAAAAAAACGGTTATTGTGACTTTACTATAATAGTTAGACTTAAAGGTGCCTCGCGGACTTTTTTGTGGATAATGATGAGTACTATATAGACAGTTCATTATTTTTCAATACACTTCCTCGAAAACTGGTTCATATCGCACTACGATTAGGTTCACAATGCAATGTATTTCACACGCGTGCGATTTTATATTTTCCAACACGTGTGCGGGAATAAAAATTGCCACAGATAACTTATACCTATACTTATTTCAAATTGGTTCAATGCCTCTATTCCAATACTCTTTGCTCTATTCATACCGTAACGCGCCAGAGACGTTCCTCTCTATTCAGAGGTGATTTTTTTTTCAATCTCGGCAAAGATGCGACTTTACGGCGTTAACAATTTTGGAATATTCAAATAATGTTTTTAAATAGCATGGTTATTACAATACAAAAACGTTTATGAACAAATTAACATTAATTTGTGTTCTGAACTCAAAAATATTTGAATTTTCTATTTTTCATATTAGGCTGTTTATCGGCTTTATATCTTTGCTTCTCCTTCAACCTGGCGAAAGCAAAGCGCGAAAAAAAAAGAAAATTAAATCATAGTTTCATAATAATTCATGACACAAATATTTTTCGTTATTTTATTTTATTTCTTCAAATGTGTATTGAAAAACGTCGTTTGATACACGTGGACATTTGTTATTGCAGTTCTCGGCTCAAAAACAACCTCGCCTACGGCTCGGGTGTTAATTCCGCCTCGAATGCAATAACAAACATTCTCCACTTGTATGAAAATATACTATTATATATGATCATCAATCATTTTCGCAGCTCACGCCAAATAATCACTTTTCTAGGCAAAATTTTGATACCATTGGTTACATTATTATAACTTTCGTAAGGATCTCTATTTGTTTTTTTAATAAAAATAATTCAGCCCATGTTACTCGCTGATAATGTAGCTTTCTATAGGTGAAATCATTTTTAAAATCGGTCAAGTCGTTTTTGAGTTTAACCATTACAAACAAACAAACAAAAAATTGAATCTTTTGCCTTTATAATATTAGTATAAATAAAAGTATATCTTATATATAAAATTGTCGTGTCACAATGTTAGTTACCATACTCCTCCGAAACGGCTTGACCGATTTTGATGAAATTTTATATGTATATTCAGTAGGTCTGAGAATTGGCTACTATCTATTTTTTATACCCCCACTTACGCGGGTGAAACCGCGGGGCGCAGCTAGTAATTATAAATTGATGTATTTATAAGATCACTTATTAATTCATGATCTTTCCTCCTCAAGTTATTGAATTAAATGCCATCTCTTTAATAAAAACAATTTATAATACTTATCTAACTAAACTGAACTAATAGTTAAGGAGGAGTTATCAGCTAATGTGTTCTTAATAAATTTCAACAATGGATAGTAACATCAAATCACTAACATAAAAGATATTTATTTTTTTATTTATTTCTAGAGACACGTCAGAAAAATAAGCATAGAAATTCCATAGACCGATTACGGATTATTTTTTTTTATAAAAATAATCGTAAATATAATAATCAACTGATTGATCAATAATTACAATCTACAAACGTATCCTTTCAAATCTTGATAACATACCGCTTCAAAAACAAATGCGCAGTCGGTACCTTAATTGTTTTTAAATAGAAAAAAAAAACTGATTGATTATTTTTATTTCGATCCATTACCGACAAATTAATGTAAACGAGAGACACGCTTTCATTTAAAAACGTATTTAATGATTCTTCTGCCCGCCACTTCGTTCGCGTGGAAGTCGTAAGACACCACAATATACTAAAATAAAAGCCACATTTTTATAAAACTTCCCTGTATACTACGATTGTAGTTTTGGCAGCTAAAATATAAAGATAGTCAGTACTGGTGACGCGGTAGCAAGCGACATTATACAGTTGTTCGTGTGAGAAGCAGCTCCTCCTCAAGTTGACACCCGCAGCCTTCAGTAACAATGTCCCACTGCTTGCGAAGTTTTTCGTTTTTAGTGAATTAATGCACACCTGCGTTCTTGCATAATAATACTACCATAGGCACAACACTGATAGACTAACTGCACCGACACTGTAACGGCTAACATTCTTACAGATTATTTCTGACGAACAAAAAAGAGCAATAAGTAGGTATAATTGTTAAAATGAAACAAAGAGAAAGCTGTCCATCTCATTTTCAGCGTTTCAATATTCTAACATTGCCCATCAGCCTGTACATACTTGTGTTGTTGGTTAATTTAAAAAAATATATCCATGAATACGAGTCTGGGGAAGAAAGATTAGCCAGGGAAAATACTCGTAGAAAAGAATTTAAAAATAAAGTTTTACCTAATTTCAACATAGTCAAGCATTGCCCTCATTACCAAGCTGTACAAATATTTAATAGACTGCCAGCGGATTTGAAAATGTTGTTATACACTAGCTCTTTTAAGGCTACACAAACTTGTACTCAATGGACGAACTGTAATTTAATTATTGTTTTTTGTAAGCATGCTTTTTTATGTTTTTATTTTTGATTATTATTATTATTATTGCTGCATGATACTTTAGAATTTTGAATATTAATAATTAAGATGTAATCAAACACCATTTAAATTGTCCCTGATAAATAAATAACAATATATGGTATTAAGTCCGCCTCTGTACATTTGTGTGCTTTTAAAGTATTAAATAAATAAATAAAAAACTATCGTAAAGTACTAGTAGATTGTAAACACGGGATTGATTAACGTAGATAAAAGAGGCCTAAACTTAATGTTTTTTTGTGTAAGTTCTACGAACTACCACGTAATAGTATTACAAAACGTAAAAAAAATTAACACAAAATATATCAACTGTCGAATCGAACCTAGGTTTGCAAGTAGTCACCGAACCATAAAGCTATTTGATTTGTTAAAAATTGCCTAAAATAGCCGTTCTTACAATATACATACAACAAAAGTGTCTAGGGATTAAGTACATTTTTAACTATAAAAAAATATCCAATTAATATTTACTAAAACTAGTTTTACAGACTGGCTTCTTACTTTAATTCCTATGTTTGAGTTAACAACTTATCCCTATATTGCAAATTGTGGGAAAATAACCTAAGTTAAGACGCAGATAATTATATATGCCACAACAATGTTGTGAAAATGAAAAAAAATACCACGGTATGCATAGCCTTGTGCAATGTATAACCATCTTTATTTTATGGTACCACCCAGGGTGGTGGTGGACGGGGTTTGACGGTGGTTGGTATGGTGGCTTTTGGTGGTTATAACATTGAAGAATAAGAATATCTATCAGCTGTCGCATTTGTGAAGAGATAGATCCTAAAAAACAGCAAATTTCATGGAATACCAGAGTTCTTTGGAGCATCGTTTATTTTTATAAAAATTTCTTTACTTAAAAAAGCTGATTCGTAATAACGAAAAATAAATTGCAACTCACTTTTGATAGGACTTATTTAGATAGGAATTAAAATGCAGAGCCTGAAGCAAAACCATTTTAAGCCATGTCAGGTCAGAGAAACATGCTGCTTGTAGGTAATTCATAAACATCATCATCATATAGTTTATTTTAACAACTATTCAGAAACATACGAACTATTGTTAGACACAAAAAAAAACATACACAATTACACAGAGTCCTAGAAATATATCATCACTGTGACCGACAAACCACACGCAAACTTTAAACATATATCTCGCACAGGTTCAAAGCTAATATTATGTATTTTGCTTGTATTTTATTCCGGAAACCACGTCAGAAATCAAACACCACAAAAAAGGCTTTTAGTTAAATCAAAGCGCGCGTGGAGTGACAAACGGCTCGAGCTGGCACGACACTGTGCGGCACAGTGCAGGCCGACACGATAATTTTGGCGCGGTTGTCGCACACGTGAACAAACTAAGTGCTAATCGCAGTTTAACCTTGTGTCGGGCTATTCGGACAACACTCGATACAGGATTTTCGTGGTTGCTTGAACTCTAAAATGACAAGCAACATTACGAATTTATAACTTTTTTGATAAACAGTTTGTGTTAGAGAAGTTTTATCCTAAAACTCCCAAAAGCCTTCTGTCAACATTCGCTTTGATATAGAAACGTCCCCAAAAGTTGCTAATGAGTGGATCATAATCTTCATCTTTTTCTGGGTCAACACAAAAACGAATACCATTTGACATTTGAAACTTTGTAAAAGCCAAACTTTTACTTGAAATTGAGACCAGCTCCAACATGCCCACATAAAACGGAATTTCAGTTATTTTCGAGTAAAAAAATCTCTTAAAATCCATCACTCGAACACCCTTCACACATAATCGGACATCACACCATCAAACCCCCAAATTGCGAGCCACAATGACCGTAATATCCTCCAGCAGACAATGAATCAAGGGCTGCACGCACCGCCGTGACACGCCGTGATCAATACCGCTAGGAAATGGGAGATTCATCCCGGTTGACGGCCGGCGCGCCCGGCACCCAGCCCGGCCGATCCGATCCGCTACACTCGCAATCGTCTTTAACGAATATTTGAATTTAGACTGGACGATTAAATCTTCGACGTTTTGGTGATTTGGTACATGGAAAACAGAGTGGATAGGTATGTAATTTGAGTTCAGTACACCGCTTCCTGAAATACCTGTAGAATAGCTGGATTTACTTACATTCCCTCTCGCAAATTTAAAAGAGCGTGAATTGCCATGTCCGTTGCGAGTAAATGAAATAAACTCGCATACCCTAGGCTCTCGGAAATTCACGAGTCAGACCGAGATTTTAGCCGTCTGAGAAATTCACTAAGTACTCGTGGTGGAGAAACTTAGACGAACAAGCTTTCAAATAGTTAGCTGATAATCCTCAGAGTTTAAGAAAATAATAGATGGCATCTCTTTGGAATTATACAGCATAAAAAACAATGATAGATCATCTGATCAGCTTGTAGACGTCCCTTACGGGATTCAGACGGCATCGGATTAACCGTGATCCATTAATCTTAAGTGCATTAAGTGTAGATCGGGACTATTGAATCACTGGCTACGTCTACGGACTGATGACTTGAATGTAAACTGCATCAGAGATTTGCAATCCAAAGGGAGCCGAAATTTAGCTTTAATTATACGTCATAGATCTGAGGTACACTAATCATTCTTACGAAGAAATCCTTTAAAAAACGTCCAATTCAGGTTGAACTTCACTATCAGGCTTAACAAGTCTACCTAACCCTTCAAAGATTGTACATTTGATTTTGTTATCGTTATACAGGGTGGAAGGTACATCGACGCGAATCCGTTTACCATGGATTCATACATCATTCTTGACCCCACTCGCTGTTCCGTAGATTTTGACCGAGTAGTTATTGCACTTCTGTAGGAAACAGCTGTTTTTTTTTAAATTACCGACGAGAAATTTTAACGCAGGGGGGTCAAGAATGATGTACTGAATTCCCTTGTTTCGCAGACAGAAATTTCATAGAATTTTGTTTCGTAGAAAATGTTTCATAAAATATTTGGTCCTTGTATTTTTATTTCGAATAATATTGTTTCAACGACTATTTAGTTGAATGAAACATATTTCACAGAAACACAATTCAATGAATTTTATAGTAACTTTTTTTTTTTAAAACAGGCTTATCAAATAGTAGATTTTTTTTTAATGAATATTGTGTGTTCGGTGTATTTTTTCATGGTATTTTATTTCAACGAAAATGTAAAAATAGACATTATGCTACCCATAATTTTATAAATAAATATCTTTTAAGCGATTAATTAAGCGTTTCAGAAATATATACGTAAAATAATAAAAGAATCAGTGTTTTAATTAACATATTTGCGTCAGATACCATCTACTGTTATTGAATCATTTGTGTTAGGTTAGGTTAGAACAGTGACCATTAACGCGTGAAGGCGAGCGAGCGCAGCGAGCGTGCCGCGGCAGCGGCCGCCGAGCGCCAGATCCCCTCTATTGTTTAGGCGTTTGGTGAAATGAAAATATGGTAATTAAAACTTTGGTTTATTGAATGTTCATATCTGCGTCAGATACCAACTACTGTTATTGAATAATTTGGGTTAGGTTAAGTTAGAACAGTGACCATTAACGCGTGAAGGCGAGCGAGCGTAGCGAGCTTGCCGCGGGAGCAGCCGCCGAGCGCCAGATCCCCTCTATTGTTTAGGCGTTTGTTAAAATGAAAATATGGTAATTAAAACAGTGGTATAATGAATGTGTTAATACGAGTACGTACAATGAAGTCACTATTAATGAGAATAACAAAATTGTTTTCCTGCAACCCGCATTGTTTTTGGGAACGCAGTGTTGTAAATTTATATGAGGGTATGCATTTTGTCAAAGATACGAACTGAAACGTTTAGAAACTCTCAGTCGATAAAATGTTTTTCTTGGTAATGTTACGAGCTTGAGGTTCGTGACAATAAAAACTGCCGATTTAATAACTAAACAAATAGACACTTTAATTAAGAACACCAATTTAAACACACTACTCTTTTAAACACAATTAAAAACACAATCACTTAATGTCACTCTCAAATATCGTTCAGTTGTTCTCGCTTGTCTCGTTTTCAAAAGTAAACTAACTCCGTCGCGGCCCATACCGGCCTTATATAGGGCCTCGGATAGTTCCCGAAGCATCTAGAACATTCGAGTGCATACCGGCCCCGACTGACCGGGTGTCGATAGTTCTAGAATCGAACTTTCTGGAAGAATCTTGACTACTAGTTCCGCTATCTGATACTAGATGGCGCTAGTAGTAGGCTTTTTAGTTGTGCGCGCAACACTGCCCCCTCCTAAGACATGCTCGTCCCGAGCATTATCGGCCTCATGATAACGCGCCAGTCGATCCACATGGACGATCTTAGGAGTACCTCTTGCCCCTTTCTGTATCCGGTAGGTTACGTCATTGATCTTTGTCACAATCCGGTACGGTCCGTCCCATTTAGCTTGAAGCTTAGGAGATTTCCCTTTGCTGCGGACTGGGTTGTGCAACCACACTAGTGAACCTTCGTCGAACCCTTTATTGTTCATTTTGCGGTCATAACGGGTTTTCATCTTTTCAGAAATTTGCTGGCCTGATTGTCTGACGTGCTCATAGATGTCATTCATTTTGTTCCGCTAGTCATTCGCATAATCGGTAATACTGCGTGGGGCATCAGGTGGTATTCTGGTGATCAGGTCTGCAGGCAGCCGTAATTCCCTTCCAAAATTTGCGTGTCACCGATGTACTTTCGTGAACAGCACTTCGATATGACAACAAAAACGGTTGTATGTGTTTGTCCCAATCTCGTTGCCGATTTTCCACAACTTTTGCCAGGTATCGCTCCAATGTCTGATTAAATCGCTCCACCATTCCATCCGATTGTGGGTGGTAAGAAGTTGTTCTCGTTTTATGAGTACCCATTACTCGGCAAGTTTCCTGAAATATTTGGGACTCAAAATTCCTTCCTTGATCGCTGTGAATTTCCAAGGGTACTCCAAAACGGCAGCAGACTTCATGAACCAGTTTATCTGCAACTGTTGAAGCTTCTTGGTTTGGAATGGCGAAGAATTCCGGCCACTTAGTGAAGTAATCCATCACAACCATGAAATACTTGTTACCACTTTCACTCTCCGGAAATGGCCCCGCGACGTCAAGGGCTATCCTTTCCCATGGTGCACCAACATTGTACAATTTCAATGCACCTCTACTACGAATCTGAGGTCCCTTTACAGCTGCACAACTTGTACATTTGCGACACCAGTCCTCGACATCGTCCCGACAGTGGACCCAGTAAAACCGCTCTCGTATCTTCAGTAGAGTCCGTTTTACTCCCAGATGACCTCCTGAACAACCATTATGGTACAGCTGTAAAACGTCCGGTACTTGAGCTTTAGGGACAACCATTTGCAAATGACAGCTGTCTCCCCGAGCATTTTCCCATTTACGGCACAGGACTCCATCCTGAATCGCCAAGCTGTCCCATTGGGCCCAATAGCTTTTTGTGATCGAACTCATCGCTGAGACGTCGCTCCAGCTGGGCTTGGGAGCTCTGGCCTTTATCCACTCCAGAATCGGCTTGATGTCCGAATCTTCCTGCTGTGTACGTTGTAGGCTTTCCTTCCACTCGTTGCTGAGGTCTGTCCTGAGCATTCTTACAGGTACCACTTCCTTACCCTCTTGCCTCGTACAATGCTTGCAGTCTTCAGGACAAGGTCTTCTTGACAATGCATCCGCGTTGCCATGAGATTTCCCGCTGCGATGTTCGACCACAAAGTCGTATTCCTGCAGTAGCTCAATCCATCTCGCAACTTGTCCTTCTGGATTTTTGAACTGCAATAGCCATTTCAGTGCAGCATGGTCAGTTCGTAAGTGGAATTTCCGCCCCAGATGATATTTGCTAAAATGTTGCAATGACTTTACCACAGCAAGCAATTCCCGTCTCGTGACACAATAGTTCCTTTCCGGCTTTGATTGTCAAAGCCGGAAAGGAACTATTGTGTCACGAGACTTGCTGAAGTACGCTATCACAACTTCTTGATCACCATTCCGTTGAGACAGCACACCAACAAGTCCTATGTCACTTGCGTCTGTGTCCTTGCCTGCATCAGGATACCCCAAAATAGGTGTTTTGCACAGTCGGTCCTTCAACTCCTGAAATGCGATGTCGCAACTTTCATCCCAGCAGAAATGTCGCTTCTCCTCGGTTAGCTTGTGCAGGGGTTTGGCTATATCCGCAAAGTTCTTAACGAATCGCCGATAATAAGAGCACAAACCCAAAAATGCTCTGACCTGCGTCTTGTCCTTTGGAACTGGCCAATCCTTGACTGCGGCGATTTTCTCTGGATCCGTGCGGATACCTTCTTCCGACACTACATACCCCAAAAAGCTAACTTGCCGTTTGAACAGTGAACACTTCCTTGGACTCAACTTCAGGTTGGCACTCTGGATCTTCATAAGCACGCGTTCCAGGTTTTGAAGATGTTCTTCAAACGTACGGCCTACGATGATGATGTCATCCAAGTAGACCAGGCAGGCATCGCCAATTAACCCGGTTAGTGAAAGTTCCATCAGTCTTTCAAACGTTGCCGGAGCGTTGCACAATCCAAACGGCATAACTTTAAATTGCCACAGACCCTTTCCTGTCGAGAATGCTGTTTTCTCCTTGTCCTAAGGGTCAATCTCAACTTGCCAGTAGCCACTTTTAAGGTCCAGCGTGCTAAACCACTTAACTCCAGCAAGCATGTCCAGCGTGTCATCTATTCTTGGCAAAGGATAGCTGTCCTTCTTCGTGACATCATTCAGACGACGATAGTCAACACAAAACCGCATGCTGCCGTCCTTCTTCCTTACGAGCACTACAGGTGAACACCATGGACTAGATGAAGGTTCAATAACACCATCCTTCACCATTCCTTCAATCATGGCTTCCACTTCCTTTTCACGTGCTACCGGCAATCTCCTTGGCCGCTGACGCATAGGCAATCCTTCTCCTGTGTTTATTTTGTGTTGAACTAAGCCAGTCTTCCCAATGTCACCATCATTTGACGAGAAAACATCAGCGTACTTGAGTAACATCTTCTTTGCCTTGAACATTTCATCTTGGGACAGAGTGCTGCGGCAGTCTTCTAAAAGTGTGGACACTTTTGTTTGTGCATCCTTGCTGAGGGTCCCAGTCGATAGATATTGGCATCGACGCTACCAATCCACTTCCTCGCAAGTACCAACTAGTGTGCCTTTTTCTATAATCTGTTCCTGATCACAAAGGTTCAGCACGCGTACCCCTGAGATGTATGTGGCTCTGACCAAAGTTCGTGCCACTTTCCATGGAAGGACATTGTCCACCCTTTCCACGAGTACACAACGATGGGTTTGCCCAGGATTCCGAGGAAGACTTATCGGCACAATCGTTTCCGATCTCGGCGGAAGAACAATCTTCTTAAGGCTGTACACATTCCCTGGTAATGCCCCTTCCATGAAAAATTCCTCTTGTCCACATTTCAAAACAACTTGCTTGACGTCAATCTCACAACAATTCTTCCTCATAAAGTCAAGGCCCAAGATGCAATCGTCCATTATATCAGCCACGATGACATGCAGGTAGATTCTGTTACCTAGCTTCAACTCCATCTTCTTTTCTCCATGGACGGGTATGCGCTGACCGGTGGCTGTTAACAAATTAATGCGGTCTCGGTTGTATGCGGAGTCCCCAAGGAACCGACTTATAAGTTGGGAACTGACGACCGTACGAGAGGCTCCAGTATCTATGGTCAGCTTACAAGGCGTTCCGTTGACCTCGCCCTTTATGACTAAGGTGTTCCCGTCATGGGTTTGTGTGATCGAAATTCTTGGGGCTCTTTGAACATCAGCCAGCACCCGCCCCGCAGTCCTGGCTATTACTCGTTTCCCTGCTGCTGGTGGGTGGTGCTGTTAGCCGCACTACCCTCTGGAGACCGGCCATCTTCCTCTTCTGTAGTTCGCTTAGGGCAACTAGATCGAAGGTGGCCCCTTTTCCCACAGCCGTAGCACCTAGGGATGTATCCTTTACGATCGCGAACTGTAGACGCTGCAACCTCCCTGACGCGATGGGAACGATGATCCTGCCGCACAGCTTCCACCTCCAGTGCATGGGCCAAGGCGTCCTTAAGCGTCCCGTGGTGACCGAGCCTCACAGCAGCTCTAACTTCGAGGTCGCGGATGCCGTCAATGAATGCCTGCACCAGGTTCCCATCAATAAGCGCAGGTACGGACTGGTAAGCTTTACGAACCAGCTTCTCCACTTCAAGAGCCCACTGCTGCAGGTTTTCGTTACTGCGTTGCACACGATCCTTGAGCTGCGCACGAAACACGTGTTCCAGGTGAGCATCGCCATACCGAGCCTCTAATGCCTCAAGGAGCTGCTCGTAAGTCACTTCCTTACCAAGAGCTTCCAGGACAGTTAAGGCCTGGTCGCGCAGGCCTAGGGTGAGGGCAGTCATGGCCTGACTGTTATTCCACCCGTTCGCCTTCATGACAGCCTCAAACTGGATTTTGTAGGCTGACCAGGAAGAAGTTCCGTCGAACGGTGGCACTTTGAATCCACGTAGCGAAAGTGTTGTAGCTACGGGAGCTGCGATTCCATCCCCAAATTTAAGGTTACCCAACTCCCGCTTCACATCAGCAATGACGTTGTTAAACTTGCTGATCTGAGTTTCAGCTTCTGACAGGCGGTTGTCATGCTGGGCAACCTTCTCCTTCACCTCCTTCACGTCTTTCCTGAAGGTTGCGTGAAGGTCCTTTATGAGGAGCATCTGCTCTTCCTGGCGGCGAGCCTGTTCCTCCTGACGGCGCGACTGTTCCTCCTGACGGCGGGATTGCTCCTCCTTATCACGCTGGAGCTGTTCTTCCAGCCGACGAGCCTGTTCCTCCTGACGGCGGGACTGTTCCTCCTGACGGCGGGACTGTTCCTGCAGCATCATCACCAGGGCAGCAAAGTCTGGTGCTGCTGATGCTGGAGCTGCTGCGGACGGGTCGGCCTCCGTGGTCGGTAGCTGGCCCTCCGACCTCTGTGGCGTAGCTCCACCAAAACGTCTCTGGTCCGTCTCCTGTTGGCGTTGACTCCGGGTACGGATACCCTCCGTGTCGTCTTTAGGTAAAATCGGCATGATTTTAATCCTAGCTTCTGACACCAATTGTTACGAGCTTGGGGTTCGTGACAATAAAAACTGCCGATTTAATAACTAAACAAATAGACACTTTAATTAAGAACACCAATTTAAACACACTACTCTTTTAAACACAATTAAAAACACAATCACTTAATGTCACTCTCAAATATCGTTCAGTTGTTCTCGCTTGTCTCGTTTTCAAAAGTAAACTAACTCCGTCGCGGCCCATACCGGCCTTATATAGGGCCTCGGATAGTTCCCGAAGCATCTAGAACATTCGAGTACATACCGGCCCCGACTGACCGGGTGTCTATAGTTCTAGAATCGAACTTTCTGGAAGAATCTTGACTACTAGTTCCGCTATCTGATACTAGATGGCGCTAGTAGGGGGCTTTTTAGTTGTGCGCGCAACAGTAATAAGTTTGATATTAACTAAGCAATATGAGGATAGAGAATATTTGATTTGTTATTCTATGAAATAAATATTAAAACATAAAATTTTATTTAAAAAAAAATCATTGATTTAAATTTCTTCAAAATAAGTATTCTGCGTATTGATTATTCTATGAAATGATAATATGAGAAACAATTTATGTGAAACGAAATTCTATGGAACTTGTTTCTTTAAAACAACGTACAACCGTACTGAATCCATGGTAAACGGATTCGCGTCAATGTCCCTTACACCCTGTATTATGTTTGCGTCACCTTCTATGCAATCAAATATATACCATATTAATTGAGACAAGTAAATATTAATAAGTGGCTAATTAGTAATTAGAGCAGCTGCAGCTGATTGATCGGCTCAACACTAACACAGGAACAATGGTTACGTCTAGTAGTACCCAGTACGCCGATGTAATCAGTTCAATTAGTTGACACGACATAGATGTTGAGAGGAATGCCCTCTTGTAAACATAGGTCAAAGGAAATGGAGCCTAAGGCAGTTCACCTGATACTGAAAATGAAAACTAGTCGTTTCCTTAAGATTTGACTGTGGAATATTTACATGGATTGTTTTATAAAACTACGCTGAGTTATTTAAAGACTTAAGTGACCTTAGATGTTGTGTGTTGTGGGAAAATTACCTGTCAAATAAAGTAAATTTCATGAACAATATCATCAATCATCATCAACATTTTTCAGTGTTATAATTTCCATTTTAAAGTTCTCCACCTCTAAAAAAGTCACCCGATATAGGTAAAGCGTGCCTAATGAAAAAAAAACATGGTGTGGAAACGAATTTAATATTCAGAAATCTGCAATACTCACTGCGCAAGCATGGCGATCAATGCTAATTATGTATTAGAAGAAGCCTTTGCCCTGCAGCTGATTAAAATATACGTAGATTGATATGATTTGATCTGTCTCGATTTGAAGATTTTTTTAATTTTATCACGCGACGATTTCGGCTAATTAAATCTATCCCATCTCTTTGTTTACTATATCACTATCACACACTACCCCTGGCTACCACCTATACTCCATTTGAAATAAGATTAGACATTTAAATAAATTTGTTTACAGTCCGTTCAACCAATTTTGAGTTCTATTCCTTAGGCATAAGGATGGCATTAACAGCAAAAACGTAGTTACAATACCAACTGTTTATTACAGCTGCTATTTGTCATGCCACTAACGCAATAGAAGTCAAAATCGGTTGAACGGACTGTAAAAAGGGTTTATTTAAATGTGTAATCTTATTTCAAACGGAGTATAGGTACTTAGATTAGCTTATCTTCGCACAACTGCAACCAATACCTACTCACTTTTGTTTTACAGTAAACAACGAAAGTTCCCACTTTACGATTTGCAATACAGAAGTTACACACAACCATTATAACTTCAAACAGTATTAGTCCCATAGGTGGGCAAATCTCGAAAGTCGTTTACGGCATCGTTATGATTTTAGTAGGGCGAAGTAATTACCCCACATATTGCGTCGCCGCGACGTGAGCCGCGTACCGGTGCGTAGCGACCCTACTGGTTAAGTCTTATGTGACGGTAATAATTATTATAAATATTTATGATAGGTAGGTATTAAATAACTGTCTTGGAATGATAAAAAGATAAATTGATGTCGGTCACCGTTTCTATTTTCCCTCATTTCGCAATTAACAAGCAGTTCTCAATCAATCACAATCAAAATATTTTATTTCACATAAACCTACATGCGAGCACTTAGTAAACGATTACAAGAGAATGCTTGTTTTTAAAAATTTCTAACTAATTTAAAAGGATTGACTACATGCCTTCTATTGTTTTGTGGACATATTATAGGTAGGTACGACAGGCATTAAGTGCATAATATATAGATTCGGTTAGCTATTTTATAAGTACGAAATTCGTTGATTTTAGAGACTGAGTAAGACTTGTTTAGTCCACATATCACAACTCAAAGCCACCTTCCCTATACTTCATTCAGTAACATTAAGACAGTAAATGAATGAATCCACATCCAATCACTTCATACGAGCAATGGTAATAGCGCTCAGCTCAACCAACGACACACAGCATCAATCCCAGATCAACCAAAATGAATTCCCCGAACACAAAAAACATGCGACAAACAACGTTGGAACACGATTTATCACAATATATCAGCACAAAGGGAGCTCACGTCGCTCGGAGCGGAGCTGAGCGAGCGATCACGAATTTTAATTAAATTATGTTTATTTTACTCCAACTCTGGAACCATCAACAAGTACAGTCCGCAAAACAGTTTGGTATGCAGGCAAGTAATTCACTTGCTTTTTTAATGCCCATTATTTTATTGATACCAGCCTGAAATTGTTCCACATAAGAAAACGTTATCTTATAGTTACAGAGAAATCTTTATTATATTAATTCAAATTGTAGGTGTAACTTTTCAGAACAGAATCGAGCCATGTCAAACACTTGACTCAACATGACAAAAAATCTGTTACAGGTAGCAAACTCAAAACATTTATTTCAATTAAACCTATTACAGGCACTTTTGAATTGTCAAAGAGTCGGTCAGTTAGTTAGAAAGTTGAAGCTATTTGCCCATTTCAAAACGTAGATCTCTATGAAGAAGAACAGGCAAGAAACTCCAAGGACACTCTTTTAAATCAAGATATTACAAAATCCTGGGTACATTATTCTTGTTGCTTCTTTATGTGAGAACGATGTAAAAAATTAAATTACTTATTTAAAAAAAAGACACAAAATATAAGATTAAAAGACTACAAATAAGCCCTGGCAGTTAAGAGAAGACCAGTCTCAACTGACGGCGCCCGTTCACGAACATGACACGAGGATCAGCACCATCCAACTCAACCATTTTGTAGGGAACCGAATGATCCAACACACGCGCCACCATCAGGGAGCCATTTAAGTGAGCATGACATACTCTCAACTGCCACGCTTTTTTAAGTCAACATACATCTTATCATCATAAACGGCTCCATGGTACTCACACTTACAAAATTGAAAAAATGCTTCTAAACTATAGCTTGCAATGTATTTCAAAAATTAATAAAATCTTACTAGCAATAGGAAAATCATTATTACCTATTGAAGTAAGTAGCTGCCTGCATACATCCATTTTGTTGACTGTACGTAGTTAAGTAATGCTCAGTACTTTCAATAAAGTTAAATTGGAATAACAGCCGTCAAAGAATAACGGAATGTATTTAAAAGTTAACGCAGTAAGCAATGGACGTACGCAGACATCATTACGAAAAGTTGTTTTTTTGTTTTTAAATACTTACGTTGTTGTTTATTTGTTTCCGGCAAATGGTTAATGAATTTTTAAGATTTCAGTTATTTGCATGCTTTAATAAAAAAGTAAAAAACATAACATTTCTTAAGCCATCGGTGTTGTTCACTGACGTAGGAAAGGATCTATAAAAAACTGCCAAAGTGAGCTTTCTTTGAATTCATACCTACTATTCAATAACCTCACGACCTAAAACCTTCTTTATAACCTTTTAACTCAATCAGTGCACTTAAAAGGGCTTCATAAAATTGTGCAACAATATCGAGCTCAGATCGGAGGTATGCGGCATATTGCCAAGTATGCAGCAGTGTACCTTCGAGCCGATGCTGGCAGCATTCTCGACGACCTCTTGAAGTCTCCTGCATTCCTGAGCACACAGCGTCAATATTTTGTTACCTACGTAACATCTAGGCGTAGCTGTGAATGTGTCAGCTACAGCGAACGATTTATGAAAGCGGTTCCTTTGCGATGCCATATCAACGCACGCTAGCTAATTAGCCTGGATAGGTTTTAATTATTGCTCAACATGGGCGTTCCAGTGACCAGCACAATATTTGCGGATTAATGGTTTTTCATAATCCCCATGGCACACGAATTTAGTTCGACACTTCAGCTTGTCCTGAGGACACCATTCAGTTACAAGTTCCTCAAAATATTAGCTTCAGGTATTAAACGCTGATGGGGTGAAAACTCAGAGTCTAAATTGAAATGACAAACCCATCTTGACTGCTGTGCTGTGACCCCAAGGTTAAACTCACAATTTATTTATTTTATTTGATAAATGATTTTTATTTCTGTAAGTAGGTTTGAACAAACACTTTTACACGTCAATCATATTTTAAAAACTAGATGAGGTCGACGTTTCTTACCTGACTACTCTGAGAAGAAAGGCCGAAACAAACTCAGAGGTCACAGTCTCTTTTAAAGACCAGATATAATCTTGGTCAGATCATGTGAAGGCCATGTAGATTAGTGTCTGAAATGGTCTTTCGAGGAAAGAACCACACAGATTGAGTGGACCTAACCAGTCAGTGCACGTATTTGTCAGTAATCGTGCAGCTCTACTCAGAACTCAAGGAGCTCAACGATGCGACGACCAATACCAAAGAAAGGACATTTGGGTAGGCCGCATAAATGACTCAAACTGCCAGACCATGATTAACACTAACTGAGAATAAAAAAAGAAAAAAAAGCAATAACCCATAGTCTTCACATACATAATAATTAAAATAGTATAATACTTTACAAGTAAATATTCATGTCATTGTGTTTGAAATAATAATTAAATGTCACTGTATATAAAATACTAAAAGTTAGCAAAAACATCAAACATTAAAAATAAACCACTTCAGTAAGCAAAAATTGGAGCAGCTCAATCCCAAGCCTTTTTGTCCTCAATATAATTTTTAACGGTATAAAAGGCTTTCTGGCACAACTTACGTTTAATGAATGATTTGAATTTATTAAGGCTTAGATCTTAAACGTGGCTCGGAAGTTTATAATAAAAGCGTATACATTGACATCGGAACGAGCCACCTATTTTCTTGAGCCTTGTATTTATATTAAGGATATCACTGTATTTTTAAACAATTTTATATTTTTATAGGAAAAGATTTCCAAAAATTTACTGAAAAGGCACTGTCATTACATTAATCTCCTTAAATTTCTCTCTGAGAGAGTGTCTTGGACTTAATTTATAAACTGATCGAACAGCTCTTTTCTGCAAAACAATGATCTGAATGTCGGCGGCATTTCCCCACAACAGAATACCGAATTTTATTTGAAAGGTACACCAACGACCTAAAACATTAACGTAATAAAAAATAACATAGGTAATTATGGATTGAGTTATGGTGAATTAGTCACTTACAGGCGTACACAGCACTTACATACAAAATAATTATGCTTCTTAAATCAAGATTTTTTACTCGTAGTGAGGATAGAAAAAATAATTAGAAACAAAGAACAAAAAATGAAGTAAAAACAAAATAATAATCTAAATTAGAATCAAAAATTAAAATCAAAATTATTATTACAATCAAAGTTAAAACAATAAGATTCAAGTTAAAAAATAAACAGTAAAATTGAAATTCAAAACCAAAACGGTCGAACATGTTTTTTTTTCTTATACCTACCATTACAGGGTAACCCAATGCGATAAATACGCTTATCCTAAATTAATTAAGTATCCTAAATACTAACATTCATGTACCGCCTATAACCAATTACAAACAATGCATTCCTTGTGAATTCACTCAGAGAAGAACAGAAAGTGATGAGGAATGCGATAAGATAACATTCCAAAATTGGTAAAGGGGCACAAAACCAAACAATTAAATAGTAAATAAAAAACGACGGAGTTCTGAGGTAACAAACATAAAAAAATAAAAATAAATACAGACGACTAGAGAACCTCCTCCTTTTTGTGAAGTCGGTTAAAAATAAAAAGTCTGTTATGAAATTATGATTCGTCGCAGTTATAAGTTTTCTGCGAAATTAGGAAAATGTGTCTGTAAATATATCAATATTTTTACAGTTATCTATTTTATTATAATCTATCACTATCGTATTACCGCTCCGTAAAAAAACTAACAAAAGTCGGTACGTGATCTAATTAAAATTTTCCCTTACAAGTCCACAAAGTAACCTTTTTAACTGAAAAGAAAACTTGTAGACACGAAGATAACAGAAAAGTTGTAGCGTGGCGGCTCCGCCCTCGGTAAATGGTAAGTGTTGGGTAGACGGGCCGGGCCCGGCGGTATCGCCCATCGGCGCTCCACGACCCACGCCCCTGATACCGTGATACTAGGCCTTTATTGTTTAGGGTTTGTTTGCAGCCGAGCCAACGTTGAAATCGTTACTCTTTTAATTTAGATTTCCTTGCTCGATGCTCGTTAATCAGCTTGTAAAAGCCAAGTTCTAGAATGAGGTGTCGGAGCTTATGCCCGGTTCTGTTTGCAAAGTTTTTTCTTTATTTATTACTTTTTACCTTGAAATGGCGTGAAAGTTTTTGGCATGGGAATTGGTTTACGTATATTTTATCATTCTATACTATATTGCTCGTTGTGACTTATTAGAGTAATACGAATAGCATAAGGTTTTTTGTGGCAGGTACTTATTTGTTTTATCAACTAGTTTTCGATACAGCTCCACCGCATACATTCTCTATTTTCTCATTTATAATATTAATACATAGTATGATTTTCCTCGTAATAAAGTATTTTGTAGGCAATCTTCACGTCACAAACCGCCACTCAAACGCAAAGCATTTTCTCTTCATCTCCGCATCAAAAGACAAGTGGTGCCCTATGCATTTCGTTCATACTTCAACAGCATACACTTAACACAAAAGAGCTCTAGAGTAACGTTGCTGGAAAGTAAACGTTAAAAATAATGAATTTTGGCAGAAATGCATCCGAAATATATGGGACACGTAGATGATGTACCGCTGCCTTTACAGATGAGGACGGCGTGGGAACTTGGCTCCTATTGGTGGATTACATTATGCATGGCCGTCCTACTTTGCTATGGCTATGGTGAATGTGGAAATCGCGTTTGGTTACTGTGATATATATATATTAGTATGCTATTAAAGATAGTATTCCAATAATGTTTAGCAAAGTGAGACAGTAGACTAGATAGAAATTAGACGTACTCGTATAGCAAATTCACAATTAAAGGTGATACGCGTGGTAACTCTACTACGAAATACGTTTTCTCGTAGCGCTACTGTACGAGTATAGGTTAGTGTGGTCGTAGTATTCGTAGCGCTACGGATAGTGCTACGGAACATAATCATGCGTAGTAGCAGGTAAGAACGTATTTCTTTCTTTCTTTTTAAAAAAAACGTTGCCCCACACTAAGAATTTCTCCTGTATTGTGGGTGCGTTTACAAACATTTAAATTCACATACACAAACAGCCAGACCCGGATCAACTACTTGTAGGTTATACAAATATTGTAGCGGTATAATTATAATGCCAGTCATTGTTTTATAAGACGAGGTACACGCCGAGGCAGGCAGTTACTGGAGGCGCACGGCAACGTCAACTTCAAGGCGTTCGTGGTGCGAGTACCGAATTGTTTTACGTCGTCATGGGGGAAGACTTTTGGCCGCAGGACGTGGTCTTTCGTCGCTTCCGCGGACAAGTGCCACAGGACAGCACAAGGACAAGCTAGTGAAGTGAAGTGCCACTAACATAGTTTTAAGCTATATTTATTAACACGAGTTTTTGTTTTATACTTTATATAATTATGTTAGTTTGTAAGTTATATGTCTATGGGCCATTGTAGCCTGCAATAAATGTTTTATTATAACTGAATCATAAAAAAACGAGCGCGCCTGACAGACGTCGCATAATGATGTGTAACATCTAACATCTCACCTTATAAGCAACTGAACAGCGACAGCAATTAACCGCAACCTTTAAAAAAGCTACATACTGAAATATTTATTCGAATTAATTACTAGTGGTCGCCCACTGGTCGAAATCATTCTGGTTGTTTGTTGATCTCAGGGTCGTGGGTTCGTACGTTGGGCGCCAACTGAAACCCGGTTTTTCTTCAGGGATGATTAGAAAACTTATGTAGTTGGTTTCTATAGTGGTTTAACTACTCACAACCGTGTTAAAGTAAATTAATAGGGTATAAGCTGTTAGGGAAAGAATCAATTAAACAAGTACCTTCTTACACAATCCAATATTTATTGCTACATACATAATTCAAAGGTGCACAATAGATAATGTGGCGGGCCAAACACCGGGGCGTCCACACCAATACAACCAGTCTCGGATCTAGTTGTATTGGTGTTTCCACTTGCAATGAGACACACTAACTCAGAGTAGAGAACAGACAGAACACTAACTCAGAGTCGTTATAGGGAGTCCGTGAGATGAACGACTTAATAGCTTCTAGCGCAATCACACAAGTACCGACCTACTATGTAAGATTATGCAAAGCAGCATTAAATTATTACATACATAAACTCACGCCTTCTTCCCATGAGGGTAGGCAGAAACTATAGAACGCCACTTGCTACGCTCCTTACATACTCCTTTTGCGTCGCCTACGTTCATTCATACATCTAGTCATACACGCACGCCGGTTGCGAGTACTACGCACCTGACCTTTCTGAAGAACATCACCAATTTGGTCACTATATGCCCTTCTAGGGCGTCCCCTCCCGGCGTTTCGACTCACCTCTGCTTTATATATACCTTTTGTTAGTCGCGAAAGGCGGAGGACAGGGTGTTGTGGCGCAGCCTGGGAGAGGCCTATGTCCAGCAGTGGACTGCTATAGGTTGAGTTGATAGTCGTGATTAAATTATTACATTACAGATATAATCTGTGATCTCTCAGTTTAATCCTTTCAATTGCCGGGACTACGACTTTTGGCATAAACGTGGCCTACGGGTATAGAAGGTGACGCTATCGTTACCTGTACGGCGAACTTCCCTCATTACCGAGATTCGCCTAAGTAAGGCCTTCCTTACCGACGGCTGACCACACCTCAAGGTTTGCCTGCACCATCATATCAAGATCAATTCCAATCATCAGACCACGAGGCCACACCAAGGCATCACGTCTCAATTGCGAATTACAACCATCTCTAAAGTTTAGCATAAACAGCCAGACCTGTAACAACGTACTCGTGTCATAAGGCACATGTAAAACCTAGGTTATCTAGCATGAACAAAGAATATGGTTGAATACTCACAGGATTCAGCTTCGTATTGGACTTATTGAAACCCCATCGGGTTATTTGGGCACAGTCTGATCTTCCAGAACTAAGTCCCTATTCCAAAACCTATATGATTCGTATGTCGCCACATTGCGGAAGTCTCAGCTCTCGAGACAAATCCGTCAGTTATCGTTCTCGAAATTTATTAGGTATTGTTTTTAATAAAATGTGGAAAATTATGTCGTGTTTTAATTTTTTAATTAGCTATTAAACTTGTAATTAATTTACTCGACATAATTCCAAGCGCCATATAATGCCGCGGAGACTACATTCATAAGCATGCCACGAGCCTGCTCCCTCCGACGATAGATGTCGCTGCTTGTTGCTTTAATTTATGGATTTTGTAACGTCACAAACCCCTTCTACTTACAATCTATATAGTACACACTAATTCCATGGTATTATAAAGTACTTACTAACTCCAAGCTATTAAAAAGTACCTAAAAAAATAAATAAATCATTTATTTTGGACCAAACACTTGTACACATTTTATAAACCTGCCAAACTGCGTGACAGTTTGTCGGCAGGATTAGCGCTCGTCTTAAAATATTTGGATTAAACAATAAAATAGTATACTTCTTCATCTAAGAAGGTAGAGATACAAGTAGTTTTTAACTATAATTACCGCCACATGTTGCGACCTACTTACTTATTCCATGCTCAAGGTGTCATTTCCTGTTACACACTTCCGTCCCTTTTCACGAAGGAACAGAAAGCGAGAAGAAAGATGTAACACATCAATAAACGAAATCCGTTGTATAATAAAACAACCGATAAAATTACTATTATCACTTTTTAAATCAAAATCGAACAAAATAACCGTAAAACTAAATTGCTGCAAACACAATATTATTATAATTAAAACAACAATCCGCATTATCTCTCGCAAATTAATCATAAATAAACACTTTTAATATGGATTCAAACAAAAGACAAAATATATTCCCAACAATTGGTTGATTTCGAATCACATTAAATAATATTAATTGATACTTAACTTGAGTGGCCTGTTCAGTATAATTATATAAAGATAAGATTAATTAAAAATGCTTAGATGGTTTGGTCATGAGAGGATGAATGAAAGGCGTCTAACAAAATGTATACAAGGCAGATCTGAGTGGAAACGCCGGGAGGACATACCTACATTGACTTTATTGGTGATGTTCTTCCGAAAGGACGGGGATCTACTCCCTAAGCACGAAGTCCGTAGTTTCGGCCGAAGTTGCGGGCGTTTATTACTCCGTATCACTCACGGACATACGTTTAGTTCGGTTTCCGAATTTAGAATGACTTTGACTGACAGAGAGATTTGACAGTTGTCGCTACGCCCGATGTATTTTTGCCCGTCTAAAATGTTCTATTTGACACTTGTTTTGACATATCAACTACTTTCAGACGGTCTTCGTTGACGAACTTAGAGAGAAGACCCCGAGGTGCGTAGTACTCGCAACTGGCGTGCGTGTATGACCAGGTGTATGAACCTAAAAGAGGCAAAAGGAGTATGTAAGGAGCGTAGCAGGTGGCGTTCTATAGTTTCTGCCTACCCCTATGGCAATAAGTAGTGAGTTATGTATGTGTTTAAATAAAAAAAATACAATATTCAGGCAGGGTAAAATTCTGAGATAACGATTGACAATAAAATGAGTAAATCATTTATGAACTTCTAAAGTTATAGTAATGAGGCCCCATGGAGCAATAATAATAATAACTTGTTTAAGAATAATTTACAAAGCACTGTAGCGGAATCAACATAGCCACATACGAACTACGTGTCACACCGATGTCACGCGAAAATCCTGCATCGCGCAAGCAAAGTTTACCGCGCGGCTAGCATATATACAACATCCCGACATCAATCGTTGGGCAGTTGCCCACCAGATACAACAAACGTCTGGTCGGAAGATCCTCCCTTTTCTATAGAAGATGAGTGAACTTTACACCCTGTTCCTCATGCCTCTAAAGCACCACCATGCATAGTTATATATGACGGAAACGCTAGTGCTTCCAAAAATGTAAATACAGAATAATTATTGTGCTGTTTCGTTTTCACTACGATTGTTGACACCATTGTTTCATGTCACCACCTGGGCTGACGCACCTGATTGGCGCTTTCAACATCAAACACCAGCCTATGATTGGGTCCACAGACAACAAACGAGCACTGATCACCTCGCTTGCTCATTTCATTTCATTCAATCAAGTCCTCCCACTTTTCCTCACGATATTTTCCTTCCTCAATCTACTTATCTGACAGATTTCAGTTCGATCTATGTTACAAGCGTTACTTAGCGGATTGGTTCCTATCTCACCAAGTTTACCTTTCGCTGAGAGCATGTTTATCTAGAGAACGTTTAGTTTAGCTGCTTTTGTGAATAGTTGGCAACTTTGCTATAGTTGAGATATATGTTTGGGTGATTTGACTGACTAGAGAGTTTGATTTGTGGAAATTATTTTGTGTTAAGGAGTACGCAGATGTGGGTTATTCAACCTTTGACGGTATAGAGTACCTACCGTGAAACAAGAGGCAAGCTTTATTTACTGGCCTTATTGATACATTTTTCAACAAGCAGGTCTTATGGGACCTGATTATCAGACATTCACCTGGAACACCAAACAAATTGCAGATGAATTGAAATACATCCCGTATAGTAGGCCTCACGTCAGTGGTAACAAAACCAGTACAAGCTGGCCTGTTACTCTATTGTACCTCCATACCTACGACGCCAGGCTAGCTAACTGTAGTAGGCCTGCTGTACCTATTCTTTCACTGACTCTTGTACCCATCACAACGGATCACAGCAAAGCTGTCTAGTGGTATAAATTGTTACGCGGCAGGATTATTTCCCCGAAAGATCAGTTTCACAAAGAGGTACTATTCGGTACTATTGGGCTTTCAAATCGGAGGAGTACCGTGTAATGAATCAATAATGACGTATCACTGTTTGTCACATTGTTGCACAGCGGCTCTTCACACAAGTAGAGGTGCTCTCAGCTTAATTGAGCACTATTATAATTAGGTATATGTATGCGGCATAGATTGATCATTCAAATTAATTTATTGAAATTCACGAGTACAGATTGTGTGAAGCGGTAACGGTATAAAAATAATCTTACTAACCTTTTGTTGCATAGTAAAATTCCCATGATTTTGTATACCTATAGTTACTGTACCTACGTGTTATAACGCCTGATGCTTCTTTGGTGTTTACTAATCAGATTTTGTATAATCGTCATAAATAATTATCAAGAAATATCAAGATTGCATAATTTGTGACGAATACAGCCGTGTTAAAAAATATGTAGGTACCTATAGCAAAATAACGAACGTGTTTCTAACTGGCTCATATTTATATCGTATTTGTCACCTACACAAAACAAAAGATACAGAAGGCAAACACTATACAGTGCATGGAAACTACAAATTACAACTTCCTAAGAGTAAGATTAATTAAATATTTAATCCCGCACACAGCAAAATATTGTAATGAAAAATGAACAAGCTGGTGAAAATTTCTTTGCAATTTACGATATTTTGCTCAAGATGCACACAGTCATAACTGAATGTGAAAATTACTTCGACTGACATAGATTTATAACTATATAACATACTTCTATGCAGTCACGCCTTTTTAAGAATGAATTCTCTGTCCCTTCTCCTAAAGTGCTAGAAATCTTAACCCTGACCCAATTAGAGTTTCTCGCGAAGACCACAAGCGCTGCCTAACCACTAGACGTCGCGCCGTGAAGGTCGCACCCGACTACAACACGAAAATAGGCACGAAGTCAAACAATAGGCTGCGACTGAGAATTCTGACTGGTTTTAACGTATTACATAATGATCACACTCGGCAATAGTGCAGCTTTCCACGAGTGAAAAATATGTTTGTAATAGGATCAGTACTTTCAGTGATTACCTTTTACAAACATAGGCATAGACGAACAAGTTTACCTTCTTAGGGTTCCGTAGTAAACAAGGAACCCTTATAGTTTCGCCATGTCCGTCTGTCTGTCTGTCCGCTTTTTTCTTGGTTGTGAAATTATCAAATAACTTGTCACGCTGTGGGGGAACGGGAGGGCGTGTCGGACTTTTACTGACTAAAACCCGCCCGTGTTCCTTCAGGTGCCTGAGTGCCAGCTTAGAGCCACGATATCCCTTTCGGACAATTTCGAAACCCAGGCAGGGTCTGTCTGTCCCTGGCTTAGCTCAGAGACTCTTAGTAAAAAGATATAATTTGGCATATCACGCCGACAAAGTGGTAAAATAAAAACATGAAAAAAAAATTGTAGAGTACCTAATTACTAGTACTTACGTAAAGTTAGGATGATATTTTTTTTATCTCGTCTATCTCATAGCATGGGATATCATTGGATAGGCTGTTCGTAAATATTGCAGGGTTATAAAACCATTTTTCGATTCCGGGATCCTTTTGCGTAATAATAAGCTTTAAAGTGCTCATTTTTGTTAGAGTCAAGTGTATACAACTTTATGGCAGTAGTATATATATATCACGAAATTAAAAGAAAAACTATCACAGCTAAGTAGACTGTACAAATTAACGTGTAATAGTCGACCAACTTACATTTGCAGTTGGAGAATTGACCGTGACGTATATCGATGTACTTATGGGAGAACATGTTTTTCAACTACAATGAAAAAATGATAAAAAAATGGCGATGCCGTCAGTACCCAAACTTTGGCTCCGTGAATAAAATTATTAAAAAAAATAGTATTACCGAATATCTGACGCTGAAAGTGATGATAAAGTCACAATACCGCCTACAATTAACTGTCCTATCGTTTTCAGGACGACAACTTTATCCAGAAAAGTGAAAATTGAACTAAAAGTGAAGTGTAATAATTGTTTGAAAATAAGTCTTTGGTGCAACAGATCCTTAAAAATACAGTGTATTCAATTTCCCTACAAAAGAATTGAATGTTCTCTTCTTTCCATCTCTCTCTGAAAGAAATCTGCATATCTACCAAAATTGAAACGAAACAAACAAACAATAGGAAACATTTCTGCAATATTCATACTTCAAAAAGAACGACGAAGACGCGACGCTAGCAGCTGCAGCCAAGGCAACGGTTACGAAGCCTGCGCCCTTCATGCACGGCGCCCCAGACCCCAACCGCGACTGCACCGCAGTCGTCATTCAACGACAGTTTTATATGTGACATTTTGTAAATAGTGAAAATTTTTATTTTTTGTGTTTCTAGTGTGAGTGCGTGTGTATATAGTTTTTTTATATTATTTTTTTAGGTAAGTTTAACTATAAATTTTAAGTGTTTTACTTTATTTCATCATTGCCGGCTGTAGCGACGCCGGAAACTGTGCCAGTCAACCTGCTACATCGCTTGATGTCCAGCTGGTAAGATGTCCTCATTGCTCACAGGCACGCTTTTTTAAAGGCGAACGGGGGCTGAAGATACGCTATGGCAAGATCCACAAATCTCATAGTGCACCTTTATGCCCCCCAGCCACATCCCCAACTTCAACACCTTCTGTTCAAAGCTTGTGGAAAACCTTAGCTAAATTCAAAAATTCTACCCCCGTTTTAAAGAGAGTTCCCCGGGGCGCGAGACGGTCTGTGGCACTGAGTTTGGCAGGATACCTCCGTCTTGCGACCCAGGAGAACTCACAAAGTGCCTGGGAGCAATTACTCACTTTCCCTTATAGGATTCTGCATGTCCCAAAAAATTCGGCGACCAAAAAAACCTTAACGAACCAAATTAAAGATAATTGCAACAATTCGACCCTAATTTTAGATTCAAAATTACCTGCATTTAACAACCTGTCACAAAAAGGCTTATGTTCACATGTGGAATCGAAACTAAGTGAAGGGGACATCAGGGGAGCAGCCAGGATACTGTTCAGCAGCGATGTGGTGGCGCCTTACTCTCCAGAAACACTAACAGCTCTAGAGAGTAAACACCCAGCGCCTGCGGATGGTCTCACCTTTCCCGACCCCCCCGACCCTCCAGACCTAAATTCATCCTTCCTAAACGTTTCGGCCCCCCAGTTGTTTGCAGCTGTAAGCTCCTTCCGAAGTGGTTCCGCCGGCGGCCTCGACGGCCTGACTCCACAACATCTAAAGGATCTATTGAGTTCAGGCGCCGGGGAAGCTGGTGAGTCGCTTTTGAAGGAGCTTGCGGCCCTCATGAACCTCATGCTCACCGGCGGTGTGAACGAGGCCGTCGTCGATGTCTTGTACGGGGCCAACTTATGTGCCCTGCGCAAGAAAGATGGCGGCATTCGTCCCATCGCCGTTGGATGCACCTACAGGCGGACGGCAGCCAAAATATGCTGTAAGCTGTATAGCAAATCCCTTACAGCTAAGTTTCAGCCCCTGCAGCTTGGTTTTGGCTCGAAAGGGGGCTGTGAGGCTGCCGTACATGCCCTTTCCACCTTTTTAAACTCAAACAAAGGTGAGGTTATCCTCAATGTTGACGTGAAAAATGCTTTCAACTCTGTAAACAGGGACACTTTGTTGGCTGAAGTCAAAAAGGAATTACCCGAAATTTATGGTTTTATGTGGCAATGTTATAGGTACCCTTCTAAATTATTATATAAGGACAATGTTTTAGAATCAGCAGTTGGATGCCAACAAGGTGACCCTCTCGGGCCAGTCATTTTCAGCTTGGCTATTCATCCAATTATCCAGAAACTAAATTCAAAATTTAACGTGTGGTATTTAGATGATGGAACGCTAGGTGATGTAGACACCGTTTTGAAAGACCTACAACTCCTCAAAAAACATTTTAAAAATATTGGCCTGGAACTTAACCCCTCAAAATGTGAAATTTACCTTTCTGACATTACCGACAGACAATTGACCCTAGATAAATTTAATGCAATATCCCCCACAAATCAAAATTTTAGAAAAAAGCTCACTGCACCTCCTAGGTTCCCCAATTTTAGAAGACAGCTTTTCTCCTGTCATCAGCGAAAAAATCAAAAACTTCAACGAAATTTCGGACAGACTATCCAAAATTAATTTACATTCGGCATTCACCCTGATTAGATACTGTTGTTTTGGCCCAAATTTTATATATTTGCTACGTTCTTCCCCTTTATGGAAGCAACCACATCTCTTGGACAAAATTGACCAAATTATTCGCAGCACACTTACATCCATTTTAAATGTGGCCTTGGATGACCGAGCGTGGCTTCAAGCCACACTACCCATTCGTTTTGGTGGCCTCGGCATCCGCAAAATTACCAGTATTAGCTTACCGGCGTTCCTGTCCTCTGTCCACAGCACTGAAAAGTTGACCCGGAAAATTTTAGCCCCCTCCCTGGTTGACTCTGAAGTGCCGTGCTTGACCGATGCGGTGAACGTCTGGAAAGCGGCTTGCCCGGATACAGATCGGCCCGCAAACCCATCTTCTCAGAGACAGTGGGATGAGCCGCCCTGCAGGTTGGTACGGAATAATCTTATCAATACGTCTACCAATACTGCTGAGCGTGCCCGCCTGCTGGCTGTGGGTGAGTGGGAGTCGGGCCTCTGGCTTCAAGCACTACCGTCTCCCAACACAGGCACTATGTTGGGTGACACCACCTTCCGGCTCGCTACTTGTCTGCGTCTGGGCGCTCCTTGCGGGGCTCCGCATCGCTGCCAGTGCGGAGAAGCTGTCGACTGCCTTGGACATCATGGCCTATCTTGCAGTAAGAGCGCAGGCCGGATAGCACGGCACGCCAGCATTAATGACATCATCCGTCGTGCTCTTGTCACCGTCGGGGTGCCAGCTGTTTTAGAACCCAATGGCTTAGCACGCGACGATGAGAAGAGACCAGACGGAATGACCATAATGCCTTGGAAGTTAGGTCGGCCTTTGGTGTGGGATGCAACATGTGTCGACACCCTTGCGCCATCCCATCTTCCTAGCACGGCAAGCTGTGCTGGGGCGGCTGCTGCAGGTGCAGAAAACCTCAAACGGCGAAAATATTCCAATCTTATTGGGAGCTATATGTTCGAGCCGTTTGGGGTTGAAACACTAGGGCCATGGGGTCCGAGTGCCCGCTTGGTTTTTCAAGATATCGCCAAGCGGTTGGTCGACTCTTCACGTGACCAGAGGGCTGGTCTATTTTTCGGACAAAGAATCAGCATCGCCATACAACGTGGCAATGCTGCCAGCCTTCTGGGCACCTTTCCTGTTGACAGCGATGCGGAAGAATTTTTTTATGCCCTATGATTCTGTCCCCCACCTTTTTTTTTATTTTTTTTTTATACATATACATATAGTATTATGTTAAGTCTGTTAGCGTTTATCTTATATATTATTATTATTTTAAGTCGGTTAGTTTTTATATGATGTAAATATTTTATTACTGAATTATTGAATAAACTACAATGTTGTTTGTTTTTAGGACAAATTCATCTTTACTACGGAACCTTTCATTGTGCGTGGTCCGACATGCACTTGACCGGTTTTTATAATATAAGTTTAGATTTAATGTTTAGAAAACGATAACATTCGCTGAAGTAAAATATCGTGACGAATCTTAATAGATGTTTTGAAATCACCAACGTTAGCAAAATAATTATGTGAATCAGTGCCAGTGTATCCGTTGATATATAGTTCAACTAGGCGAACACCAGGTTGTGAGTTGAGGACCCTACGTGCTGCACTCAGCAGAAGCATTTTACTAAGATGGATCTCTAGTAATAAGTAAACCTATGCAATGTCTTAAAAGAAAATGTCTTTAGAGTTATGAACATTTTTTAGTCAGCAGTTACAGGCTGATCTATACCATTATTAAAATTGTCGTGTCAACTAAGGATTATAATGAACATGTTTACAGAACAACACAAAACTAAATACAATTGTAGTATTTTGTTTATTGGTAATTGAGGCAGTGAATAGCCGCGGTGTTTGCCACGGGAAATTAAACTTCCGCTGTGTTTTCCTGAACACCTTCCACATTGAGCACTTAATTATTACTGACAGACGCCTCATTTCAATTCGGTTTTGTTTTGAATACATAGCTTGTGTATTTAATTTGAGAGCTACGGGTTATTGAACTATTTTTGGATTTTTTTTGGAGGTAGAGCGTTGTTTTTTTTTTTAAGCGTTCTGGCATAGAAAACTAGGAGACTTGATCAGAGAGAATAGGAAGAAACTATGAGATATTAAAAAGGATATGGTTACGCTAAAGCATTATGTTGTGTGCTAATAACATCACGCTCAAATAACTTATTAGTCTGTAAATGTTGATTATTATAATAGTTAAATCAATTAATTAGAAACATTCAGTATACCTAAGCAGAAAATTTCACAAAGATTGATTTGAAACGTAAACTAAAGTTTTCATTCAATATTCAGTTGTAGGCTGAGCTGATAACAAACAGATAAGTACCTGACATTGCTTATGTATAGGTATCTAAGCCAGATATTATTATTATTCAATAATGCCTTTGTTTAACTTAGCTATAATATTGATCTGTTCCACGATTACCGAGAAACCATTATGGACCACTAATAGGTACAACGAATAATAGATAACTACTTAGAAATCAATGAATGTATTAAATAAGTAGAGTCCGATCGAAAATGGATTAATATTTTCGGCCGAAAACGAAATTCGGCCTGATTTGCATTTTTTACCGAAACCCGGAAACGAAAACGCCAAAAAAAGCCTTTTCTTTGACATCAATCTACATGGTCCCCGCATGATTATACATGGTCCCCGCATGATCTACATGGTCCCCGCATGATCTACATGGTCCCCGCATGATCTACATGGTCCCCGCATGATCATCAAGAGACTGAAGTTTGTTTTGTTGTTTCTTAACAGAGTAGTCATAGTGAAAGGCATCTAAATTACATAAGACAGTTCCCCAAAAACGGGGCGTTTTTGGGGCACTGTTTATGTAATTTTGTAAGTTTGAATAAATGACTTTTGATTTTCAGTCGGATATAGGAAACACCGACCTTAACTAGTTTTTTACACTGCTACAAGTATATTTCGGTACTTGAACGACGTCGTCAGGGGCTGTCGGTAACCATTCGTTCAATCATTTTGTGAAATGTATTGAAAAACAAGCTGGCGGATTTTTTCCACGCGCCAGAAGATCCTCGTATAAATATTGTGTGAAAGTGTTTATATAAACCTACATACAGAAATAACACCAATTTAATAAAAATGTCCTATTCTCTGCAAGAGATCTACGGAAGGCGAAGACATGAGGAGCGCTGACACGCAATAAATTACGAAAAGGGCAGGAGGAGGACGATGATGAGAACTTGAAATACACTTACAATTATAATTTCAAACACATAATTGACTGTATGGACAATACAAAATTGCCACATACGTGCATTATAATAAGTAATTAATCACGTTGTTACAACGATTTAGCTATCTGCTTTGTGACAAACTAACAACTATAGACCGTAATTATCCTTAATACCATCACTAAAATAAAGCTTTTAAATCTAAAAACAAACATAAAGTCCAACAGTAGTAAAAGAAAGTAAAATAAAACAAAGCTGAAGAGGAAGTTGGAACAAATAAGTATTTCAATAAAGTTTTTTAGTAATAAAATAAAAAAATAAAACTATACGAAGCGTTTACTCGAAGCCGTATAATTAAGAACACTCCACTCGTGCGCCGTGGAAAAATAGATAAGTTTTAATTTTATATTAAAGTAAATGAGATTTTTCTCGAGTTAAGGCGCAGGACTAGAGGTCTTCTTCGAAAGGTGAGTCTGAGAACCTGATCAAGATTACCGTGTCCCCTTGTTGCCAACACATTAAAACACAAAATAAATACAACGGTACAAACATTTGTTTGCCGTTTCACGCACGAGTATAAAAAACGCAAAGGGTAAAATAGGAGGGGTAGTAGGTAGAAACAGGGAAATTTATTTGTTTACAAATTGACTGCCAACTTAAATTGTTCGTAATTGGTTTAAACAAATCACAACTGTCAACAGCTGTTGTATGAAATAATTTGACGTAGTGTATCAATTCGATAAATAATTTCTCTGGCAGTACTAAAGTTAATAAAGGTAGGTAGATCGATTTCTACAATTCAAACTTTCCACTGTCAATATTTCCATCATCATTGTTGTTGCTCCACCTTCATGTCCCGATTTCAAACAATAAAATAATAATTACCTATAAATTACTATTATTATATATTGTTTTTATTTTACATATATTTGTACTATATTTATATTTTAATATTATTTTTATATTTTCATTTCAAATAATTTATAGAAAATTGCAAACTGTAAGATATTTACCCCCAAAATAATTAAGAAAATCTTGTAACTAAAGCCTTTGTAAAAATAACTAGTTTTCAAGTAATTCGCAAACCTAGTTAAAGTCATTAAACTGAGTTATATAACTTAAATGACTTACCAATTTTGAGTAATTTTTATAAAATTATTCAATATTGTAAGCAAACTGAATTTGTTATTTAATATTACAAATAGAACGTCGAGCCTTAAGCATCTCGGGCGAGTAATTAACACAAGTAGAGCGAAATTGAATTGAACGAAATTGTCGAGTCAGCTGACGGGCGAGTACTCGCCACAATACACAATACAAGGAAATGCAGTAGGCTCGTTTAGAACACGGGCTAAGTGACTGGGATGAATATCAACCCAGGAGGGTTCATATTTCGAGAAAACACTCAAGCAAAACGGTCGATGATAATTTAAGTAACTGAATGTTTTCCATAAGTACGCCAGCGGCTTCGTCGGTACTCTGTATTCCGTCAGAATTTTGTTAAATCTGGGCGTGTTCCTTGTGTACATCATAAATGGTACCTCTTTGCAAAACTTCAGCTTTCTAGATCCAAGAGTTTGGGCTGGGCGGTAATAAGTCAGTCAGTGAGCGAGACTTTTTAACTAACTTCCAAAAAGGAGGAGGTTATAAATATTCGTCTGTATGATTTTTACTGGTGTAGCAACTTGCAGCCAGTACTTATCATAGATAAGGAAAGTGAGAGCCAAATAAAAATCCGACTTCCGAAAAAAAAAATACAAAGAGAATAATTATTTTAATTTCGGAAGTCGGTGGACAAAAAACTGAAATTCAGATCCAAAGACACCGACTTCCGAAATTAAAGTTATTCTACACTTTATAGTGTCGTTTTTAGGAAGTCAATTGTTTTTTTTTTTTTGTAAAAAGTTTTCTTATTTGTATTGATAATAAAGGTTAAAAAAGAATAAAATACTTTTTGCCATTCAAAAGTGCCTTGTTGTGGCCTAGTTGAAATCAATTATTTGACTTTAACTTAGCGAAAGCAACTACAGGTTACGCCTGGCATCGACCTCACCTTCTGTATCTCATCTCTTATGATAAGTACTGGCTGCAAGTTGCTACGCCAGTCCGGTGAGGCAAACAGCGTGAGCTATGCGATAACATTACCAAATTGAGGAAGAGGTCTCTAGGCAAAAGGGTTTAGTTTTAAAGATTTTAGTACTTCAGGCAGGCATATAACCATGGCGGCATGGAGAGTGCGATTGTCGCAACCCAGCGCTGGGCACGCCACAATTGTGGCGATAAGTTCCCTCTTTGAGGAGTGGCTAGAGAGGCGCCACGGCGTCCTCACCTTCCGCCTGACGCAGGTCCTCACCGGACACGGTTGTTTCGGGAGGTTCCTGTTCAGGATAAAGCGGGAGGAAACGCCCGGGTGTCACCACTGTGTGGATCGCCCGGAGGACACGGTGGAGCATACGGTGGAGGTCTGCCCGGCTTGGGCGGAGCACCGCCGTGTCCTCACGGAGGCGATCGGCGGCGGCGATCTCTCGCGTCCAGCCCTGGTTCAGGCCATGGTTCGGAGGGAAAGTGCGTGGCCCTGGCACACAGGCAACAGAAGGAACATGGGTGGGTTTTAGTCAGTGAAAGCCTGACACGCCCTCCCGCTCCGCCCAAACCGGGAGAAGTTATTTGATAATTTCACACCCAAAAAAAAAGGCAGGCATATAACAAAACAAAAAAACTGCCCGTCCACCACAACGATATTGGCATAACGCATGTTAAAAGCAAATTATGTGTGTTTAGAATCAGGCACATGCACGACTAGTTCGGAGAGGACACACATCTCTTAGGTAGTGTGCAACGATAAAATACCAGATATATATCAGTGTCGTCTGCGATATCTTGCTGGCAGTGTCCAGCATGCCTCACTGCCTAAGTTCGAGACATCCCACTAAGTTCCTGTTAGACGAACATTTCAACTTGATAACCATGCCTCCTGGAAACGTAGGGACCTACTGCGTGTGGGGCATGAATATGTTGCATTAGTGCCTTATGAGAGTGTGAACTTATGTACAACGGGTGTACTAATACCCTTAACGAACCCGAGAGTCACTTGTTCTTCCCGGTTACGGAGATATATATATACATTCAAAGTTCCAACTTTGTTTGATGTTTTTTTTTACGTTAAATTAATTTTAAATACGCCCACGATCCCTGTACCTGTGCATGCACGGATAATCACAATGTTTTGTACCGTAAACAGCGAATTTACACACCAGTAGGCCAATTCTCGTAATTTAAAACGTTCAAAATCTAGTCGCAATCTCATCTTGGCGACAAACAAACCTCAAAAAATTTTCAAAATCTAGGGAAATAAGAGGTATTTTTGACAGATTGAGACTGAGATCAGACTGTGAACGTTCTTAAAATTAGTAGAATTGCCCCTCTGAAGTCGGTTAAAAAATAAAAGTCGTTTCTCAGCAATTATTTTTGCACTAAGTAACTTAGTTTGATGTACAGAATGCGTAGATGACGGCTTCGTGAAGGGTCTAGTTGCATCCTGTGTTATGTTTGAAATTCTCAGTCAAAGGCAAATTGACTTCACTAGCCATAGCTTAAGACGCTGACAACAGGTAAACCGCTGTCACTGTCAGACTGCATACAAAAGAAAGAGAAGCGCGATGACACAACGCTTGTAATTTATTGCAAAATATGAAGCGATTATTTATTTACTCAAAAATGAGTTGAGTAATCGAAAATAAAAAACAACCAAGTTCTTCATACAAATAAGACTTTCTTGTTAATAATTAAATACCAACCGTACGTTGATATTTAATACAGATATTTTGGATTGAAACTCAAAGTAAAGGGTTAGTTTACCGTTAATTTGTATCGAGATTTTTTTTCTAAACGTGTTTCGGTAACAACCAAGTTCTGAGAAATATGTTCAAGAATAACATATATTTTTCCGCTACCACAAACTAAATAGATTTGGCAATTTTTTTGTTTAAGACAAGCCTACTTTATCATTTGCGTTAACCCCACGTTTACACCAAGGTTTAAACATGTTCTACATGTTGTGTCTGTTGTTTTCGTTACACCTAAGACAATTGTGATTCAGAAATGTCAAAAAGTAGAACAAAATAGTTAACATAAATTTGATAAATAATTTCCCTGGCAGTAGTAATGATAATAAAGGTAGATAGATCGATTACTATAATCGCAAACTCTTTGTAACAACGTCATTACATGTGTGATACTCGTACCTACCTACACGTTTTAGACACGACATGTTTTTGACAAGTCTAACAAGACTTGAGGAAAACAAGTATCACAAATTGTATGTATGTGTAAACGCAGGGGGATGGCCGCTGTGTGAAAAACATAAACCTTTTATTTTTATTTCGTTATTCACATAAAATTACAGTAAATTGAACAAGAACACAGATACCTACATAATTTGAGAAACAACCCTTCAACAATTCAGGGTTATTAGTCACAACAAAATCGTTTTCCCTTGAGCCACACGGGCGGACGGACAAATTCATTACATATTTATTTGAACGCACCACTTTAATACATTCCTGCCTATACCCCTGGGACATACCGTGAGTTTAGTTGGTTATGAATTTTCAACGAAGATTAATGATATTAACTGGGCAAGCTCCCACGTGTGAAAATGACCCTAAAGTTTGCGTACCCTGGCTTGTAGCATGTTAAAATATTAGCTATGATCTCCTTGTTTGGTTAACTGTAAGTCAATCTGGGACTTTCAGCAATCTATTTCCTGAAAAACCAGTCTGTTACCAAAAGTCCCGTATCCTAAAATAAAAAAAATAAAAAAGAAGTTTATTTCATATAAGTAACCATTTGGCTTACATTGCATGTCGAGGAGTCTCCATTTAATCATAGAAAATGCCTGTAGTTGAAGGCTCCGCTCTTCCCTTACATTATCAACGTACGAGTATAAACAGGAATACAAAATAAAACAAAGAAAGGAAAAAATAAAAACAAAATAAAATTAAAATTACGATCAATTTATACGAGAGCGTGTGTGTGTGTTTGTGTGTGAGTGCGTGTGAGATAGAAAGATTTTGAGATCCTAGCTGTAATTACAGACAAACCTAAATCATAGTTCATAAAAAGTAAGTTTCGTGTTGGTATCCGAAACCTCGCTTAGCGACGCATGTCACCTTTTCCACGAATATTGACCTCATTCTCTCCTAGAATCTAGTCCTGGACTAAATCTATTCACTGATTAATTAATGGAAGGTAATACTGTTATCTCTGGCGATTTGCGAGAAGACTGAGTGAAATGGTTCATAATTTATAATATTACGTTACTTAACTTTTGTCAATATATTTGTGATACTTACGTAGATAATTTGTGTAATGTGCCTAATCAGTGTAATTGACTATAAGTCATTGGTGTTAAATTAATAAATAATTAGCGCACAACCCTACCCTGACACCCGACGGCACGGAGCCAATCAAGGAATTCGATTATCTAAAGTTATTTTAACGAATACTGTTCATATTCAGCTAAACGATTATTCAAAATCAAAATCAAAAGTCATTTATTCAAACTAGGCTGAGAATCAGCACTTTTTGAACGTCAAAAATTACATGAGACAGTCCCCCAAAAACGCCCACCCTTCACCACTTCCTAGTGCTTTAGCTGGGAAGAAGTGGCGCGACAAACTCCCCAGCAGCACAGATGTCTGTTCACGTATAAAACTTGAAGCTATACAATAAAATGTACATGCAACACAAAACATTAAATTAAATTATTTGCCTTAGGTTAGCTAGCCCACACCACTATACAAAAAAAAAACATATATACTTATATATAATAATCGTCGAAAACTATAGTCATCTCAACTATACTCATTCGCATCTCCTGATCAGCCCATCATCTGTCTCCATGCAAGGCAATGATATAATACCACGGCTGTGTTCCCCGAAGGGTTAGTTAGGTAGGGGTGTACCCACATTTCGCCAGCTATGTTCAAGTCCCATCTAATAGGGGCCGAGCCTGTTGCCATCAACCGGGCACAAATTCAGGTTCCGGGCTGCTACCTACTATGACGTGCTATATGAAGTCAATCAATATACCGTAACAGATATCTATGAAAAAGCTTGTACTCGTATCTTCTCAAGTGGGGCTAAGTTCTAGGAACAAGTTTAGCTATGGAGCCGTAAACTTTGGCTGGTGTACAATTTGTGGTCATTGTGGTGGGTAGCCTGTCACAACCGAAGCGTTCAAGACTTTGGTTAGCAAGTTCGATGCCATTCTGGAAGTGTCAATATTTGTAAGTGTTTATAGTAGTTATTAGTAAAGGTCGCCAATTAAATATAGATAAATAGAAATCCTCCATTTCTTTTTATCTAAATAAACGAAAGATCATACAGGCATATCATCATACAGCCTACTGTGCAGGGGTAGACGGTGTGTCTAGTTTCTTCTTTTTATTTTGTTTTTAGTTAACACTAGTTATAGGCAAAATGTTTGTTACTAACAACCTTGCCTTGGCTGTGGACTTTTTTATCTGAAATAATTTTTATTTTTTATTTTATTTATTTACAGCAGACGGCAGACTAAAATTTGAACTTGCTTTACAACCTGAATTGTGATACTATGACGGATAAAGTTATAAGTAGTACCCGGTCACTGGGTTATAGAGGTCAAAAAGACAGCCGCTTCATGCAAAATAGTGGTAATATGCAGCTTCATTCGGCGTGACTGGAACCCGACCCCAAAATAATTGGGAAAAGGCTAAGCAGATGATTATAGTTTAGTATAACCTAATCGGATGCAGCTCAATACCAGTATTTTAAATGCGACTGCTTATCTGACCTCCACCTCCGTAACTGAGAGTAACAGTAAGTGCGTAATACGATAAACCTTGGTAAGACTGGTTGTCAAACTTTCATAGTTAAGTATAATATAATTATACTTAATTTAATAAAATCTTAAAAAGTAACAATACCTTTCACTGTTTTTTATGAATAGAATGAAGTCCTACATACATACAAGTACACCCACGCGTACGGACCAGATCTGGTCGAGTCAGCTTAAAATATGTCATTCAAATGGCAGTTCACAGACGGTAACTATACCGAAATGCACACATAATGTATGCACACACGCTATTACTAAGTGTAATGTGGCTATAAGGACCCTCATTATAGCCGGGACAGCGAGCTTCAACGCAGGGCTGCCGTGGGGACAGCTATTTATAATGATGTCCGGAAAAGGCAGGTTTCTTCGATGTATGCGAAACGGACGATAGAAAATGAGAAATGTTTAAAAAGGTAGTAGTTAGGTGCGACAGCTAACTCATTTGATAACGGTTGATGGTTCAGGCTTACCTGGACAAAAAAGAATATCTATCTAAGTGTCTATAACACTGAAGAATCATATCACAAACTTTAAAGATAATAAACCTAATTTTGACAAGCCTTTCTCATAAGATAGAATTCCACATCCTAGGAAAACAAATCAGCTCATAATATAATGTCTGCTTAAGATTTTAAACAAGTATCTACGTATCTAGTGAAAACCCTATTCCCAAACCAACATAATAATAACGAGAACATCAACATAAAATTTTACGCAAACACTTTAGACCCGAATAAGATTAGAGCTAGGTAACAGTGGGCGCTAGGGCGCGGGTACACAAGCTTATGCCCGGGATACACTAGTTCTGTTTTTTCAAAGTTAGCATAGCAAGCTAGAACCTCTGTGTTCTATTTTGGCTTGCTGTCCTGGCTTGGGTCAAGGTACTGCTGTTTCTGCCGGGAGGACACGGCGCGGCAAACGCTGGCAGTGTGCTGCATGGGAGGTACTACGCCGGGCCCTCATCTCAGTGACCGTCGCTGCCGGCCGTGGTCGAGCCGATGGTCGGCAGCGAAGAGTCCTGGGACACGGTGGTATCTTCCGGACCCCCTAAATGGGGGTCAAACACCTCCCCCCCTCCCCCTCCCCCCCTCCCCCTCCCCCCAGAGTCGAGCACGCCCGCGAAGGTAGGCCGGCACTAGCCGGGGATTGCAGAAGTCGCACTATATCCCAAGATGCCCGGAGCAAATGTGGGAAGGGAACACTGGGGTGGTTTTTAGTCAGTAAAAGTTTTGACAGATCCCTCCGCCCGCCCCTGGGCGGAGGACATCAATGAAGATTTTCCACACCGAAAAAAAAGTAGTGTTGTTTACACTATGCTAGTAAATTTTAAGCTAGTAGTATTGCGGTGACCTTGTCCGTAGAGTAAAATTATCCGATTGGGTACTATCTTCCTTTCTTGCCACACGAGTCTAGTACACAAGTCAGAATTGTAAAATTCGCTGGTGAGGGGCGCTACTAGTTCAATATACCCCTCCTATTAAACTATCCTGGCTTGAGACGGTAGCGTACTAGCCTAGAAATGGAGCTAGTTATGTATACACGAAGACAGAGTTACGAGCTTGCTAGCTTACTATCCTAGCTACAAAAACTACCCTCGTAATTCCCGGGCATAACCGCAGACTTCTGTAAACTATAAAAAAATCTTAATGTAGCAATATAACTTCTGTAAACTATAAACAAATCTTAATGTAGCAATATAACTTCTGTAAACTATAAAAAAATCTTAATGTAGCAATATAACTTCTGTAAACTATAAACAAATCTTAATGTAGCAATATAACTTCTGTAAACTATAAGCAAATCTTAACGTAGCAATATAACTTCTGTAAACTATAAACAAATCTTAATGTAGCAATATAACTTCTGTAAACTATAAACAAATCTTAATGTAGCAATATAACTTCTGTAAACTATAAGCAAATCTTAATGTAGCAATATAACTTCTGTAAACTATAAACAAATCTTAATGTAGCAATATAACTTCTGAAAACAAATCTTTTTTTTTTTTTTTTTTAATCTTTATTAAGGAGCTTTGTCACAATACTGACTATGTCGCTCCATCATAGCCAAATTTTGAATTGTAATTATTTTATATGATTATAATATATTCCGTACAGAATTCCAGCCTCGTCCGACATAGGCTTAGCTAAAACACTATTCAAAATACCAATTCCAAACTTATTTTGGGAATCAAACAGATTTCTCCTGAGGCATTCGCCCCGCTCACACTCGATCAAGATGTGATGTACGTCCTCGATTATTCCACATTTCTCGCAATTGGGTGAAGGTGTGATACCCATAAGGAACGTAAACTTCCTCGATGGGATGTGACCGGATCGAAGCCTCATGGCAGTAACAATATCTTGTCTATTGAGTGAACAGTTCACTATCCAGGGAATTATTAGAGGCTCAGGCTGAATTGTGTTATACCAGATACCTTTTTCTCTTGATCTCACATCATGATATTCTTTCCACAATGTATTACAATATTTTTTAACCACATAGAAGTTATCTGAGAAAATTGGTACTATATCTAACGGAGTACCCTCTACACAGGCCCTCTTAGCATAAACATCTACCACCTCATTGCCATGTATCCCGATATGTGAGGGAATCCACTGCAGTATTACTAATTTAGAATTGTGTTGAAGTTCCAGAATCTGATCAATTATTGTATAAGCTATCGGTGTTCCTCGAATTGTCGAGGTACAACGAGCTACATGTTGTAAAGCACTCTTGGAGTCAGTTAGTATAAGAAACTTGCTATGACTTATTGATTGAGTGTATGATAAAGCTTCACTAATTACCAACAATTCAAGACACATTATAGACACTTTCGAGTCAATACTAAAACCCATATATATATTTTGTTGAGGGTCATAAAAAGCCGCTCCGGAATTATTATTTTCTTTGGAACCATCAGTAAATATTTGATAAAAATTTGGATATTCTGTATTTAAATATTGACAACATAAATCATTTAAAACCAATGGCTGGAATCGTTTTTTTGCTTGATTTACTCCGTTAATGCTAAAGTTAATGTTTTTAGATAAATCCATGTACCTGACCCAAGAGTGATACCCAAACATCTCCAAACTCTGGCTGCAGTGTATTCGCAAGTCTTTAAGGTATTCATGGCTTAAAATGAGCAAGGGCTTATTCTTCCTTTTCCACAAAGGCATCTGAGGTATAAAACCTTCCAGCAAGTTAACCACTGTATGACTGCTTAACAAAGATTTACACTTTAAATAAAATTTACCGGCTGAATAGTTTCTACGAATAAATAGGGGCTGGAGACTTAATTCGCTACTCATGACATGAATTGGTGTAGATTTTATAAAACTACCAATGATCCTCATCGCTTGGTTTTGGACTTTGTCTAGTTTATACAAGTTTGAGTGACAACTATCTCCATACAAGAAGCTAGCGTAGTCCATACGACTTCGTATTAGAGAAATATAAGCGAGTCTTAAGTGTTTCGGGTGAACACCCCAGTTAGCTCCAGATAGTACTTTAAGGGCATTGAGAAATCTAGCTGTTTTTTGATGGGTTTCATTTATATGTTTGGCCCATCTTAGAGAGCGATCCAGCCAAAGACCCAAATATTTTACATTTTCTACTACCTGCAAGATTGAGTTGTTGATTTTAAGAACGCCTATTTCATTATTTTTACCCTTTTTAAAAATACAACTCTTAGTTTTTGTTGATGAAATCTCTAAACCGATATCAGCAAGGAGTTTGGCAAGTAAGTTCAGTGAGTTTTGTAAATAATAATTAGCTTGAGCTACACTGTCTTTAATTGAGTAAATAACAAAGTCATCTGCAAATTGTGAAATATGGACATGATCGGAACTAATTTTTTTACATAAATCTATAGTACCCACATTAAACAATAATGGTGATAGAGGGTCGCCTTGTGCTAACCCCCTTCCCGTAGTTCTTACCATACGAAAATCGTTTACTTTAATATTTAAATGTCTTTCACGAAGGAACTCCCAAAGGTATAAACAAATCTTATTTCCTACGCCTAGCTGATCTAATGTTAGCAATAGCTGAGTTATATCTACATTATTGTAGGCATTATCGATGTCTATGAAACAACCGACCGTGACACAATTGGTACAAAAACCTTTTTATATCCTAGTAACTAATAGACTCAAATTATGAAAACAAGATCTACACTTTCTAAAACCTAAAGTGGTATTGGCAAACAAACATTTACTTTCAAAATACCACTCTAATCTCTTTTGAATAATTGAATGAAATATCTTACATATACATGAAATAAGTGAAATAGGTCTAAGCGATGATAGCATATTATTGTCTCTTCCGGGCTTAGGAATAGGAATTACACCAATTTCTCGCCATTGATTCGGCACTAGACCTAAAGAAAGAAATTTATTATACAGGAATAATAATATTGATTTAGCATTATCTGACAGATATTGAATCATAGAAAAAGATATTTCATCAATTCCTGGACATGTATCTTTGGATTTAATGCTTCTATTAAGTTCTATTAAAGTTATGTATATATGGTGGTATGAGAATTAAACAACGGTTGGCAAACAGGAACATAATCAGGAGTCAAACTATGTAGCAGAAGACTTGCTTTATCATTATCAATAAAATTTCTGGGAGTTTTATAACCTTTTATCCATTTCATTTTTCGCCAGAGGTCATTAATAGAAGTATTTTCATCCAAAGAAGAACAAAGTTCCCGCCAGGAACTACTTTCAGCACATCTTAAAAGTCTTTGAGATTCTTGTATTTTTTTTTGAAGTAGTATAAAATTTGTAGGAGTAGGGTTACGCCTAAATACCGCCAAAGCCAAATGTCGGAATGCCACCGACTTTGAAAGTTCTACATTCCAATAAGGTTTTGGTTTAAACTTACTACTAGGATTTAAACAATTCTTAACATCAGGAATAAATTTATCTGATGCCAGTTTTAGAATATCTAAAAATCGATCGTAAGTGACTTGGTGATCGTCTGATATTGTAAATGAATTAAAATTATTTTGTACATAGTCTGTATACTTCTTCCAATCAACATTTTTGAAGTTTTTCCTTTTGGAAAAGGGCCTGTCAGAACTAAAAGTAGTAGTTATTTTTATGACAACATGATCACTATTTAATGTTTCACTAGTCACCCTCCAGTCAAATCTTATTTATTTTATTTATTTATTTATTTATTTTTACAGTTTATGTACACACATATATACAGACAAGAAAAAAAAAAAAAAAAAAGAACAGAAAAATACGTACAAAGGTGATGCTTATTTCTAAAGAAATCTCTTCCAGCATACCTGCGACAAGGAAAGTAGACGAAGAGATGCAGACAACGTGCACCATTTGTAGACGCGTTGGGCTACCATTATTTAAGATAACATAATCATAATCAATCACGGCATCCAGAATCTGATTGCCCCTCCCGTCTCTCTCTCTCTCTCTCTTATCTCTCTCTCTCTCTCCCTCCTCTCTTCTCTCTTTGATCATGGTCTTCCCGCTACCAAGTGAAAATAAATAATCCCAGACTCTTTGATTTGTGTGAAGTTCCGGCGGGCAATAAATAGCAATAATGTTTTGAATCTCATCACAGTTAAACAATTTTACTTTAACCATTTCCAGACCCGAGTTGTTATTCGTCAAAGCTACGCGTACTGCCTGAATCGACTTGTGCGTCACAATAGCTACACCGCCATAAGAAAGGTCCCTGTCCTCACGAAAAATATTGTAGTTACTAATATTTAAGGGTGTATCCCGATCAAGCCACGTTTCACAAACTGCAGCTATATGTATGTGTTCCCGGTTTAATAGCTGTTCAAATAATTTTAATTTAGGCTTAAGACTGCGAGCATTCCATTGAATCACGTTAAAATCAATTCTAGTTTTCGTTTTGTTAACCATTATCACCCAAAAACATTTTAATAATCATGGATAAGTCTGGAATAAGGTTAGTAAAAATCGAGGTAAACCAGTTTGTGCATATCTTAATTATGGCTTTGAGATTAGTGACTACGATATCTTTCTTTTCTTTAATAAAGTCCTTAATCTTTCGTATGACTTCGCCAAATGACCATGATTTCCAATGTGTCTCATCCATATTTTCTGAGCGCAACGCCGGGCCAGGAAGGCCTTCTGTCGATTTTTCTGAATCCGAAGTATCAATTTCTGCTATCACGTTATCTGCTATTTGATAAGGTACTTTCTTCTTCTTATTACTTTTTTTTTTGTTTCTCGATTTGCCAGAACTTGAAGGATTATTTTCATGAACTGTTGCAATATTAACTTCTTGAAAAGAAGCTACTGAATCTTGATTGCCTTTTTGAACTGCCTGTATACGAGTACTTCTGCATTCGATGATCGGGCTTGGAGATCGTTGAACTTCTTGAGTAAGGAGTAAGGGAGAATCAAAATATTTTGCAAGGGCTGTTTGATACGTGCAATTGTGTTCTGACATCAATTCTCTAATGCGCTTTTCTTTTTTATACACTAGGCAATTTTTGACATGGCCTCGTGATTGCCTGAGCAATTAGCACATTTGAATTTAATTGTATCACAAGTCTCATGGTAGCTACAGCACTTTGGGCATAATGCTTTACCTGCTGGGCACATTTTAGCTATATGCCCAAATCTCCAACACTTAGAACACTGTGTCACAGGAAATGTATAAGATTCTACTCTTATTTTTAGTTCAAATAACAGTATATGTGTAGGTAAGGAAGAACCTTTAAAACCAATTCTGAAAGTTTCACTTTGTACCCATTCTCCTCCATCTTTTTTATTGAGTCGTTTAGCTGTTAAAACTTCCTTTTCAGAGTAGATATATTCTAAAAGTTCTTTTTCAGATAAGCCCAATTCGATATCTCTAATAATGCCGTACGATATACCAACCTCCCAAGTTTTTTGTATTCGCCAACCAAGTTGACTAAATATTGGACAACAAATGAATTTATCTGCACTGCTTTGGTTACTAAACGTGACCAGCAATTTGTATGGATTTACATATTTTATTTTGTCAATATCCATCATCTCATTTTGTTTTAATAATTTTGCAAGTGCAAATTGCGATTGCGAATTGGGAATCTTTTCCTTAGAGGTTACGGTAACTTGAATTGGTGATTTTTCAGACACAGTCTGGTTAGGTTTTGCCTTCTTAGCGTTCCTCGTTATAGTTTGCCAACATTCTTCATTATTTGCGGGTCTTGGTCGTTTCCCCTCTGATGTTATTGTAGTATCCATTTCTAATACGTTATTGAATTGTGTTTGGTCATCTAATGTATCGGTGTTTCTGATTACGTCATAATTCTCATCGCGATTTTGATCACTATCCATTTAACACAAAGTTCATAATTGCCTAAAAGCACACGCGACGCGGTACCGGCCAGCGCGAACGCAAGCCGATAGCTAAACAGGTTTTTGTTTACCACTAGTTTACAAAACACGCGTACGGATCGCACCGAGTGAGATTACGAACTGTAAACAAATCTTAATGTAGCAATATAACTTCTGTAAACTATAAACAAATCCTATCAATTTCCCAGTTTGATGACGTTACAAATAAGAATTCGATTGGCGGGTTGAGGCACATGGAATGTTTGTTATGTACTTGTTTATTTATTTTTTAAGATCTTAAACCTAATTTGAAAATGTGGCTATCAACAATTAGCAATTAGGTACTAATATTATATCAGATGATTCTACTATTTACTTAAAAAGCTAAAATAAAACAAAAAAGTACCGACTTAAATAATTACCTGCATCATCAGTCTAACAAACATTTGTACTTAACAACTAGAAATAAAAATCTCTCTTTTTGTTTGGTCCAGAACATTTTAAAAAGTCGAATTAACAGATCCCGCAGAACAATCCCTTGGCGGGACTACAAATACATATTACGCTGCAGATTTTAACTACATTAGTGATTACACCCCACATCTTGTTACTACTGAGTTATGCTTGTCTATAATTCCTTAAGCTTCAAACATCCGTAGAGCTACATACCTACGTCTTAGGTACAACCTAGGTAAACAGTTGAAGATCACTTCTGAAGGTCAAACACTACATGATCTCCTAGTCTAGTACCCCCGCCGCGCCTCCACTCCCCTCAATTACCCCACAAGAGATAGTTGATCAGATGCCTAATTTAATTTACCGTTGTATAAGGAATATAAGTATTATGGCTAGTTTATCAGACGAATTTCGACGTAATATCGCCTAATCAGCCGATTCAAGTGGATCTATTCTTATTACTAACACGTATTTCTGATTTTTCTGTGTAAATGGCGATTATTTGACGAAGTAGGTAGGACGTCGGTTACTCAGAGTCTCTCGATATTATTGTCTCATGTTATTAACTTTAAGCTCAGAAATGTCATCAAAGCCAGAGTCAAATTATTTATTTGAAATAGGCAACTTAGACACTTTGCCCGACCTGGACATCGAACCCAGGACCTCATGCTCAGCAGTAGCGCTTGCGACCACTAGACCAACAAGGCAGTAAAAAAAAACTGAATAAATAAATTGAAAAATCATACCTTCCTGATTGAACTTCGTTAACTCTCTCCTAAATCGCACAAGAGTAAAGAGTCCCCAATAAAATGAGTTATAACTTTATTAATGACATCTACTTCTATAATAATATTAATATTATAATTCCCCCACTGCCGTATCTCTGCGTTGATGTCGTGGCTGGGCTTGCGCGCTCCGAACTCTGTGCCGGTAGAATTTACTTTGTCGGAACCGATCTAGGGTAAGGTGCCAGACCAATAGAGATACAGAAACCCACAGAGCAGCATGTGGCGAGCTGTTGGGCAGTAGCGACCCCACGGACCCTATCTCGGCTATCTCCCGCGAGAAGTCTTGTTCCTCATCTCTGACCTGCCTTTATTGCCCGGCTGGAGGGAACGCTAACGAGGAACAAAGCTCTCACCTCTTTCTTGCCTTTATTGGCCGACTTGAGTGGATTCGGGTCGATTCGCAAGAGCAATCGTGCTCGGAGGAAGGAAGTATTACAGTAAGTGCTGGTAGGGAGTGCACGTGCGTACAGGGATAATCGTCGGTTGGGCCTCTGCGAGTTGGCCCTCGTACGCCTTCCAAAGGTCCGGGACCCCAGGGTCCCCAGATATGTCACGACACACACGGCGCAAATATTTAATCTTATTGGGACTTATATGTTCGAGCCGTTTCGGGTTGAAACACTAGTGCCATGGGGTCCTCTGCCCACTTAGTTCGCCACACCGCCAAGCGGGTGGTGGACTCCTCACGTGACCAGAGGACTGGCCTATTTTTTGGACAAAGAATCAGCATTGCCATACGACAGCGACGCGGACGAATTTTTTGATGCCCTATGATTATTTCCCCTCCTTTTTAGGGTTCCGTACCAAAATGGTAAAAAGGAACCCTTATGGTGAGACTAAGTCTGTCTGTTTGTCACACCTGGATATCTCAAGAACTACTAATGCTATTAGATGACGTTTGCCCAACTATTTTGCAAACAAGAAAGAAATTAAAAAAAAGATATATCTGTCGTCGCAAACGATTTCAAGACGACAACATTATCTGAATATTACTTCCCGCTGATTTCATAGTATTGGTCACACTAACTTAATTCTCATTGGTTGATCGGTTAGTACGGTGAACGCCGTGAGGTGGCGCTTTAATTTTCCCGCCATACCTACACGCGGACAGAGTCGATCAAACATCGGGAGATGCATTCGCATTGCTGTAGCTGACGCCATCAGATCATACGATCGAAACTGTCACGTTCACCGTACAAGCTTTGTTCTTTTGCTACTTACGAACGACTGTAAATTGTTGATTAAAACGTGACTGTGATTTGCGCTACAACCTACGTTTTACTGGTTTGCCTGAGTACCCACCTACCTCATGGAACCCGCACCAATAACCAATGACGGTGACCCTAATGTCGCTACGCCCACGCTCCCGCCGTCATCAGAAGTGGGATCAGCTCGGGCGCCTACCACCGATATCTATTGGCGCCAGCTTCTCGAGCAGCAAAATCAGATTACCATGCGCATGATTGAAGCCATACGAGGATCAGTGCCAAAGTCAGATTCAATTAAGCTGCCAGAGTTCAACCCAGACCTACCAGACGTCGATCCACGTTCTTGGAGCTCAACGGTGGACATTTGCCTCACAGAACATCCCTTGGAAGGAGGTGCGCTAATTATCGCGCTTAGCAAATCTCTGAAAGGAAGTGCATCGACATGGCTTTCTCAGGTATCGCATACTGGTATGACCTGGAGCCAGTTCAAGAACCTTTTCCTAGCACGATATGATTGTGCGGAAACCTGTGCAGCGACTATAATTAACGCCAACAATAGTCAACAAAATGAGGGTGAAAATTTAGCTGCATACGCAAGCCGTTTGATGACGTCACTTCTTGCTAAATGGAAGGACATGAGCTGCGAGGAGATAGCTGTATCGTATGTACTTGCTCACATTGCGAAAATAGATAGTAGAATCAACCGACTAGCTTTTACTACGGAAATCAAAACAAGAACGAAGTTGATTCAAGAATTAAACGCATTTTCGTTAAAAAGAAAATATGATCGACACGTCGACAACACCACTTTGGACGCTAAACGAACAAAGGCAAGTAACACGCCGACGCCGCCGCCGTTCCAGTGCAATTATTGTCATAAGATTGGACACAAAGCAATCGACTGTCGTTTACGTAAAAGTAATCAGGCGCTTGCTACACAAAGGACCACTTCTACCACTACGCCTACGTCATCGGATCCTGAGAAGAATGTCACGTGCTTCCGCTGTGGAGAACAAGGTCACATCGCACCTCGCTGCCCGAAGACGAACAAGGCAGCAGGCAGTAGCAACACCAGCAGCAACAGCGGCGCGGCCCTGGAAAGAAGAGTCAACTACTGCCAAGTCCAAGGTGTACGTGGAGAGCTAACACAGTCCGGTGAGTCGTACATTTTTTATTTCGATAGTGGTGCTGAGTGTTCTCTCGTAAAGAAAAGTATCGCGCATAAATTCATAGGAGAGCGTTCCGTTGCTAACATACGATTAACAGGCGTTGGTAACGCTTATGTTTACTGTACCGACAAAATTTTATGTGAGGTAGTTATTGCCGGGCACTGTTTACATTTGTCATTTCTTATCGTTCCAGATGAATTTATGCCGCATAACATAATGTTAGGCTCTGATATTTTAAATTATGATCTGAGTATTACGTTAGCGAGAGGGCGTCTAATAATAACAAAACCGGTTTCTTGTTTTGCCGCGGTAACAGAAATTAATTTGAGTTCAATTGAAACCGACGTTCCGCCCGCTTTTAGAGATAGTCTTGCGCGTGTATTGAGTGAATTTTCTTTTGGTTTTATTGATGGTTTACCATTAACTCGGGTTACGACAGGCGAAATGAAAATTCGTTTAAAAGATCCAACTCGTACTGTTTACCGCCGCCCTTACCGATTCAGTCCCCGCGAACGGGAGGTAGTGCGTATCAAAATAAATGAGTTGTTGAATGCAAACATAATACGACCGAGTAGTTCCCCGTTTGCTAGCCCGATTCTTCTCGTAGAAAAGCGTGATGGTTCAGAGCGTATGGTAATAGATTATCGAGAGTTAAATTCGAATACGGTGCCAGATAGATTTCCACTCCCGCGCATAGATGATCAAATAGCTAGACTGAATGGCGCCAACTATTTTACTTGCCTAGATTGTGCTAGTGGGTTTAATCAAATTCAGATCCTGGACCCTGAAAGCATTGAGCGCACGGCATTTGTGACACCGGACGGGCAATTTGAGTACCTAGCCATGCCCTTCGGTTTGCGCAATGCGCCCAGTGTTTTTCAGCGAGCAGTATCCAATGCTCTGGGGCCTTTAGCTTTTTCATATGCGATACTATATTTAGATGACATTATGGTACCCTCAACCAGCGTAGAGGAAGGACTTACTAGGCTACGTGAAGTTTTGACTGCTTTGACCGATGCTGGTTTTTCACTAAACCTCTCGAAGTGTTCTTTCCTCAAACAAAGAGTTGAGTTTTTGGGTTACGATATTTCTTCAGGACAGATCCGCCCAAACCCTCGTAAAGTAGAGGCGCTTAGTAAGCTCCCCCCTCCCGAAAATAGTTCTCAATTAAGACAATTTATAGGCCTAGCTTCCTATTTTCGAAAATTCGTGAAGAATTTTTCACTCATTATGCTCCCATTGTTTCATTTGAACACCAGTGTCCAATTCAACTGGAAACCTGAGCATGAACAGGTCAGACAGAAAATTATTTCTGTTTTAACCGACACACCCGTACTTACGATTTTTGACCCTGACCTGCCGGTTGAATTACACACTGATGCGAGTGCTATTGGTTATGGTAGTATTTTATTTCAACAAGTAGATGGTCAGTTGCGCGTTGTTGAGTACTACAGCCGAAGAACCACGGACGCCGAGTCGAGATACCACTCTTATGAGTTGGAAACTCTGGCGGTGGTGAAGGCTGTAAAACGTTTCCATCATTACCTTCAGGGACGTCACTTTGTAGTAGTTACTGATTGTAACTCTCTGAAAGCATCTCACAACAAAGTCGATCTTTCCCCGCGAGTCCATCGTTATTGGGCTTGCTTACAGTCATATGATTTTGAGATTGTCTACAGGGAGGGTAAACGGATGAGCCATGTTGATTTCTTATCTCGCAACCCTTTGCCCGAACTACCCGCATTACCTAAGAATGTGTCAACGGTCGAGCGGGTACAACAAAAACGAGTTGACCTTACAACTCTGTCAGAAAATTGGCTATTGGCTGAACAGTTGCGAGATGATGAAATTCAAGCTATTGTCATAAAGCTCAAAGAAAATCAACTCCCTGCCGACATTGCCAAGACGTATGAGCTGCGATCGGGTGTATTGCATCGTAAAGTACAAAGAAATAATCGCACGCGTTGTCTGCCGTGTAATAGTACCGCGTGCGTTTTGATGGTCCGTTATAAATCACGTACATGAGTCGATTATGCATCTTGGCGCTGATAAAACATTAGAGAAAGTGTATGAACATTACTGGTTTGACAGTATGGCTAAGTACGTACGTAAGTTCGTAGACAATTGCATCACGTGCAAAGTTTCAAAGTCTCATTCCGGGCGTATCCAGGCAGAGCTTCACCCCATCCCTAAAATTACTGTCCCCTGGCATACAGTGCATGCCGATATTACCGGCAAATTAAGCGGTAAAAACGATCAAAAAGAGTACGTGATAGTGTTGATAGACGCGTTCACAAAATTTGTGCTTCTTTATCATACGCTTCGTATTGACACCACTAGTGTCGTCAAGGCGCTCGAATCTAGTGTCGCTCTCTTTGGTGCACCCTCACGCGTAATAGCAGACCAAGGTCGTTGTTTTGCTAGTAAAGAATTTAAGGAATACTGTAGTTCGCATAACATTCACCTACATCTAATTGCGACAGGGTCCAGCCGAGCGAACGGTCAGGTAGAACGCGTGATGAGTACACTAAAAAGCATGCTTACTGCAGTAGAAACATCGCAAAGGTCGTGGCAGGAAGCTCTTGACGAGGTACAACTGGCGTTAAATTGCACTGTAAATAGAGTGAACTCAAACTCAAACTCAAAGCATTTATTTCAAATAAACCAATTACAGGCACTTTTGAATTGTCAAGGGGGTCGGTCAGTCATCAAAATGAAGCTAGTTGCCCATTCCAAAGCTTAGTAGGTACCTATGGAGAAGAACGGGCAAGAAACTCCACGGACACTCTTTTAAATTAACATATGGTTACAAAATATTGGTTACATCATTCGTGTTGAAATTAAACATGTGAGAACGATGCAAAACGTCAAAGGCGTCCGTAACAAAAATATAAAAAAAAAACAATTCAAAACTTAAATTAAAATAAGCCAAGGCCGCTAAGAGATGACCAGTCCCTACTGATGGCGCCCGTTCACGAACATGACGCATGGATTAGCACCATTCAACTCAACCATTTTGAAGGGAGCTAAATGATCCAACACACCCGCCACCATCAGCGAGACATTACAGTGAGCATGACATACTCTCAGCCGCCATTGCACATTCAAGTCAATGAAAGAAGTACTCAGTAAATGGTAGCTTTATAGTAAGTACATAGATATACTAAGAGATTGAATTTATACAAAGCAAAGATAGTTTTTGAAATCTTCAGCAGCTCCAACAGTATTTTCAAATGTTAATCAATTAGTTGAGGTTGTGGAGCTGGACCAGCATTGAGCCAAGCATTTTTATCAGCGATGTAATCCCCCAAATTATAGTATGCCTGCTTGCATAGTGTGCGTTTTATACAAGATTTGAATTTCGTCTCATTCAGTTGAAGTATGTGGGGAGGAATTATATTATAACATTTTAAACAGTACCCCATGAAAGACGAGTCTACTTTTGCCAGTCTGAAACCTGGTTGAGCTAATAAATCCCTACTTCTAGTACTATAATTATGTCTTTCGCCTCTTTTACTAAAAAGATGTAAATTTTTTCTTACGTACATGATGTTTTCATAGATATATTGACAAGGCACCGTCATGATTTTAATATCCTTAAACATTTCCCTAAGAGAATCGCGCCTGCGGAGATTATATATGGCTCTGATGGCTCTTTTCTGCAGAATAAAAATAGACTCGATGTCTGCAGCCCGTCCCCATAGTAAAATACCGTATGACATAATACTATGAAAGTAACTAAAATAGACCAGCCTCGCGGTATCTACATCAGTAAATTGACGGATTTTTCTCACAGCATAAGCCGCCGAACTTAGCCGTCCTGCAAGGGATATTATATGAGGACCCCATTGAAGCCTTGAGTCGAGCGTGATCCCCAGAAAAACAGTTTTATCGACGAATTCTAGTTTCTCTTGATTCAATATTATCTCACAATTACTACTTTTGACATTTGGTAACGAAAATCTTATGCACTTAGTTTTTTTCCCATTTAATACTAAATTATTAGCAGTGAACCAATTTTGGACCTGCAATAGGGCATTATTTACGTCGTCAAGATTTAATGCACGTCTGTTAATTTTAAAAATTAAGGAAGTATCGTCAGCAAATAACACCATTTGTGGTTGAGTTTTTAACAAACAAAGTGACAAAGGCGAGTCCCCTAGAACTTATGATCGGTCGCGTAGCTAGACCACTGAATCTTTTGACTGCTGACGATACTGAAGTTGAGGTAGATATTTCTGAAACGAGAAAGCACGCAGCCAACAACATCGAACGAAGTTCTAATTACGAAAATCCCGTTTTGATAGTAATAAGGCTAAATTAGTCAAATTTAATGTCGGTGACCTGGTTCTTATTCAAAACGAAGAGCGAAACCAAACAAAATTAGATCCGAAATATAAAGGTCCATTTCAAATAACTGATGTACTTGAGGGCGATCGTTACGCTTTGAAATCATTGACCAGTAACAGAACCTATAAGTATGCCCACGATCGTCTTAGAAAGATGCCTCAATGTGAAGCTCCATCTGAACTGATTGTTGACCTAGAATCCAATGCAGATAATGATAGTGAAAGCACTTCCGCTATTTTTTGAATTCTTATTCTCACGCACACTAAAATGACTAAGTAGGTATAACCTACCCTTTGTTAATCAAACTGTACAGTCTGGTCGTAGTTGTAACTGCGATTCTATGAGTCGTTCAGGGTGCCATGCGCGGCTAGATGTATGGTGGCTGAGTCTATAAGATTATTGCTTGGGTCTCAATAAGACTACTATCTACTCTCTGTGAGACTACTGTTCGGGTCTATAAGACTATTGTCCGGGTCTGAATAAGACTACTGTTTGGGTCTCAATGAGACTACGCTGCCGAGCAGCCGGGTCATATTAGTGTTGTGTTTTTGTGTATTGTTCACTGTACAATAATTAAAGTTTATTCTGATTATGTTTACTTGTGAGGTATCTTTCGAACTTCTTATTTTTATGTTTACCTTGTAGTCAGGTTAAGCCGAGCAAGAGTTTTGCTACAAATGAGAATTTTGTTACAGATACACACGAGGACGTGTGACTCATCAGTTTGGCCGTGTCGTCGCAAACGATTTCAAGACGACAACATTATCTGAATATTACTTCCCGCTGATTTCATAGTATTGGTCACACTAACTTAATTCTCATTGGTTGATCGGTTAGTACGGTGAACGCCGTGAGGTGGCGCTTTAATTTTCCCGCCATACCTACACGCGGACAGAGTCGATCAAACATCGGGAGATGCATTCGCATTGCTGTAGCTGACGCCATCAGATCATACGATCGAAACTGTCACGTTCACCGTACAAGCTTTGTTCTTTTGCTACTTACGAACGACTGTAAATTGTTGATTAAAACGTGACTGTGATTTGCGCTACAACCTACGTTTTACTGGTTTGCCTGAGTACCCACCTACCTCATGGAACCCGCACCAATAACCAATGACGGTGACCCTAATGTCGCTACGCCCACGCTCCCGCCGTCATATCTTTTTTGCAAAAAGGACTGAAAGGCTTAACAATTTGAAGTGGGGCTAGTAGGGCAGAACGAAAGAACGCTGTTTGCACATTATCAAACTTTTTTTTTTTAGGCAGCATAGTTTCCGACTTATGTGATAAAAATCTGAAATTACTCTATGTGATAGAAGTACATGTAAAGATTACAGGAAAAATAAAACGATGTCTCTAAATAGCACAGTTTTTCAGAAATCATCAACATCATATATACGTACGGCACCCTCGGTGCGTGAGTCCAACTCGCTCTTGACCGGTTTTTTTTATACTAATCTTGTACATATTATTATTATCTGTCTGTTAGTTTTTAAATGATGTAAATTTTTTAGAAAATAAATTTAAAGGGTAGATAATTTGACGGCACGGTTGGCGCAATTAGTTAAGCGATTGACTGCTGCGCTGCGTGTCGCGGGTTCGATTCCCGCACGGAACAAATATTTGTATGACCTACAAGTAGTTGTTTCAGGTCTGGCTGTTTGTGTATGTGAATTTAAATGTTTGTAAACGCACCCACAATACAGGAGAAATTCCTAGTGTGGGGCAACGTAATAATAATAATCTTTTTTATTGAAAAGGCACGTAAAATACAGTAATATACAATACCAATACCTTAGAAATTAAAATACAGCAAAGTTGCTTATTTGCCTGTATGAACTGAGTTGAACCTGTACTTCAGGCTATGTGGTACATTTTGTAGGTAAGTATAAGTAATATTTTTGGGATCTCTCCTAAAAAAATTACTTGTGTGCCCTATTTTAATTTCTAAGTATTTATTGTACATGTGCCCTTTAGTAATTATATAAGACTTTTTTTGGTTTGTGGCTAATTAATAACAGTCGCACGGGCCGATCGCTCAGGTTAAGCTACGCTTGCCACGGTTGGTCCGTGGATGGGTGACCATCTTTACATACCAATACCCTTCTGTGCCTCGAAAAGCACGTTAAGGCGTAAGTCCCGGCTGACATTTGTAATCTTTGACAGTTATTACAGTCTATTAAGGGGTATCGTGTTACCCAGTAACTGGGTTGTGGAGGTCAGATAGGCAGTTGCTCCATGTAAAATACTGGTATTCAGCTGCGTCCGGTTAGCATGGAAGCTGACCCCGACATAGCTGGGAAAAGCTTAGGCAGATGATGATGTAAATTTTTGTTTTGAAATAGCTATAGATTTAAGCTCTGTATTTATGGAGCGTTACTCAGTACTCAAGCATTACTTAAGACGCAGATATATGCCAGTGACCTTGAGTGGTTAGCTTGCGTGTTCTGTACTGAACTCACGCAACGCGTCGTACGTTCAGCCAGTAATAGGACTCGCCCATCAAGGAGTGCTGTCCCCAACTTCACGCATTATTAATTTATTGTACACAAAACAAAGAAGTATTTTAATAAAACGCGTATACTAAAAGATCAATAATTAAATTATCTTTAAATTGGTGAAGTTTTCAGAAAAATACGCTTGGTAGATTTTGCGCCATTCTCAGTTTTTTATCTGCGTTAGACATAACTTTACAAATTAATTTCATTATGATATATAAACATAATCTTAAATATTCACATATTAAATTATTGAGAAAATGCTCTAAATTGACATATATTTTTTTCAAATCATTACCACTACTCATTTAGACGTGATTTTCAGTATAAAATCATTAATAGTCGCTTATCGTCGCCTTAAGACTAGTTTCCACCAATCCAATGGCTTGAATCTAGTCTTAAGTAATGCTTGAGTACTGAGTAATGCTCTATAAATACGGGCCTTAGACTTCACATAATTCACATTGTTCTGCCATGTTCTTGTTCTCACAACTGTTGTCTACATTTATTTTCCACTTCTCCTTTTGCAGGTTTTTTGGAAGACTTTTCTTAATAAATAAGCAGTATTTACCTTTGTACTCAAAAATATGTCGGATCTCTAAGTATCTTACCGTGTGTAATAAATAATAAAATAAATGAACAGTAGCACGAATATCAATAAAATACAATTATTATTTCCTCGTATTTTGTTCCATATAATGTTGACAATCGTATGGGAATGGCCAGCGAGAAACTCATTCCGTAACATAGATCCATAACAATATTCGAGTTAGGAGAATTCATTCCGTTTGTAAACATTAACTCTTTGCTTTAATTCCAGCTCTGCAAATCCGATAACCCTGTGAATGGCGCCACCCGTCATTATGGAACCCATCAGGGCAATAAATGGAATCATCAGCGCATCGCGTGTGCGCATCTATTGGACATTGTGTTATCAAAATTAATAAATCCAGCTTATACGGGCCGTTACACGGAATCTATCGGTTTTTATCAATACATTGTTAGGGAGAATTTACACTGTACCGTGTAGGCCAGCCATTGTGACCTTTAAACTGTACTATTCAAAATAATTACTAGTAGTCGTAGCGTGTCTCTTATATTATTAGTTACGTATAACTTAACATTATTAGCTACGAAAGAACGAGATCAATTTAAATAATTCTGTAATAGGCTGACCAACAGACATATCCCGCCCACATCCAGAGACATTGTTGGTTTACTTAAGTAATTGACTTAAGATAAAAATAAACCAGTAGGTAATATTGACCTTGTTTGGTTACTACAAGGTGTATTATTAGTTTATTTTTCTGTAAAAGTTATATCATTCATAAAAACACTCTAAGTCTGAAACACGCTAAGTATGTACCAGCTACATTGTAAGACAACAAAAAAAACAAAAATGTCTAAGGCTAATTCTACACATGCCATTCGTGTAAACCTAGCGAACTCACGCCACTGCTGCATATGTATACTCACAGTGGAGTATACACACTGGGCCGGTGCATACCAACCGTAAAATGTAGTACAGGCGGTACGAAGAGATTGGATGTGACAGCTTTGAAAGCTCGGAATTTCATACTGATCTTGAAGATTTTTTTTTTTTCTTAAGAATAGTGTTCTATAATACAAGTTTACATATACAATATTAGTTTTAGTATATGCGAAACCCAAAACATGTGTCTAGTATTTTTATGTAAAGAATCTGTGTACCAAATTTCAAAACTAACATGAAAATTCACAAAGTTATAAGGTTGTTATGTTACCGGGTTATCCGTACAAAAACATGCTAACGGCGCCCCTGCGCCTCCAGGGTCGTCTTGCGCTCATTTATAACAATTTGGCAGTAGGTCCCTAACCGTAGGGCGATTGTATTGTAAATTAAAAATAATAAATTATTATAAATGAAAATTTTTTGGGACAAAATATAACATGGTGTAAAAATTATTGAAATCGATTCAGTTCCATAATCTGAACAAACTACGTATATATTCAGGTTTTGCATATACTAAAAATAATGTTGTATAATGGGTATCCGAGTTCCTGCTTATGATTGTATCTTTAGAAAATCATATTCGATGCAAGAAATACCATAAACAGCGCCTATCAAGTGGGTACTATCCCAACAAAAAGGCATGGTAGATAATACTGTAAAGAGAACACGATGATATGACGAAGATACATTAAACCAATTTTTTCAGAAAATTACTTGTTTATTTTCACAAATAAGTGGCACATGCCCATGACATCTGGATTCACTCTTTCCCCATTCCAAGACCAGCCCAAAACATTCTGCCACGCAGCAAAACAGCAACAAAAACATGTGGCCACAACCAAAATTAAAAACAAACAAAAAGATACCGTATCTTTTCCGCATCCTACATGAAAGTAGGGTCTGAATATCGCCATCAGATATTAAAATCAGGCCGACCCTCGGCTCTCATAAATAATAACGGCATCTAAATAAAAATCACTTTTATACGCTTTCCGTGCCGTAAAATATAAAATACACAGATCCGCTTGCATAGCTGGAAGGCCCACACGCACGTGGGCGCGCAGCCTTATAATTGAAATCGGTGTCGGTGCAGTTTGCATTACTGTGATTATGGAAGAATGTTGTTTGAGAATTATAACTGATAGCATCATGGCTAGTGTTTTTAGGGTTTCGTACCAAAATGGTAAAAATGAACCCTTATGGTGAGACTAAGTCTGATCAACTTGAAATTTAGAATAGTTTTAGATGACGTTTGCCCAACTATTTTGCATACAAGAAAGAAATTTAAAAAAAAAAGAATTGCAAAAGGGACTGAAAGGGGGTCTTAAAAATTTGAAGACCTTGATTTGATTTACTAGGGCATGTGGGGTGGGAAAGAACGCTGTTTGCACATTCTCACCGAACATTTTTTCTTTTTTTTTGGCAGCATAGTTTCCGACATTTGACAAAAAATGTAAAAAAATACCGTCCCCCCCCCCGTTATCTCCGAAGTTTGCATAGATAAAAATCTGAAATTATTCTATGTGATAAAAGTATATGTAAAGATTACAGGAAAAATAAAACGATATCTCTATATTTATCTCTATGATTATCTTTTTGTTTTTACTAACCCATATGGATGTTGCTTATCCGAATGAAAGATTATTTTATTTTTTATTTATATCACAGTTTTTCGGAAATCATCAACATCATATAATAAATACGTACGGAACCCTCCGTGTGCGAGTCCGACTCGCCCTTAACCGGTTTTTTTATTTTAAATATGCTGGTTTCATAGAATAGGTCCTCTAAGCCAAATAAAAACAAAAAGGTGTAAGGTGTTACATATGTTTAGTCTCACAAAGAATAAATGCAAAAAGAGGCTAACTGACTGGCTACATTGACGAATCTCATCAATGTAAAATAATGTATGTATACAGTATGTTAAATAACAGAGGGCGTTCCCATAAACTCGTTAATCTATATCATTAATAGATTAAAATAAAAATATCAGCATAGAAAAATAAGCATAAAATAATCCGAATTCAAAAAATAATTAATTGACAATAAATTTGAAACCTCCTGTTTAAAATCAAAATAGTAGCGCGGAATAGTACCTAGCGTAGTAGCATTGCCCAAACCGGCAACGTTTCAATACGGAATATGCCGATCGTCTCACGAATACTCACGAAGCCGAGCGAACCGGCCGCCGCGCGCCGCGTTGAATGGCGAGCGGCGACTTTTATAATGGCGGCAACGGCATAAAACGTCTGGGAACTAGAGCTCCCACGGGCACTTTAGCGGATATGAATTAGAAAGACACGTCGTCGTCGGGTTGTTATCAGTAAAATTAAACATTTATGTAAGTATGTGTAGGTTTAGCAATAACATTTAACAACCCGTCTCAAATGCCCGGCTGACAAAGGAATGCGTCACTGAGGCACCTTGGACTTAGAAGGAACTATTCGCAAACATAGTAGGTAGGTAAATAAAAAAAACATAAATTCATGTACCTACCTATCTAAGCCACGTTTCAATAACATTAAAATTAAAATACAAAATCGCGGGCTCGTGGCCACAAAATAAACAGATACGAGTACAGAAGGTCCACTCACGGATCAAGTACTCGAATTTGTTGTACCTAGCCACTCAGACCGTGTGAGAGAGTGCCGGTAGTACGACAGGCTTACAGTGTTAATACGAAAAAAACTTTTAAAAACTAATTTTATCTAAAAAATAATGTACCGCTAATAAATAGTGTGCGGTTAAGTTTGGAGAAAGTTTCATTTATTTAAACCACAGTTTAGGCTAGGATTTAAATGATAATGACGGTATTACACGTTAGCAAGTGAATTTTTTTCTCCAATACAGAAATTTAAAAACTTTTACTTTATGCAGTTGCCTTCGTAATACCTAAGTACTTGCGTTTAGTAGTAGTAACACGTTCGTTGAACGGGGTACTCCCTGAGTATAAAAGCAGTTTTAGGAAAAAGTGGGCCTTCTGAACTTATTAATTTTGTAGCACAGTCGTTTAGTGTTATTTTTATTTTAATGTTTTAGCTAAAGATACATTTAAATAATGTTAAAAACTTACCAAAACTGCTCAATATGCTGACCTCCTCTGTCTACACATTGTTGCAATTGCCGACGGTTATTTTGGTGCACTCGTAGCATTTTTTCTTTTAAATTTTAAAGACTGCGATGTGACTCATGTTTAACAGGCGGCCGGCTCTTCTAGTGCTTGAACCGGGCTCCTCCTCAAAATGCCTTAGCACGTTCTCTTCCTGCCGCACAGAGATCACGGGTCGGCGGCCACCAGAACGACGCGGCACTACCGGTTCATTGTTACGAATACGCACCAGAGCACTCACAATAACACGAGAATTCCGCGGTTGATGTGCATTGGGGTACCTCTCAGCATACATCCTCAGAGCACGTACACCATCATAATTACACTCAGCATAAATGAGCACCATGTTCGCATACTCCTGAGCACTGAACTGTTATCGCGGCATTTTTCACATAAGAATGACGCAAGATGTTGCAATGCGAAAATAATGCACATCCGATCAGCGCGTGATATTAGTTCCGACTAAAATTAGGTGGACATCCGGGGGCAGGGGGCGGGGCTAGGCACTACTTGCCTAGCACATAAAATAGATCGCCGCACGCGCGGCCCGTCATTAATAAATAGGTAAATTGCGAAGTTGCCGTCCTTCCAGTACGCGTGTACAGTGTTTCCTTTACGTATCAATTTAACATTTTTAGTGAATATTTTAATATTAACAAAAATAAAAACATTTTGTTTTCGAATGGTAATATTTTTAATGTATGGATGCTATACTATTGCGGGTTAACGGGAACGCCCTCTGTTAGTTAACATACTGCATACTGTATATTGTGGTGAAAAAATAAAGTTGATTGATTGATTGATTATATACCTACGTAAGAACCTAAAATGTTAACTTTTATTATTTAATGTACAATATTATATGCTGTTGGCGATTTTAAAATAAATAAGATTGTGTCCACTCGGTATCCACAGCACTTGAGAAATCCATTTGAAGATCCAATCACAGTCCGACGTCCACCCGCTTCACTACCGCCATTTCCCACAGAAATTAACCCAAAAATACAATCGTAAAAACAGAAGAGCCCACAAAGTTGTTGAAATCTATTTAACACTCTCATCGCTCAGCTTTTTCAGGAGCGGTCGCTAAAAATTACAGCTGAATCGTGTATTTTACGCAAAAACGGGGAGTTATCTGACGGGCTGCCTAATTCCTATGAATTTATAGTATGCGGGCTGGTCCACCTGTTATTATTGCGGCCCCGGGTTCATTATTTGACCTGAATAGGGCTAATATTTTGTTGTTTTTGCAAGAAGTCTGCTTACCTAAGTAGAAATGTAGAGTTACTTTAGCATACGATTGGCTAATTAAAATTAACAATATCGAGGTTATTGAATTTCAAAAACAACGGAGACTAGTGTGCTCTCCTATCATTCTCATCACTATGCCATCAGCAGGTTGGACCGTGAATGTTAGTGCATTAACTGTCGAATCGTAATTAAAAAGTTGCTTACCCTGCGGGCCCAAAACCAGCCTCCGAGCCGCTACTGATAAATGTCTACTGGAAAAACCCAATACAACTTTTTCACAGCAGTAACGCTTGCGACCACCAGACCAACGAAGCTGTATAAAGTAAAAGTCACTTATGTATTAATGTCGACCTATTGGATTTCCGTTTTATGATGTTAGAGGTTAAATATATTTTAAAATTTTGTGATTAAAAAAATGCAACTTTAAGTTTGATTTTAATTGGGTTAGGTATTCCTTACATAATCCAGTTTTGTTTACTTAAGGCTTCTACATACCAGCGCGACTTGTCGCGCGACGCGACACGGCACAAAAGCCCCGCGTGTCGCGGGACGGGCGGTGCCTTTGTGTCGCGATTTATAATTTAGTAGAAAGCTATAGGTATAGCTAGTTGTGTGAGATGTTTTTATTCCAACAATGAATATTTAGAGTTTAATGGTCATTATATTATGGTCATTACTTTAAATAATATTGAAACATTTTCATTAATCTTGTTTTTTTGTTTTTTGACACTACATCAATATCATTGATCGCTATTTATAATATAAATTATTATTTTGAATGAATATTATTGTATTTAATTTCATTAATTACATTATAATCTAAATTTTAATTATGAAATTATTATCAGTATTTTTATTTTATTGCTCATTACTAAATGTGTACTGCATGATACGAGTATAATTATAACCAGGACGTAAAATATAAATATTTGCACAGCTAAAATGCCGAATATAGTGAAACCCATAGATCTATGTTAGCTACCTACCTATATTTTTGCAAATAAATGTATCATTCATTCATTCAATAAAAGTAATTAATACTCCGCATAGCCTGTTATTAGGTATAAATATTTCGCCTTTTCTCTTCGGAGTAGCTCGTACTACATCCATAGGAGTAGAAAGCGTTCCCTTTATAAGCTTTACTACATCATTGCATAAAAGTAAAGTTACAACTCAATTTCATATTCCCGCCATCTTATGATTACCTAGCCAGCAGATGAGCCAGGGAAGCAATCTCGTCGCGACTGAAAGGCTTCTCTGCTGATTAAACGAACGAATCTCTAACATTAATTCATTGAGTACCGGACAGGATGGAGGAGACTCAATTGACACGGTCACTACTCCAAATAAGCAGTTGAATAGATAGAAAATTCTTTACTGCACACCATACTATACAGTACCTAGAGGAAAAATAAAACGACTCGGGAGATATATTGTGCAGTCTTATAGCTGTTCGCGACTTACAGTGAGTCTATAACTGACAAGTTCGCTGTAGTACCCAACTACCTACCTATAAACAATACGAGTAAGCTTTCAGTAAATGTTTTTGTGAACTAGTCGTTGGAGGGCCATAATATTTTTTTTTTCTTTACTACAGGTATGTGCCCAACCCAGTTCTCGAGAATGGAAATATCACATTGTACTGGGACCGATCCATCATCACTGACAGGACTATGGTTGACAATAAGCCTGATATAGTGGTGGTGGATCGAATAGAGCGGCGCACAATGATTATTGACCTCCCTCCCGACATGTGGGATGTGGACTCAGCAATCATTGTGCCGATAGTTGTATCAGCCAGTGGCTTAATTGCCAAGAGCCTCGACCAACACCTAAGAAGGCTCTCGTTGGGCAGCTGGATTAAGGGCCTGGTTCAGAGAGCGGTACTTCTGGACACGGCTCGCATTGTTAGGAGGTTCCTCTCTCTGGAGCCCTGACCGCCGGTAGCTTGGACCCTGTTCCCGATACCGGTGGGCTACAATTTTTTATATTTTTAAATGTTTTATAGATTTTTTTTATATTCTAATATTTAAACATATAATTTGTATGTACTTCAATTAAATAAAAAGTACGTTTCTTAAAATAAATTAACCTGAAGTGTCTTTTTGCAATAGATTGGGATGCAGATCTACGGAATTGCTAATGGAAATTGCTGGTAATGTCAATAAAATTATATAATAAGTTACCTGAAACAATAAAAAATGAAAAAAAAAACGTGAACAACCTAAAAAAACTATTATTAAGTAAATGTTATTACAGTGTAACCGAATATTTAAATGATTTATCCCTAAAACACATATAACATACACAACACCTAAATATGTTTTAGAATAAGTTAGATTATAAGATAAACTGTGAGCCCTCGTCTCCACCTACTATCTTTCTTTGCCTGTGCCCGACAGGGTCCACGATTGTTCTATACCCTAACGTTTACCACCTAAGCATATACATTGTGCAATGCAATAAAGATTTGAGTATTGTGTATTGAAAGTTGTAACCACCGTCTACTGACAACTGTCAGGGATCTTTTGATTGGGGCTAAAACAAAGCTAAAATGGCATTTATATTTCACGAAATAAATGGTTTTATATTTTTATTATAATTAGGTATTCTGGAGATGTATAGACTCTTAAGAGGTTCTGAATTAACCGAAACTCCTACTTCCTAAATCTGAACATTCGTGACACAGTAGGTACCTACCTACCTAATGCTGCTAAGTAGTAGAAAAGACAGTGTAGATATCACTGATCATGACCAATTCCGAAATAAAGGATGAATCTATGTAGGTCGATAATAGGTACGCGAATAAAAGTTTCAATTCCGTCGCCCAAGCCTCACACATGGACTCTAGATCTCCTTCAGGTTACAGAAGGCACACATACACAACTGTATCTTAATTAGTGATGTGTTCAAAAGCGATAACTTGGAGCAACTTTGGTCGTAACCCGCAGTAACGCTTAGCATATTGTCTTACGAACAATTATACTAATAGTTGGCGCTAACGACACTTATTCACTCCACGCTAATTTACTTCTTATGCGAAAGAAGTTCGGTTTTGTTCCGCGGTTGTCACTTACCTACATGGTAATAGGGGTTGTAACGAAACTATTACCCCAATCAACGCGGAGTTAAGTTATAATCAGTACTTACCTAAATTATTTAGTTAAAACCTTCAGATTAACCATAGGTATGTAGTTAATTTTTTGAGAATTAATTTTGGGATAGCTTTACTGCCTTTAATCATCATTTCAGCCAAAAGACGACCACTGCAGCTGGAACCGCCACCACCACTTCAACCGGTTCTGTGCTTCCCACATCCAACGAATACATGCGGCCTTCACAAGGTCATTGGTCCATCTTGTAGGAGGCCTTCCAACGCTACGTCTTCCGGTACGCAGTCGCCACTCGAGAACCTTTTGGATCCATCGGCCATCAGTTCTGCGAGCAATGTGCCCCTGCCCACTGCCACTTAAGTTTGGCAATTCTTCTGGCTATATCGATTACCTTGGTTCGCCTGCGAATCTCTTCATTTCTGATTCGATCACGGAGGGAAACTCCAAGCAGAGCCCTCTCCATTGCCCTTTGAGTGACTTTTAGCCTTCTTATAAGGCCCATTGTGAGCGACCACGTTTCAGTGCCATGACATCACTGGCAACACGCACTGGTTAAGACTTACGTCTTGAGACACTGGTTTATATTTTTAATAACCTCTGGAATCTTATTACTTATATAATAATAATTATTAATCCACGAAAATGTTAAAATCACTTAGTTTTAATTAATTTTGCACCCTCTCTAGCGACATCTTGTGCCGCATATAAGAATAAAAGAACATAACAAAGCACGAGTCAAGTTCCGAAGCCTAAAGCTAGATGGAACTGTTTTCGTTGTAAGGAATGGAAATATACCTACGAGTACTACCACATCATTTTACACAATCGACTCCAATTTATTAAGCACTAGCTTCTGTCCGCGACTTCGCTTGCGTGGAAGTCGTAAGACACTTTAATATACTAAAATAACAGCCACATTTTTATAAAAAAACTGCCTCATTTGTCTAGTGGTCGCAAGCACTACTGTTGAGCATGATGTCTGAGGGTTCGATTCCCGGGGCAAAGTGTTATTGGGTTTTCCATCTGAAATTTCTTAGTAACAGTCCGAAGTCTGGATTTGTGTCCGGTTAATGGCAAAGGACTCGCCCCCTATTACAAGGAACCTAAACATAATTACTTACATATCTGACGAAATTTAATGTGGTTGTAGTAATAGGTAGGTACACCTCTGCCTATCCCTTCGGGAAATACAGTCATGATGCTATGTTATTTTTATAAAACATACATAAAGTCATGCCTTCTTCCCATGGGGGTAGGCAGAAACTATACTCGTAGAACGCCACCTGCTACGCTCCTTACATACTCATTTTTCTTCGTTTACGTTCATTCATCTGGTCACACACTGACGGTGGTTGTGAGTACGACGCGCCTGACCTTTCTGAAGAACATTACCAACTAGGTCACTATTATGTCCTCCTAGGGCGTCGCCTCCCGGCATTTCCACTCACATCTGCCGTGTAAATACCTTTTTTTATTCGCCTTTCATTCATCCTGTCAACATGCCCAAACCAACTACGCATACTCTTTAAAATTTTTGACACTACACCTTCTTTCAAACCGCACCGTTGCCTTATCACATCATTTTTCATCCTATCATTCATAGTCACGCCACACATGTTTCGCAAGGAATATATTTCCACAGCATTTATTCTACTTTCATGATTCTTTTGCCACACCCAACATTCCTTCTTCCATACATAAGCGTGGGCACCAAGCACACCATTGTGAACAGCCAGTCGAGCCTATTCGGGCATTAACTGATGGTTGATCACAATCGCATGTATTTGACCATTCACTTTATTTCATCCTGCAAACTGTAGCAGAAGATGATGCGTGCACCTGTGTTGAGGCATTTCGTTCGTCTGGTTTCTTTTAGGGTGTCTCCCTATGGGTTGTCTTGACAGGGCGGGGTATCTCAGCACAGGAGCATTTTGTGTATATATATTTATGTATATGATGAGTGTTTTCCTTTGTAACTATATTTAAGTACTAACAATAGTTTCGAAGTTTTTGTATACTAACATTTGGATCTAGTTGTCCCAAAATAAATAAATTAGAAATTTTATTTCCTGCATTTACGAGTACTCTTTATAAGACTTCCCTTTATACTACGTTTGTAGTTATGGTCTCAGCAGTCAAAAACAGTACAAAATATACAGGCTCTGGACTTGTGACGTGGGAGCAAGCGACGTACAGTTGTCCGTGTGAGAAGCAGTTCTTCTGTGGTCGAGAAAAATTATACTTCGAGAGAAGTATAATTTTTCCATTGCTTGCGAAGTTTTTCGTTTTTAGTATGTTCCTGTATATACAAAATGTCAGAAAACTGATACACTGACTGATGCAATCTTACAGATTATTCCTGACGAACGGCTATCACTAAAATAATATAACAGTAGAGTATGCTGAACAGATGGCCGATGGAGCTGAGAGGTTCTGGAGTGGCCACCGCGTACCGAGATTCGTAGCGTTGGAAGAGCGGACACAGTGGACCGATGACCTTGTGAAGGCCACAGGAATCTGCAGTATTCGGGAAGCACCGCCACTTCAACCGGCACAACATCATCATTTCAGCCGAAAGACATCCACTGTTGGATATGTCCAACAGTGGATGTCTTTCGGCTGAAATGATAATGTTGTAATAAAACTACAAACTAACGATTTTCTGACTTTTTCTATTACTTGTGCTATGAGATTTTGCTTCATGCCAAATTTTATGATTCTAGGTCAACGGGAAGTATAGTAAGTAGTAAGGTTTTGATTTATTTGCGTGTATCAAAATAATGTCGCATAAATGGCCGTATTTTTTATTAGCTGGAGTTTTTTAGAACTCCAAGCGACCGTAGACTTACATATTTGGTATAAATTTCAACTTGATACCTCCAAGCATTCCTGAGAAAAAGGGTCGTGACTGACAAACAGACGGACGGATGGACGGACGGACAACGAAGTGATCCTAGAAGGGTTCCGTTTTTTCTTTTGAGGTACGGAAACCTAAAAAGTAAGTTGTAGTCTCATTTCCCGCGCAATGTATTGGAAAAACTTTTTTGCGATTTCTGACTCTTCTAGTACTCAAACCTAATTCGGCCCTTCGAAGGATTTCCAAAATTATACTCAACCCCCGCCAGCGGCGGTATTCAAAATTTGGTACACGCTTCAAACCAAAACCTAATTATTAAACCTGCCTACATCAAAATAACTAACCAGCCATCGAGAGGAGCAGAACAGGAGATAATCCAGGTCAGTGCAATCCTTATCCTACTGTTTCTAGATTGAATTTGGTGTCGCGCTTCCAACCCCTGGTTTAGCAAACTCTTATCTTTGAAGAGTCACCTTTAATTCCCCAACAGCAGGATTACAGTATATTTTCAAGGACTGGCAAGATAAGATAAGATCATTTATTTGTCCAACACATAAATAAACACACACATGGCATGCAAGATGTTAAGTACATTAAATTATATCAGTCATGTTTGGATTAACGGCGCGCGGCGTACAAATATAAACAGGTAGGTTATTTTTATTAGTAGGATATAAATATCCCAAGCATTATCACATCAAATTAATACTTAATCAATCAAATTATAACAAATTGTAGTGAAATAAAAATGAAAATTCACCACTTTAACACGTATAATAATTTATTAATATTTAAAAAAGAATCGCATCAAAAAATATATTAAGCTAAGAATAAATATCATTAAAACAGTTGCGGAACAGGTAATTGGGCCTAAATGAAAAAGATTACGAGAAAACTTAAGGTACGTCGGATGGTAAATCTTTGTTACGCATTCATTTGGTCGATCGATTGCAATCGGTTTTAGGTTCGTGAGCAGTAAACTACGTGAACTTTCAAATTAATATTATCTTATGAAGCTAAACCTAAGTTATCCCGATAGAAACAGTCCTGGTTAAAGATCGACTGGTATTAAAATGTTACCCCTGAAAATACTTATTATTATACTAACTATAATAGCCGAGTGTGATGATTTAAATATAACAAGTCGATCCTGATGAACTACAACCTCAAAGCGTAGCCCGCCTCGACAGAATCGCAGGTGATACGAAGATCATGTGTCATGCACCGAAAATGACTTGGCGGTGTCGAACTCCAAGGATTCCATGCGGCTGGTAAAAGCAAACCAGAAGCACGCAAGCATGGTGAATAGTCGGTACCCGGAAAAAGGCCGGAGGCGGCCCTTTTTAACTGATTATACAACTACGACAAATAAAATAGGGTAATAAACCAGAGAAAATACAAGGCAATATTATGATAGTATTTCTTAGTTAGCTATTTTAGGACAATTTGTAGTTTATCCATACATACGGTCAGGTTAGTTAATTTAGGAACTCTATACACACATCATAGAAGAGTGTTATAGTTAGGTAACTCTATCGCGCAACATTCAAATACTCCAGGGTTGAGGTTCTAATATGTTGGTTATCTTTTTTAATCCGATGAAGTGGTGTCCGTACTTTACCAAGATGTATGCTGCACCTATGTTCCTTTTTTGCTGCAGTAAGACCCCGCTAGTTGATAATTTGGTATAGTAAAATAAGATACATACCCTGCTATAATGAAGTAAGACGTTCGTTTACGCACAATATATCACAATATAACATTCAAACCCTTTTCTGATAACTCATCTAAACATACTGAGACCATGTCGGATTTTTTAATAACCTAGCAATATGTCTATGCATCAAGGCTTCTACAGACTAGCGAGACTCGCGATGCGACACAAGGGCACCGCTCGTCGCGAGACAAGCGGGGCCTTTGTGTCGCGTCGCGTGTCGCGCCAGTATTTAGAAGCCCGTAACACAGACGATTATTTTTTCTTAACTTCTCTTTATTTACGTCCATAGTTATTGCCGTATCAAGGAGTCAAATTCGGATTTAATTAGCTTAAACTCTGACTTCAGCTTAAACTCTGACTTCAGCTTAAACTCTGACTTCAGCTTAAACTTTGACTTCAGCTTAAACTCTGACTTCAGCTTCGTCAAAAGCGGTTGTGCTATTCCTTTCAGTTTCAGGTCATGGGCAAACAAATTTAATACTTTCATATTTCATAACAATAATTATTTTGATTCGATGTTTAAGTTCAGCAACCAATAGTTGCGTCCCATCTTAGATAATAAAAACACTTGTTAATAAGTAAGTGCGTACATACAATACAATATACTTAAAAAGCATTCAAATAAGTTGCGATACCGCTCCGTCACTTGCCCTCGTGGAATCTGAAGTCCTGGAAATAAAAAACAATGGTATAGGTAATAATACAAATCTGCATGCTCAAACTTGTAAGTTCTACATAGTGAGTCGCTAGAAGTTTCCTCCTATGTACAAATTGGAATTAACACCTACAAACATTGAAATGCAATAAATGAATGAGTATTAAGTAAAATACTTGCAAGTACTCTTAAATCGAGCCACCCTGCAATTTTTTACCAGACTGCGCGACAGCAAAGACAGGGTTATGTTTTTTATGAAGGTCTACAACGTTTTAAATGGTTGAGAATTCAAATTCGGAACACTGTGGCTCGTTATAGGAGTCCGAGAGTGTATGATGAGACTACAGTAAGTAAGTGCAATATTTATTTATGTATTCAAACTTTTTGAAGAATAAAAAAAATACTGTACAAATGCGGACTTAATGCCTGAACCAATTTCTACCAGTCAACCTTAGGGTGATTCAGAAACAAAACAAGGCAGGTCCCACATAAGGGATAGATAGCTCAAAAATAACTATAAAATACAAGAATAAATATCTACTAATACATAGATATATACATACATAAATATAAACAAAATAAACTTTGCAGGAGAAATAACGATTGGTAGAGGAGAAAACGACTCCAGCAAATCACCACTAGGATGTTTCAGCCAACTCCTGACGAATATGTTCACGTGTTTTCACTTTATTAGATAACCGGCTGGTCGCCGTCCTGGTGTTCAGAGGGAGCGCACTCCAGAGAAAGACCGCCTGGACAAAGAAAGAAGAATGAATAAAGCCAAAACGGTGAGGAGGACATCGTAGAAGACGATTGTTGGTGGACATGAGATTTTTATTGTGGGCAGATTATAAGTATTGAATTTGGGAAGTCAGGTAAGGAGGAGAAGTGGGTTTGTCGAGAATAGAGAAAAATGCAGACACGGTGAGGAGGACATCGTAGAAGACGATTGTTGGTGGACATGAGATTTTTATTGTGGGCAGATTATAAGTATTGAATTTGGGAAGTCAGGTAAGGAGGAGAAGTGCAGACAGAGCCCTCAACTCTCTGAGCTGACGAATGGGTAATCATTTTAAAATCAGTCGGTGCGCGGATACATGGACATACTTACGAAGATTGAAAACGAATCGAATGCAATTATTGAAAAGACGTCTCCTCAATAAACGGTCACGTTTATTGAGGAGCAACGTTCCGGTGACTTTTTGACTTACAGTCGTGACCTGCTTTCGCCAGTCAAGACAATTGTCGACATGCAGACCAAGATTCTTAACATCGGAGCTAAACTGGATGACTGAATTGTCGAAGATTACAGGTGGCACAGTTAAGCCATTCAGCTTTCTCCTACTGTATAGGGGCGCCCTACTATGATAGTCTAACACTTTGTAGGGTGAACCACTACACCAAATCGATCAGACCAGTTTTTAACGATACCTAAATCCCGGTTTTGCTTCTCAATCGCATCTTAAATGTTGTCAACACTTGCGCGGCGGTAAAGCTGCAAATCGTCAGTTTTTAGATGATACGCAAGCCGAAACTTGGCAGTAATGAGGTTAATAAAAATGGAGAATAAAATATATAGCATTAATAAGTTAAAAAAGACTCTGTAATGCTAGATGTAAAAGGGAGTTGGTATTTCTTGCCCTATACGAGTAAGAGTCGACTCACGCTTGCTAACAAGCTAAGTTAATAAGTTTTCGAATTTGTTTTACTGCATGGATTTACGCTGCAATGATACTGACAACGACCACTCTACTCTACTTGTGCAAGGCCAGTACAGAAAGCAAAGATGACAACACATAGTGATATTTTTTTTTCTTATTCACCCGTCATCACAGGGCGTTGCGTGTTTCCTCTGACGTGTATGATCACGATCAGAGACCTTTTTTACATTTTATTTATATAACCGGGTACAGGTTTCCTTAACTTATGTAATATCCTAATTTTATATTTATTTTAGTAGCACTTACTTATTTCTTAAATTCTAATTTTAGTTCGAATGCAAAGGCTTCTTTACATAATACTGAACAGGTGTTTTTTTTTACTTTTATTCTACTCACATTGATTACTTATCAATATATTCTACTCACATTGATTACTTATCAATATATTCTACTCACATTGATTACTTATCAATATATTCTACTCACATTGATTACTTATCAATATATTCTACTCACATTGATTACTTATCAATATATTCTACGAAACATGAAAGTAGGTATATCTTTTATGCTTTGTTTCTTTTAACAACTTTCGCAGCTCTTTCCTTGCAGTGTTTTAAGAACTTCTGTCTAATTTGTTTGTTTTGTATAATTTTTGGTATTGCCTCTAAATTGATTTTAACTTCAGTTTATGTTTCAGAATTATATTTGTCTTGTGCAAATATGGGACATTCCATAATAATATGCGTCACGCTTTCCTTTTTTTCGTTGTCACAGGGACATGCTCTCCTTGCACTTAAAACGGTCATCGTGATATTAGCTTGCTATTTTAGATTAGGTTAATTACCTAAACAATATGTGTTACAAACTTACAATGTGAACACAAGCTACGATGACAGCTAGCTTGAACTGCACAGCGAGATCAGCGGGGAAAGTGAGGATGTAATCATCATTGTAGGAGAACATCTCGTCTACAAAGCCGCGAGACTTCTTTTGTAGGCCGCCTATGACAGTCTTGGTGTTCGTCTGCAGCTGGAATTGAAGATATAATATTTTCATTCAACTACGTAGTAATGTTATCATTACTGTTCATCTCTACAAAATGTTATCACTACAAAACCGATCACAATGGTCATCGTATTTTTGATTGATTCCTTTTTCGGCACATTCCTTTTTGAACATATTCCGTTTTCGGCATATTCTTGTTTCGGCACATTTTAGTCAATAAATTATACTATGAAATACTTGACTTTGCTTGCGTAATAAAATAAAATAATATTTATTAGTAAAATATTATATTTTAATCAATAAAAATAAAAGACAAAAATTAAACAGTACCTACACTGATTACTTAAAATAATTGGGCAACTAACTAATGATGATAAGTAACTAGGTATCTAAATTCCTAAGTTTATGCTTATGGACCCGTCTTTTATAAAAGTTGGCAAAGCTTAATATGCTCTTCAATTGATAAGATCTTCATTAAAAAAATTACCTTACTATTTCACTGCCGTCTACCTTGTATTAGGTATTTGTTGTGGGTAAGTATATTACAAAATAGCCCTAAGCATTTAAAAATTTCAGAATAATGATGCTTTGTTGTGTATAATGATTTATGCCGAAAACTGAATGTGCCGAAACAAGAATATGCCGAAAACGGAATATATCCAAAAAAGGAATGTGCCGAAAAAGGAATCAATCGTATTTTTTGCTTAGAACCAAAACAGTGCGGACATGTCATATGAAATCTCATGGTGGCACACTCTTTTTATTTAGATATAAATTTACCACAGAGTTTTAATGTCTCCCCTTAATTTTAATATAAAATGTATGCATTCGATCAAAAAGATACTGGCTGAAAATAAAAATCGGCTGAATAAAACCGACTTGGTGTTTTTTTTTTATTATTATTCACAAATAAACCAAACAAATACTAGAATAAATGTTCTAAGGAAAGGAAAATCACTATGTTGCATACACACTTTAATCTCTTATGTGACCCCATCAGGGGATGAATTTTCAAAAATACTTTTTTAGTAGGTCCTTCTTTTGTTTCAAAACACTTGTGTAAAGTTTCATGATTCTAGATTGGATGGCATACGAGGGGCCAAAGGAATATTTAAATAATTACCTCAAAGTAACCAGTGCCCTTGCCCTTGAGCCTGATGGTGGGGTGGTCCTGTCCGTCATGGATGCTAAAGATGGCCGTCATGAAAGTGTTCTCCTTATGGATAATGCTGATCAGCCCCCCGTCCATGTACAGCTCCACCTTATCCGTATCAAATATGCGTCCACTTGGACGGAGGAACGAGAATATCTGAAAATTTAGCAGATTGATAAGGACATTGAAAATGTAGCAGATTGATAAGGACATTGAAAATGTAGCAGATTGATAAGAACATCGAAAATGTAGCAGATTGATAAGGACATTGAAAATGTAGCAGATTGATAAGGACATCGAAAATGTAGCAGATTGATAAGGACATCGAAAATGTAGCAGATTGATAAGGACATTGAAAATGTAGCAGATTGATAAGGACATTGAAAATGTAGCAGATTGATAAGGACATTGAAAATGTAGCAGATTGATAAGGACATCGAAAATGTAGCAGATTGATAAGGACATTGAAAATGTAGCAGATTGATAAGGACATTGAATCATCTTGAAATTCGCAGTAACAGTATGGACTTTTAACCGGTTAGTGAGTGATAATACACTCGACCTATTACATGAATTTACAAGCGACTTTAAATAAATAGCGAATAGCTGGCGGAATGTGGGTGTACTATTATGTATACTTATGCCTTCCCCATCGGAGAATATTGGCGTGATGTTTAAGAATAGTGCTGGTCATTCCTGAGGCTTCTGCCTCAAATCTTGCGGGCAGCGGGGCGGCGGCGGCGGCGGCGGCGGCGGCGGCGCGGGAGCGGGGCGGGCAACGCAGAGCCGTTCTGGAAACCAGCCGGCAGATCGCGCGGCACTATAGTGGCATAGGTAGTGTTGCGTTCGTGGTTGTGTCGTCGAGATATTTGTTTTTATTCGCGAACAAAATGTCTGAACAATGGCGACAACATCTTTTGATTCGACACGTCACAAAAATAAATTGTACAACACTGCAATGCAGACGCGCGGGCGGTCACCGCTTGACTGGAGTGCAGCGCTCGTTGCTCGCCCCCTCGCCGCTGTTCTCGAGGGCCGGTCCATTTGATTTTACGCATTAGATCCTGCCGCTATCACGCCGCCACGCCGCCGCCGCCGCACGTAGGTCCTTTTTGGTAATCTATGCGTGCAATAGGTATAAAATTATGGCAATCCAAATGGATTATAACCAATTTTAATAAATACATAGATAACCAGGCAAATCAAAACACTAGCCCCCTTATTACAAAACAAGGTTTATCTTCAGACCCAGGTTTAAAACATGGAGCCATTATTGAATTTCGAACTTTATTCCGACTATGGTAAAGTTCCTAAACAAAAAACTGACAACTTAGTACCGAACTAAGTTTTCAGTTTTGTATAAAGAACGGTATTTCAATCACCGTTACGTTCTTATTACAAAAACTAGCTCCATCGTTTAAGCCATGTCAAAATATAAATCTTGTTTTGTAATAAGGCGGTAATTGTCTAAGCAGATCGTGCGATTAGGAACGAACAAATAAGTGTACAAGTTACAACTCATTGACGCATCCGAGCGCACTTCATGTGTCTGGCAGTCAGCAAAGAAGTTTCAAGGCAGCTATTACGTTTGTCTATAAGATATATATATATTTTTTTACTATGGAACTTGAGCGGACAGTAATGGCTTTATTATTCCGTAACATATATTTCAATAACATTTTGTATTATCGATATACTTATAAATTGAAAATATAAGTAAATAGTACTAAAATAGAGATTTAAATTAAATTACACGAGAGTAGAACAACTGTGATTGGATCGGATTGGTCTTTAAATATTTTTTTCCAATTACTTTAGTTTATTAAGCTTTGAAATTTGAAATTTTTGTGTGCCGTTATCCGCCGTAAGTATTTATATTGATTTTATAGATATGGCGGACGGTGTAAAACGCATTGAAGTTTTTAACCATAGATGTAAGAAAGAAGGATATATGCCCCGGTAGTTGAAAATGTATCGGAACCCGGTGTCTCAGTTTGTCCCTACCACTCGCCACAACTACACATGCAGTTCAGTAAAAGCAATCCATACGAATTCGCGCACACACTCGCAAGAAATAAATCAGAACGTACTACACAATCAATTATAAACCTTATCGCATGAAACGCAGCGTCCATTTCCATTCACCGTACAACTTACTCACACGAAAACACCAAAGGCTATCGTTGTGCTGTGCAAAAGCCATTTATTTTACATATACGCTGGTGATTGACTAAATTGGAAAGTTATCGATCCTTCTATTTATCGTCGTATTAAAAATTTTGTGAGGTCCTAAAAATTAAATAAATAATAAATGATATACTATCAGTATATCATTTATTATTTAAATTATATTATATTTATTCAAATGTAATATAAATAAACAATAATGTACCTAAAAAAAATATTATTAAGTAAATAAAAAAAAATGAACAATATGAGCAATTCAAAATGAGTAAAAAACATTATTCCTCATGGGTCTTCCAATCAGGTTAAAACGGTTGAAAAATTGAAGAATAAACTATAATAGCAATATATTCATTAGGCAATCGATATTTTTGTCGATAGCCTACGTTAGTGGATCTGCACAATGACATCACTAACTCGTCCCAAGATACAGCAGCGTACTACGTGATGCATCGGCATAAACAAAGTATAATTTTGTGATGTTTACACCGATTGTCCAGTCAGTAAGTGACATATTTAGGTAGTGGTTAAGAAGCAATGTATTTCATACAAAGATAGTACAGTCGCTGTGATATTTGAAAACAAAAGTGACGTAGTAAAACCAAGAACTATTTTACGATTTGTTGTTTTTCATGATTTTACAGACAAATAAAGTTAAATACTTTTACATAAATATTTTATGTGATTCCATGATTTATAAAGTTTTTAGTTTGACTTCGGTTTTTACAAAAAACCACTGAGCAACACGGCATTCATATAATAATATGTTGTCACGACCGCGGTCGAAAGCGCACTAGTTGGCAGTTATGACCATTTGCCTGGTACATGAGCGTTGCGATCATGTCGCGTGGACACAGACACGCCCCCTTGCCACTTCTCCTGTTTTTAATATTTCTATGTTTTTAACCTTTGCTGTGATAAAATAATTGCTGGCTGAAAAATCGATAGAATACTGAAATACTTTAATGACACAACGAATTATGACGAGTTTGACGAGGCATCTAAATTACAATTTTGCAAGATAATAAAAGCTTGTGTGGGCACTTTGCTTTTAAATAGAGAAAAACTAACCATACATTGAATAAGTTTTGCTACGTAACAAAGAGTGGTTGGATAGTTATTTGACATTTAAATGAGTGCCCGGTCAATTAAAAGACCAGGTTACTGCAAAAACGGGACGTACAAGCAGGTGATTTAAAGATTGCAGACTCAGCAAAAAAATTAAAGGGTTCGTCCATGAAAATACTTCCAACTACTGACCCTCTCATATCATCCCTATGGAGGGCCTAATTTTGTCTAAATATTTGGGCCTAACTTTTGCTGAGCCAAATTTTGACTCTATCGAAACCTGGTCTGTTTTGGAGTCTCTGCAGCGATGCCAAGTCGACTGGCGATACATCCAAGTGCTGAGATGTCTTTATGACAACGCGACTATGACCGTCCAAACTCAGGATCGGCGAACTGAGCATATCCCTCTGCGTCGAGGGGTGAGACAAGGGGACGTAATTTCCCCGAAATTGTTCTCTAACGCATTGGAGGATGTGTTTAAGACGCTAAACTGGGAAGGGCGGGGAATCAACATCAACGGCGAGTACATCTCACACTTGAGATTTGCAGATGACATCGTCATAATGGCTGAATCGCTGCATGACTTGCAGCAGATGCTGGACGGCCTAGTTGATTCTTCTGTACGCATTGGTCTCCGGATGAACTTGGACAAAACCAAGGTTATGTTCAACAACACGTCACTCCGGGACCGATTGCTGTTAATGGCGGTGCTCTCGAGGTTGTTCGAGAATACGTTTACCTCGGGCAAACTTTGCAATTTGGTAAAAACAACTTTGAGAGGGAGGTTAACAGAAGAATTCAGCTGGGCTGGGCAGCATTTGGGAAGCTTCGTCGAGTCTTCTCGTCGCGTATTCCACAGAGCCTAAAGACGAAGGTCTTCAATCAGTGCGTCCTACCTGTTATGACTTACGGAGCCGAAACGTGGACACTCACGGTACGGCTGGTCCATAAATTCAAGGTCGCTCAGCGAGCTATGGAACGGGCTATGCTTGGAGTCTCTCTGAGGGATCGAATCCGGAACGAAGTGATCCGGCAGAGAACCAAAGTTGTCGACATAGCCCACAGAATAAGCAAGCTGAAGTGGCAATGGGCCGGCCATATTAGCCGTAGAACCGATGACCGTTGGGGTAGACGTGTTCTTGAGTGGAGACCGCGAATTGGCAAACGTAAGGTAGGACGCCTTCAGGCTAGGTGGGGCGACGATCTTCGCAGGGTGGCTGGTGGCAGCTGGATGAGAGTTGCCGAGAATCGAGCTGAATGGCGTGCAATTGGAGAGGCCTATGTCCAGCAGTGGACTGCTATGGGCTGTTGATGATGATGATGACAAAGCCAAAATTTTGTTTAATTTTTACAATTTGTTGTGTTGGGCATAGGCTGTATGCACAAATACCTTGGCCTGGCGACGTGCCTGTTGCGCCGGCCGCCATATTGAATAAACGTCAGTGTGTCTCTAACTGGTGTTTGAGTTTAACGTATCCCGTAGTTAGAACCGTGTGCAAACGTAACAGTGGCGACGAGGATGAACGCGACTTACGGAATATTATCAACGTTTGATCATAATGTTCACGACTGGCGGACGTACAAAGGGCGCATCACGCAATGGTTCATCGCGAACAATATCGACGCGGAAACTGACGTAAAGGGAACGAAGAGACGCGACATTTTGTTGAGCGCACTCAACGACGCCACCTTTAAACTTGCCTCAGACTTATCCTTGCCAAACGATGTACAAAATGTGGCATACAGCAAAATAATTCAGCTACTGCATAGCCATTTCCCAAGCGTTGCGGTTTCGGAGAGCGTTACAATTTTTACGCAGCGTCGCAGCAGCCCAGCGAAACGCACACGCAATGGGCGGCAAGACTTCGGGGGCTTACAGTGCACTGCGACTTCAGCAACGTAGAAGAAGCGCTTCGGGATAGATTCGTGATGGGTATGCTGGCGGGTCCAGAACGTGAAAAGCTGTTTGCACGGGACGTGGAGTCCTTGACGTTGGCGAAAGCGGTGGAGTTAGCAGAAAGCGTGCGCTGTGCGCGCGCAGGTGCTGCCGCCGTCCTCACAACTTCGAGCTCCTTCCCCATTTCGCAGCAGGCTGAGCTATACAAGATAGACAAAGAACAGGATGCCAGCAAAACGGCCAGCTCATCAGATGAAAATAAATGTGCAGTGTGCGGTGGTAAAAACCACAAGTCGTCTCAGTGCCGGTTCAAAAATTATAAATGTCAAAAGTGCAACTCGAAAGGCCATTTACGGAGGATGTGCAAGAACAAAGTGAATTTTGTGACGGCTCAAGAGGCCGGTGAGGTGAGCGAGGGCAACGATGGTAAGTCATTATGTAATATTGGCTCAGCCCACGGGGAACCAATGACAGAAGTGATAGCGTTAAATGGGTTAAGGTTAAAATTTCAATTAGATAGTGGATCTGCTGTGTCAGTGATATCGAAAAAAATCTACAAACAAAATTTTAGCAAGGTACCGTTACTAGCTGCGGAACAAACGTTTTATAGTTACACGGGTGACGTCATGGAATGTGTAGGTTGCATACGGCTGCCTATTACATACCTGCAGCACACACACACGCTCAACGTGTACGTCATACGTAACGGAGGCCCGCCGCTCTTAGGTCGAGATTTTATTTCAAAGATTCAACTCAAGCTTACTAGTTGTAATTTCGTAAATAATCAAAATAGTATAGTTCAACAATTACAAACTCGTTTTCCCGAAGTTTTTTCAGACAAACTAGGTAAATTCACAAAGTATCGTGTTAGGTTAGAATTAAAAAAGGATTCGAAACCGAATTTTTTTAAGGCACGTCCGATTGCATTCGCATTACGCGATAAGGTAGACAAAGAAATACAGCGCTTGGTGGACTTAGGAGTTTTAAAACCAGTACAACACTCTGAGTACGCATCACCGGTGGTACCAGTGCTAAAACGTAACGGTACAGTTAGACTATGCGCTGACTACTCTGTCACTATTAATAAACAACTTGTTATTGAACAATATACATTGCCGACTGTACATGAGTTGTTTTCTAGGTTACACGGTGGTCAGCAGTTCTCTAAGATTGATTTATCGATGGCGTATAACCAGTTTTTATTAGATGAAGAGTCACAAAACTTAACATGTATAACCACTCACCGAGGCTTATTCAATTATACTCGACTTGTATTTGGTCTTTCTAGCGCACCCTCTATATTTCAAAGGGCAATGGAACAGGTACTGGCAGGGTTAGATGGGGTATTATGCTTGTTAGATGATGTGTTAGTGACCGAAAAGACACCAGAATTGCATATGGAGAAGCTTCATGTAGTCCTGCAAAGACTCCAAGATGCAGGCTTAACTTTACAGAAGGAAAAATGTGAATTCTTTAAATATGAAATTAGTTATTTAGGATATGCGATCAACAAGGACGGATTAAAAAATGATCCATCAAAGGTTAAAGCTATTATGGAGGCTCCAGTTCCCACAGACATTCACAGGTTACAATCTTTTTTAGGGCTTGTAAACTATTACAGGAATTTTGTACCCAAAGCATCTAGTATCCTAAGTCCCTTATACGATTTGCTAAAAAAAGGGATTAAGTGGGAATGGACAGCAGTACACAATAATGCTTTTAATGAAATAAAACAAAGATTGACATCTGATCAAGTATTAACACATTTTGACTCCAGTGCTAAAATCATTTTAACGGTTGACGCTTCTCCATACGGTCTAGGTGCCGTGTTATCACAGATTGGAAATGATAGAGTTGAAAGACCAATATCATTTGCATCCCGCACACTAAACTCAGCTGAGAAACGGTACTCACAAATTCAAAAAGAAGCAACAGCCATTATATTTGGGGTACGGCGGTTTCATCAATACCTGTACGGAAGGTCAGACTCATTTGTTTTGCGCACAGACCACAAACCACTTATATCAATTTTCGGGCCACATAAGGGCATACCAGAAGTGTCAGCTAATAGGCTACAAAGATACGCAATGTTTTTATCAGCATACAATTACACAATTGAATACGTACGAAGTGCTGATAACAACGCGGACTTCTTATCACGGGCTAGTTTACGCTATGAACAATCGCGGGCGAGCGCGGAGGGGGAGGGCGGCGCTCACGCAGCTGCAGCCGCTGCGCTCATCGACCGCGCGTCATACGTCCACTTTGTTGTAGAGGGTAGCTTGCCAGTAAGCTTAGACGAGTTACGCGATGCCACCGATAACGATGTAACTTTAAAAAAAGTAGTAAATTTAGTCCATAATGGTTGGCCAAGGAAAATAGTAGATATACGTATCAAACCATATTATTTGTGTAAAACCCAATTATCTTACGGACTAAATGGATGTTTAATGAGAGGCCATAAGGTTGTATTACCGGAAGTACTACGTGATAAAGTGCTGAAAGAATTACATAACTCTCACTTAGGGATTGTTAAAACTAAAGCAGAAGTCAGATCACGCTTTTGGTACCCGGGTATAGATGAGGCCGTGGAGATGATGATCAATTCGTGTGATATTTGTAAACTGCTACGCCCCTCTCCGCCACGAGCGCCTCTCGCTCCATGGAAGTACCCACCAACGCCGTTCCATCGACTGCACATAGACTTTCTCGGGCCTATCAATAACAACCTTATGTTTTTAGTAGTCGTAGATGCACACACTAAGTGGGTGGAAATTTATGACGTCAGCAACTCAACCACATCCGCGACAGTAACCGACAAACTTTATGATTTCATGTCCAAATACGGATTACCGCATACGATCGTTAGTGATAATGGTACAGCGTTTACGTCTTTTGAGTTCAAAAATTTTTGCTCACTTAATGGTATAAATCATTTAACATCACCAGCTTACAATCCAGCTAGTAACGGTCAAGCAGAAAGTTTTGTAAAAATCGTAAAGAAAGGTATAAAATCAAGTATTTTATCATCACAGAGTAAAAGAGACTGTAAGTTAAAGCTTTTAAAATACTTATTCGATTACAGAAACTCGGTACACTCAGTCACAGGTTTCTCACCGGCTGTGCTAGTGTTTGGGCGTAAACTCAGAACACGGTTGGATGTTCTAAACCCGACACCGCCGCCGCCTCCGCTCACATCACTTGTAAATAATGTAAAACGTAAACAGTGCTCGCAGATTAAGTTTAGCGGAGGAAATAACCGGCAAGTGTTTAAGCCGGGAGACGAAATTTTATATAAAAAATACTTACACAAAAACAAATATCAATGGTGCATGGGTGTCGTCATAAAAAGACTTGGTTCAGTGTTATACCTCATAAAAGACAGTGTCACTTCAACCAACGAACGAAAACACAAAAACCAAATGGTTATCAATATACGGGAACCACATTACTGTAATATAGAGGATGATGACATCACAGCTGGGGTGTATGAGCCTCAACCACAAATGGGGGAAGAAGGGATTGCTGGAAACAGCCAGGGAACACCGATTTCTAGGTGTCCACACAGGCTCCTACGCAATGTACCCAGGGTGGATTACGCACCCTATTTGTGAATGTATATTTACTGTTTTGTGTAACTACTGTTTGTATGATCGTATATTTCTTATTACGCTAATGGGTGTTGTGAACTAGGGTGGGGAGATGTTGTGTTGGGCATAGGCTGTATGCACAAATACCTTGGCCTGGCGACGTGCCTGTTGCGCCGGCCGCCATATTGAATAAACGTCAGTGTGTCTCTAACCGGTGTTTGAGTTTAACGTATCCCGTAGTTAGAACCATAGATTAATATACATTAGTTAGAACCGTGTGCAAACGTAACACAATTTATTATTTTATTTACTTAGTTGTTTTTATTTTTTTATAATATCGGTACCTATGTAAATTTTGTCTTTGGTTCATTAAATAACCACCATATTTAAAAATACATAAACAATATTATATTTTACTACGCACATAGGTACACACAAACACCCCCACACACACACATATTTCCGTATTATATGAGTTAATATTATATATTAATTATTATTATTGTATTATGCAAGATTAGTATTTTATTTTCATATTATTGTAATCGAAAATTATTTTTATAGAAAAACACAAATTACAAATGTTGTTCAAGTACCATTATAACTCGTACTAATAAGAGTTATGATTAAAAAAAATATATGTCATGTTTGTCATGCCTAATGCTTTAAACCACTTTAACCACACAATTAGAAAATTAAATACTTTTGCACGCATAGATTACCAAAAAGGATCTACGCCCGCCGCCGCCGCCGCCGCCGCCGCCGCCGTCCCGCTGGCGCTGGCCGCAAGATTCGAGGCAGAGGCCTTATAGTACCTTGTAGTTAGTTTTAAATGCTATATTTTTATTTCTTGTGCGTGTCCCGAATAAAATATTTTTCTTTCTTTCTTTACCAAGGAATATGGGAATAACTACTCAAGTTCGTGGGTGACAGACATTCTTTTGAAGATTGTTTGCTTTCGCGTGAGTTATTTAGGTAGGATCTAAATACCTAAATAACTGACACGCGAAAGCAGAAAACAAACAATTTATACAATATTTTATATTATAATAAATCTTATTTAAACGCCTAAAGTGACTCAACTTTTACACGATTTCTACTTAACCAAATGTTAGTTAAGTAACAGAATAACAAAAGTCGTTGAAATCTAGATTAACCTGACAAACTCAGACTAATTAGTCAAAAATATAAAAGTCTATTTTTCGTGGCGGAGTCTGCAGAGGGCGAGAAGTTGGCATGACATTATGACATAGTGAAAACTTTGAGGACACTAATGCCATTCATTTATCGACCCCTCACGTATTAGTTCCCGCTGCATCCACTAGCCCCGTGCTAACACAACACAGCCTGAGAGCCTCCGATCAGTGGAACCAAAGTAATGGTATAGGGGTCTACTAAGAAGTGTTAATCCTAAGTATCGGCCGTTTTATAACTTCCAAAGTTTCCTTTTTTGACTTTGAATCCTTACCCGACTTCAAGTCACATTTTTGACTTTGAATCCTTACCCGACTTCAAGTCACATTTTTGACTTTGAATCCTTACCCGACTTCAAGTCACATTTTTGACTTTGAATCCTTACCCGACTTCAAGTCACATTTTTGACTTTGAATCCTTACCCGACTTCAAGTCACATTTTTGACTTTGAATCCTTACCCGACTTCAAGTCACATTTTTGACTTTGGTTTATCTCTTTGACTGTAATTTTTGTTTTCGTCGTAGTCAGCTATAGTTAGTGGTAGTCAAGCAACGGCCGAACATTCGGCCGATACTTCAGATTTATGTTCGGAGTAGACCCCTAGCTACTGACCTCACGTGCCTTGTGGAATATTCTACAGCTGATCTGTGTCTGCTCACCTTCTTTCCTGTGTTTTCCACTCCGTCAAAGTTAAACGGCCTGTTTTTTCCACGAGCTCGAAAGAAGCTGTCGGGGATATTCTCATTCAGGGTGAACAGGACCTCTTCACCACCGCCAAGGATGGTGTAACTGTTGCCATTCCAGCCTGAACTCGTTTGGTGGACTTTGATGGTAGCTAGCTGCGTCAGGCGTTCCAGACCTGGAACTGTAATTTGATATTGTTCGAACTTTTATGGCTTCAATAGTGCATTATAAACACTTAAATAGGTACAACAGGAAGGTAAATAATGAACCCTAATATTATTAGTTATATATACCACTTGCCAACATTGTATTATTAGGAACTCATCTTACCTGTGACTTGGGCAGCAGCCATTCTTTACGAACAAACAAATATAATATAATCAACACACAAATACTCCTAAAAATACAGAAAGATACTTCAATATCATTACGGTTATATTCACAAAAACATTTTGCTGATCAAAAGTCACAAAACAACTATTTACGTAATCAAATTCACTCAAATTAAATGCACAATTATTTGAGACGATAAAAATGTATAATCATGAATAGATAGGGGTCACCGAACGAGCTGGAATTAATATTCTTTTCGTGCACTGAATTTCGCGACTGTTCCGTCCAAGGCCAGACGTCTGACTGGCGCGGGTGGCGACTGACTGGCGTCTATTTATTTACCAAAAAATTATAGTACACAAATATTCTGTCTAAAAGCCGGGTCTGCTGCGCCATATTTGCGTGTATGCGTACATGTTTCGAATATGTTCTATGCATCTCAGCTTTGTCCAGCCCGTCCGCTGCGACTTTTAAGTGTTTTTGTTTGAAGTTATGATTTTGTACGAAAATCTATTTTCTACAATGAGTTCCGACGAGGAAGACGTCTGCTGTTCTAGCAATAGTAAACTTAGTTTTACAAATAAATAATATAAATGATAGATTCCGTGTTCTACCTGCGACCACGTTCGTAATAGTTCAATAGTTAAATTCAGTAAAAAAATTAATACTTTCATTTTTAGGGTTCCGTATTCAACAACCCTTATAGTTTCGCCATGTCCGTCTGTCTGTCTCCAGCTTAGCTCAGAGGCTCTTAGTACTTGAAAGCTATAATTCGGCATGGTACGTACACACGGCTACATATCAAGCTATAATTTTCCAGTATAAGCTCACCTCTCATTGTACGGAAATCCTATACAATGCGAGATCAGCTTATACTGGAAATGTATAGCTTGATATGTAGCCGTGTGTACAAATTAATCACGCCGACAAAGCGGTAAAATAAAATCACGGCAGTAGTTTATAACGAAATTAAAAGGAAAACTATCACAGCTAAGTAGGCGTTACAAGTTAAAGGCTTCTACATACCGGGGCGACTTGTCGCGCGACGCGAAGCGACACAAAGGCACCGCTCGTCCCGCGACACGCGGTGCCTATGTGCCGTGTCGCACATTAATTTGTACACACGGCTACATATCAAGCTATACATTTCCAGTATAAGCTGATCTCGCATTGTATAGGATTTCCGTACAATGAGAGGTGAGCTTATACTGGAAAATTATAGCTTGATATGTAGCCGTGTGTACGTACCATGCCGAATTATAGCTTTCAAGTACTAAGAGCCTCTGAGCTAAGCTGGAGACAGACAGACGGACATGGCGAAACTATAAGGGTTGTTGAATACGGAACCCTAAAAATGAAAGTATTAATTTTTTTACTGAATTTAACTATTGAACTATTACGAACGTGGTCGCAGGTAGAACACGGAATCTATCATTTATATTATTTATTTGTAAAACTAAGTTTACTATTGCTAGAACAGCAGACGTCTTCCTCGTCGGAACTCATTGTAGAAAATAGATTTTCGTACAAAATCATAACTTCAAACAAAAACACTTAAAAGTCGCAGCGGACGGGCTGGACAAAGCTGAGATGCATAGAACATATTCGAAACATGTACGCATACACGCAAATATGGCGCAGCAGACCCGGCTTTTAGACAGAATATTTGTGTACTATAATTTTTTGGTAAATAAATAGACGCCAGTCAGTCGCCACCCGCGCCAGTCAGACGTCTGGCCTTGGACGGAACAGTCGCGAAATTCAGTGCACGAAAAGAATATTAATTCCAGCTCGTTCGGTGACCCCTATCTATTCATGATTATACATTTTTATCGTCTCAAATAATTGTGCATTTAATTTGAGTGAATTTGATTACGTAAATAGTTGTTTTGTGACTTTTGATCAGCAAAATGTTTTTGTGAATATAACCGTAATGATATTGAAGTATCTTTCTGTATTTTTAGGAGTATTTGTGTGTTGATTATATTATATTTGTTTGTTCGTAAAGAATGGCTGCTGCCCAAGTCACAGGTAAGATGAGTTCCTAATAATACAATGTTGGCAAGTGGTATATATAACTAATAATATTAGGGTTCATTATTTACCTTCCTGTTGTACCTATTTAAGTGTTTATAATGCACTATTGAAGCCATAAAAGTTCGAACAATATCAAATTACAGTTCCAGGTCTGGAACGCCTGACGCAGCTAGCTACCATCAAAGTCCACCAAACGAGTTCAGGCTGGAATGGCAACAGTTACACCATCCTTGGCGGTGGTGAAGAGGTCCTGTTCACCCTGAATGAGAATATCCCCGACAGCTTCTTTCGAGCTCGTGGAAAAAACAGGCCGTTTAACTTTGACGGAGTGGAAAACACAGGAAAGAAGGTGAGCAGACACAGATCAGCTGTAGAATATTCCACAAGGCACGTGAGGTCAGTAGCTAGGGGTCTACTCCGAACATAAATCTGAAGTATCGGCCGAATGTTCGGCCGTTGCTTGACTACCACTAACTATAGCTGACTACGACGAAAACAAAAATTACAGTCAAAGAGATAAACCAAAGTCAAAAATGTGACTTGAAGTCGGGTAAGGATTCAAAGTCAAAAATGTGACTTGAAGTCGGGTAAGGATTCAAAGTCAAAAATGTGACTTGAAGTCGGGTAAGGATTCAAAGTCAAAAATGTGACTTGAAGTCGGGTAAGGATTCAAAGTCAAAAATGTGACTTGAAGTCGGGTAAGGATTCAAAGTCAAAAATGTGACTTGAAGTCGGGTAAGGATTCAAAGTCAAAAAAGGAAACTTTGGAAGTTATAAAACGGCCGATACTTAGGATTAACACTTCTTAGTAGACCCCTATACCATTACTTTGGTTCCACTGATCGGAGGCTCTCAGGCTGTGTTGTGTTAGCACGGGGCTAGTGGATGCAGCGGGAACTAATACGTGAGGGGTCGATAAATGAATGGCATTAGTGTCCTCAAAGTTTTCACTATGTCATAATGTCATGCCAACTTCTCGCCCTCTGCAGACTCCGCCACGAAAAATAGACTTTTATATTTTTGACTAATTAGTCTGAGTTTGTCAGGTTAATCTAGATTTCAACGACTTTTGTTATTCTGTTACTTAACTAACATTTGGTTAAGTAGAAATCGTGTAAAAGTTGAGTCACTTTAGGCGTTTAAATAAGATTTATTATAATATAAAATATTGTATAAATTGTTTGTTTTCTGCTTTCGCGTGTCAGTTATTTAGGTATTTAGATCCTACCTAAATAACTCACGCGAAAGCAAACAATCTTCAAAAGAATGTCTGTCACCCACGAACTTGAGTAGTTATTCCCATATTCCTTGGTAAAGAAAGAAAGAAAAATATTTTATTCGGGACACGCACAAGAAATAAAAATATAGCATTTAAAACTAACTACAAGGTACTATAAGGCCTCTGCCTCGAATCTTGCGGCCAGCGCCAGCGGGACGGCGGCGGCGGCGGCGGCGGCGGCGGCGGGCGTAGATCCTTTTTGGTAATCTATGCGTGCAAAAGTATTTAATTTTCTAATTGTGTGGTTAAAGTGGTTTAAAGCATTAGGCATGACAAACATGACATATATTTTTTTTAATCATAACTCTTATTAGTACGAGTTATAATGGTACTTGAACAACATTTGTAATTTGTGTTTTTCTATAAAAATAATTTTCGATTACAATAATATGAAAATAAAATACTAATCTTGCATAATACAATAATAATAATTAATATATAATATTAACTCATATAATACGGAAATATGTGTGTGTGTGGGGGTGTTTGTGTGTACCTATGTGCGTAGTAAAATATAATATTGTTTATGTATTTTTAAATATGGTGGTTATTTAATGAACCAAAGACAAAATTTACATAGGTACCGATATTATAAAAAAATAAAAACAACTAAGTAAATAAAATAATAAATTGTGTTACGTTTGCACACGGTTCTAACTAATGTATATTAATCTATGGTTCTAACTACGGGATACGTTAAACTCAAACACCGGTTAGAGACACACTGACGTTTATTCAATATGGCGGCCGGCGCAACAGGCACGTCGCCAGGCCAAGGTATTTGTGCATACAGCCTATGCCCAACACAACATCTCCCCACCCTAGTTCACAACACCCATTAGCGTAATAAGAAATATACGATCATACAAACAGTAGTTACACAAAACAGTAAATATACATTCACAAATAGGGTGCGTAATCCACCCTGGGTACATTGCGTAGGAGCCTGTGTGGACACCTAGAAATCGGTGTTCCCTGGCTGTTTCCAGCAATCCCTTCTTCCCCCATTTGTGGTTGAGGCTCATACACCCCAGCTGTGATGTCATCATCCTCTATATTACAGTAATGTGGTTCCCGTATATTGATAACCATTTGGTTTTTGTGTTTTCGTTCGTTGGTTGAAGTGACACTGTCTTTTATGAGGTATAACACTGAACCAAGTCTTTTTATGACGACACCCATGCACCATTGATATTTGTTTTTGTGTAAGTATTTTTTATATAAAATTTCGTCTCCCGGCTTAAACACTTGCCGGTTATTTCCTCCGCTAAACTTAATCTGCGAGCACTGTTTACGTTTTACATTATTTACAAGTGATGTGAGCGGAGGCGGCGGCGGTGTCGGGTTTAGAACATCCAACCGTGTTCTGAGTTTACGCCCAAACACTAGCACAGCCGGTGAGAAACCTGTGACTGAGTGTACCGAGTTTCTGTAATCGAATAAGTATTTTAAAAGCTTTAACTTACAGTCTCTTTTACTCTGTGATGATAAAATACTTGATTTTATACCTTTCTTTACGATTTTTACAAAACTTTCTGCTTGACCGTTACTAGCTGGATTGTAAGCTGGTGATGTTAAATGATTTATACCATTAAGTGAGCAAAAATTTTTGAACTCAAAAGACGTAAACGCTGTACCATTATCACTAACGATCGTATGCGGTAATCCGTATTTGGACATGAAATCATAAAGTTTGTCGGTTACTGTCGCGGATGTGGTTGAGTTGCTGACGTCATAAATTTCCACCCACTTAGTGTGTGCATCTACGACTACTAAAAACATAAGGTTGTTATTGATAGGCCCGAGAAAGTCTATGTGCAGTCGATGGAACGGCGTTGGTGGGTACTTCCATGGAGCGAGAGGCGCTCGTGGCGGAGAGGGGCGTAGCAGTTTACAAATATCACACGAATTGATCATCATCTCCACGGCCTCATCTATACCCGGGTACCAAAAGCGTGATCTGACTTCTGCTTTAGTTTTAACAATCCCTAAGTGAGAGTTATGTAATTCTTTCAGCACTTTATCACGTAGTACTTCCGGTAATACAACCTTATGGCCTCTCATTAAACATCCATTTAGTCCGTAAGATAATTGGGTTTTACACAAATAATATGGTTTGATACGTATATCTACTATTTTCCTTGGCCAACCATTATGGACTAAATTTACTACTTTTTTTAAAGTTACATCGTTATCGGTGGCATCGCGTAACTCGTCTAAGCTTACTGGCAAGCTACCCTCTACAACAAAGTGGACGTATGACGCGCGGTCGATGAGCGCAGCGGCTGCAGCTGCGTGAGCGCCGCCCTCCCCCTCCGCGCTCGCCCGCGATTGTTCATAGCGTAAACTAGCCCGTGATAAGAAGTCCGCGTTGTTATCAGCACTTCGTACGTATTCAATTGTGTAATTGTATGCTGATAAAAACATTGCGTATCTTTGTAGCCTATTAGCTGACACTTCTGGTATGCCCTTATGTGGCCCGAAAATTGATATAAGTGGTTTGTGGTCTGTGCGCAAAACAAATGAGTCTGACCTTCCGTACAGGTATTGATGAAACCGCCGTACCCCAAATATAATGGCTGTTGCTTCTTTTTGAATTTGTGAGTACCGTTTCTCAGCTGAGTTTAGTGTGCGGGATGCAAATGATATTGGTCTTTCAACTCTATCATTTCCAATCTGTGATAACACGGCACCTAGACCGTATGGAGAAGCGTCAACCGTTAAAATGATTTTAGCACTGGAGTCAAAATGTGTTAATACTTGATCAGATGTCAATCTTTGTTTTATTTCATTAAAAGCATTATTGTGTACTGCTGTCCATTCCCACTTAATCCCTTTTTTTAGCAAATCGTATAAGGGACTTAGGATACTAGATGCTTTGGGTACAAAATTCCTGTAATAGTTTACAAGCCCTAAAAAAGATTGTAACCTGTGAATGTCTGTGGGAACTGGAGCCTCCATAATAGCTTTAACCTTTGATGGATCATTTTTTAATCCGTCCTTGTTGATCGCATATCCTAAATAACTAATTTCATATTTAAAGAATTCACATTTTTCCTTCTGTAAAGTTAAGCCTGCATCTTGGAGTCTTTGCAGGACTACATGAAGCTTCTCCATATGCAATTCTGGTGTCTTTTCGGTCACTAACACATCATCTAACAAGCATAATACCCCATCTAACCCTGCCAGTACCTGTTCCATTGCCCTTTGAAATATAGAGGGTGCGCTAGAAAGACCAAATACAAGTCGAGTATAATTGAATAAGCCTCGGTGAGTGGTTATACATGTTAAGTTTTGTGACTCTTCATCTAATAAAAACTGGTTATACGCCATCGATAAATCAATCTTAGAGAACTGCTGACCACCGTGTAACCTAGAAAACAACTCATGTACAGTCGGCAATGTATATTGTTCAATAACAAGTTGTTTATTAATAGTGACAGAGTAGTCAGCGCATAGTCTAACTGTACCGTTACGTTTTAGCACTGGTACCACCGGTGATGCGTACTCAGCAAAGCGGTAAAATAAAATCACGGCAGTAGTTTATAACGAAATTAAAAGGAAAACTGTCACAGCTAAGTAGGCGTTACAAGTTAAAGGCTTCTACATACCGGGGCGACTTGTCGCGCGACGCGAAGCGACACAAAGGCACCGCTCGTCCCGCGACACGCGGTGCCTATGTGCCGTGTCGCGTCGCGCGACAAGTCGCGCTGGTATGTAGAAGCCTTCACGATTAATAGTCGACCAACTTACATTTGCAGTTGGAGAATTGACCGTGACGTACTTATATCGATATATAGGATGTTTTGCAACTACAACGTTAAGTTTGGTTTTGGGATAAATTCATCCCAACTACGGAACCCTTCATTGTGCGTGGTTCGATACGTAATTGGCCGGTTTTTATAATTCCAATCGTTTTTGATATCTCCAAAAAGGCATCTTGCCTTTTATATTTATTTTAGTCTATTGATAGCATCCCTTAACACTGCTCTTTCCTAAATAAGTTGTTTATAAAACAAAGTATTTTCATTATTACACTCCGTCATTAATTACACAAACTTTAAAAAATGTTACGAAGCGTCGTCGTCTGGAGAGCACTAAACACGAAATGAGTGAATCCCCCCCCCCACTCCCAGAGGAGGAACGCGGGTGATGTTAAGGCTTCTGCATACCAGCGCGACTTGTCGCGCGACGCGACACGGCACAAAAGCCCCGCGTGTCGCGGGACGAGCGGTGCCTTTGTGTCGCGTCGCGTCGCGCGACAAGTCGCCCCGGTATGTAGAAGCCATTATCCGTTCATCGCGGCAAACATGTATAGGCTATGTTTATGATTTTGATTTAGGCCACGCCCCCAAATCGTGTACTACAACATGTTTCTAACTGATAAAAACACGCAAACATGGCGCAGCAGACCCGCACCCTAATTGCGTAACCCAGTTTGAATCGGCATCGGAATGATTTTGAAGTTTATTGCTAATCCATTGCTTCATAAGTTCGAAAAATTTGTCTGCTCAACAACGTAAATACCGCAATGAATGTTGTTGAACTGATTTGATCTGACCGATTCCGAATGATAAAGTGTTTCGCAATTACCTCGCCGGCTTTAACACTAGTGTGAATCAAGCATATTGCACAGTAAAACTTGTTTCATTTTCAGGCCTCATGTGGCCAGAAAGCCATTTTGCATGCATTTTGTTGGAACAAACATGACGTGGTCGCGTGGCCAAAACGTTATTCAAATAAAAATAGACAACTAGTTGACCGTGCTCACATAAGAAGGACAAAGTTCAAGTGCATTAAAACAAAAATACTGTTTTAGCGTTGATAACGTGATTACCTACTATGTTTGAACATCACGTTAACGTAATATGAAATTGAAGTCATCCACATGACATTCCTCTTGTTATTACTATGGACACATACCTAATAAGCGGTGAGCCACCAAATTCTGTATGACCTAACAATGCCCTTGGGCTTGTGACCTTGGGTGCGTTTGTGACCGTTTTGGGCGTGGTTGGTAGTCCCACCTTGTACTGTCTACACTTGTTGCCAGCCACGCGATTCCAGTTGTGTCGCTGCTGGCGGCGCGGCAGCGGCGAGAGCTCATAAAAGGTTTATTTTTAAATTAGCTTTTGCTTGCGACTTCGCCCGCGCGGTGATCGAATATGTATGTCCGCTTTGCAGGGCCTGCATGGAAGATGATGAGACAGCAGCGCATCACCTACTATACTGCCCGGTGGTCGCCAAATACAGGGCAAAGTACTTTGGTAACCCAGGTACCTACCCTCTGTGAGATTGTCAGTAACACCAAGGCGTTGCTGGCCTTCCTTGAGGAGCTGGGGTGGATTGAATAAACGATTTTCCCACCCGTACGCAAAATACGCGCATTTTGACGTGGAGTTGCGGACACCAGCCCATATTACCTATTGTTAAGAAACATCATTGTCACGATATACAAAAACTTACCGAGCTCTGAAACTTCTTAAGTTACATAGAACATTAGGACATCAATAAAATTTACATTGTTTCTCATAAATTAGATTCAGTCCTTAACCGGAATTAGGTCCATAACCGTGAATGGGAAATTCATCGTACGAAAACTTTAATAAGTTTCTAAAGAATTGTGCGAAACCTTGGGTGGCCAAAACGAAGACTTCCTTCAAGTAAAGGCTCGTACAGATTGGTGCGCCATCGCACCGACAAATAAATAAAGTTGTGCTATATACTAGAGAACCTATATATTGTTCTTAGGAGAATAAATTCTTTAAACCTCTATTATGATTCTGCCAAAGCGTCCATTTTAGGCCCCCAGATGAATTGCGGGATAAGAATTGTACGCAGATCATATTATGAATTGTCAGCTTGTGACTATTTTACGAATTTTAATATGATTCGTAATAAAAACATAATAATATTTAATATTATTATAATAAGATGTATGTATCCATTTAAATAAACTTGTTTACCGTCCGTTCAACCGATTTTGACTTCTATTCCGTAGGCATAAGGCCATCCTTATGCCTACGGAATAGAAGTCAAAATCAGAAACAGTTGGTATTGTAACCACGTTTTTAATGCCATCATTAAAAACGTGGTTACAATACCAACTGTTTATTACAGCTGTCATTGGTCACGCCATCAACGGAATAAAAGTCAAAATCGATTGGACGGACTGTAAAAAAGGTTTATTTAAATGTCTAATCTTATTTCAAACGGAGTATTAGGTACATCAAATAAAAAATAAAAACTCCTAACACGCTACATAAGTTTCTTTATTAATATAATTCAATCATGATTCGAAAGACACGTGGCGCCATCTATTATCATAAGAACGTTATTGTTGTTTTCCTCGAGAACAGTAACTTTTTTCGGGATAAAAGCTACCCTATGTAAAATTTCAGGATGATTGGTTCAGTGGTTACAAACAAACTTACTTCGAATTTATAATATTAGTTAGGATTACGAAGTTAGGATACTGATACTTATTTTCGCAACGTAAAGTAAAGTAAAGTAAACATTTATTTGCTTTGATTGTACGTACAGTAAATAAGATGTTAAAATATGGGTGATCCTTGTACAATCTACCTTATAGTAGGCATGCAACATTATTGTAAATTATGTGAATTCATTTATACTTAAAAGCAATGGTGACAGATCAACAATATTCGATAAGGCACACATGGTAATTTTAATTATTAGTCAAACATTAATTTAAATATGCACAATTTATTAGGAAATTGAAAAAATAGAAATTAAATAAATTGAAACAACATGTCATCATTAGGTTTGTCAAAAATAAATTACAGTCTAATATTCAGGGGGCCTAAAATGGACGCTTTCGCAGAATCATATTATGATCTGCGTTCAATTCATATCCCGCAATTCATCTGTTTGACAGTTGTGTATGGAGTTTCGTAAAATGGTCCACAAATTAAGAATTAATATAGTGAAGTCTAATGTTAAATAGCAGCTGTCAAACAGATGAATTGCGGGCTGTATGAATTGCACGCATGATTCTGCCAAAGCGTCCATTTTAGGCTCCCAGTACCTATGTTAGTGTCATTTAAAAAGTCATTCACAGAATAATAGCATTTTAGAATTAATAATGCTTTCAGTTTATTTTTAAAGTTTTGAATTGTGTCGTTTTTAATTAAATTTGGTATTTTATTATATATTATTGGACTCATACTAATAATACTTTTTGTTGTAAAGCAGTATTACAAGTCTCAACATGCAACAGATCTTTATACTGACTTCTTAAAGGTCTCTTTCTGTCTTTTGACACTGCAGTGAAAAGACATTACATAACGAAAATTGCGACCTCTAAAATGTACATAACCGGGAAGGTTAATAGTTTGAGGGACTTAAACACAGGAACACAACTATCCGTCACTTTCATATTAAGTATTGCCCTTATGCAACGTTTTTGGGCCTTGAACACATGTTCTCTTAGAGTACAGTTTCCCCAAAAGATTATTCCGTATCTTAAAATGGACGCGACTATACCATGGGTATGCAACCACTGCTGTGGTGATGTTGACCTTTTTCGCTAGATTGTATAAGACATAAGCGGATACTCAATTTTTTACAAACCTCTTCTGCATGAGGTTTCCAAGTCAAGTTGCGAAATTTTTAGGTATACTGATAGACAGCCTGTCTATCAGTATACCTAAAAATTTCGCAACTTGTTCTTGGTCTATACTACAAATTATTACATTCTATTACTACATTTGGTACTGATGTGCGTTGATAAAAATGCATTACGTTGGTTTTTTGCAGGTTAATTACTAAATTATTTTTGTCAAGCCAATTTACAATGTCTTTAAGAGTATTATTTATGTCATTTTCATAATTATTTATGTCAGTACATTTAATTAGTGCGGTGCTGTCGTCAGCAAATAAGACCATTGGATGTTCAATGTGGTGTGGTAAGTCATTTATATATAGCAAGAACAAAAGTGAGCTAAGAACTCCACCCTGAGGTACGCCATGTGTGATAACTCTTGCTGCGGACATGTATTTCCTCTCACGCCTAGTGTTTGTGCAAATTTTAGATATTTCCGTATATAGTTTCCGGTCACTTAAATATGATTTAATAAGATTAAGTACGTTTCCTCTTATCCCATACATGTTAAGCTTATCAATCAGGGTTGCATGATGGACACAATCGAAAGCTTTTGTCATATCGGTAAGAATTGCGCAAATTGGCAATTTTCTATAAACATTTCCCATTATTATGCTAAGCAAGTCGTAAATAGCAATATTAATACCTTTATTCTTTCTAAATCCTTTTTGTTCATCGCATAAAATATTACATTTACATAAAAAATTATTAATTGACTCATAAATTATCTTTTCGATGACTTTAGAAAATATTGGAATTAGGGCAATGGGTCTATAATTTACTAGACTTTCTTTATCGTGTTTTTTGAAAAGTGGTTTTACGATAACAGATTTTAGACCATTCGGGAAGACTCCAGAGCTAATGCACAGATTTATAATATGACTTAAGTGTGAGGCAATATTATTCGACACGAATTTTACTACTTTTGTAGCTATACTATCATATCCAAAGCTGTTTGTATTTTTTAATAACTGAATCACTCTTATTATGTGTTGAGGTACCACTGGAGACATAAACATTGAATGTATGTTGCTAATTAAACCAGTAGTTACATGTGTTGCTGTTGATGAAGTATTAGATTGTACCTGGTCAATAAAGAAACGTAAACGGAGCGGATCAAATCTGAGATAAAGCTCTGACAGTGACAGGTCGTCTATCGCGACGGAGACTGCTAGAGGTTCTCAAATATTTAGAGCTGCACTGCAAAAGTGCGCGAAATTCAAACAGAGCTGCACAGCTAATAATATGCGCGAAATTCAAATGGATGAGACGCGAAATTCAAACAGGAAATTCAAATGATTGTAAAATGGTCTTGAAATTTTTTACGGCGCTTTCTCGTAAAACGGTTGTCATTTTTATGTCCCTGCCCGGGCCCGTCTCCAGTGAGGGGGCCCCGGGGCGTTGTCCCAGTTGCTCCATAGTAGTTCCGGCCCTGCCACCACATAACTTTACACAATTGACTCCGTCTCTGACTCCGACTGACTTGTCCTTATTCTAATAGAAAGTTCAATAAGCTTCTCATTAATATGTGCAAGTTTGACAAGTTACATTACGCTGGTCCAATCAATGTGGTGTAATTATGTGCATTATAATAATATGTGACATAATTATTATGAATCATTTTGTCTGATAACAGCATCCTAATTGTGTAACACAGTTTGACCCACAACAATCTGAACAATTTTGAAGTATATTGCTAATGCATTGCTTCATATGTTCGAAAAATTAATCTGCTCAACAACGTTAATAACGCAATTAATGTTGTTGAACTGTCAAAATGAAACCCATAGCTACTGTACGTGTGTTACGCAACTACCCGTAGATTAGTTATTTCGGTTTTCTCCTATTTATTTAGTTTTAGTCGACAAAAAGTAACTCTTTTCATCTGTTTGAAAATATGTTATCACAGCAAAATTATCTAAGACGATAAGATTATTTACACTGGCTTCAGCTTCATCAAGAGCGGTTGTGCCATTCCTTTCAGTTTCAGGTAATGGTGAGCAGACCAATTTTTGTACATTCATAACAATATCAAGATGCGTTGTTACCAACAAATTGTTGCGTTCCATCTTATATAAGAAAAAATACTTATTAATAAGTAAGTTTATGTACATAAAATACAATATAAAAATACAATTAAAAAAGTAGTGCGAAGCAGCTCCGTCACTTGCCCTCGTGGAATCTGAAGTCCTGGAAAGAAAAACAATGGTATATTATGTATCACAAATCTGCATGCTCAACCTAGTCATAACTACATAGTGAGTCGCCAAAAGTTACCTCCTAAGTACAGATTGGAATTTACAATAACAAACATTTACAAACACTGAAATGCAATAAATGAATAGTGTATTAAGTAAAATACACCCCGGACTCCTAAATCGAGCCACCGTGCAATTTTTTTGTTTAAACGTCTACAACGTTTTAAGTGATCGTGAATTCAAATTCGGACCATAGAGTGACTCGATTTAGGAGTCCGGGAGTGTATACGGAGACTGCATTAACTTAAGTAGGTACACCTTGGCATGGGCCTATGTCGCCTGAAATAAATGGTATTATTATTATTATAAAAAAAAAGTCTGTAATGAATAATGATAGATGTAAAATCGAGTTTCAATTAATTGTAGCACTACCTATACGAGTCGAATCACATTTGCTAGCTAGCGACCATAGAAGATGTACGTTCGGATGTGTTTTACTGCATAGATCTAGTCACTGCAATGACACTGGCAACGTGTCGACCATTGTACCTCGTGCACGGCCAGAAGTCAAGACGGTAAGCAAAGATGAAAGAAGCTTGCTATTCCGTCTAGACAGGGGCCGAGACGGAATAGCATGGCAAAATGGCGGATTTTTTAGGGAGTTAAAGGATTATCTCCCCAAAAAAATCAGTTTCAAACTTTTAATGTAAACATTTCATAGTTACAATATAAACGTTACACACTTACAATGTAGACATTACAAAGTTACAATGTAAACGTTACAAAGTTACAATGTAAACGTTACAAAATTCCAATGTAAACGTTATAATGTAACTATATGAACGTTACAAACTTACAATGTAAACGTTAGAAAGTTACAATATAAGCGTTACAAACTTACAATGTGAACGTTACAAAGTTTCAATATAAACGTTACAAACATACAATGTAAACGTTACAAAGTTAAAATATAAACGTTACCGACTTAGTGTAAACTTTACAAACTTACAATATAAACGTTACAAACTTACAATATAAACGCAGGCTACGATGACAGCTAGCTTGAATTGCACAGCGAGATTAGCGGGGAAGGAGATGATGTAATCATCTTTGTAGGAGAGCATCTCGTCTACGAAACCGCGAGACTTCTTTTGTAGACCGCCTATGGGGGTCTTGGTGTTTGTCTGCAGCTGGAATGGAAGATTATTATATTTTATAATGTACATACTAGCTTTTGCCCGCGGCTTCGATCGCGTGGAGTTCAAAAATTATCCCACGGGAACATACTACCGGGATAACAAGTACCCTATATGCTAACTCAGGTCATGGTCCTGTGTGCCAAATTTATCAAAATCCATTCAGCCGTTAAGGCGTTGAAAGATAACAGACAGACAGAGAGTCCGACAGAATTACTTTCGCATTAATAATATTAATATGGTTGTCTTTACGTATCTTGGTACCAGTGGATCCCGGACCTTTGGAGGGCATGCGAGGGGCGGAAGTAATGTTTCATAATTACCTCAAAATAGCAAGTGTTAGTGATCTTCCCCTTGAGCCTGATGATGGGGTTGTCCTGTGCATCATGGATGCTGAAGATTGGCGTAATGAAAGTCTTCACCGTGTGGATAATGCTGAGCAGCTCCTCGTTCATGAACAGCTCCACCTTTTCCGCAATGAATATTCGTCCACATGGACGACGGAACGAGAACATCTGAAAATGTAGCAGATTGATAAGGAATTTGAATGATCTTGAAATTCGCAGTAAATCTGGAGTTAGATTTTAACCGGTTAGTGACAATATAGGTACATACTCACACTATTACATGGGACTATCTATAATAATATAGCTAGCAAAATGTGGATGTGCCATGCCTACCCCTTTGGAGAATACTGACGTGACGTTATATCAAGTTTAATGAGCAGTGCTAGACATTCTGCCCAGTAACAAGGAATATGGACAGAACTGCGTTTAGATATCACAAGTCCTTGTGCGATAGATATTCTTTTGAAAATTGTGGTTTTCTCTGCTTTCGCGTGTGTGTGTGTGTGTGTATCTCTAACAAAATAATGAAACGCCTAAAGTGACGCAACTTTACATAACAGAATCACAAAAGCTGTTGATCAAATCTATATTAATTTTACAAACTCCGACTAATGCGACAAAACTATAAAGGCTTCTACATACTAGCGCGACGCGACACCGGTAGAACAGTTTCTATGAAAAATTCAAGGAAATTGTTCTACCGGTGTCGCGCCTGTAAATAAAGGCTTCTACAGAGCGGCGCGACACGCGACGCGACACAAAGGCCCCGAGTGTTGCGAGACGAGCGGTGCCTTTGTGTCGCGTCGCGAGTCCCGCCGGTCTGTAGAAGCCTTAAAAGCCTATTGTTCAGTGCGGAGTCTGCAGAGGGCCAGAGGTTGGCATGACATTATGCCACAGTGCAAACCTTGAGGACAAACTAACAAAATATGTTAGCAAAACATTTTAGCAAATCATGTTAGCAAAAGAGCCAGTCCGCTGCGACTTTTGAGTAAACAACGTTTTTGTTAGATAATCTCTTTTCAAAAATGAGTTCCGACGAGGAAGACATTTGCTGTTCTAGCAATAGTAGATTTAGTTCTACAAAGAACAAATAGATTTTTGGTATCTCCAAAAAGGCATCTTGCTTTTTATATTTATTTTTATATTCAATTGACATATCGTCCCACAGCACTTATCTTTCTCGAATTAATTGTATAAAAAAAAAACAATTTATTTTCTTTATTCCACTCCATCACTGAATTTAGTTAAATTGTTTTTTTTGCTTCTATTTGCTGTACTCGGGACGCTTTTTACGTGTACATCGTTTTTTTTATTTTACGTCGTTCTCACATACATAAATTCAACATTAAAGATGAAATAATATTTTTGGAACAATACCTACAAGGTGTAACATAAAATATAACGCACAACCTCTTAACGACTGTTAAAGATTCACGAATGGCAGCTGGGACCAAAGGCTAGGCAAACGTGCTTTTCGAGGCACGAAGGGATCTCGAAATGTAAAGATGCATGGCATCCACAGATCAAATCGACCCCTGCGGCTGGTATTACTTAGCCACAAGTATAATTACATATAAGTGTGGCTGTCAATGGGGAAGAACTGGCCAGATACGCCATGTACATGCCATGCCCATTCCAAAGCATAGTAGGTACCTATAGAAGTACCTACTACGCTTTGGAATGGGCAACTAGCTTCATATTTCTAATCGACCGACTCCTTGACAATTCAAAACTATTTTCAGTTAAAACTTGAAAAAATGTCATGTCATGAAACGTCTTCGTCTGGAGAGCACTAAACACGAAATGAGTGACTTCCTTCACCAAATCTAACTTAGATTGTATTCAAAGTACTTAATGTATTAATGATTGTAATGATAATAATTCTGTAAATACATATCTGTTAGAGTCGCAAATCATATTTTGATCAAGATAAACCTGAAAATTTTAAAAAACTAAAGAAAATTTGAATTTCGCGGGCAACAGTTGCGGATTAATTTGTCGACCCCCACATGAGTAGGTAACAATACACCACGAAATATACGGGACATTCTACTTTATGAGTGTCAAAAGGATGACAGCTACAACTTGCCTTGTGAGAAACTGTTTTTATGCCAGACACACGGCAAGTTTAGGAGGTTCCCACTATACGTACTACTGCCACTGGTAGGGCCAACACACGTACTTAGAAAATACCTACCTATATAAAGTAGAACCTCATTTTCTCCCTCCCTTGTCTTTATAACTAGGTACTAGCAAATGGCAAAAAAATTGTTCCCGCGGCCTCCACTAGCCCTGTGCTGGAGACAAGACAGAGGCTGAGATCGGTCGAGCCAAGGTAAAGGCCCAGGTACTGACCGTGAGCCTTGTGGAACATTCCACAGCGGATCTATGTCTGCTCACCTTCCTCCCTGCGTTATCCATGCCGTCAAAGTTGAACGCCCTTTGGCTTCCACCTCGGAAGATGGTGTCGGGAACAACCTCGTTCAGTGTGAACAGGACCTCCTCCCCACCGCCGAGGACGGTGTAATTGTTGCCATTGTAGCCTGAACTAGTCTGGCGGATCATGATGTTAGCCAGCTGCGACAGGCGCTCCAGACCTGGAACTTTAATTTTACATTTACGAGCTTTCATAGCTACAACAGTGTATTAAAAACACTTAAATACAACAGTAATTAAAATATGGCAACTAATATTACCAGTTAACAAAACTGCAGTGTTGCCAACCCTACCAACCTAAAAAACAGCAAAACAACCATAAAATTAATGCGATGTTTACATGACTGTGTCGTCACTGAAGCTGCGCGTCACTCAGTAATAAGTAGCTTTTTTTTATATTTATGTCATTTACCCATTTTAGTAAAATACAGTATTTTTCTACAGCTGCGGATTCACCTTAAGAATTATGACTTTTTCGTTTTTATATGCTCGTTAGTAACAGATTGGTGAACAGATTTGGTGAAAATGTACATTTTTATGCTTTTAAATAAGCTGCATTTTTTTTCAAGCCATTAAATATTTTTTTTCCTCAAAAATTATCGGCACTGGTCTATCAGTCGAATGAATGCATTGCGCTGCGGCCTCGACGTAGGTGAGTATAATGTTCCTTGGTTGCAGCTATAGAGAAATTAAAAAAAAAACGGTCAAGAGCGAGTCGGACTCGCGCACCGAGAGTTCCGTACGTATATATGAGGTTGATGATTTTTGAAAAACTGTGCTATTTAGAGACATCGTTTTATTTTTCCTGTAATCTTTACATACACTGCTATCACATACAATAATTTCAGATTTTTATCTATGCAAATTTCGGAGATAAGGGGGGAACGGTATTTTTTTTTACATTTTACATCAAAAGTCGGAAATTATGCTGCCTAAAAAAATGTTTTTGAGAATGAATGAATGAAGAACAGCGTTCTTTCATAATATGATACCCCACATGCCCTAGTAGCCCCACGTCAAAATTTTCAGTCCCTTTTGCAAAAAAAAAATTTTTTTTCTTTCTTGTTTGCAAAATAGTTGGGCAAACGTCATCTAAAACTATTCTAAATTTCAAGTTGATAGCATTAGTAGTTCTTGAGATATCCAGGTGTCACAGACAGACAAAGCGTATTATAAGATTAAGGACTACGTTAAAGACAAGGAAGTTTGGGGCATTAATTCCTTCTGTACATGTGGCCTCCCTGGTACCTCATTAACGGCAAAACTATGTAAATGTCTATTAACAGCTCCCAAATTACGAAGTTATTTTTTAATTTAATTTTATCTTTTTTTTACAAACTTCACTGACATAATGTTTTTTCTTATTTGACATTATTATACCTACAAATTTCAACAAGGTTCTAAATTTTATTATTTTAATCATATTTTATATTGTTTTTTTTGTCAATGTGAGGACGTTGTAGGCTTATTAGACTGTAGATCTTTAAACCATTTTCTATTTTGTTAAGTTCCTGTTACTTTTGATGGGCCTACGCTGTCCTCTCATACCTATTAACACTGTAATTTGAAAACATTGTAAAATCCAATTTTATTTTTTTTAAAGAGTGACCGTGGAGTTTCTTGCCGGCTCTTCTCCATAGGAAACGACCAATTGGAACCGTGCACCTAGCTTCTGACGTTTCATAAGTGCCCATGTCATCATTTCAGCCGAAAGACGTCCACTGCTGGACATAGGCTGGGCATAGGTGCCCATGTAGGCTTATGTGAAATAAAAATATTTTTGATTTGATTTGATTTGAGACAGACAGACTTAGTCTCACCATAAGGGTTCCTTTTTACCATTTTGGTACGGAACCCTAAAAAAGCATTGGCGCGAAATCTTAAGATTTTTTACTCTCATTACAAATTGAATTGGTGACCGTAATTTATTTTACAACAGTGAAAATGTCATCATCTAGTGAGAATGGACACCCGTATTTGCAGAGGGAAGAGAAAGGAAAACATTTAATTTTCAATCTGTTGCCGTCAAGGTGTATTGGATCATTTTATATTCTCGCAATCGTAGTGAAAAGTATAGTATAAAACCCATTATAATTCCAAACACGTCACTTTGTTTACAGTGTGCTTTTTAGTCGCTCCCTGTCCGTATCGGTGCGAAATTGTGTATCAGATCAGTGATCGTTGTAAAATTGTCGTGAAAATGTCGTCACGCAGTAATAGCGAATACTATGAGATGATGTTGTGTGTTGGAGCAACGGATGGTAATCTGCGAGCTACCCGAGAGCTGTATCGTCAGCGATTCATTGACGGAAAACCAGTTGGTGAGCGTCGGCCGCTGCCATCGAGGGCATGTTTCAGCCGGATGGTACGTCTCTACTTTAGGGGTTCATTCCATGAACCTGCATCGGAAAGTCGGCCAAGCAGGAGGGATTTGAAGACGCTGTGCTAGAATAGTTTGAACGTACTTCACGCACTAGCATAAGGCCAGCTGTTGTGCTATTCTGTAAAAATCTCACCGTGAAAAGTTAAGTGAAGTGAGCTTGAAGTGAGCATCAATACATAGTGTCAATCCCTAACATCAATCCGTAGTAAACAAGGAACCCTTATAGTATCGCCATGTCCGTCTGTCTGTCTGTCCGTCCGTCCGTCGGTCTGTCTGTCCGTCCGTCCGTCTGTCTGTCTGTCCGTTCCGTCCGTCTGTCTGTCCGTCCGTCCGTCTGTCCCCGGCTTAGCTCAGAGACGCTTAGTCCTAGAAAGCTGTAATTTGGTATGGGTACTTACATATTAATCACGCCGAGAAAGTCGTAAAATAAAAGCATGAAAAAAATTTTTTTTATGGTACTCTTGCACGTAAAACTGGTATAATTTTCTCTTCTAATACATGGTGTGGGGTATCGTTGGATAGGCCGTTTAAAAATATTGTGGGTCTGTCAAAGACATTTTTCAATTCTGAGATCCGTTTGCGTAATATTATGCTTTAAAGTGCTATTTTTTGTTAGAGCCAAGTGTCTCCCCGCTGCCAGCTAAATGGTTAGTTTTGGATAAGTGAAAAAATTCATGGCAATAGTATAAATAACGAAATTAAAAGGAAAACTATCACAGCTAAGTAGGGTTTACAAGTTAAAGAGTAATAGTCGACCAACTTAAATTTGCAGTTGAAGAATTGACCGTAACGTATATCGATATAAGGAAGAGAATATTTTTTCAACTACAATGTTAAGTTGGTTTTTGGGATAAATTCATCCCAACTACGGAACCCTTCATTGTGCGTGGTCGGACACGCACTTGGCCGGTTTTTTCTTAATTATTACGTTTTCCGTAACATCAAAATCAAAAATATTTTTATTTCACATAAGCCTACATGGGCACTGAAACGCCATGAAACGTCAGAAGCTAGGTGCACGGTTCCAATTGGTCGTTTCCTATGGAGAAGAGCCGCCAAGAAACTCCACGATTACTCTTTAAAAAAAAAATTGGCTTTTACAATGTTTTCAAATTACAGTGTTAATAGGTATGAGAGGACAGCCTAGGCCCGTCAAAAGTACCAGGTACTTAACAAAATAGAAAATGGACTAGGTACAGATCTACAGTCTATTAAAAGCCTACAACGTCCTCACATTGACAAAAAAAAACAATATAAAATATGATTAAAAAAAAAAAAGTTACAACCTTGTTGAAATTAAAATTGTAGGTATAATAATGTCAAATAATAAAAACATTATGTCAGTGAAGTTTGTAAAAAAAAGTTTTTTTTTTAAACTTCGTAATTTGGGAGCTGTTAATAGACATTTACATAGTTTTGCCGTTAATGAGGTACCAGGGAAGCCACATGTACAGAAGGAATCAATGCCAAACTTCCTTGTCTTCAACATAGTCCTTAATCTTATAATATGCTTTTTTGATAAGGGGACGTTTAATGTGCGTTTTGTATTTTCCTATATTTTCCACTAAGTTCTGAAACCGATTTTGGCAACTTGTTATAAAAGCGGATTCTGTTTACAAGAAATGACTTGCTTGTTTTAGTTAATCTAAATTTGGGTATCACAATTTCATGTTTACTACGTGTATTTATATTATGGAAATCGCTTCTTATTTTAAAAATCCTTAAGTTTTTGCGAACATATAAAATACTTTCTAAGATATAAAGAGAAGGCAGAGCTAGTACATCAATTTCTTTTAATTTGTTTCTAAGGGACTCACGAGGACCCATTCCATAGATCGAGCGGATTGCCCTCTTTTGTAAGATGAAAATTGAATCTACGTCGGCTGCCGATCCCCACAGCAGAACGCCATAAGACATAATACTGTGGAAGTAAGCAAAGTACACTAACCTAGCTGTGGCTATATCTGTCAACTGCCTTATTTTTCTTACTACATATGCAGCTGAACCCCACTGCAATTTGGAATCTAGAGTAATTTGTAGAAATACAGTTTCCGTAATAGCATCTAGCTTCTTGCCATCAAGTTTTAAATTTAAACCTACTTGGGGTAATGAGAACTTAAGACATTTTGTTTTGTTCGCGTTGAGTAAGAGATTATTAGCTGCGAACCATTTCGAAAGAACGGCCAGACTATCGTTGACGTGTAAGACATCCGAATCTTTTCTATCGATTTTAAAAATAAGAGAAGTGTCATCAGCGAATAGAATTATATCCGATAAGTTAGCCATCATGTAAGGAAGATCATTTATACATATAAACTAGAAATAAGAAAGGGCCAAGAATTGTACCTTGAGGCACACCCATCCTTACTAGAGATCCCGAGGACGTCACCCCGTTAACGTTTACTTTTTGCTGCCTGTTTGAAAGATAAGAAAGAACAAGATCAGCAGCTTGTCCACGAATTCCGTAGTGGTGTAATTTACAGATCAGTGTATTGTGGTCAACGCAGTCAAACGCTTTTGAGAGGTCACAGAAAATGCCAATGGCATCCTGGGATTTCTCCCAGGATTCCAAAATGTGACTGATGAGTTTAACTCCTGCGTTAGTCGTCGACCTACCTTTCGTGAAACCAAACTGATGACTATGTAAAATCCCATTTGAATTAAAATGCGACAACATCTGGTCTAGCATGTTTTTTTCATATATTTTACTCAATGCTGGTAGCACAGATATAGAGGTCTATAATTAGAGGGATCACTCTTACTTCCCGATTTGAAAATTGGTACTACTTTAGGTACTATGTTTCATTAAATTAGGAAACATACCGCTGTCTAAACATTGATTAAATATGTCTGTTAGGACAGGAGCTATTGTGTCAATAATATCTCCTAGAACCTTAACGGAAATCCCCCGTAAGTCTTCAGTGTTCTTTATGTTAAGACTTTTGAATGCTTTTTTAATTGTGACAATAGAAATAGGCTTGAATTCAAAACTTGGAATGTCCTTAGAGAAGTTTTCTTTGAGAAGTGATTCAGCTAATACTAGCTATTGGGATGTTGGTAAAGAAATTTTCTAGTGTCTCAGCAACTTTTAACTTATCTGAAATGGTTTCATTATGAATTTTTAAAGACAATTCATTCTGATCTCGCTGTTTTGTGTTTCCAGTTTCTTTGTTAATTACCTGCCACATCGCTTTTATTTTATTATTAGAAATACTAACTTTGTTACTAATTTAGATTTAGCTTGAGCACACACTCTTTTGAATATCTTAGAATAGTTTCTTACATAATTATGAAGGGCTTGATCAGATGTCAATGATTTTTCATGGTACAAGTTATATAAAATATCTCTGCTTTTTCGAATGCCAGCAGTGAGTGGCCCATTCATAAAATTCTGGTTTAGAATTGATGGTAACTTTTTTTACAGGACACGCTTTATTGAACTTCTTGGCATACTGTAGAAAACAATGCAAAACTAGCTGTTGAAAGATTGCTAAGGGCATTATTATTAAACATTTTCAATTTATTTTTAGTGAGAGGTCTCAATTCAATGGTTTTATCAGTGTGTAACTTTTTCCCAAGTCAAATGATACAAGTTGACCAGCATGGTCCGACCTGACGCCACTAATTAAAGATGAGTCTTTTATTTTACAATTAGTAAATATATTATCTATGCATGAAGCCGAGGTTGCTGTTATTCTAGTCGCTTCATTAAATATACATTTTAAATTGAATGATTTAAACAATGATACAAGCTTACATTTATCTGGTGAATTAACTAATAGATCAATATTTAGGTCACCACAAACAAAAACTAATTTATTATCTTTCATCGTAGTTAAAGAGTTGAGTTATGTTTCGCAGATCAAAGGAAAGCCGCCATTTTTTCTTATCGAAAAAATATATTATTTTCTTCAGTGATTGTATGATAGTGATTTAGGTGTAATTTATTTAAGAAAAGGTAAAAAACTACACGAGGTGGGGGGTGGGAGGGGGGAGAGCGTGAAAAGCACAAAAAATAGTAGAAATAATGGAATAAACAGGGATGTCAATTAAAAACAGTAGATCTACTGTAAAAACAGTAGGGTTGGCAACACTGCAACATTGTAATATTAGGTAATTCATGCGTAAGTTACTTGTGACTTGAGCTGCAGCCATTGTTTACAAACAAACAAATCTAAAATCAACACAACACTACACACTACACAACACAACAATACGAGTAGTCAATAGTTCTATAAAACAACAGAAAGATACTTCAATATCATTATTTATGGTCATATTCACTGACACATTCTACTGAATAAAAATCGCAAAACAAATATTGACTTATCCAACACAAGATTTACGTAAAACAAAATAGTTGAATGCACAATTCGAGACGATGATAACTTTCAACCACGAATTGATATGGGTCAATTATTAACGAACTATTGATAAAACTATGCGAATGAGGCCGGCATTATTCATTACGCGGAAATTTGCGCGACCGTTCCGTCCAAGGCCAGACGTCTGACTAGCGACTGGCGGTGGATGGCGTCACTGACGACTGACTGGCGCCTGCCGCCTAGCCTATCTACCAAAAATCTCTAGTAATGACCCTGATTCATATTCTGTCTAACACTATACTAGAGTAACCATGCATAAAGTAACCGTCATGAGAAGCTATAAATACATAAAATTGCAAATTATACAACTATCAACTTTAAACTCAAGATATCTAAGTTGATTTATGAATGAAGAAATTATCGCTAAACGTCATAAAATAATTTTAGTTGCAATGGAAACTGAACCATACGCAATTTCAGTTAAAGTTTTAAATCCCAAAGTATGAAATTTATCTCGTCTCATGGCGTTGACTTTAGTTAAGTCTTGCTTCATTTTCAGGCCCCACGTGGCTATAAAACGACTCTGCATGCATTTCGTTGGTACAAACAAAACGTCATTTTGAATAACTAATATGTATAACGAGTTGATTGTGCTCACAAGGTCAAGTGCATAAAACAATAAACCTTTTTCAATTTCGTTTTAATTTGGATGATTACTTACTATGTTTGAACTTTGAACTGAACATCATGTACTTAATTCAAAAGTTCAGAAGTCAACCACAAGGAATTTACTCTTGTTATTGGGGCTATACATACATACCTATGAGGAGACGGTATGCGATGCGACGCGGTGGGGCGGGGACTCGGGGGTCGAGATACGCGGACGAAGTCGCGGGCAGAAGCTATCGTTTATGACAATTTTGTTATCCTACGTAAAAGTGGTTTTTAGCATAGATGGGCCAATTATTCAAGCCAAGTTATTAAGTGTTAGTAGCCAGCAGTGAAATGAAATGAAATCGTTTATTCTGTAAATAGTATATTAAAATCACTTTTAGACGTCATATAAAAAAAAAAAAATCTAGATGTAGCCGACATTTCCTATCTGACTACCCCTGAGAAGAAATGGCGAAACAAACTCAGGGGTCAAAGTCTCTTTTAAAGTCCAGACATAATCTTGGTCAGATCATGTGAGGACCATGTAGATCCGTGTCTGAAATGGTCTTTTGAGGAAAGAACCACGCAAATTTGAACGGACCTGTCCAATCAGTGTAAGCATTTGTCAGTAATCGTGCAGCTCAACTCAAAACTTAAGGAGCTCAACGACTCGACGAACAGTACCAAAAAAAAGGACATTTGGGTAGGCCGCATAACGCGCTCAAAATGTCAGACCATCATTAAAACTTAACTGAGAAAAGAAAGGAAAACATTTAAAGAAAAAAAAATGACCCACATAGTGCTCACATTCACAATAAAGTCACTCTGGCATTCTGTACAAGGGTTTATTCCAAAAATCCCCACCCACAAATCCCCACTGGTGGGGATTGTTACTTTTTTTTCCAAAAATCCCCACTGTTTAAATAAACTCAGCCTAGTGGGGATTTTTGGAAAAATAAGTAACTATCCCCACCAGGTGTTGTTGTTTCTAAATAATTAAAACAAAAAATGCGTTAATCAATACCTTCGATAAGTAACTAATCATGTCAATATTATAATAACCAACTTCCATAAAAATTGAATTCAAGAACCTCGCAGAAGTTACAGTTCCTCTAAAATTTAAATAATTTCTCATAGCAGATTTTAACGATTATAATACTCGCATATTAATATTTGCTACCGAAAACGCTCGTAGTCGCATGAAAACGATAAAACATTTGATAGCTGCTGATAACAAGATGGGACATTCAAAAGCTGTTGTTTACCATTTTATCAACTTTATACAGTACATGGTGATCACGGTAGCACCAATGAGAATACACATATCGTACCATTGTTGTTCGTTTTGATGAGTGACAAAACACAAAAATCTTATAACATAGTTTTTTCCATGATAAAATCCATTATACCCAGGTGGAACCCACAAACGTTCAGATGCGATTTTGAAAGCGCCACGATTAATGCTATTCAAGAGGTTTTCTTGGAAGTTACTGTTAGAGGTTGCTTTTTTCATTATACAAAAGCCATTTGGAAAAAAGGGCGAGAACTGAATCTGACGAAATCCAAAATTTTGAAGAGGCAAATTGAACTTGCTGCAGTACTACCACTTTTACCGGAACATCGAATTATGGAAGGCTGGTTCTATGTTGCCAGCCAAAGCCCAGACAATCAAAACAGTGACAGTTTTCGCCAGTTGTTAAGCCAATGGATAAAAGAAGATTTCATAAAAGTATTATGTGTTTACGGAGAGAGGCACACCACAAACTTTTTGGAAGGGTGGCATAATAAGCTTAATGCAGCTATATCGAAAAAAAGACCAAGTTTACTGAAACCCCTACATTTTTTACATGAAGACGCTTTGTTTTATGAAAGAAGTGCTAACGAAAGTCACCGTCGGAACCCGCGATCACAAAGAAGCAAAGAAAAAGACCAGTTCATCTTAGATGTTCAACTAGAGTTAATGCGTGGCAGCATTACAGTGCCATTTTTTTTGGAAAGAATGAGATAAATTCTCAACCACAATTTACGTGCAATTTACCTATAATGTTTAAATAATTTTTGTTTGAATCTAGTCAATTGAGTTTCGTTTCAATGCAAACAATTTATAATGGAAGTTGGTTATTATAATATTGACATGATTAGTTACTTATCGTAGGTATTGATTAACGCATTTTTTGTTTTAATTATTTAGAAACAACAACACCTGGTGGGGATAGTTACTTATTTTTCCAAAAATCCCCACTAGGCTGAGTTTATTTAACCAGTGGGGATTTTTGGAAAAAAAGTAACAATCCCCACCAGTGGGGATTTGTAGGTGGGGATTTTTGGAATAAATCTGTACAAGCAGCTTCAATGTTAAAACATAGAATATGCTTTATTGTACACCAAAAATAAAGCTCATTTACAAAACCATTACTATTCCGTGTACAACAGCGGTTAAATTAGGTTGTAATTATTAAGTTGGGGTCCTATTCTTAGCTCTTTCTAGTATACTATTTTACTACATGGACCGATTCACTCCAATGATACTAACTTCAAACCTTGGGCCCAAGTCTGTTATTTAAAAAAAATCAGTCATTCCAACACGATCCCATTGTCATGCCATTGTCATTTTGCTAAAAGTTCGTAATCTGCTAAATTCATAATGGTCGATCATTGGTCGGTCAATGTTCTCGTAATAGAATTATGTTATTATAATGGCATTGTCATATTGCCATTATTACAAAACCCATTAGTAGAAATGTCATTCATTTGTCATTATGTACGAGATTACCAATAAATGCAATTTCTTTTAATGTAGTGTCAGTGGCCAACCATTGGAAAGTCATAATGATGCCATTATAATAGTAGACTACCAAACTTGTCAAAATCAACAATTATGAAATCAATGTTCGACCATTCTGACACTATTGTAATAGCAGACTTGAGGCCCTGGAATCGTGTAAACCACAGCTTGCAGCGAAAATACGACACAAGGATAGCATGCTACCGCGATATGCACTTTGTAAAATAAGCTAGTGCGTCCCCGACGCCTAACTACCACCTTCATTATAATACCTATTATTGTCCCTCTGCACTGCTGGGCAAATGCCTCTTCTCATACACAGAAGGCACGAGCATTGATCACCACGCTTGCTCCAGACAGGTTGGTGACTTCAGACGCATTGATCACCACGCTTGCTCCAGACAGGTTGGTGACTTCAGACTTATATTAACATTGATCACCACGCTTGCTCCAGACAGGTTGGTGACTTCAGACTTATATTAACATTGATCACCACGCTTGCTCCAGACAGGTTGGTGACTTCAGACTTATATTAACTATCAGTCTAGGACTCTAGGTTACCGCACTGTTTTTCCTTCACGTTTTTCCGACTTATTACTAGTTATAAACTTACAATGAGAACGCAGGCTACGATGACAGGGTTACGAGCCTGTCCGAAAGGGATATCGTGGCCCTGGCACACAGGCATTTGAAGGAACACGCTGGGTTTTAGTCAGTAAAAGTCTGACACTCCCTCCCGCTCCGGCCAGAGTGGGAGAAGTTATTTGATAATTTCCCAACCAAAAAAAAAAAAAGGCTACGATGACAGCTACTTTGAAATTAAGTCAGTTCAAGATTAGTGGGGAAGAAGCTAATAACGTACTCATCGAGGCGGGACAGTATCTCTTTTACCGAGTCGTGAGTATTCTCATAGACACTGCCTATGATGGTCTTGGTTATTGTTCAGCTGGAATTGGAGATAATTACAATTGATTATGGAGGTAGCGCTTTTAAAGCAACATGTTCATAGTTCTAAAGCAATCATGCAAGCATGTTTCTTATTTAAGCATTAACAAAATGATTGGTGTTATTTTCATGGTTTTCGGTAGAGCTGAGACCGTAAATAAGTTCAAAATTAAAACCTGCTAAGGCGGCTACCAATAGCTCAATCCTGATTCGACTGGTTGATACTGTTGAAACCTTAAGAATATAGTGCCTTAGCCAGTTAATTTAAAGTACATCTCAAAACCATGTAGGTAACTAAATTACCTGAAAGTTAGCTTTTCCAGTGATCTTCCCCTTTAGCCTGAGGACGAGGTTGTCCTGTGCGTCATTAATGCGGATGATGGGCTTCATGAATGAATCCTTCAGGTGGACCACGCTCACCAGCGCGTCGTTCATGAACAGCTCCATCTTGTCTGATGTGGACACGCGCGGGTGACGGAGCGAGTACACCCGGAAATGTAGTAGATTGATAAGGTGATAAGGAAGAACAATCCTGAAATTCAAATAAAGAGGACTTTAGATTTGTACCCGGTTAGTGACAAAATGCTAACTTATTTGCAATCATTGTATTTATGGTACAAACGTCGTATAATAGGCCATATTTTCTTTTTATAAATGAACTAACAATCTGTAGCCGAACTAGGCAAAAGCCTGTATTTCGGCTATCAGCACCAATATCCTCAAATAAGCAATCAAGTTTTTTTTTTTTAAGTGATATTATTAATATTATTATAACAATTCGAAACAATTGAAATAATATAATCATTTAAACTAGGCAATATTTTCAGAATTTGCTAATTATATAATTATGATATTTTTTCTTTCTAGCTCCGCCAGAGTTCACCTGTGCGAGCTGTGGAGCCAAGGTAAAGGTCTGCTCACCACACGTACCTTGTGGAACATTCTACTCTTACCTTCCTTCCTGAGCTATCCACGACGTCCATGTTAAGACCCCGGCGGCGTCAATTAAGAATATGCTAAAGTTGTGGCTCTCCTTGACCAGGTTGAACAAGACGTCTCCCTCACTAAAGACGGTAAAATGATTGCCCTTGTAGTTTGCTTCATGTTCATGGTTGCCAGGTTCCAGGCCGTTGAGGCGCTCGAGACCTGGAACTGAAATGGTACAACTTTTTGTAGGGTCATAATTAATACAATGAAAATGGCGGCGGTAATCACGGCTTCTCACTTGCACATTCATCGTAAAAATAATGTGCGAGTATTGGTGCGAGTGAAAAGCGTGATAACCAAAGTGCTTTTGATTGGCCGCCATTTTCAATTCGTATCTTTTTTTCATATCATTTATGTATTCATGAATTTTCGTTAAAATATGGAATCTAATTTTTTAACATTGGTTTTTGATCACTTATCAACATTAACTAAGTAGGTACGTTATTGTACGTGCTACGTACATTATTATTGTGGCAACCTTCTTCGAGATAAATCGAAAATACTGTACTGGTCAAATACATGCGAGCAGCGGCCACCAAAGTAAGTATAAAATTCCGAAGCATCTGTCGTGTTTAGGGGCCGAATGAAAACTCATAACTATCGTCCAACTATCGTCCAACTTTTTCATTCGAAAAATGGAAACCAAGGAAGTAACTTACCAAAGATTTTATTAATATTTCGAACTGGCTTGCAAATAGAGCTGGTTAAAAGAAACAAATATTGAAGCTTGAAAAATTATTGTTGTTTGCCATTGATTCCGGAATTTATAATTAATTAATTTACTTAGTTTGAACTCCGCGCATTGTTTGAGTATATAGCAGTATAGGGATGGCAGGAAAATTTAGGAAATGTAGACCTCCTATCGAAAAAAGTTAAATGTAAAAGATGTAGGAACTTAAAAAATATACTTACAATTTTTATTGAAACAATTTTTTGACATAACCTTAAAAAAAGAGAAAATCGTTAAAAACCGGTTTTTTCATTTGTTTTTTTCAAATTATCCGATTTTGATGAAATAAAGTGAAAATTACATTTTTATGTTTTAAATGAGCAGAATTTTTTTTCAAGCCATTAAATAATTTTTTTTTTTCTACGAATTTAATTGAAAAAGGGCTGATTTTCAATCAAAAAAGTTGCCAACAATTTTTTTTTTTTAAATTTTCAGTACCGCTTTTTCTTTCGTTGAGACTTCTACTTTAAGATAGTGTAAAAAAGTTACAATGGAAAAACATCGATAAAAATCCAAAAAACCAAATATTTTTTATTTAATATCAAATTTTTCCTAAGCTTTACCTATTCATTATCCTTCATTGTACTGATATTCTGAAAGACATAATAAAAAAATGAAAAAACTGGCTTTTAGCGATTTTCTCAATTTTTTTAAGGTTATGTATATCAAAAAATTGTTCGAATAAAAGTTGTAGATTTTTGAAGTTCTTACAACTATTACATTTAACGTTTTCGATAGGAGGTCCATTTTTCCCAGAAATCGTGAAAAACTACGTGACACCCCCCAAAACACTCATTTTCACACCCCCTTCCGGTCATCTGTTGCGGTCCAATCGATTTTTCCCTGTTTATGTATAATTTATCCTACATTTTCCCGCCACCTCTATACTGCTAAGATTTTTTTTTTCCTCAAAAATTATCGGCACTGGTCTATTGATAGAATCACGTATCTATGTGTTCACTTCGTCCATCAATGCCTCTTTCGCAGACCGCTGCAGTAATGTACTAATAATGTGTAACTCACCTGTGTCTTGGGCAGCAGCCATTGTTTACACACAAACAAACAAATATCTATCAAAGATTAGAAACCAGACACTACAATATAATACAGATCTACACTTCAATATTACTATTTTTGACATAACTCAGGAACACATTCTACCGATAAAAAGCCGCATTACATTATTTAGGTAGGTACATAATATCTAAGTACAATTATGGCAAACATAAGATTTACAAAAATAACATTTAATGTTTAGTTCACAATTAAGCGAAAATACCTACTTAGTTATAACTTATTTACACGAAACAATAGGAGTCAATTATAACGAGTTGTAGCTAAAACTACACGAACATTTTAATAAATAAGGTCTGTAAAATTAAGTAGCTAGCTATTTTTGCACGGAAATGGGTGCGACTTTTCTGTCCAAGGCCAGATAGACAGATAGACGTCTGACAATCAAGTCTGTTTAGTACAGTCACGGACGCTAAGCAAGTTTCAAAAGCGATTGTGTCCCAAATTGAAATCGTATGGTGTTACGAACAGTATTTTCCTATCCATACTATTAAGAAAATATATTTTATCTCTAATTTCTAGTTCAGCCTAAGTGTATGTATTTAGTACAGTTTCTATTAAGTATAGTGGATTACCTTATTATTGTTACGTATTAATTAAAACGAATGTTAGCCATACATAGCCACCAAAAGGTAGGCCTTACAAGTTACATCAATGTCCATTGATAAAATTGGATCCCGCCGTGTATTCAACTGTTCTACACGAGGCGCTTCTTGCCGACCACACGAGCGTAGGTGCACCGCTGCACTTAGCCAGCCAAATTCAAATTGTCTTACGTTTTTGCAAATTGCAGCTTGCAGCCAGAGCAAATTAATTTTATTTATATCGACAATGTGACATTTACAGAATAATCACTGGTCTTTGTTACATCATACATGCTTTGTTTGATTTTACTTCTTCACTTTTTTAAATCAAATAATAATTTTAGTTGATGGTAACAAGCAACTTGTTAGCATTACATCATTCTTAAACTGACCAACATTTGAGTTAAATTAAATAACTACCCGTAGTTGACGGAACTATGATAATTTAACAAAGTTCTCCTAGCTTCAGAAGTCAAGGTCTTGTTAGGCTCGTATGGAGTCAAGATGCGTGATCACATGTTTGTTAAAGCAAACACTCTTTTTTTTCAGTGCGGCACAGCAAAAATAAAACGACCAATAATGTATAAAATTAAATGAAAAATCATTTACTTAGTTAAAAAATGTACAATAGGTATAGGTGGTTACATAATTAGATTAGGTACATTTTTCACTGTATTAGTGGACATCTAGTGACGATTACAAGAAGTAGTAAAGGCTTCTACAGACCGGTGCGACTCGCGACGCGACACAGAGGCACCGATCGTCGCACGACCCGCGGGGCCATTGTGTCGCGTCGCGTGTCGCGCCCGTCTGTAGAAGCCTTAAAGATACATTATTATAAAGATCTCAAAGTCGATTGCTCGAGGCAAGTTCACAAATGTGTAGCCAAATGGCGCTGTTCACAAAATCTTTAAACTAAAAACTAAGTGACGAAAGTTTTAACATTTCTGCTTTTTTTTTTGTAAATAATAGCTATCCTTTTGGTACAGATGGCACCCTAGTGTGGCCCCGGACGTAAACGTCCGTGTGGTGCCGTATATATGCCGTATAGATGCCGAAATAGCACCTCCCTATTTCTTCTCGTGGGTATCGTAAAAGGCGACTAAGGGACTTACTAGAGAATGGGCAGCAGCGTTCTCTATACTGCGATCGCCAACCCGCCTGCCAAGCGTGGCGATTATGGCAAACCCCCCTTTGGGGGAGGCCTATGTCCAGCAGTGGACGTCTTTCGGCTGAAATGTATGAATGAATGAACGTATTAACTATTTAAGAATTCGCGATTCAGTGCCTATTCGAGACGATTTCTATTTATTAAACTCATGGACGAACAAAACGTTTGCGCATGTAATGGCCGACTAATGTGTGAATGTGTGCGTGCCGGGCCTGTACGTAGGCACAGCGGGCTGGCCGACTCTAACTGACACAGTTTTTGTTAGCGGGAATCTGTCCGCCCGTTTGTTCGCCCATGATTAAGCTATTTACTTAATTTGCTTATATTATACATTGGATTCAGCTTCGTCAAGAGCGCTTGTCCCATTTCTTTCATTTTCAGGGATACTCTAATAGCTAACTTTCATACACTCATATTTCATAGTATTAAGAGAGTGGATTCTTAAGTTTAGAGAAACTTGTTGCTTACTATCTCAGTTAAAAATACTTAGTATTAAAAACTTAAGAATACAATATGAAAAAAAAAATCCTAGAATCTTGTGCGGCAGCGATTCTTCACTTATACTCGTGAAATCTGAAGTCCTGGAGAGAAAAAAGAGCGGTTTATTAATTATATATTATGAATACTATTATTATTTTGACATGTTTTGACATTTCTCGGGACCCAGTGGTCCTGGATTTTGGGAAGGCGTACGAGGGGCCGAAGCCAACTCGCAGAGGCCCGTTAGACCTTTTAATGAAAAAAAGAGGCACCAACCGACGATTATCCCTGTTCGCACTATGTAAGTACGCCCAAAGACAACCCCCGGTTGGTGTAGGACTATTGCAGGATATGGAAACAAAGCTAAGAATAAAAATTATGGGTTTGGGTGGCTAAAGTGAACTGGTTACCTACAACTATGAAAAGGCTATGGTCCCTGCCTAACCAATGTTTTATATAAAATACACAGATAAAATGGCACTTAACTGTTACTTGCACACTCAATGATGGGCCCCCGAATACAGTCGCTAGCACATAGTGTCGTAGCGACATTATGACTAATATTATTATGATGTTTTCCTTCCCCATTCATTTTGAAACGGATTCATATAATCATATTCCATCGTTTCATATATATGAGAAATTCGTCAGATCGACAATGCAGAACTGTCTAAATGAAAGGAATTGTGATAGTGTGTCAGGGGAACAAACACTTGTTCGGGTCGGCACATTTCACTCGGCAGTAGGTATAAGTTGAACAGCAAAGCCGACCCGTACCAGTTAAAACACATATTCGGCTCGTGCCGATCAACAAACTCCGTTCGGCATCTAACCTCGCTAAATTAAGTTCGGGTTAAGGCTCGTCACAATTTGAGCTAAGCCGAGCGGTTTTCCATTTGGTGCCGGGCGTAAAGAATAGCACCATCCCATTTCTTCCCGTGGGTGTCGTAAAAGGCGACTAAGGGACTTACAACTCTTACAAGAGAATGGGCAGCAGCGTTCTCATGCATTTTTACATCACACTTCGATTGCCAACCCGCCTGCCAAGCGTGGCGATTTCGGCAACCCCCCTTCCCAAATGGGGAGGCCTATGTCTAGCAGTGGACGTCTTTCGGGTTTAATGATGAATGATGATGAGCGGCTTTTTCCGTACATATTATATAAGTACATCAATAAAACATTTGATTTAGCCGCCCGGCTTGGCTGACCCATACAAGTCTGTAGGATGCTTTACACACTTAGGCTGTGGTTATAAATAAGAACGAAAAGAAAGGAAATACATTTATTTGCGGTAAACATAACGCAAAGAAAAAAAAAACAAACACGAAATAGCAAGTTGAAGGAAAATATGCGTCACATTCACGCAAAACGGCCATCGCTCAGCATAATGCTGCGACCCTATGCGAGACAGAGCCCCAGCGCTGGTTTTCAACAACAGCCGGCGTTGACGTGATGACGTTAACCGGTGCAGCAATAAATGAGATAAAAATAAACAACCTAAGAAATAAAATGAACACAATACTTCGTTCTATATGTTTAATATCTAGAATGGCAACATTTCGTAACGTCGGCAACGACACAAGAGCCGCGCGCCGCCGGCATGCCTATGCAATCTGTGTGCGCAGCTGTCAGCTGTCATAAAGAATTTGACGTTTTGACGTAATGGTTACGTAATAAGCTCAGATTATAGAAAAGAAGCAGATAGACCGCGCGGAACACCGAGAGTGCGGCCAACAAAGCAAATACAAATTCAAAAGCGAATACACTCTCGATTCAGTACAGCACGAAGCGTCGCATCGTTAGTACGTCACGGGCTCTAACAGATAATTTCAGAATAATGCCGTCTTGTATTTTTGAACATTGTAAAAACTGTTCCCAAAAACAAAATAAATAAGTTGGAGTATCTTTCATAAGTAAAATATTGATTATTTGTCTATTTGGATTTATTTGACGTGTTTATTGTTAGTGACATCTTGAAACACAAAACCTTAACAAAAATCATTCGGTGTTGCTAGTTTATATTGAAACATTTACCCCTAAGTTAGGAAATAAGTATAGGATACAGGAGTATCGATTTACAAAAATATTTATGTCGATAATAGTGTTTTATTTATCGCCTTTTCTGGTTGGTATATTTATAAATAAATAAGTATGTATGTGTCTTCGTAAGTGTAACTAGTTAATGGATTTTATAATACTTATTACATCAGTCGATTTGCTATAACATGGGTTATATGACGTCATAAATATAGCTACCAAAAACAATAAAATGTTGGTGTCTCAAAATAAAAATATATCGCAAATGTATCGTTTATATGGGTATTGTTAATTTGACGTACTTATACTGTTAATAAAAACAACTGATTTAGGAAACAAAACAATTTTTTTTTTCATGTAATGAAATATTATGGCTAATTTTTTCATTCTCCTGGCAACCGTACACACACATAGAGGCACCTGTTCTTATAGTGCTGTCACGTGGCTGTAACGCACACATGTCTACAAACGGGTCTCACTTTGTTCTTCCGCGCGGTCTATCTGCTTCTTTCTATAATCTGAGGTAATAAGTAGCATGGCGCAATAGGTAAAGAATGCTAGGATGTTTTATACCAAAGGATGCATTGGGTGATTGGGTATTAATTTAATGGTTACAAACTTACAATGAGAACGCAGGCTACGATGACTGCCAGCTTGAAGTGCAGAGCGAGATCAGCGGGGAAGGCGATGACGTAGTCATCGTTGCGGGACGTCATCTCGTTCCGCCAGCCACGATTCTTCTTCAGGACGCTGCCAATGACAGTCTTGGTTTTTGTCATCAGCTAGAGTTGGAGATGACATTTTATTATACTCAATACTTTATTGCATTCCATAATGTGTACTTATAACAGTTGGTATGTTAAAACATAGAATCAATTATGGACCCTGTCGGGCACAGCAAAGTTAATTTTTAATAGGAGAGAATTATTGAGGAAGCATGGCTCAACGCGAAACTGGGCAAACGAAGCGATATGAGCTGCGAGTGGGGCAATTTGGAGGTCGACGTCGGAACCACTGGGGTCACCTAATGACCAGTTTTATGGAGAAGGAAGGACTCTTTATGATGAACTCCTTCTTCAGAAAACGTGAGCACAGAAAGTGGACCTGGCAGACCCTTGAAGGTGTAACGAAAAATAGGAGGAAAAGATTGACTTCATAATGTCGACGAAGAAGCAAGTATTCAATGATGTCTCTGTGATCACCGCGGTGAAAACTCGAAGTGATCACCACATGGTAAGAAAGATCTCGCATCATGAAGTCGAGACCAGCACCGATCCAAGTCCAAAACCCCGAGAACTTTAAGCTCGAATTTCAGAATCGTTTCAAGTGCCTAGGGAGCTCCATGGACGATTATAAATGACTATATAACCACGACGGTTATTATATACGGGTTCTTGAAAACTGTCCATACGGTCGGGTCTAAGATCTTGGAGACCCATCGTACAAAAAGAAACAAGAAGCTCTCTGGTCCTACTGTATAGCTCATGGAACGGTGCGAGATGATCCTTCAGTCTTCATGCGATGCGCTCAAGTACCGGCAGCTCAATCGACGACTCTCTATGTCCTTGAAAAGCGACCTACGCCGCTTTAATGCAGACTGCATTAAGGACGCGATCGAGCGGAATTAAGGCTCCAAGATATTTTCAAGAGATCTATCTATTGGGCAGAGCCAGCTTACGAAATTGAAGACCGATGATGGCAGTATGGTATCCGCCAAACCTGAGCTGTTAAGAGAGATAGAGAGGTTCTATGGATAGTTATACACGTCAACAAGTACCCCCGTTACGAATCTGGCAAACGACCCAAGAGCTTGATTGACCCGACGCTAATAAATGATTTGATTTGATTTGACTACACCGAAGACATCCCGGACGTCTGCTTGCACGAGATTAGGATGGCACTGAAGCAGCTCAAAAACAACATAGCGCCGGCTTATGATGGAATTAGGGCCAAACTCTAAATCCACCTTTTTTTGTATAGTGGTGAGTGCTAGCTAACATAAGGCAAATAATTTAATTTAATTTAATGTTTTGTGTTGCGTAATGCAAATTATTTCACCTTTTATTGTATAGATTCAAGTTTTATATGTGAACAGACAGCTGTGCTGCTGGGGAGTCTGTTGCGCCACTTCTTCTTCCCATCTATAGCACTAGGAAGTGGTGAAGGGTCCCGTTTTTGGGGGACTGTCTCATGTATTTTTTGACGTTCGAAAAGTGCTGATTCTCAGCCTAGTTTGAATAAATGACTTTTGATTTTGATTTTGAAAGGCCGGTGGAAATCCCATTTATAAGGCCCCCAGAAGCTGTTTGATTCCGTCATACTCGAGGGCAAAACGCCATAGGCATGGAACAGAGGTGTGGTGATATTTTTGTTTAAGAAGGGTAACAATGCCCTCCTTAAGAATTAAAGGCCCATCTCGCTTCTGAGCAATGCCTACAATTTGTTTTCAAGAGTTATCACGACCCGTCTAGCGCGCGAGTTTGATGACTTCCAGCCGAACAAGCCGAATTCCGTAAAGGCTTTATTTAGCACTGTCAACAACTTATACGCTGGCAGACTACGCCTCTTTGCTTAGCGTTAGTGGACTACGAGAAAGCCTTCGGTTCGATCGAGGCATGGGCTGTACTGCAGTCTCAACGGTGCCAGATCGACTATCGGTACATCGAGGTGCTTAAGTGTCTGTACGATAATGCCACTATGTCAGTCCGACGTACCTATCCTCGAAACCTATGCTTCTGCAGTGAGGTCAGAGAAAAGAAGACGTTATTTCTCCGAAACTGTTCACCGCTACACTGGAGGATGTCTTCAAGGTTCTGGACTAGAAAGGGCTACCATCAACATAAATGGTGAGTAAATCACCTTCGGTTTGCCGACGATATAGTTGTTATGGCTGAGACGATGGAGGACCTCAGTACAATGCTCGATGACCTCAGTAGAGCTTCCGAAAGAGTGGGCCTTAGAATGAACATGGAGAAGACCAAGATCATGTCAAATGCCCGTGTAACATCCTCTCACATGAAGATCGGAGACGCGAAGATACACTCAAGGTTATGGGCGAGTGTGTTTAGCTAGCAGAAACTGTCCAGTTAGGTAGGTTGGACCTACCTAACTGGACGAGATCGAGAAAGAAGTCCATCGTCGAATCCGACTCGGCTCTGCAGCGTTCGGGAAGCTACGCAATATCTTCTCATCCCACATACCGCAGTGTCTTACATAGCCCGAAGAATCGCCAAAGTTAAGTGGCAGTGGGCAGGGCACATTGCTCGCAGATCAGATGGCCGATGGGGCCGAAAGTTTCTGGAGTGGCGACCACGTACCGGAATACGTAGCGTTGGAAGGCCTCTCACAAGGTGGACTGATGACCTTTTGGAGAAAGCAGGAATCCGTTGGATGCGGGAAGCACAGAACCGGTCGAAGTGGCGGTATTTGGGGGAGGTTAATGTCCGACAGTGAACGTTTTTCGACTGAAATGATGATGATGATGATTGTGGAAGCGGTTTCTGAAGGACTTGCTTTTAAAACACCAGGTTACGGGTTTGTAGCTTACTGCCGTCTGTCAGAACAGGTCAACTCAAAGCTGAAATGGCTCTGTCTTCAAAAGGCCCTTCCAGACATGGCCCTGCAATGTTAAACTAACATAATATTTTAATAATATAATATATAATGTTTGGACTTTAAAATAGACGAGTTTATTTCGGCATTTCTTCTCAGGTATCAGTCTTACACAAATAAACATAATTTCATCATCATCATCACCATCACCATCACTATCACCATCACCATCACCATCACCATCATCATTTTATTACCTGATAGTTGGAGGCGTTAGTGTACATCTTTCCTTTGAGCCTGAGGGTGGGGCAGTCTTGTGCGTCGTTGATGCTGAGGACCGGCCTCAAGAAGTCAGACTCCATGCGGACCACGCTGACCAGCTCGTCATTCATGGACAGCTCTATCTTGTCCGATAACGACATGCCCGGACGACGGAGCGAGAGCACCTGATGGAAAATAGATATGTAATCCTGTAAATCGCAGCAGAATTATTTTAGATTTTGTTCTAGTGGACTAGGGACTAAGGGAACCTGATGTAGGTAAAATTCGTAAAAGAACACATGTGCCTTGCGGAACATTTTGCTGTGGATCTATGTCTGCTCACCTTCATCCCTGTGTTATCCACGCCGTTCATGTGAAAACCCCTGCGGTTTCCACCGGCGAAAATGGCGTTCTCTTGAGCTTCCTCGATTAGGTTGAACAGAACCTCCTCTTCACTGAGGACTGCGTAGGTATTGCCTTTGTAGCTTGAAACGCGCTGGTTGATGATGACGGTTTCAAGGCTAGTCAGGCGCTCGAGACCTGGAACTAAAATGATGAAAGCTATATCAATCAACGTGTCATTCCCTCCCTTCACTCACGAGAAAGGATGCCAAATTTTTTTTTATTATGGATATTATGGCTATCCGGCTTATAGGATACCGTATCCTGCCAAGCGAGTATCTGCGTTACATCTCTAAATTTGTTTAAGTAGGTATCAAAGACCCGTAAAAATAATTGAATGAATGATGATTCATCTCCGGATTACTTCAATGGCAAACATTTTAATAACCTTAATATAGGTAATTATGAAGATAACCTAAGTATTTTTAGAAGTGTGTAGCGTTTTTTTATTCATATTTATTTTTTATTTTTCGGATTGTAATTTTCCCATTTTATTTGTCCGTCCACTCAACTAATATCTTGCACTCTACTTAAATCCTTAGAACTCTAATAAATCCGATAACTCATCTAAGTTCTAAACCTAAGCACTCTACAATTCTACCCATTTGTTTGACAAACCCTGATAACGTCACTCAGACATGAGTTATAAATATTTGTTTACTTGTATGTAAATGACCGCTTTTTAACACATAAAAACATTTAATTATTGTAATTAATCTGTAACTTACCGGTGTCTTGAGCAGCAGCCATTGTTTACAAACAAACAAATCTAAAACCAACACACAACTAGTAAAAGTCCTATAAAAAGCGATAAACACTGAGACACAATAGTAATGATTTCACTCTAAGTAATTACCAATACAAAACACAAACACTTTCTGCAGTAAAAAAAACGCAATGGTTTACCTACAAAAATGCAGTTTAATAATAAAGTTTGTAAAAAAATTATACACAATTTAAGGCTATAATAATTATACGAAAAAATAGCGGTCAAACGACGAAAACGAAATTATTCTTTGCGCTGAAATGTTTGCGACGCGACTGTTATGTCCAAGGCCAGACATCCGACTGGCGCCGAGCGCGGGGGTGGCGTCGTGGCGTGGGTGGCGCCTAGCCGCCTATCTATCCAATATAGTCATCACTGCCAAATACTGCCAATACAAACATCAACCAGTAATATGTACATATACAGTGATAAGTACCTACATACACTGTCTGCACTAGTGTCTGTCTAAATAGTAGTAGCAACACTAGCAACAGTAGCCCACAGTTGACGCGACACAGCTAAACATGACGTGAATATTCTGAATAATAATACGTAGGTACCTACCTAGCGAGTTCATTGTGCTCAGTTACAAAGGGCAAGCTCAATCAAGGGCATAAAAACACAAGTATAGCCGCCAATCGTTATATTTTATAACGCCATTGGTAGATGACTGGACAAGTTAACCACGCGAGTTGTTCTTTCTTTTTCGATTCTCAGAGAAGTAATTACGAATATCATCAAAGTCCAGCAGATACTCGATATTTCTTCATCTATTCTCCTTGCTATTCTCAATCGCGTAAATAATTGAATGACAAACTAACTTACACCCTGAAATCGTGGCCTTAGTGGTTATCATATTTTTGATAATATCAGTATTAGGCGATTTAATGAAAATGTATAATATCGTTTTTAGGGTTCTGTAGTCAACAAGGAACACTTATAGTTTCGCCATGTCCGTCTGTCCGTCTTTCCGCATGTCCGTCTGACGTCTGTTTGCGCAATGTTAAACTTTAAAGTGCTAAAATTTGCAAATTATCAGTAGCGCCATCTTGAATCTTGATTTTGAACTATCGTTGTCAGCACCCTCAAAACCACGAGAGCTAGATTTATTCCAGAAATCCCCACCTACAAATCCCCACTGGTGGGGATTGTTACTTTTTTTTCCGAAAATCCCCACTGGTTAAATAAACTCAGCCTAGTGGGGATTACACCCATGGCGAAACATTTGCATTTTCATTAGCGCCATCTTGAATTTTGATTTTGACCCTATTACCATTTTCAGCGCCCTCGACAACCGTGAAAACGACACCAATGACGAAAAGTCATCACAAAATCACGACAACCATCGTTTCACGCAAGTGGGTTCGCGCAAGAGTCTTTCGCGGAAATGTCATTCACTCAAGTATATTAGATCCGCGATGCATCAACCCTCAGTTGATGTAACTCTCTAAAATATAATAATATCATACTTATTATCGATAAAACTGTATCATGAAAAATCACAAAGTTATAAGGTTGTTATGTTACCGGGTTGTCCGTACAAAAACATGCTAACGGCGCCCCCGCGCCTCCAGGGTCGCCTTGCGCTCTTTGCTAATAAGTTTGCAGTAGGTACCTAACCGTACGGCGATTGTATTGTAAGTAATTAAATGGTGATAAAATTTTCCATCACATTTAAATATTTTTGGGACAAAATATGTATACAATGGTGTAAAAATTATTGAAATCAATTCAGTTCCTTATTCTGAATAAACCATATTCAGGTTTTGCATATACTAAAAATAATGTTGTATATGGCAGGCGTTTAAAATTTTATCAGTTTTTATAAAACTATACATAACAAAGTAGACATGCTAAATTGTATTAAAAATTACTTATAGATTTTGAATATTGTAGTAACTGAATATTAAACTAATTGAAATTATTAATTAAAATGTGCATTATATAAAATGTTCATTAAACCATATAAAATTAGGTAAAATTTGTATTATATCGATAATTCATTGTATCATTTCATCGTTATATTAAAAAAAGGTATATGAAATGATGTTAGGTCATATGATCATTAGAATCTTTTGTTATTATTTCAAACGTTACACACCTCACAAGGACCACCCCATGGGTGCATCTCATATCATATAAAGTTATTTGTTATATTTTCATTTCAATAACGTTCATAAGATATAATAAACGTGAGTTATACCAACTGTTGATATAATTTCTTTGGATATAATATTTATATACTCTAAAACTTATTTCGTATATCGTTATTGGATATAACGTTTATTTAATCGAAAATCATTAGGCCTATCGTTTAAAATATATAATATTGTGATTAATTTGATTGAGCGTTCTGCGAGAGCGGCGCGCGGCGTGACAGAAACGAATCGCTGCAAAACCGACTCCACGTAGTCTTGTCTGCCCTACCCCTAGAATGTTATTTAAAATCGCGTTGGCGCGTAAGGACGAGGCGGCCCGCGAGATGAGGAGCAGGTGGTTTCAACACTCGCCACTCGGTGAGCGTGAAACACATCTGCGACGATAAGCTCGCATGGGACCGCCGGAGTCGTGACAGAAACCATGCCTGCTGCATGTTGCATGCTTGGTGCATGTTTGTTTGCTGCAAGCTTGCTTGCATGCAGCAAGCATGCATGTTTTTTACTAGGCGTTTTATAATATTAGACTTAATAGGTTTCATGTCTTTTTAGTGGTATATGAAACGATTTTATATTCAATGTTAATTATGCATATAAAAAATAGTTGCTTTAAAATTATATCAATCGTTTATTTTATTAACTGATAATTATATTTATTTATTACTGATATCAAATAAAAGGGTAAGTAATATTTGATATAATTACAAAATCTCTAATATTTACAAGATATAACAACTGAACCTATAATTTTATTAAATATAGCGATTAGTTAATTTATTGAACGATTGATATAATTTTATAATAACTAATTTTTATAAGCATAACATACATTAAATATAACATCGTTTGACATAACATACATTGAATATAAAATCGTTTGATATACCACTCAAAAGACATAAAACCTATTTAGTCTAATATGATAAAACGTGCAAGCAAGCATGCAGCATGCAAGCATGCAGCAAGCATGCAGCAGGCATGTTTTCTGTCACGGCTCCGGCGCTGCAGGGCTCCAGCGGTCCCATGCGAGCTTAAGGTTACAGATGTGTTTCACGCTCACCACCGAGGCTTCGGCTTGCTTGCCGGCTCTGTCGGCCAGCCTCAGCCGCGGCGGCAAGCGTTGAAACCACCTGCTCCTCAGATCGCGGGCCGCCTTGCCCCTACGCGCCTCATCATCATCATTTCAGCCGAAAGACGTCCACTGCTGGACTTAGGCCTCCCCCAAAAAGGGGGGGATTTGCCATAATCGCCACGCTTGGCAGGCGGGTTGGCGATCGCAGTATGGTTTTAAAAATGCATAGAGAACGCTGCTGCCCATTCTCTAGTAAGTCCCTTAGTCGCCTTTTACGACACCCATGGGAAGAAATGGGATGGTGCTATTCTTTACATCCGGCACCAAACGGAATACGCGCCTACGCGATTTTAAATAACACTCTAGAGGTAGGGCAGACAAGACTACGTGGAGTCGGTTTTGCTGCGATTCGTTTTTGTCACGCCGCTCCCGCAGCACGCTCAATCAAATTAATCGCAATATTATATATTTTAATCGATAGGCCTAATAAACAATATACATATTAAACGTTAGACCAAATGATTTTTTTGCTCTACGCGGGGATCGTGCGGTCCATGGCCCTTTACGGGGCACCGGTGTGGGCGCGTTCACTGAGGCTGCGACCAGCCCAGCGGTTGAACGCGTCCCAAAGGGTCATGGCCATCAGGCTGGTACGGGGTTACCGCACGGTCTCCCGTGAGGCGGCGAGCCTCCTTGCCGGACTGCCGCCATGGGATCTGGAGGCGAAAGTCCTCGCGCACATGTGGGTGTGGCGAGAAGAGGCGAAACGCCGGGGTGAAACTCCGCTGCCGCAACAAATCGCGGCACAGCGGACGGAGCTCCGGCAGGATCTCATGGCGACATGGAAAGTGCGATTGTCGCAACCCAGTGCTGGGCACGCCACAATTGCGGCGGTAAGTCCCCTCTTTGAGGAGTGGCTAGAGAGGCGCCACGGCGTCCTCACCTTCCGCCTGACGCAGGTCCTCACCGGACACGGTTGTTTCGGGAGGTTCCTGTTCAGGATAAAGCGGGAGGAAACGCCCGGGTGTCACCACTGTGTGGATCGCCCGGAGGACACGGTGGAGCATACGGTGGAGGTCTGCCCTGCTTGGGCGGAGCACCGCCGTGTCCTCACGGAGGCGATCGGCGGCGACGATCTCTCGCGTCCGGCCCTGGTTCAGGCCATGGTTTGGAGCGAGAGTGCATGGGAGGCCGTCACCTCCTTCTGCGAAACAGTAATGCTCGCGAAGGAGGAGGCGGAGCGCATGAGGGTGAGGCAGGGTGCCCGCCCTTCCGCCCTAAGTCGCCGCAGGAGACGCCCTGGGCGTCGGGAATCGCAGGCCGATTCCCGGCCACCGTAGGCGCGGGCTTGCGGACGGTGAGCGATGGGTAGCTCGCCGTCCGATAAGGACCAGGCCCGGGTCGACGGCGCGTTGTGTTCCACGCGCGCCTCAAAGAGACGTCAGCACCAATTGACGGGGTCCGAAAGGGCCAATGCCTGCCAGGGTTACGAGCCTGTCCGAAAGGGATATCGTGACTCTGGCACACAGGCATCTGAAGGAACACGGTGGGTTTTAGTCAGTAAAAGTCTGACACTCCCTCTCGCTCCGCCCAGAGCGGGAGAAGTTATTTGATGATTTCCCACCAAAAAAAAAAAAAAAAAAAAGACCAAATGATTTTCGATTACATAAACGTTATATCAAACAACATTATACTAATTAAGTTTTAGAATAAATAAATGTTATATGTAAAGAAATTATATCAACAGTTGGTATATCTCACGTTGATTATATCTTATGAACGATAATAAAATGAAATTAGACCAAATGAGTTTATACGTTATGCTTATGAGACGCACCCCAAATAAAATCATATGTTTTGTGTTTTGGGTAACACGGGCCAAAGTCAAGTACTACCCCCTTTTTTTTGGGTGGGAAATTCAATAAACTTACTATAAAATCAAATAACTTCTCCCGCTCCGCCCAAAGCGGGAGAAGTTATTTGATAATTTCCCACGCAAAAAAAAACAAAAAAAAAGCTTGTGTGTTGTGTTTTCAAGAACCGTTTCTGGGGTATATTTGTAGTAAGGTACTGCAGGTGTAATAATTAATTTATATTTAATGGCAAGTTTTTGATGGATTATGTTGACTATTTGATCGTGCCTGTGTTTATAGTCAGTCTGAACACATGCTCCAGTCATTTGTTGAATAGTTTCAGAAGAACTATGACATCGTCTACAAATGTCTGTTGAAAGAAGGACTCGCATGATGTGTTGACCCCTTCAGTCTCTGGGAATAAATCTTAGTAGGTGAGGAGTACATCGACTGAGTTAGTAAAATTGCTAGTATTATGTTGGCCGGAAGATGACAAGAATAAATTAAATCTAATTTTATATAAATGTAATTCTCTCGAATGTATGTTTCTCTCACGGTCAATTGTACGCTAGCGTTAGAATGGCTGGTTGCCTATGGCAAGCGGCACTGAATGTATATTCAAGAATTGCTATCCAATTGCTTATATTAGCTACATTTCTTCAATAATTGCTACCTAATATACATTCAGAGAAATATGAATTTTTGAAATGAAATTTTGAGCAGCCATTCTGACGTCAGGATAGATGGTGGCCTCCGTGTTCAGCATGAAGGACGCAGAATTTATGAAAGTTTGTTGTATCAATAATTGCTTACTAATTGCTACTTTCACGAATTTATGTTTGAGTTTCGTACATACGAAAGGTAAAAATATAGCTTTTATTAAAATTTGTACGAAGTAGTGCCTAATAATTTGAAAAGGCAACAGATTTTTTTACTACAGCGTCTTGTTTAAATCGTGCAGGCGTTCACAATTATAGGTTTCCCACCCCAAATCTATTGAAGCGGAATCGACTTAGATATTTGAAATTATTAATGACAAACAAAATGACAACATATTATTTGTTCATAAACATTAGCCAGTTTGCTCCACATCTCCGCGGACGTAGTACAAGTTATTTAATCAAGCAGCACATACCTACCTACAAAAGCATAAATTATTTTGTTTAGGTATATTGAAATATGTATGTTTAAGATAAGGTATTTTTCTATAGGCCTGTATCACCTGAAATAAATGGTATTATTATTATACGTTTACACGATTGTCAAGAGACCATGAGGTCCAGGTTCTTTGGAAGGCGCACGAGGGGCCGAATCCAACTCGCAGAGGTCTCTTAGACTAGAAATTTAAATGGAATGGGGCACCAACCGACGAATATCCCTGTATGCACTATGCAAGTGCACCCAAGGACAACCCCGGTTGATGCAGGACTATTGCAGAACACGGAATAAGAACATATGGGGCTATAGGTTTGTGGGCTATAGTGGATTGGTTACCTTGAACTATGGAATAACTGTGTCCCCTACCTGATCAATTTTATATTAGGTTGGGGAAAACATCTTTTCACATTATAGTATGTATGAATTTGTAATAAAATCTCTTTGGCTATACTATTTGTATCTGGCTGGTTTTGGTATCATTGAAAGTTTAAATTTTAAAGAACATAATTCCAAATTCAAATTAGGAAAATGTGTGATTTTCATTTGTTTTTCGTACTGTCAAGATGAGTGAATCTAATGTAGAAATTCGATACATTTTAAAATTTTACTACAAAAAAGGTAAAAATGCAACGCAAGCCGCGAAAAAAAAATGCGATGTTTATGGACCTAGTGCAGTGTCTGTGAGAGTAGCACAAATTTGGTTTAAGCGTTTTCAATCCGGAAATTTTGATGTCAAAGATGCACGTCGCTCTGGTCGCCCTATTACGGATAAAATGGATGCAATTTTTGAAAAAGTGGAGCAAGATCGGCATATCAGTAGTTACGACGTGGCTGAAGAACTGGGAATTGACCACAAAACAGTTTTGGCACATTTGAAAAAAACTGGGTACACAAAAAAGCTCGATATTTGGGTACCTCGCGAGCTCACTGAAAGAAACCTAACGAACCGTGTACTCATTTGCGATTCTTTATTACGACGTAATGAAACCGAACCATTTTTGAAGAAGCTGATAACTGGTGATGAAATGTGGATCACGTACGACAAGAACATGCGAAAAAGGTCATGTTCAAAGGCCGGTCAGGCTTCACAGACTGTGGCGAAACCCGGGTTAACTCGCAACAAACTCAAACTCAAACTCAAAGCATTTATTTCAATTAAACCATTGACAGGCACTTTTGAATTGTCAAGAAGTCGGTCAGTTACAAATATGAAGCTAGTTGCCCATTCCAAATAGTAGGTTCCTATGGAGAAGAACGGGCAAGAAACTCCACGGACACTCTTTTAAATTAAAATATTGGTACAAAATATTGGTTACATCATTCATATTGAAGTTAAAGATGTGAGAACGATGCAATACGTCAAAAGCGTCCGTGATAAAAAGATAACAATTCAAAACTAAAATAATTAAAAATAAGCCGTGGCAGCTAAGAGATGACCAGTCCCAACTGACAGCGCCCGTTCACGAACATGACGCATGGATCAGCACCATTCAGCTCAACCATTTTGAAGGGAGCTAAATGATCCAACACACACGCCACCATCAGCGAGACATCTGAGTGAGCATGACATACTCTCAGCCGCCAGGGTACATTTAAGTCAATGAAAGACATAATTACCCGGTAAATGGTAGCTCTATTGCACATAGTACTCACACCTGTGATATGCAATTATATAATACAAAGGATATTCGAGTTTATACAATGAAAAGATAGTCTTCCAATCTTCATCGGCTCCAACAGTATTTTCAAATGTTAATAAATTAGTTGTGGTTGTGGAGCTGGACCAGCATTGAGCCAAGCATTTCTATCAGCGATGTAATCCCCCAACCTATAATATGCCTGCTTGCATAGTGTGCGTTTTATACAAGATTTGAATTTCGTCTCATTCAGTTGAAGTATGACGGGAGGGATTTTATTATAACATTTTAAACAGTACCCCATGAAAGATAAGTCTACTTTTGCCAGTCTGAAACCTGGTTGAGCTAATAGATCCCTACTTCTAGTACTATAATTATGTCTTTCGCCTCTTTTACTAAAAAGATGTAAATTTTTTCTTACGTACATGATGTTTTCATAGATATATTGACAAGGCACCGTCATGATGTTAATATCCTTAAACATTTCCCTAAGAGAATCGCGCCTGCGGAGATTATATATGGCTCTGATGGCTCTTTTCTGCAGAATAAAAATAGACTCGATGTCTGCAGCCCGTCCCCAAAGTAAAATACCGTAAGACATGATACTATGAAAGTAACTAAAATAGACTAGCCTCGCGGTATCTACATCAGTAAATTGACGGATTTTTCTGACAGCATATAACAAGGTGATGCTGTGTGTGTGGTGGGATTGGAAGGGCATTATTCATTATGAGCTGTTACCGCCAGGCAGGACCATCGATTCTGAACTCTACTGCGAACAACATGAGATTAAAGCAAGAAGTTGAGAGAAAGCGGCCTGAATTAATCAACAGAAGGGGTGTGGTTTTTCATCATGATAACGCTAGACCTCACACATCTTTAGTCAATCAGCAAAAATTAAGAGAGTTTGGCTGGGAGGTGTTAATGCATCCGCCGTATAGTCCTGACCTTGCACCTTCAGATTTCCACCTGTTTCGGTCTCTTCAGAATTCTTTAGGCAGTGTCAGGTTAACATCACGAGAGGACTGCCAAAACCACTTGTCGCGGTATTTTGATCAGAAGTCCCAAAATTTCTATAGCAATGGGATCATGTCCCTACCTACAAGATGGCAAAAAGTGATCGAACAAAATGGTACCTACATACTTTAGTTAAATGTAAATAAACTATATAAAAAAATGTTTTCAATTTTCTTAAAAAATGCGAAGAAACTTTTTCCCCAATCTATTATAATATACAGAGATAAAATAGCAGGGTCAAAGTCAAACTCAAATTATTTATTTCAAATAGGCACTTACAAGAATAGAATTGATTCTAGTCGCCCCTTCCAAAAGGTAGTTTCGTATAGAGAAGAATGGGCAAGAAACTCCACCGTTACTAATTAAAAAATGTTTCACAATATTTTGTTTAAGTACATTAATTATATGATTTTATGTGAAGACGATGCACCTAGAATAAAATTACTATACCACAATTAGGGGGTGACTATAGCACACTCAATAATGGGCCCCCGGAAACTGTCGCTAGCACATAGTGAATTAGCGACAAGGGGGCAACATATCCTGAGGTGCTTGAGGACTAGAGAGATATTCCACGGCTACCAGAACAATCCCAGAGCCCGGAAGGTAGTCAAGATCCCTACCAGCACTTACTGGAATACTTCCTTCCTCCGAGCACGATTGCTTTTGCGAATCTCCACTCAAACCGGTCAATAAAGGCAAGAATGAGGTTGGAGCTCTGTTCCGAGTCAGTGTTCATTCCAGCCAACCAGTAAAGGCAACCCAGTGATGAGGAACAAGACTTCTCCCGGGAGATAGGGTCCGTGGAGTCGCTACTGCCCAACAGCTTGCCACATGCTGCCCTGCGGGTTACTGTATATCTCTTGGTGTGCCTCCTTACCCTAGACCGGCAAAGTAAACTCTACCGTCAGGAGACTTAAGGCCCGTATTACAGAACAGCACTCTATAATACTCAAGCATTAGTTAAAACTAAATTCAAGCCATTTGATTGGTTGAAACTAGTTCTAAATAATGCTTGAGTATTGAGTGACGTTCTGTAACACGGGCCTTAGAGTTCGGAGCGCGCAAGCCCCACCACGACGTCAACGTACAGATATGGTGGTAGGGTATTATTATTATAAATATGAAACACGGGAAATTGTTACGACGATCAACCTACAAAAATAACAAAGAGCAAAAAGAAGGTGATGCTAAATAAATATTATTGATTTTATGTACACGTAGTAATAACATTAAATAAAAATTTAACCATGTACACACGGCTACACAGCAAGCTATACAAATCCAGTTTACGCTGATCTCGCACTGTACGAAAATCTTATACCATGCGAGATTAGCTTATCCTGGAAATGTATAGCTTGATGTGTAGCCGTCTGTACCTACTACGGTTTTGTCTTTCATACATTTCCCGTGTATCATATTAAAGGCGGAAACACATTATTAAAACGCGATGCGACCCGATGAAACGCGATGCGTGTTGAGTCGAATCAAATCTATTGTTTTCTATAGACCAGAGTCACACTATGAACATCCGACGCCACACCACACACTATGAACATCGGACGTTGCGTCGCGTCGCGTTTTAATAATGTGTTTTCGCCTTTATGCTTTTGTAGGTATATGCTGCTTGATTAATAATATGTTGTATTTTTTGTTCGTCATTAATAATTTCAAATATCGAAGTCGATTCTGCGTCAACAGATGTGTGACCCATAATTGTGAACGCCTGTACGATTTGAACAAGACGCAGTAATAAAAAAAGCTGTTGACTTTCCAAATTATTAGGCACATTTACACACGTAAATTGTTAATGAAACCTATTTTTTTTTACCTTACGTACGAAGCTCAAACTCAAATTCGTGAAAGTAACAATTAGTAATACAACAAACTTTTATAAATTCTGCGTCCTTCATGCTGAGCACGGAGGCCACCATCTATCCTGACGTCAGAATGGCTGCTCAATTAAATAAGTATTCATATGTCTCTGAATGTAGGTATCTTATGTAGCAATTATTGAAGAAATGTAGCAAATATAAGCAATTGGATAGCAACCAGCCATTCTGGCGCTAACAATTGTACTACGTAGCATGTTCACGTACTGTCATCAAACCATCCGCTTTTTTCGTTCTCGCACCTGACAGCAAAACGAATAATGTCGTATATCACAAGGAGGAATCGACCCGAGTGCAACCCATCCGGTAAATAGTTTAACAGATAGTAGTGCAACATTGCTACGCGAATAATTTCGATTCGCTTCAATGACGCAAATGCCTTGCCACCACGTGAATTACATTATTTTCTATGTAATTATAATACTTTGCATTTAGATTTTTGTACATTTATCGAACATCATTTTGAGTACCGGTGAATAGAACTGCAGGGGTGAATCGAGACGCAACTATAAAATGGATTTTAACCTTGAAATAATATAGACTGTTGTCAAGGCGCAGATATACGCCAGTGACCTTGAGTGGTTAGCTTGCGTGGTCTGTACTGAGCTCACGCAACGCCTCGTACGTTCAGCTAGTCGCCCATCAAGGAGCGCTGTCCCCAATTTGAGGCATTTATTAATTTACATACAATAGGTATTTTAATAAAACGCGTATACTAAAATATCAATAGTTAAATTATATTTAAATTGGTAAATGTTTCAAAAAAATACGCTTGGTAGATTTTGCGCCATTCTCAGTTTTTTATCCGCGTTAGACATAACTTTACAAATTAATTTCACTATGTAATATAAACATAATCTAAAATATTAACATATTAAGTTATTGAGAAAATGCTCTAATTTATCATATATTTTTTTCGAATCATTAACACTACTCGTTTAGACGTGATCTTCAGTTTAGAATCATTAAAAGTCGGTTATCGTCCCCTTAATCGTTAATTATAGTACAGGTAACACATTATGCCGATTTCCGGCCACCGTAGGCGCGGGCCTGCGGACGGTGAGCGATGGGTAGCTCACCGTCCGATAAGGACCAGGCCCGGGTCGACGGACGGCGCGTCGTATTCCACGCGCGCCTCAAAGAGTTGTCAGCACCAACTGACGGGGTCCGATAGGGCCAATGCCTGCCAGGGTTGCGAGTTTGTCCGAAAGGGATATCGTGGCCCTGGCACACAGGCAAATGAAGGAATACGGGTGGGGTTTAGTCAGTAAAAGTCTGACACGCCCTCCCGCTCAGCCCAGAGCGGAAGAAGTTATTTGATAATTTCCCAACCAAAAAAAAAAAAAAAAAAAGAGGTAACACATTATAGTTCTTTTTGGCAACAAAGGATATTATTTCAACGTTAAAATCCATTTTAAAGTTGCGTCTCTATTCACCCCTGCATTTCTATTCACCCCGTTTTACCCGATATTAATTTACTTAATCTTAATAAATAACTGAATTTTATTCTGCTAATAAGAGGGGGCTCCCTGTTTTTATCTTAATTTGCATGAATATTCTGAAACAGTCACACATACAATCAAAATGAAACTTTATTATATGATTTATTGGATCTTTTTCTTTCTATGTTTAAGACAGTAACGTACTTAATTGTAATATTTTCGCTCGATACATTTTTTATTCGAAAATCATGTCGTTTTTAAAGATAATTATAAAAACAAACAAGATTATTCGGCTTTCATGTCTAAAATAAATATTCACAGCAAGAAAATATAGTTTAGTATCCCAGCCACCAGATATTTTATCTGTAGATCAATTATAAACGAAATAAGAATTGAGACTTACGCTATTTTTAGTTTCCTGCTCGAACACGATCAAAAAGCGCACGCGATATTGGTATTATTGATGTGTTAGCGTATAGCACATAACGTAGTGGCGGGGAGCATGGGGCGGAGCTTGCGTGGAACTTTGAATTAGATTGCCTGGTCTCTTAAGACGGAGATATATGCCAGTGACATTGAGTGGTTAGCTTGCGTGGTCTGTACTGAGCTCACGCAACGCCTCGTACGTTCAGCTAGTAATAGGACTCGCCCATCAAGGAGCGCTGTCCCCAATTTGACGCATTTATTAATTTACATACAATAGGTATTTTAATAAAACGCGTATACTCAAAGATCAATAATTAAATTATCTTTAAATTGGTGAAGGTTTCAGTAAAATATGTTTGGTAGATTTTGCGCCATTCTCAGTTTTTTATCCGCGTTAGACATAACTTTACAAATTAATTTCACTATGTAATATAAACATAATCTAAAATATTCACATATTAAGTTATTGAGAAAATGCTTTAAGTTAACATATATTTTTTTCAAATCATTAACACTACTCGTTTAGACGTGATCTTCAGTAAAAAAACATTAAAAGTCGGTTATCGTCGCCTTAACAACATTTATTGATTCTGAGGCGGTACAAAGTCCGCCGGGTCAGCTAGTAAATAAATAAATAATAATTGTATTAATGATAAACTTACTACGATTCTTAACTACTTACCTACTATTTATTTTTGCTAACTTTTTCGCTCCCGGGCAAGAAAGGTCTCCCTCACTCCATTCTTACAACAGCAAAATAAAACTAAGAATTCATAACACAGTTTTACTATAAAAATATTCAAAACATTTACACAAAAGTTTAAACTTAGAACATGTATGTATAGGAAAATATAGACATCAGTAGTTTCTAGTTTCTAATAGTAATTTTATTTGTGAACGTGTGTCATCTAGTGACGATTACAAAAACTAATAAAAGCACATGTCAAAGTCACTAGTAAAATTCAAAAATCAAACCGCTGTTTTAAAAATAATTCTTCAACTTTATAAAATATACTCGTAGGTATTATCAAGTTGTTAATGTTACATAATTATACCACATGTACCACCGCGAACGTTCCCGGTCGACCACTTTCCGCCCTTATACCCATAGTAATAAGGTTGAAAAGTGGTCGACCGGGAACTTTCGCGGTGGTACATTAGTAACCACAGCTACATCACCAATCTTTGTGCTTGGTTTAAGTACAGTCGCCAGCACGTCAAGTTACCACAAACTGTCAAATTTTCTCATTTCGTTTTTGAACTATCAATATTTTAAGGTTTAAAATCATTTGGTGACAGTTTGGCGTTTGGCGACTGTACCTACACCTAGTCTAGGTGCTTTAAGTAAGGTGGCACCATAAGATCAATCATATACTTTGTTTTAATTCTAATATAGTAAAAAAATAAAAGGCCTTATTTCTAATACTAAGTACTAAAAATCTTATAAACCGCTTTTATCTATTATATTTTAATCAATAAAAATAAAAGACAAAAATTAAACCTAGGTATCTAAATATATGCTTATGCTTATGGACCCGTCTTTTATAAAAGTTGGCACAGCCTAATATGCTCTTCAATTGATAAGATCCTCATTACAAAAATGTTCTTACTATTTCACTGCCGTCTACCTTGTATTAGGTAGGTAGTTATCTGTTGTGGGTAAGTATATTACAAAATAACCCTAGGCATTTTAAAATTTCAGAATAATGATGCTTTGTTGTATATAATAATTAATGCCGAAAACGGAATGTGCCGAAACAAGAATATGCCGAAAACGGACTATGTCCAAAAAGGAATGTGCCGAAAAAGGAATCAAACGGAAGAAAAAGACATGTTGCGCCGACCACGAATACATTGGGATAAGGGCAGGAGAATGATGATGAAGCACAGTGATCTGATCATATCACTAATTAGTTTACGAATAAATGTCGGACCAGTTACCCAGCTAAATTAATGACGAACAAAATATTTTAACTTAAGGAAAACTTTTACAGCACTAGGTAGGCACAGGGTGTGCCTACCTAGTGCTGTAGAAGTTTTCCTGTTGCAGCTAATAACACAAACTAACAACAATTTTACTTCCATGAACCTATACTCCATTTGAAATAAGATTAGACATTTAAATAAACTTGTTTACAGTCCGTTCAACCGATTTTGACTTTTATTCCGTAGGCATAAGGATGGCATCAAAAGCAAAAACGTGGTTACAATACCAACTGTTTATTACAGCTGTTATTGGTAATGCCACCAACGCAATAGAAGTCAAAATCGATTGAACGGACTGTAAAAAAGGTTTATTTAAATGTATAATCTTATTTCAAATGGAGTATAGCAAAACATCGCACAATCAACTGTAAATTAAAACCACTGGTTTTATTTTATATTTAGATATCTACATTCAGAATCAAGGTACAAATAACAACTTATAGCCATATAAAATGCATTAATTTTTCTGATAACAGAAATAGTGATAAATCACTAGTAGTGCCATATAACTTCGTAGATAAGATAAATAATAAATATTATAGTACCAACCTTGAATAAGTTTCGTTCCATTAGTGGTGACTAAATCGATTCACACTATCGACTATTGTGGTAAATGCAAAACTAAGTCTGTTCATCTGTTTGATATGTTATCACTATCAGTATCATCTGCTCAACTACTCTGATTCTGACGAAATTCAGCAATTTATAAATTGTTTGTGTGTTTAGGGTACTTTAATCCCAGATGAAATAGTAGATTGTAGAAGGGGTTAAAATGCCCCATTATGTACGACGTTGTTTTACTCAGCTTTAGCGAGGGAGTAAATAGAAACCAAGTTATAATGGGTTTTTAGCGCCGTGTTACACTCTACTTTTATTTACTCTATTTCTATACTTTATTTTCACTACCATTGCAGGAAAATAAATCAAGTACACCTTGACGACAACAGATTGAAATTTATTTCCTTTCCTTACTCTTCCATCTGCAAATTAGGGTGGGTCTCTCTTCTCTCTAGATGATGACGTTTTTACTGTAGTAAAATAAATTACGGTCACCAATTCAATTTGTAATAAGAGAAATTACTTTTTTAATTTCTTCTATAACCGCAACGCAATGCACGCATTCTACCGAAGAGATCGCCGTTTTGGTTCCATTTTTGAAAATAAAATGTTCTTTTTTTATGAAACAGTAATAAGTCGAGTCGATTCATGATTATTCTACTTAATTATGAATAAAGACTTTTTTCATTTTTGTAAGCTCGTAAGTAACAGACAAAAAAAAACTTTTCCCTAGAGGAAACTATGCTATTTTATCCTCGCTCTGATACGCTACACTGACGGACTTTTTGAGCAAGAGGAATGAAAAGCGTTTTTATTTTTAATTTTCTTACCAGGAAAAAGCACAATAAATCCCAAGAATAATCTTATATATAAAATTCTCGTGTCACAATGTTATTTACCATACTCCTCCGAAACGGCTTAACCGATTTTTATGAAATTTTATATGCACATTCAGTAGGTCTGAGAATAGGCTACTATCTATTTTTTATACCCCTTAGTGTTAAGGGTGGCTTTCCCACGAGATCGAAACTTACGCGGATGAAACCGCGGGGCGCAGCTAGTATAATATAAAATTCCTTTTTCACTCGGTTTTGCTTTTAAGTGGTCTTTTGACGCACAAACAGGATTAGGATTACCTCATAACATATAACATACCAACAACACATTCATTATTTAGTAGAAGGTATCTCTTAAGAGTTGTAAGCTTTTGCACCGGTAGTATGTAGGTATACATAACTCCTAATTACCTCACTTTTTACATTAAAATCAATATGGTGTGTTGTTACGTTTAGGCCAGAGACCACTTACCGTTCGTTGCTTAATATGATAGATAAGAAAAACACTTATTAACTATTTAAGAATATAAAATGCAAAAATAAATCACATAAAAATGAGTGTGTGTGTGTGGCAGAGCTCCTTCACTAACTCTCGTGGTATCTGTAGTCCTGAAAAGAAAAACAATGGTTTAATAATGTAGGTAGGTATTAGTATTGTATTGTATAACGAACTGGTGTCCGAACTCCACGTCCGAACGAATTGTGAATCTTTGACAAATCTTTTAACATCACGCAACTGGCGCTTTGAAAATGGTGGACAAATCTTCGGAACTAACAGCGCCGCGCCGGTGACACACCTCCGCCACGATATCATAGCAGCGAAACCGCAGTAGTTCAATTCAACTGGCTATGGTTTAAGACATTTATTTCTCAAAAACAGAATACAACTATTCACTTAGAATGAGAAACACTGGTTGCATAGGTACATATAAACGTTCCTTGGAACGAGTATCGGAACGATATGTTTGAGGTTAGAAGTAGGTACAATAATGTTAGTCATTAACTTATCAAAAAGTTAGTAAAATAAACATTGATATTTTTACTTGATGTAGGTAATCTGCAAAATGTATTGAGACTACGCCCATATTACGTATCGAAACCCAGTTTCTATCATAGTTACTATTGAAAACGTAATTGATTTTTAATGTTTATTTAATATTGAACATTATTTTTATTTTTGCTTTAACTGGCTCGCGTCATGTTCCGCTACTCGAATCAGAGTCCAAATAACCTACAACTACTTACATTTGGGGTGTAAGGGGGAGCACACATCAACAAGGCTCCCCAAATGTCAACCTCACCTGCGCGCGATACACCCTGCCACTGACGGACGAGGCGCTGGCGACCGACCGATGGCGGTATAACCATCTAACAAGCCAACCTAAATTCACCAGAGCGATGACGGGCAGCAGCGTCATCGTCGCGAAAGGATTGGCACTGCGGCCACCAACCCGCTTGCCCAGCGTGGTGACTACGGGCATTCAACCTCCCACATGATAAAAGTGCCAAAACAACGGCCCCCAGTTCCCGGTGGTCCCGCTATTCCTGGTCAAGGTAGCGGTCACGGTAACGGTGGGACGGGGGGTGCGAGGAATCCCCGGGCTACGGCAGGCTACCAACGACGACTACATCTGGCTACGTACAGTGGACGTTCGATGAGACTGGACCATCACCTCGCCGAACTTGAGGTAGAGTTAGGTCGCATTAACTGGCATATACTGGGGCTATCTGAAGTCCGAAGACAGGGGGAGGACACGATAACCCTGGAGTCAGGCCACCTATTCTACTTCCGCGAAGGTGATCAGCTCTCCCAAGGCGGTATCGGCTTTCTTGTGAACAAGGAACTCACTAGCAGCGTTGTAGAAATCGGTAGTGTGTCGACACGGGTAGCGTACCTTGTACTAAGACTCACTGACAGGTACTACCTGAAAGTGATACAGGTATATGCGCCGACTTCGACATGCTCTGACGAGACAGCCGAGGCCATGTACGAGGACTTTGCCAAGGCAATGCGCAGTACGCCAAAGGCCCACTATAACGTTGTTATGGGAGACTTCAATGCTAAAGTGGTAAAGAACGCGGCGAATCGAAAGTCGGACAGTTTGGTTTGGGGCGCAGGAATCACAGGGGGCAAATGCTGGTTAACTTTTTAGAGTCGCAGGGGCTCTTCTTGATGAATTCGTTCTTCGAGAAGAAACCCCACAGGAAGTGGTCCTGGCAGAGCCCCGATAACGTGACAAGGAACGAGATAGACTTCATTATGACGGATAAGAGGCACATATTTAGAGATGTCTCCGTGATCAGCAGGTTTAATACCGAAAGCGATCACGGGCTCGTCCGAGGCACTCTAAATATCAATTTTCGAGCCGAGAGAATCCGAATGATGAGGCCTACCATTCGACCTACGCAGCTCCAAACCGCTCTTGGATCCGAAAAGTTCCAACTGGAACTTTAAAATCGATTCGCCGAACTGGAAACCACAGGCACTGTGGACGAGAAAGCCGACGAGGTGGTCAAAGCACTACGCGACGTGTCCTGCAGACTTTTCCCGTCGCAGCGGAAAAGTAAGGTGTCCAAACTTTCCTCGGAGACCTTCGGACTTATGAGGGAAAGACGAGAGTTGCCATCTACGCAGCCGTCTTCGTCAGATAAGAGGGCCTTAAACCTACAAATTAGAAAGCTGACGCGACGCGACCTTCGGTGCTCCAATACCCGTGACATTAAGGTCGCGATTGAGCAGAACCGAGGGTCGAAAGTGTTCGCTCAGCAATTAGGGAGGTCCCATTTGACGAAACTGAAAACTGCGGATGGTAGAATCATGACTTCAAATTCTGAGATACTCGAGGAAGTCGAGGATTTTTACGGACACTTGTACTCATTGCGGACGGCGAAACCAGCGGGGCATAGTGAAGATGACCATCGAGCCGAATTAACGCGCCACTACACAGAGGACATCCCGGATGTCGACCACTGCGAGATTAGGGCGGCTCTCGAGTAGCTAAAGAACAACAAGGCACCTGGTGATGACGGAATAACGACAGACCTCCTTAAAGCGCGCGGGGCTCCAGTCCTGAGAGAGCTAGCGAGTCTCTTCAACTCCGTCATCCAAGAGGGTACAACGCCCGATGCGTGGAGCAGAGGTGCGGTGGTTCTGTTCTTCAAAAAAGGCAACTATAGACCCATCTCACTTCTGAGCCACGTATACAAGCTGTTCTCGAGGGTCGTCACGAACCGTCTCGCCAGGAGACTTGACGAGTTCTAGCCACCAGAACAAGCCGGTTTTCGAAAAGGCTTCAGTACCGTAGACCACATCCATACTGTTCGGCAGATTGTGCAGAAGACCGAAGAGTACAATCAGCCGCTGTGTATGGCATTTGTGGACTACGAGAAAGCCTTCGACTCCATCGAAATATGGGCAGTTCTGGCCTCTCTGCAACAAATCGTATTGATTGGCGCTACATCGAAGTGTTAAGGTGTTTGTATGACGCTGCAACGATGACTGTCCAGATCCAGGATAAGGCAACCAGCCCCATCCAACTACTCAGGGGGATGTGATATCCCCGAAACTGTTCACCAATGCGTTGGAGGACATCTTTAAGACGCTGGACTGGACTGGACAGGGTATCAACGTAAACGGCGAGTACATCTCACACCTTCGTTTTGCCGATGACATCATCATAATGGCAGAGACGCTAGAACAGTTAGACCAGATGCTGCACAGCCTAAATGGAGCCTCTCAGCGGGTCGCTCAGCGAATTGTACAAGACGAAAGTCATGTACAATTCGCACGTCTTGCCAATCCACATCGAAGGATCGCTTCTCGAAGTTGTGAAGGAGTACGTCTACCTAGGGCAAGTTTTCCAGCTTGGTAGGCACAACTTTGATAAAGAAGCCGACAAAAGGATCCGGTTGGGTTGGGCAGCGTTTGGGAACCTTCGTCAAGTCTTCTCGTCACCAATCCCGCAGTGTTTGAAGACTAAGATCTTCAACCAGTGCGTCCTGCCCGTTATGACATACGGTGCCGAAACGTGGACATTGACAGTCGGGCTGGTCCACAAATTCAAGGTCACTCACTCACTCAGCGTGCTATGGAGCGGGCTATGCTCGGAGTTTCTCTGAAGGATAAGATCACAAATTAAGTTATCCGGAAGAGAACCGGAGTTACCGACATAGCCTGCAGAGTAAGCAAGCTGAAGTGGCAGTGGGCTGGCCATGTTTGTCGAAGGACCGATGGCCGGTGAAGCAGACTAGTCCTGGAGTGGAGACCGCGTATCGGCAAGCGTAGTGTGGGACGCCCCTCAGCTAGATGGACCGACGACCTTAAAAAGGTGGCTGGGACAGACTGGATGCGGAAGGCGGAGGACAGGGTGTTGTGGCGCAGCCTGGGAGAGGCCTATGTCCAGCAGTGGACTGCTATAGGCTGAGTTGATTGACTTACATTAATAGATAAATAGGTACTTATCTTTCGCATCAAGACACAGAATAAGAAATAGTAATCAAGTTAAAATAATGAAATGACAGTTAATCTACCGTGAAGAGTGTAGGAAATCAATTAATTCTTGGCGTACGTCTAACATACCTATTTTAAGGTAGTGCTAACTAAATCGCTCACGGAATCATTATTGTAATCGGACTAATCGTAGTGGTATACTCGTATATCAACTCTTACAAAAACAAGAAAAGTTCTGAATGTAGCTCAAAAATGAGTAATATATATGTTATACAAAACATCGTAAAAGCCAGTTATTTTTAAACGAGTAACCGTGGAGTTTCTTGCCGCCTCTTCTCCCTAGGAAACGACCGTGGAACCGCGCACCTAGCTTCTGCAGATTCATAAGTGCTATTAACTACACTAGGTACCTTTGTTCCTGATGGCTTTTATAACTTGTTTGCTCTTAGTACCGTTGGACTCTTTTTTTACCATTTGCCATGCCGCTTTGCATTTGTTTTTCGAATTACTGATAAATTGATGATTAATTCTTTTAATAGATCCATTTATGCAACGGCGTAGGAGTTTAGAGTAGTTTTTAAACTTTGTTTTATTTTCAACAGTTTTGTTAGCCTAGTATTTATTTCGTAATGATCTTTTGGTTTTGCAGCTTGCTCTAATACCTTTAGATATCCGTTTTAGTGGTCGATCTCTGTTTGACATCTTTTTTCTTCTGATAGAGAAACATCATTTATAAAATAGATATATTAGTTCGAAAACTTTTCGTAAGCTACGTTAATATTGGATTCCTTAAATACTTCTGAAAACGATAGTTCGGACATAAATTCTTTAAATTTAATAATATGATGTTTATTATAGTCTCTCCTAAAAGTTGAATACTCTGTCAAAGCTGTTTCTTTATTTCTCACGGGTATACTTAACAACTGTGCAGTATTATATTATGATCAGCAAGACCCAGGTGTAAGAGTTCACCTTTAGCAAATTTGATGTTGCTGATTAGGTGATCTATACAAGAGTTTTGTCGTGTCAGTTCCCGAATATGGAGCACTAGATCTTAATTTTGAACAATTTTGATTAACGCCTTTGATTTATTATTTAAGCGTGAGCGTTAATCTATATAAGAGTTAAGCGTGTTGATATTCAAGAATAATTATAAATATTTATATTGTTTTTTTTTACTTAATAATATGTTTTTAGCGACAGTAGTGTTTATTAATATGATATTACTACTAATATATCATTTATTTATTTTTTAGGAACCCACAAATTTTTTAATACAATGATAAATGGAAGAATCGATAACTTTCCGATTTAGTTAATCACTAGCGTATATGTAAAATAAATGGCTTTTGCACAGCACAACATTAGCGACCGATGTTTTCGTGTGAGGAAGTTGTACGGTGCATAGTAAATGCCCGCTGTGTTTGATGGGATAAGGTTTATAATTGATTGTGTAGTGCGTTCTCATTTATTAATTGCGAGTGTGTGCGCGACTTCGTATCTATTGCTTTTACTGAACTGCATGTGTAGTTATGGCGAGTGATAGGGACAAACTGGAGACACCGGGTTCCGATACATTCATATCTCCTTCTTTCTTATCTATGGGTACAACCTTAGGTACAACGGTACAACCTAGACATAATACACGATGCAAATGACGTCATGACAAATGAAATCAACAACAAAGTCATTTTAATCAAAGGACATGGATAATGTTTGGCCTGGCACAGACAAAGAGACAATTATATTAAAAAAATAACTTATAATATTTGAAATCCCACCACAGCTTTCGTTATTTGGCAAAACTTTGCATGAAATATTTCAATTTAAAAGATTATTATATTGATTCAAATTTTCGGGGAGATATTTATGTTACTTATTCGTTTTGGAAATATGATGGTAATTGGGACATACTTATTGTAAGAATTGATATGATTTCACGAGTATTTGTAGAATATAAAATATTAAAACTGTATTTAAAGCTTATTGAATATCATCAAGCTTTGATTAAACAATGGAAATGATACAGTCTAGTTTAATAACTAGACTGTAATGAACATGATATTTAATAATATTGATTAATGTATCATTTTCATTTTTTAATCAATAGATTAGTCCAGTCCTAAAAGTCCAGTGGCAGCACTTTCTTTATCTTTCATAATGTCACTGCCCTTCATTGTCATTTATTTGTCATGTCGAGGTCATGTCATTTATGCTTTGTTTAAGATAACTAACATATAGGGAGGCATATTAAAAGATAAACAATACAATGTAATATTTTATTTTTCTTTTTTATATACGAAACAATATGTGTGTTAGAAAAAATACGTTTTAGTACTTATTTAATTTTATGCGATTCGATATTTTTTGACGTGGACACTAGAGGATTCCTAAAATATGACATAAGACTGTAAGTGATTGTTACACTGTTGCATCCCACTTTGCATGTTACCTTTACCCACCAGTGAACCACTGTAAACAGTTTTTGGTGAACCAATAAAAATAAATGACCCTGGTAACTCCAGGGTTATAAGTCATATTTTTGGAGTCGTCTCCTCGAGCCCTTTATTTAGACGTACTAAAAACTTTTTTCACTTTACCTAATGGGTTCTAAAATCCGCCATGTTGATTTTTACGTCACCTATCATTTAATGGATTAGGAATTTCCTTCAAAATCCTTCGGATTGCGATTGAATATTAAATGCGTTAAGGTATTCTACATACTAGCGCAACTTGTCGCGCGACGCGACACCGGTAGAATAATCTTGAATTTTGCATAAAAATGGTCGCGCGACAAGTCGCGCCAGTATGTAGGAGCCTTTACGCTGGGTGGTCATTACAAACCTCCACGACATGAAAATCAGACGTTTGGATGCTACGAGCTATTATTGATCGAAGGCTACGAGAGAATAAAGAAACCTACATACATAGGGCATAATTATGTACTATACAAAAACATGCACCAAAAACATAAACCTTCTTGTCAGTCGGGTCCACAGAACACATATACTCCTAAGGCCGTGTTCAGCTAACTCACGCTGACCACGCGCACGCCCCGCACACGCGTTGGGCCCGCCTTGCACCCGCGTTCACTCCGCGCCGGCTACACTCACGCCACGCGCCCGCCTGGCACCCGCTTACTTTATTCAAAAAACGCCCTTGAGCAGCGCGTGTACGGGGTTAGCACGGGGCGGGCGAAGCGGGCGAGGAGCGGGCTCAAGGCGGGCGCGTGGCGTGTGCGGGTCGACTTCGATAAATGCAATTTGCGATCTATTGATGTGTCATAAGACTCATATTATATATAACAAATTTCAAAGCGAGCGGGGCGGGTGCGGAGCGCGCTTGGCGTGTGCGTAGCGGGCGCATGTTGACTGAACGCAGCCTGATGGAGGTCGGGTCTGTCTTTTGACGATTTATATTTTATTTATAACTCTATGGTCTGCGTGTGACAGCATCATGAATGTTTTGTTGTGATTTGTTCAAAAATATAATTGGCTGTGTTTCTGGTTATCGTTTTTTTGCATTTCTTAGTAACTTCGCCTTTCACGGACTATTCGCATTACATTTTACGAGCTATTATAACAATACCTATAACTCACATTTCGGACCACTCTGATTTTGCCTGGTTTCCAACGCAGTTCCAACTTTCTATAAACTGGTGCATAGCAAATGAATCATTTACGATACAGTGTCGTTAGATTTGAGTGAAATTAAATCTGCTGGAAGACAGTGGCTTACTCCGCGATCGATCACTATGAATTAATTTTTTGAAGTCATCAGATTTCAGAAGAATCTTATGTCCCTTCACAGTTTTACGACGAACAAAAATATACAGGGCTATTAAACACTAATATAGCTTCATAATTCATTTTGTTTTATTTGTGTTCATTTCTGGGCCATACTTATATGGGGCCGTTATCCATCTCCTATACTCGTATTATCAAATAATGAGTTAAATATGAAAAATTCCAAAAGTAAATAACGTCCGAGTAAGTATCCTAAGATAATTGTAAACTGATGATGAACTCACAATAAGAACACACGCTCCGATGACAGCCAGTTTGAAGTGCACCTCGAGATCAGCGGGGAAGGTGATGACGTAGTCATCTTTGTACGTGAACATCTCCTTCAGCAGGCCGCCGAATTTCTTGTTGATGCCGCCGATCGTGGTCTTGTTCTTTGTCTGCAGCTGGAAAGGGAAATCATGTCTTTAGTTTATTTACCGGTAATTGCATGGGTATCTGTGCCTCGGGTACATGAATTGATAATGTTTTTCTTGCTGCGACTATTTAGGTAAAGCTATCATTAATAATCTCCCTCACAGCGGTAAACCCGTAACTTTTGAGTCCAACATAATATATGTATAATAAAAAAGTTCAGATACAATTCAGATCAATAACATCTGTTAATATAAATTAAATAGCACTTAATTTGTAAATTAAGTGTTATGGACCTTAAAGTGAACAATGTTGAAATTTTGTATAAAGAATTATTTTCGGTAGTGCAAAACCGAGTTCAATAATTACTTTAAGGAGAACACTAAAACTATCAGCCCTAGGTTTTTATTAAGTGACTGGGCAACTATGGGACTCAAGAAAAGTAGGGAAAGACTTTTCGAGCTGTATGTCGGCCTTAAGCTTTATACATATAAACACGGAAACTTTGAATAACTATGTTTCTACCAGGGCGTCGCCAGGGGGGGGGGGGGCAGGGAGGGGGGAGCGGCAGCTGAAGCCATATTTACAGATTTATCTGTATACATACATATCCGATTATACTACAGATAACAGATTTGACCATAATTTATACAGATTTACGACCTCAGCATACTTTCGCACGTTTTTTCTTCGGCGCGGTTTATACGCCTTACCGTAAACAAACCGTGCCAAGTACAAAGGGCTTAACAGTACCTACGTAGCCGCTTGTTTACTGCCGGAGAACACTACATGGTCTGTGCGCCGGTGCTTCTCGATTTTCAAAGGAGCGGTATAAACAAAAATGAGCTCGTCGTATTGTTTATCCTATGGTCAAGTTCTTTCATAGTAATCATTTAATATTAAGTTGAAGTAGGTAAGACGAGCTATTGCCGGGGGTGGGAAGTTATACGAACGCCGTTTTTTTTTTTAGTTATTTTGACAGCCTCTTAAAAGATATCCCATAAAATACTAGTCTACTTCAGAGGTCTATTCCTTAAATAGTTGATAATAGAAAATACCGATTAAAACAGATTTTTTAAGTTGGTATCACAGATTTACCCGCCTCACGGGTGGCAGCACCCGCCGTTGCCACTGCCCGCTTTTACGTTTGTTTTGTGCGCTATTATCAATTAATCTAAACAGTTGCTGGGTCCACATCATCAATATGGACATCAGAAAGAAAGAAATTATTTATACGTTTTATTCATTGTACAATCAAGAACTTGTAAAGCTTGGCCTCTGTACCGTTATTATATTATTACAATCGCTGCAGACGTGAGGCTCGTACTACAACTCTACGCGTGAGAAGCTTCATGGGCCTCGACTACTTTTACTTTTACCTACAATTCATACTTTTCTCATTCTCAATATCAACTCGCCCCCTAGAAGCGGGGCATGTGAAATAACGCTGTTTCTCAAACATTTTTTTTTTTACGCAGCATAGTTTCCGACTTTTGATCTTATCTTCGAAGTTTGCTTAGATAAAAATCTGAAATTATTCTATGTGATAGAAGTGTATGTAAAGATTACAAGAAAAATAAAATGATGTCTCTAAATAGCACAGTTTTTCAGAAATCATCAACATCATTAACACGTACGGAACCCTCGGTGCGCGAGTTCGACTCGCTCTTGATAGGTTTTTTGTAAAAGTGGCGAAAGACATAATTATAGTAGGTACTAGAAGTAGGGATCTATTAGCTTGGTTGAGCTCATAATCAAAATTAATATACTGTGACGAATTTACTTCATAAAAATAGAACTGTGGCAAATTTAGACATACTTTTTTCCGTGGCTAACTTACTTTGTGGCGAATGTACAATAACCCGTCAGTTGGGACTGGTCATCTCTTAGCGGCCATGGCGTATTTTTTATTATTTTAGTTTTGCATTGTTTCTTCTGACGTTTTGCTTCGTTCTCACATGTATAATTTCAATATGAATGATGTAACCAATAATTTTTATCAATATTTTAATTTAAAAGAGTGTTCGTGGAGTTTCTTGCTCGTTCTTCTCCATAGAAACCTACTACTCTTAGGAACGGGCAACTGGCTTCATATTTCTAACTGACAATTCAAAAGTGCCTGTAAATGGTTTAGTTGAAATAAATGTTTTGAGTTTGAGTTTTCGGGAAGCACGTTAAGCCATTGATCCCGGCTATCATTCGTAGATCTTTGACAGTCGATACGGGTAGAAGCCCGAAACTGACAACCAGTCTTACCAAGAGTTATCGTGTTACCTAGTAACTTGGTTGTAGCCGTCAGTTAGGCATCAGTCGCTCCATGTAAAATAGTGGTATTGAGCTGTATTCGGTTGTGGCCGGTCTCAGCATAGTTGGGAAAAGGTTCGGCAGATAACGATCGTGTGTCAGTCAAGTCGTTTAGAAAGCAAACACAGCACGCAATTGTTTGTAGTATTCTTTGTTCAATGATTCATGCTTTATGAAAAACATACCCTAACCAGCAAAGGGAGCTGTAACATTCCAGCTTTAGGTAAGGGTTTTAGGTGATCGAACCTACTGAAGTCGTTCTACCTCAAAACTATGTAAGCAAATTACCTGGCAATGGAGAGGGCTATGCTTGGAGTTTCCCTACGTGATCGAATCAGAAATGAAGAGATCCGCAGGCGAACCAAGGTAACCGACATAGTCCGAAGAATTGCTAAGCTTCAGCGGCAGTGGGCAGGGCACATAACTCGCAGAACTGATGGCCGATGGGGCCGAAAGGTTCTGGAGTGGCGACCGCGTACCGAAAGACGTAGCGTTGGAAGGCCTCCTACAAGGTGGATCGATGACCTTGTGAAGGCTGCAGGTATCCGCTCGATGCGGGAAGCATAGAACCGGTCGAAGTGGAGGTGCTTGGGGGAGGCCTATGTCCAGCAGTGGACGTCTTTCGGCTGAAATGATGATGATGATGATGAAATTACCTGAAAGTCATAGTCATCGATATTTCCCTTGATCCTCAGTACAGGGGAGTCCTGTGCGTCGTTGATGCTGAAGATAGGAGTCATGAAGGTGGACTGCTTGCGCACCACGCTGACCAGCGTATCGTTCATGTACAGCTGCACCTTGTCAGACATGAACACGCTGGGACGACGGAGCGTGAACACCTGGGGAAATAGCAGGTTGAGTATCAGCACATCTGGGTTATACCATCATCACTTATAGCGCAGCTGATGTGCAGGGTATATTATGCATTGGTATGCGCATAATGGTACAAAATCGCATGACCAAGCGGGTTTTCTATCAAGAAATTCACATACTTATACCGTAAAACAAACTTTGAGAGCTTTTGTTTCCGGAGTGGAAAATCCTCATGGTTGTCTGAGATAATGAGGGGTCTGTCAGACTCTTAGTGACTAAAAACCACCCCGGTCTTCCCTTCCCACACTTGCACCGGGGATCATGGGATCATGTGCGATTTTCCGCGATCCCCGGCTGGTCCCGACCCGCCACTGTGGGCCACCTCAAAAACTTTAAGAGCAGGGGTAACTTTGCTGATAGCTAATCTTGGGTATGTTTTTCGGATTTAATCTCTGGATTGAATGCGTCATACTGAACGCAGCCAAAAGTTGCTTGTTTTGTTGGCCAGACTGACGGATCGGCCATATGTTGTTTGCCGAAGCGTCGACGAGTAGTTGTTGTCAGAACCATAAAATATTGTTATAGTTTAGTGTAAAAAATGTTTAATTTTTTTTCGGAATAACTTCAGTGGCTCAAGCGTAAGTATATTGTTTGGTTTGGAGTGTTTCACTGTTTTAATACTTTAATTATACGTTTCTTTAAGATTTAGAGCATATTATTTAAATTTTGGTTTACGGTTGCCATTTATTTTGCATGAACACTTTATTAGGATATATGAGGCCACTTTGATAGTTAATTAGTTATCAATTTCACCCCAATTGTTGTTGTACACAATCTTATAGGAGTAATATATCATCATCATCATCATCAGCCCATAGCAGTCCACTGCTGGACATAGGCCTCTCCAATTGCACGCCATTCAGCTCGATTCTCGGCAACTCAGTGTGCTAATACAGCCAAATACCTTGGCATAACTCTTGACGCCAAACTCAGTTGGAAATCACACGTCAAAAAGAAAAGACGGGAACTTAATATAGGTACGTTATAAAAGTATGTATTGGTTACTCCGAATAAAATCCTGTCTATCAATACATAATTATAATTATATTATACCAGCTTAATCTTATGCCAATTTGGACGTATGGCATCCAACTTTGAGGCTGCACTAAACGAAGCAACGTTAAAATAATCCAACAATTCCAAAATAAAGTACTCAGCGATGCTGTAAATGCACCATGGTAGATTATAAATGACGACTTCCACCGAGACCTTAAAATGGAACTCGTCACCACCATCACCCAATAATTTGCTGAAGCCAATGACTATATAGTGGTTTAATTCTCTTTGGCTGAAGCCCACGAACATAGACTTCACCGACATGTGAATGTTCATGTTCATGTTAATACAAACTCGATCGACGATGATATTGAAGAGTACATCAAACACTGTTGTAAATGCTAAGAAAACCGGCCAAATAACCCTGAATTGCCTGTGTATTCCTGGTCCGTTCGTGATAACCCATGGGAAAGACTTCATGTCGATTTTGCAGGACCATTTGAAGGCGAATACTGGTTTGTTCTAGCAGATGAACTTTCAAAATGGATTGAGATCAAGCCCATGAACCAAATAACTACAAACAAACTGTGTGAAGAGTTAGACTCTATATTTACAACGTTTGGTTTTCCACAATTCTTGGTGTCGGATAACGGGACACAGTTTACCTCCCGGGAATTCCAAAATGATTGCAGAGACAAGGGTATCTTACATATTAAGTCATCTCCATATCACCCGAGGACTAATGGCTCGGCAGAACGCCTGGTTCGTACTTTCAAAACTAGAATGTCATCAAGTGCGAGCGATGGCATGACCCTGAGAAGGAGGCTAGAAAACTTCCTATTTTCCTACCGTATAACACCTCATAGTGCCACTGGTAAGAGCTCAGGTGAAATTTTGTTTAGGCGTCGGTTGCATTGTGCTATGGACAACGCGCGGCCTAACCCGAAAATAACTCTGCAAAACAAACAGATACAGGCAAACATTGAGTCTGAGAAACTAACCCCATCTTTTAAAACAGGAGACAGCTTTTGTTCGCACCCGAGATGGATCCCGATGGGTACCTGCTACAATATCAAAGCGTACGCACAGATATTCTTACGCTGTGAACACTTCAGACGGTGTAGAGAGGAGATATCAAGCAGATCCAGTCCAGCTGATACTGATCCTCCATTACCTTTGTCAACACCTTTTGGACACCCACTAACTCCTCAGTCCATACCTCATTCTCGCCCTTTGCCTCCATCCACACCTAACCTATCAGACAGCGATCACCATTACCCACACTTAGCAATCAACCAGAGTCACCTCACCCAACGCCTCAACTAACCCAACCATCAATTTGGTCCTCCTGTCAGGTTACTCAAGACTCGCCTGATATAAATCCAAATGTGATGGAGCACATCGTTCCAAGTTCATCAGGCACACATAATCAAGCGGGCACTCCACGACAAGCCAGCACTGAGACACCTAGTCTTTCACTGACCACGGCTGTCTTGCAGGGACCACGGCTGTCACCACCACGCCGCCCGTCGCGTCGCGGTCGTCGCCGACGCGACGTTTTCGCCACATTCTCCCATTCAACATGTGTGATATTCATAATTTCAAATAATAATGTCAGTCAGTCAGGTAAGCTTCCAAAGCAGCAAATTTCACATAATTTCAATATTTGTTCAAATTTTACTATTCATTTCCAAGAGTAGTGAGCTGTCTGTATAATTTCTTATTTCCTATTAAAAATAATCTAATGAAAAAGTTTCTTTCATGACCTACTCGTTTGTAAAAACCAACTTACCGCACCAGTATCATAAAAAACATTTTTTTTTTTCTAAAAGAATGTTTAGGTACAAATTTATATTTTTTTGTTGTAATAATTAATTTACGTTATGAACAAATGAGTCTAAAATACAGTTTAAAAAAATGTTAAGTTTAAAACTAATGTCACTCCGTTTTACGGTACGCATTGGGAGAATTACGCTCAGTCGACAAAAGTGCGTGAATCACGGTATTCTTTATAAAATATTTTTCAACTTTCATGTAGGTACACACGGCTACATATCAACCTATACAGTTCCAGTTTACGCTGACTTCTCATTGTAAGGAAATCCTATACAATGCGAGATCAGCTTATACTGGAAATGGATAGCTTGATCTGTAGCCGTGCGTACAAGTGGTTTTGGGTATTGTTTGGGTACCTACATAATATTACCTGCGACAAATTATTTCCACACCTAAACTGACGCAACGTATACACACAAGCACAACTAGTACCTAAGGACCACCTACATAAATGTTTTAAGTTAACAGTAAATAAGATATATAATAAGAGAAGAGATAAAGTTCCAGATTTTTATAATAATTTACATAGAAAGAACACACCACCCCAGCATACCTAGATCGTTGTGATGTCAGAAACATTTATAAATCAATGACCTAATTGTTGCTGTTGCTTTTCTCAATACATACTTAAATGAAGTAGGTGCAGAAACCATGAATCAACTACTTGAGTTATTAATTTACCGCTGCCTAAACACTGTAGGAACAGTACGCCAAGTAGTTTACCGATGCATTGCACTTATGATTATGAATTTATGATACAAAGTTTAAATATCTCAAGTGCCTGACATTTTATTGTTACTCTCTCAGACCCAGATGACCCCATTACCCTCCTCTAGGAAAGCAATAGGGCCACCAGTACAGTGCACAAATTACACAGACCGACTTTCCGTCCTCGCCGCCGAGGTACCACGCGAACTTCCCGACTAAATGTTCCCCCCGTCCCTTGCACGTCGAATCGCCAGCCGCCCGCGCCGAGGCTGAGTGCGCCGTAGCATTAATAATAACCCCAGTTAATAATCATGATCTAAACTTTGACCCAGCCCGTCCCCAATTTGTGATCACCCAACGACGCCCTAAGCCGAGGTCCGTACCCCACAGGGGGTGCCCCCCTTAGTGCGCAGTCGTTTAGTTATAATATATATTTTACGCCCTGGCTGGAGGCTTTAAGCTCACACTTAAGGCAGACACAGGAAAGCTCGGTTAAGTTGCCACGGCCTCTCAAGGCCACCTACGAGATGCCATACAAAAAAAAAAAAGTCATTTTATCGAGACTCATTTCTTGCCAACCCGAATTCCAGCAAAACTTTGTGTGGTCGAAAGAAATGTGAGGTATTTTTTTTTTACCCCGTACAAGGAGCTCTTCTGTACTACATATTACTTTCGCTATAGTACAGGGTGACATATAGCGATAACAATGTTCCATGTTTACTCAGTAGCCCACTCAGTATCCTTGTTACTACGACGCGACGCACTATCCACACAAAACTTCATTACAATCTTTTAGGCAACATACACGTATACGATTACTGAGCAACCCCTTTTTATGGGAGCACACCATGAGCCCACACTTATTGCAACTTAAGCTGTCAATTAACGGACATGACGTAATGCCACAATGCAAACTGGAGGACACTGATGCCATTAGTTTGTCGACCCCTCACATGGGTTACGAAAATAACCCATTTTATGGGTCGTTTTACTTAAAGGTGTGTCCAAAATATGATGTTTGTTAAACGCACCTTTATTCAGGTAAAATACCAAGTCTGATGCCTTTTGAAAACAACAACAGACGAAATTGCTTTTTAGGATTCCGTACCTCAAAAGGAAAAAACGGAACCGTCTGTCGAGACCCGTTTTCTCAAGAACGCGTGGAGGTATCACGTTGACATTTATGTCAAACACGTGAGTGGTGCTCTAAAAAACATCAACCTTCTAAGGCAACGCAATAAAAAAATACGGCCCTTTATGCGACACATTTTGATACTCGAATAAAAATCAAAACTGGGTACTTCCCGTTGAGCTAGAACCCTGAAATTTGGCAAGAAGCAAGGTCTCATAGCACAAGTAAAGGCTTCTACAAACCAGCGCGAATTGTCGCGCGACGCGACACGGCACAAAGGCCCCGCGTGTCGCGGGACGAGCGGTGCCTTTGTGTCGCGTCGCGTCGCGCGACAAGTCGCCCCGGTATGTAGAAGCCTTAAACTAAAATGTCCTAAAATCGTTAATTTGTAGTTTAATTACTTACACAAAAAAATGCGATTACAAACTTACATTTTGCAGTTGGAAAATTGACCGTGGCGTACCTATATCGATGTATGGGAGAACATGTTTCAAGATTGTTTTGGGACAAACTCATCCCAGCCACAGAGCCATTCATTTTGCGTGGCCCGACACGCACTTGGCCGGTTTTTTTATTTATAGATCACTTCCATTATCTTGCATCATTAGCTACAACTCAGTTTAAGCCACCACTTATTCCCGTACCCCCACACAGGTATTAGCGTGGTGGGGCCAAAGGATTTTTATTAGGTTTTGATGTTCCTGTTGACGCCACTTCCTTGTCCCTTGGTAGTTTTTCTATTATAAACCCTGGAAACTATAGTCCATCTCCCAAAATAATCACCACTTATGCAAAATTAATCAGTGAATGTATAGATTCTCACCTTCGTTCCTGTGGTATCCACTGCGTGGATGTGGAAGCCCCTGCTGTTTCCGTCTAAGAGGAAGGTCAGGGCGTGGCCATCCTCCTTCAGACAGAACAATTCCTCGCCCTCACTGTGCACCGTGTACTTGTTGCCCTTGCACCTTCCACCCTTCTGGTGGATGTTGACGGTTGCCAACCGCGTCAGGCGCTCCAGACCTGAACCTGTCATATTCAAAAATATAATCTGGATTTGAATATTTGATTATTATAATATTAGTAATATCCAGTCTTTCCCTAATTTTGCTTTTTTTGTTTTTACGCTGATCGAATTATATCTTTTAGATATTAGGTGATCTACTTAAGATGTTTATAGTTTTTAACCGACTTCCAAAAAGGAGGAGGTTCTCAATTCGGATGTATGTTTTTTACTTTTTTTTTATTTTGTATGTTTGTTACGCGATTACTCCGTCAATTATGAACCGATTTTGAAAAATCTTTTTTTGTTTGAAAGGGTATACTCCCGAGGTGGTCCCATTGCCACCAAATCAGAATCTGATTAGGGGATCCCATGGAAATCGAGGGAAACCCTCAAATTTTATATGCAAACCTATAGCGATTTGGGTATTTCTTATAGTAACTCGTGCATTTACTAAGCACCATTTGGTGAAGTGGAACTGATGATGGAGAACATAGATGGCCACCGGAACAATATAATAATGAGTACCTATTTAACGGGTTGCGATTAAGCAATTTATGCTCGTCACTATGCATATGGTGAGTGGCAGTTCTCCTGGTTATTCCCAGGAGAACTCCTCAACAATCAACGTTCCAGCTTCTGGAAAAGCAATATTTTGTAAAAGGTGATGAGCAGTTAACATTAGGCTATTGTAACTTAGATAAATTCAAAACTGACCCACTAAAAAGTGAAAAATAAAAACCTATTAGTCGGTGGCAAAAAACTCAAATACAGATCCAAAGACACCGACTTCCGAAATTAAAGTTATTTTTACTTTGTAGTGTTATTTTTGGTAGTCGGTTATTATTTTTCTGTAAAAAGTTTTTTATAATTACATTTTGTGCAATTAAATGAGAAAATACCTAGTACGGTAACTAATCATTGCTATTTCGGGCAGTGTTTTGCCTACGGGGAAATACCTATGTTACCGACGATTGTTTTCCCGACTATCATAGGAAACAAATAGTTTTACGTGTATTACCCCTGATAGGTAGAGGAAGTCTAGCAAGAAATACTGTAGGTAATTTAGGGTAGTCGGATAAATCTCAATTAATGTAAACTTATCTGTTTTTTCGCCGTAGACATAACGTCACATGACATACGATATCAATGAATACTAAAAACAGGGCGCCATCTTGACATTTCTGTGGACAGCCACACGGGAATGAAACGTCTTCTTTGAAAATATTTTCGATAATATTTTCGAAATGAGAAAAAATAAGTTAGATTTGTTCCCCAATGTCATTATTTAATGAAAATTCATTCAATGGAACAAATCTTACTTAGAGAGATGTATTAATGGTTGTAATGATAATAATTCAGCACGCGTAGCATGACGTAGAAATGGGTTTTGTCGACGCAAGAATACACAAAATGACCGATTGTAGAAAGATTTCTACCTAATCATGGCGATGTTAAAACTGAAGAGAAGAAATGTTTCTATTCTTCAGTCGACAAAAGTCGAAAGTCTTCAATGTCAAGGTTGAGGACCAATTTTTCACTTCGGGTTGAAACATTTCTTTTCAACACGTTTTAGGTATTTATTCTACAACACATTGGACTTAGACTAAAATCTATATTGATTTTGAATACTCAATTCAATATTTTCACCGTCCAAATTTCTTCTCACTGAACAATCTGGTCAGTGGATCGTCTTAGGGGCAGAGTTGTAGGAGTTGGAGTACATGCTTAGGGGCAATTTGAGCAGCAAAGAACACAAAAAGAAAAATTGGGAAAAATGGTGGGAAAGAAATCGTTGTTCTAGTCGAAAACCATCCATGATATGATGTAAAACAACCAGCGAAAAATAAAAATAAAACAGTGTTTATTCCTTAAATTCATGTTGAGATGCAGCTTGCACGGTGGTGACACGGGGGGTGGGGTTATATTTCTGTATTGTTTTGATGACGCACCGTTTTCGAGATATTTGAATTTCAATACTTTTTGTTTCAGTAAAAAAAAAGATTTTTCGCTGGTTTATATCAATTAAAAATTTGGCACATGTCACCTTTTTGTCGATAACGAAACGTAATAATCGAAAAATATAATAATAAACGAAACGTCTTCATAGAAACGCGAGTCTACGGGTCGCCCCGTGCTCGGGCAGAGGAGATGTCGAGTTGGATAGAAAGAACTTTGTCTATTCTTGGTAGAATAGAGATAGAATTGGTCATGCTACGCGTGCTATCCTTTTTAGATAGTCGCGAATCATATTTTGATCAACATACAACCTGACACTGACCTGCAAATAACAAAAAACGTAAGAAAATTTGAATTTCGCGCGCTGCAGCTGCGGATCCATATTAATACAGACTGATTACCCACATCAAGACTGACTAAGGCCCGTATTTATAGAGCGTTACTCAGTACACAAGCATTACATAAGATGCAGATATATGCCAGTGACCTTGAGTGGTTAGCTTGCGTGTTCTGTACTGAGCTCACGCAACGCGTCGTACGTTCAGCCAGTAATAGGACTCGCCCATCAAGGAGCGCTGTCCCCAATTTGACGCATTATTAATTTATTATACACAAAACAAAAGGTATTTTAATAAAACGCGTATACTAAAAGATCAATAATTAAATTATCTTTAAATTGGTGAAGGTTTCAGAAAAATACGCTTGGTAGATTTTGCGCCATTCTCAGTTTTTTATCCGCGTTAGACATAAATTTACAAATTAATTTCACTATGTAATATAAACATAATCTTAAATATTCACATAAGTATTAAGTTATTGAGAAAATGCCCTAATTTACCATATATATTTATCAAATCATTAACTCTACTCGTTTAGACGTGATCTTCAGTATAAAATCATTAAAAGTCGGTTATCCTTAAGACTAGTTTCAACCAATCCAATGGCTTGAATCTAGTTTTAAGTACCCAATGCTTGAGTGCTGAGTAACGCCCTATAAATACGGGCCTTAGTATATGTATAAAACTGTAACAAAGATAAGAGATTTTTTTAATTATTTTAAATTTTTAGATTTGTTAAATATTTCCATTGATTTAATGATTTTTTTATTGGGCTAACTCGTTTCCCCTTATACTTATTCCCAAAAAACAAACTGATATTCCAAATATACTGCACTCCCTCTACTTTAGTAGGGTGGGTGTATTTTTGTCGAAAATGCCAAAATTGAAAGAGTTGAAGGCCTCATTAGTTCGACCGTCTGTCCCAGCCACGAAGTACTATCTATGGTACTGCAGCTGCAGGGTCTAATCGCAAGTACCTCCATAATAATTCTACATGTTAAGATGAGAACGTTCTGAACTTTGCAGTCTACTAAAAGCTTGCATCTTGGTAGGTACAGTCAACCGCACGTCTGTGCTAACACTCTACAAAACTCGCCCTTATTGCTATGAATTAAAGGTACTGTCAATGTCAAATCGTTAGTAAGTACTGATTTGCGGTTGACTGTATTAAACTCATGCACTCTAAACTCTTGATATCGAATTAATGATTAAATCTGAAAATATTTGACATTTCAAACATGACTGTTGGTGATAGGCCTGGAACACATGCTATTAATAAGTAAGCAAGAAGGGCTCTCTGTGCCCGTAAAATACTCATGCTCTTTTCGTTTACACATGCTAGTTGAATGCTACTAAGTAACATTTGCTAGAAACTATCATGCTCTTGTACTACTAGGTAGCATGTGAATCAGCGTTGCCAGACGTCCCGATTTTTAGCCCAAAACTAATTGTCCCGCAGGCTCAGTCCCGCTTTTCGGGGATAGAAAAATAAATAAGTAAAATATTACTTATTTACATTCCTCTCAGGTGTAGTAAAGTAACGTATTTTCACTACAATACATTTTCTATTGCATATCATCATTGTAAAGTTAATTTGAAACTCCAATAAAAGGATAAGTAGTAATTGTAGTAAACAATAAGTAATTATTTACGTTTGGACGACAGAATCACGCCGTCGCCGTCACCCGACTGCAGCGAAGCCAAAAAAGGAGGGTTACTTATATGTTATGTTTGAATGTATGTATTTATGACTGTCCCTATGTTCCCTCATAACTACTAAACGGCTGAAGCGATTTTGATATGTCGTTAGATTCGTCTTTATTGCGCTAATTTTTTTTTGGCAAATATTTTTTTTTTTCAGGCGTCCTGCTATTTTGCAAATAAGAGTAAGTACTCATTCATGCACTGCCATCTTCTCATAACAATTAAACAAAAGCCGCATGAGCGATCGCCCTGAAAATTTTATGGCTTAGGTACTTATGATATATTGAGGTAACTTGAACCAAAGTTTCGTTAAGCTAAGATGGTTATTAATAACTTTAAAAAATACGAGAAATTTCTTGCATTTCTTCGATTTTGTTTATAAACAATAGCCATTTTAACATGGTTTATTGAAAACGGGGTATTAAACCCCACATATCTTGTGTATTTTTAGGGTTACGTACCAAAATGGTAAAAAGGAACCCTTATGGTGAGACTAAGTCTGTCTGTCTGTCTGTCTGTCACACCTGGATATCTCAAGAACTACTAATGCTATCTATCAACTTGAAATTTGTAGATGTGTTTTTAGATGATGTTTGCCCAACTATTTTGCAAACAAGAAATATAAAAAAATAAATCTTTTTTGCAAAAGGGACTGAAAGGGGGTCTTAAAAATTTAAAGTGGGGCTACTAGGGCATGTGGGGTATCATATGAAAGAGTGCTGTTTGCACATTCTCAAACTATTGTTTGTTTGTTTTTTTAGGCAGCACAGTTTCCAACTTTTGATGAAAATGTAAAAAAAAAATACCGTTCCCCCCCCCCCTTATCTCCGAAGTTTGCATAGATAAAAATCTGAAATTATTCTATGTGATAGAAATGTACTTATGTAAAGATTACACGAAAAATAAAACGATGTCTCTAAATAGCACAGTTTTTCACAAATCATCAACAACATATATATACGTACGGAACCCTCGGTGCGCGAGTCCGACTCGCTCTTGCCCGGTTTTTTTTATTGCGAACAACTTTTGTCAAATGAGATTTTGGCCTAAAACCCTCAGATTCCAAGTTATTCGTGCAAACGTAAAAAAATACGCATTTTTCATATAAAAATCATATTTTGTTGATTTGAACAATGAAGCGGGTACCTTCGAGGGGGCGTGACCCAAGATCTATATTCTCTATCGTACAAAGAATCCAAAAAAAAATTGACTTTTGTACCATGATATTAATCCATAGCCAACTAAATACACACATCTAAAATGTCTAATCAACACGCATCATTTAAAGAAACTGCATGTTTTATTACTCAACTCAACTCAAACTCAAACTCAAAGCATTTATTTCAAATAAACCAATTACAGGCACTTTTGAATTGTCAAGGGGGTCGGTCAGTCATCAAGATGAAGCTAGTTGCCCATTCCAAAGCTTAGTAGGTACCTATGGAGAAGAACGGGCAAGAAACTCCACGGACACTCTTTTAAATTAACATATGGTTACAAAATATTGGTTACATCATTCGTGTTGAAATTAAACATGTGAGAACGATGCAAAACGTCAAAGGCGTCCGTAACAAAAATATTAAAAAAAAACAATTCAAAACTTAAATTAAAATAAGCCAAGGCCGCTAAGAGATGACCAGTCACTACTGATGGCGCCCGTTCACGAACATGACGCATGGATTAGCACCATTCAACTCAACCATTTTGAAGGGAGCTAAATGATCCAACACACCCGCCACCATCAGCGAGACATTACAGTGAGCATGACATACTCTCAGCCGCCAGGGCACATTCAAGTCAATGAAAGAAGTACTCAATAAATGGTAGCTTTATAGTAAGTACATAGTGCTCACACATGTGCTATGCAATTATATAATACTAAGAGATTGAATTTATACAAAGCAAAGATAGTTTTTGAAATCTTCAGCAGCTCCAACAGTATTTTCAAATGTTAATCAATTAGTTGAGGTTGTGGAGCTGGACCTGCATTGAGCCAAGCATTTTTATCAGCGATGTAATCCCCCAAATTATAGTATGCCTGCTTGCATAATGTGCGTTTTATACAAGATTTGAATTTCGTCTCATTCAGTTGAAGTATGTGGGGAGGAATTATATTATAACATTTTAAACAGTACCCCATGAAAGACGAGTCTACTTTTGCCAGTCTGAAACCTGGTTGAGCTAATAAATCCCTACTTCTAGTACTATAATTATGTCTTTCGCCTCTTTTACTAAAAAGATGTAAATTTTTTCTTACGTACATACAAAAATACAAATACAAATACAAAATGTTTATTTCTGTACCAACTAGTATACATTAGTTTATGATTGGAGCCTCCTTTTAAGCATGATGACGCCTGTGTTAGGAGACTCCGCACTTCCTTAGCTTTGGCTGTTTGTACTACTTACAGAATTATTTTTACTATTTTCCTAAAAATACATTAATGTGGGTGTGTTGGGTGTGCAGGGTGTGTGGTGTGTGAGAGGTGTATGCGGTGTGTAGAGCGAGTGTGGTGTGTGATATGTTTGAGGTATGTAAGGTGTGAGAGTTGTGTGGTTGGTGTGTTTGTGTGTATGAGGGATGATGTGCGTGTGGGAGTGGCGGTACCAGTATTAACTAATTTCCACTTATTATAACAAAAATTCAATATCTGCATAAGTGCGCGATTTTAACCATTCTATTAACATTTTCTTAACTTTATGAAGATATTCAGTGTAAATGTATATGTCCTTATTTATTTTATTATATAACCGTGATGATTGATTATTATATTGCGTAGCAGCAAAATTGGTTTTAGTTTGTGTGACTTGAGCAATAATATCCTTTCTCCTTTTTAATGTTATGTTTTTATCATATGTAAGTGTCTTATGTTTTTTCAAGATCACGGCACAGATATATAGTTTCCTAACAGATAGCAGGCCGCTGATCTCATATAGACTTTCAGTGGGGAATATCCGTTTCTTAAAATACATTATTTTTATCAGACCTCTTTGCGCACGTTCCACGTCCATAAATTTTGATTTTGCTGCCCCACCCCATACAGGTATACAGTAGACTATCACAGATTGTGCAAGGGCTGTGTAGATTTCATTTAAAAGATTTTTTTTGACGCACCCCTTTGTGGCTACACCTGCAGGGATTACGTATCTCAATGATTTAAATATCCATCCCAACTTTCGTATTCTACCAGCAACATGTTCGAGGTGGGAGTACCAACTTAAGTGCTGGTCAATTATAACCCCTCAATATTTTGTCTGTGATACTTTATTAATTACAGGACATGTACAGGCATAATTCATGGCTCGTTTACAGGAATGTATTTTTATATTTAAGTCTTGATCTGGTTGTGAGCGATTTCTAATTGTAAAACATATATAATTGGTCTTGGATGCGTTTAGCGTAAGAAGATTTTCATTAAGCCAATTTGCAATTTGAGCCATACCTATTTCAGTTTTGAGCTTTATTTCGGACCAGTTATCCCCATAAAAGACAATGGAAGTATCATCGGCGTAAGAAAAAATTTTTGCGCTTTCTACTTTTAAGTTACATAGGTCGTTAATGTACATTAAGAAAAGTGTTGGTCCTAATACGCTTCCTTGAGGCACGCCGAATGATACCTCCACGTCATTACTGATGTATGTCCCTATCTTAACTCTCTGCCTTCTGTTTGAGAGATAATCTTTAAAAAGCATAAGAGGGGTTCCCCTTATTCCAATTCTTTCTAGCTTGGACAAAAGGGTTGGAACAGCAACGGTGTCAAAGGCTTTTTTTAGATCAAGGAATACAGCCAGACACTTTTTCCCTGAATCGACATAGTCAGTTACCAGCGAGCTAAGCGCTGAAACTGCATCCTCAGTTGATATTCCCTGTCTAAAGCCAAATTGTGTAGGTGATAATATTTTAAATTCTTTTAGATAATGTAAGAGTCTTATATTAATAATTTTTTCTAAAACTTTGGATAAACCTGGTAAGACAGAAATAGGTCTGTAGTTATTGACATCGTCGCTGTTCCCTCCCTTGTGAACCGGTGTAATAATAGATTGTTTCAGTAGTGTCGGAAAGATACCTTTTCTAAAACAGAGATTTATCAAATGAGTAATGACAGGTACAATTTCCTTGCCAATATACTTTAGGAATTTTGTTGGAATATTATCCCACCCTGGAGCACTGTCGGATTTCAAACCCATCAGAACACTTTCTACTTCCATGGGGTCAGTGTCCAAGAGACCAAAAGAATTAATTTGTGTTGGTCGAATGTTAGATTGGCGAGAAGTATTATTAATTGGAATTTGCTGGGCTAGTTGCTTTCCAATGTTAGCAAAAAAACTATTAACTGAGTTCACTGATGCAGTTGGAGAGGGTAGGATATTCAATAATTCAGCACTTTGATTTTTAGGTTTATTTGAGTAAGTAATTGATTTTATATTTTTCCATAATAATTTCGAGTTCGTAACCGATTTAGCAAGCAATTCTCTTTCGAATTTTCTTTTCAATTTTTTTAAAAGATTATTACAGTAATTCCTGTAACGAATATACGTTATTTTTAAAATGTCATTATACGGATCTGATCGATAACTTTTTTGTAATTTGTTACGATTTTTAATGCATTTTAATAATCCTGGGGTGATCCACGGTTTAATTATACGTTTGTTACTAGCGATAACTTTTGTGTCAGTGTTGTATTTAATAGCATCAATCAGTTTTTGAATAAGTTTATCTGTTAGCAAATCCGGGTTGTCACAAAAAAGCAGTTCTGCAAGATTTTGTTCTTGTAAATATTTTAGTGCATTTTCAAAGTTTATGGTCGTGGTGATTTTATTAGCAGTTTCGTGACTTTTTATTTTGGAAAGTGATAAAAATGTAGTATAGTGATCGGTAATTGTAGTTTTTAAGACGGCAATTGAAGCTGATGTCTTTTTTTTATGAATCCTCAACATGAAATGGTCTAGACAGTTCCGTTCTCTGGTCGGTAATGTATGACCAGGTAAAATACCATACGCAGACAACATGTTAAGATAGTTCACTCGGTTTTTTTTATCATGAGACATTTCTACATCTTTCGCTGTAATGTTGATATTTATGTCCCCCGCTATTATTATGTTTCTTTGTGTAGGTAACGTATCTAAGTGCTGACTCAGTGAATCTATAAACCTATCCAAGTTGGTGTTGCATGGAGACCGGTATATACACAGAAGAGTGTTATCTAGAATGTCTAATTGTAGACAGGTCGCCTGGTCTAGCCGAATTTCTTGAATTTTTGATTTTAACGTTTTTTTAACGAAAATTACTACTCCATCATTTTGATTTATCTGCCATGTTGATACAAAAGACTGATAATTGCTGAGTTGAGGTATATGTTTGTTCTTATTCAATCTACATTCTGTCAATACTATCACATCTGTTTCGAATTCAAAAGTAGACATCATAACGACAAAATCATCAAAGTTGCAGTATATACTTCTTATATTCTGAGATAAAACAGTGAAATCGCATTTTTTGACGCAAATATGATCAGAAAGATTTGAAGGATCACATTCAACTGCCCTTGCAATTTCAATGTTGTCTATGTCATTGATTGTTTGCAATGTGTTACTCATAAATGATACCAGATATTATTGAGGTCATCACAAGGCGGTCGTAAATACCACATTGTACATAATAACGGTAAACTATGAGAGAAAGTATCGAGCTAATTGTGTGAATATTTCCAATTGTGTATGTTTTTTTATGAAAGAATGATTTCGAATATTTATTTTTAATTTTATGTTCTTTTTTATAATTAATATATTTATGAAACTGGTCTAGTAATTTAATGTGTATTTCCGAATTCATATGTGTTAAGTGAAAATTAGGTGCACGCTTGATAAACTGTTTTTGTGTTATGGTGCAGATAGACAGCTTTTGTTTTATTTGTTTGTGTGAGTTTGTATTATTGAAATGTACATGTATATTTAGTTCGTATAGACTGAATGTAGGCATGTGTATAATGAGCTTAGAGTATATGTGTGGGTTAGGATTACAAAAAGTTATTAAAAATATAGAAAAAATATTAGATAAGTACCTCATTGCTACGCAGTTACTGCTATGATAGACTGGCAAGAGATAACGTATGATAAATGATGCATGACTAAAAAAATACACTGCAAATAGTCATGTTTTCACTAAAAGTTTATGAATTTGTTCTTCACTTCTTACAATTACTTTTTGCGCTTGATCATCCTTTCTTATATATATTTTGCCATATGCAGTCCAGCAATATTTATACTCTCCAGTTTTAATTAGATCTCTGGCAAGGAAATACAGTCGAGATCCCTTAGCTGTTAAATGCTCAGACAAAAAGATAGGGGTGTCTTCTTGGGACTTGAAGCCAAGATGTTTGCAGCATAGCTTGGACTGATGTTTTTTATTGAATGACTTTCCCTTTTTTAGTATCTCATTTTTTATAAGAGTGGATCCAGTTTCCACAACAATGGGAGTATTTTGGATGTCATTTTTTCCCTGCACTCTATAAATGTCCTTTATGTCAGACTTGGTTAGGGAACAGTCTATACCTTTGGAAAGGGTCATAACTAAGCCAATAAGATCTTCTTTAGTTTCTCCAGCTATTTTCGGCACATTTTTTATCACAAAGTTGGCCTTACGGCTTCCTGTTTCCATTTCTTCTATTTTATTCTCCAAGAGCATAATATATTTCTTGTCTTCTTTCGACTGCTGTTCCAACAGAGATATTTTGTTTCCCAATTCTTGATTTTGTGACGCAAGGTGTGTGATCGTATTTTCTATGTTCAGATTAGTTTGTTGTATTTCTTTTAAAGTTGAGGTGACTTCTTGTGTCTGCTGAGTCAGCATAAAAGCCAACATTTCCTTAACTTCTTGTTTAAAGTTATCCAACTGTTCCCCAATGAATAAGTCCTCGCGGCTCCTTTTAGACCTCTGGGTCACAAAATTAGGTGGCGTTCGCTTTGCAACCGTTTCCATTTGGTCAATCTCCGTCAAATTACATGATGTTTTCATAGATATATTGACAAGGCACCGTCATGATGTTAATATCATTAAACATTTCCCTAAGAGAATCGCGCCTGCGGAGATTATATATGGCTCTGATGGCTCTTTTCTGCAGATTAAAAATAGACTCGATGTCTGCAGCCCGTCCCCATAGTAAAATACCGTATGACATAATACTATGAAAGTAACTAAAATAGACCAGCCTCGCGGTATCTACATCAGTAAATTGACGGATTTTTCTCACAGCATAAGCCGCCGAACTTAGCCGTCCTGCAAGGGATATTATATGAGGACCCCATTGAAGCCTTGAGTCGAGCGTGATCCCCAGAAAAACAGTTTTATCGACGAATTCTAGTTTCTCTTGATTCAATATTATCTCACAATTACTACTTTTGACATTTGGTAACGAAAATCTTATGCACTTAGTTTTTTTCCCATTTAATACTAAATTATTAGCAGTGAACCAATTTTGGACCTGCAATAGGGCATTATTTACGTCGTCAAGATTTAATGCACGTCTGTTAATTTTAAAAATTAAGGAAGTATCGTCAGCAAATAACACCATTTGTGGTTGAGTTTTTAACAAATAGGGTAGATCATTAATATATACTAAAAAGAGGAAAGGACCCAATATCGAGCCTTGAGGTACACCCATTTTTACTTTTAAGCCGAGTGAATTGACTCCATTTATTTGAACTTGCTGCTGGCTATCATTTAAATAAGATTTTACTAAACTGAGCGCAAGTTTTCCAAGGCCGTAATGCTCAAGTTTCAAGAGTAATGTTTCGTGGTCGACGCAATCAAATGCCTTGGAGAGGTCACAAAATATTCCTATGGCGTCTTGGGCTTCTTCCCATGCCGCAAATACGTGTTTTAATAAGGTGACACCGGCGTCAGTCGTACAACGTCCCTTGGTGAGACCATATTGTTGATCGTGTAAGATTTTATTGGTGTTAAAATGATTGAGCATTTGATTAAGCATTACCTTTTCAAACACCTTGCTGAAGACCGGCAACATGGATACGGGTCTATAATTATTGGTGTCTTCACTATCCCCGGATTTGAAAAGTGGTATTACCTTACTATATTTCATTAGATCCGGGAAGACTCCTTGATCAACACACAAATTAAATAGTAAGGCCAAGTACGGCGCTATAGTCTCAATAATGGAGGTACAAACTTTAAAGACATTCCCCATAGATCTTCTGTTAATTTGATTTTGATTTGCTTGAAAGCTTTTATTACTGTTACGGGGTTTATATGCTTGAATTTAAATTCAATCGCGCAGGATGAAACGTTTGCTCTTAATAAATCAATAGAACGCGAGGGCGAGGAATTTATGGTTTCAGTAGTTTTAAGTGGGATATTGGTAAAGAAATTTACAAATTCTTGCGCAAATTCTTTGTTTGTGCATACGAGACCACGTGAGGTTTCTAGAGTGAAATCATTATTATGTTTTTTATTCCTACTACTAACAATTTTTTCTATCCCCATAGAAATGGAACGGCAAATTTTTTTTCGCGATTTCAAGGTTGGTCCCATAGAAAAAATTGTTCAAAATGATGAGTACAATGACCTCTTTTCGGGTTTAGTATAATAAAAAAATAATGTTGTATACAGTTTTTTAATAAAATTAGTGGTGAGTAATTTTCAATGTCATGGAGCGACGGCATTTGACTGCTGATGAATGAAACTAAAATTATAAGTTTTAAAATTGAATGAATGAATGAAATGCACCGACCCCAGCGTGGTTTGACCAGACTCGATTGCTCGAATGAACCCAAAGATTCACCCTAGCCCCTGGAGGGCTCATGTTTCATGGGACTACAGAGACCATTGTATATCAGAGAGTAGACCGGGGGGCGCGATAATGGTAGGGAAGACGTGCCCTTGGGATAGGAGGGATTATTAGAGCCTACCGACTATACAGCCTTGAGCAAGCATTGGATTAGTGGAGAGACGGGTGATATTTATGTATGGGAGGGGCATCTTTTAATAGCATCGCCGCCAGGCTGACTCCGGTCCTCTCGACTCTTGTCTGTGGTACTGCTATGCTGTATTACACGTTGCTGGTTCCAATGTCTTCGTCTGAGATCTCACTATCCGTTGCTGATTCCAATGTCTTCGTCTGAGATCTCACTATCCGTCTCAGATTTCTTGTGTGTCTCGCAATTCGCGGGAACTTACATGGTTATATGATGCAATGTTTTGTTGCCTTTACAGCATGGATTATATATGTTTTCAGACGATGTAACAAGTCCAGTAAAAGATCCACCTGATATACAGGAAAATAACGAAAATATACCTCCGGCGTTGGTTGAAAATGTTCCTCCGGAGTTGATAAAAGATGTACACAAAACACACGTTTTCGGCGTAGCGTTTTTAAGCACTGGAGAGCAGGGCCTTAGGCCCTTGCTTTCAATATCCTTAGCAGGGGATAGTTGAATTAACACACTAAAGTACTAAACGACGCATTAAACAAAGCGGCCATTTTCTTACCTTCGTCACTCGAATCGGAATATAAATATTTAATCTGTTTTTCGAGTTTCTTTATCTTTTTCAGTAAGTGTGACCTTTTTGTCTTTTCCTCTGACTTCCTTTTCCCCATTTTTATGTTTGCTAAGCAGTTTTTTACACAAAAGAATAAAATTTTAAGGAATACGTGACGCCGATACTAGACATAAAAACCGAATGAAGATTGTTACAGATGACAGCACACCCGCATAAGGATGTGTTTGTTTTTACTATATTCTTCCAAATTATGTGACGCCACAGACTATAAAGTCGAGACTACACTAGTTTTCCATCATCATCGAGGACGAGGCAATAACGAGTATAATTTAAAAAGCTTATGTTTAAACTCATTTATGTTGTTGTTTGATACAATTTGATCAGGTAATTCGTTATAAAATTTTGGTGCCATTGCATATACACTATTGTATAGAAATTTGGTTTTAGTGCATAGCGGGTGCAACTGTTTTGAGCGTTGTTGACTTTCGACAGATTTATACAAATACATATTGTTTTTTACAAAGATACAGGCATCATAGACATAGAGTGATGGTACAGTCAATATTTTTATGCTTTGGAAATATGGCTTGCTTGAGTCCGTTCTTATTTTACATATAGCTCGAATACATTTTTTCTGTGCTTATAATACCTCCTCAACCTTAGTAGCATTGCCCCAAAATATAAGTCCATATCGCAAAGTGGAGGCGACATACCCATGATAAGCTGTTAGGAGCGCTGTCTTATTCGCAATTTTGACTAACATGTGAAGAGCATAGGAAAATTTACATAGCTTATCGATTTGAGTCCTCCATGACATATCGTTATCAATATGTAGTCCAAGAAATTTTGTAACATTAGTTTCAATTATTTGGTCTCCTATATAGTTTACTTGTAAGTGTGATGGTAATTTTTGTCTATAAGATCAACAACGCTGCTAGCGAGACACACAAGAAATCTGAGACGGATAGTGAGATCTCAGACGAAGACATTGGAATCAGCAACGGATAGTGAGATCTCAGACGAAGACATTGGAACCAGCAACGTGTAATACAGCATAGCAGTACCACAGACAAGAGTCGAGAGGACCGGAGTCAGCCTGGCGGCGACGCTATTAAAAGATGCCCCTCCCATACATAAATATCACCCGTCTCTCCACTAATCCAATGCTTGCTCAAGGCTGTATAGTCGGTAGGCTCTAATAATCCCTCCTATCCCAAGGGCACGTCTTCCCTACCATTATCGCGCCCCCCGGTCTACTCTCTGATATACAATGGTCTCTGTAGTCCCATGAAACATGAGCCCTCCAGGGGCTAGGGTGAATCTTTGGGTTCATTCGAGCAATCGAGTCTGGTCAAACCACGCTGGGGTCGGTGCATTTCATTCATTCATTCATTCATTCAATTTTAAAACTTATAATTTTAGTTTCATTCATCAGCAGTCAAATGCCGTCGCTCCATGACATTATATGCTTATTATATGCCTAGATACAAGGGCACATAGATCCCTCCTATTATCTGTCATAAATAAAGACATGAAAGAGTTTTTGCTGCAGTCGGAGTCAAAAACATTCTTATTTGGTGAACACCTTACTGAAAAAATAAGAACAGCTAAATCGGTGAAAAAATCTGGACAGGATTTGAAGATAGTGGAAACTAAAAAGTTCACCCCTAGACAGAACACATGGGTACCTAGACAGAACACTTATAAAAATAACAAAGCTTTAAACTGGCAGGGCCCTCCTCGCACAGAAGTGAAGAAGAGGGGGGGGCCATCACCCAGGGCACCAGCAATGGACAGAAAGTGGGAGGACAAGAGAAACAATCAGCGTCGCAAATAAACTCACAGGTGGGCAGACTTAAATCTAATTTTTGTGATTGGAAATTAATCACCACTGATCGGGTTATTCTTGATTGGGTTGTAGGGTATAAATACCTATAGGGTAGTAGGGTTGTAGGGTATAAATATATTTCACTCCGTGAAATATATTTATTTTTTTCCGTTTATTTATAAATATTATTAATACAGTATCACACTTATCAAATGGTGCACAAGTTACTACGTGTTTTGATGAAATAATATCTATGAGTTCTTCATCAAATGCGAGGAAATAAGCAGTTCATAACTTAAAAGAAGCAACATATCACCAAACAACAGTGAGTCACACCTGCGCGAGCTGCTACTATTCGCCGATTGGTGGTGAGTCAGAACATACGACACGGCTCGGTGCGCTACCATATAAGGTCACTAATCCACAATTGCGCCGCTCACTAAGACACAGGTACGAAATACTGATTGCTAATTTTGCGACCATATTATATGTGAAAATAGCTAATTGGAGTTTGGAACTACACCTCATTGACGGGAGTGCTGGTTCGAATCTGAAGAGCGAACATTCTTTTTGCATTTTTTTTATTTTGATTATTGCTTGCCTTTTTGTTGTAATGTTTGTAATGTATCGACCACCAGAGGGAACAAAAGGCAAGCTCTTGGATCTCCACCTCAGGCGACCACTGAAAATGTATTATCGCGTGATGATGTTCGTGAAATTATCCAGGAAGTAATGAAGACTGAATTATCGATAATGTTGTCTAAACTTAATGAAACCATGATTGCAACACTGAACAGAGAGTTGCAGCCAATCAATGCGAAAATTGATGCCATGGATGACTCTATGAAATTTATGAACAGTCAGTATGAAGACCTATTAAATGAGCATGCTTCATCTAAGGATATCATCATAGAACTGCAGAAGGAGAATCTTGAAATGAGCAATAACATCAATTCGCTGAAGGTGCGCGTAGATCAGCTGGAGCAGCAAACCCGATCTAACAATATTGAAATTCAATGCTTACCTGAGAAGAAACACGAAAATCTTTTAATATTGTGTCAGAAATCTCTAAAGTGTCTGGATGTGTCGTGGAAAACAGAGATATTTTGCATTGTACCAGGGTTGCCAAACTCAACCCTAATAATACCAGACCACGTTCAATAGTAGTACAGCTGGCTTCCCCTCGACTTCCCGATCAATTCCTGGCGTCTATTATTAATTTTAATAAAAACAATAAGGACAATAAACTGAACAACGTGCATCTCGGATACTCTGAGCCAAAAACAGCTATTTTCGTGACTGAACATCTGTCGCCAACTTACAGGGCTCTGCACGCTGCCGCAAGGATCAAAGCTAGAGAGCTTGGTTATAAATTCGTGTGGATTCGAGGTGGTAGAATTTTTATGCGTAAAGTACAAGAATCGGAGCACATTATGGTTAGAAACATGGACACCTTAAACAAGTTAATTTAGTTCATGTCATCATTTATTGTAATTGCATTGGCATTAATCATAGTTAAAATTCTCGGCTCTAAATATTAGTATTTATTACCAAAACACAAGAGGTCTACGCACGAAGACTCATAATTTTTGTCGTCAATTATCTTTAGAGAACTATGACATTGTTGTATTGACTGAAACATGGCTAAATAGTAGTGTTCTGAGCGCGGAGCTTTTTGACGATAGGTATATTGTATACAGAAGAGATAGAGATGGTAGGAAAAAGGATGGAGGTGGTGTATTAATCGCCGTATTAAAGAAAATTAATTCAAAACGTATGGTTCACTGGGAAAGCCAATGTGTGGATCTTTGGATAACTATTGAAGTGCCGTTTATGAAACATTTTCATCGAATAGCTCTGTGCGCAGTCTACTTACCACCCCGTGTTACGTAGTACCTTGGACAATTTTTTGGACTGTTGTAAAGTCTGTCTGTTATTTGAACAGACAGACTTGCACGCCTGTATTGTTGGTGATTTTAATTTAGGTAACATAAAATGGAACTTGGTTAATGACTCAGTGAATAGTTATACTCCTACTGGCATTAGTAATGTACTAATAGACTTTACTCACATGCATAAATTGACACAACTTAATGGCATTAAGAATGTGTCTGGACGAATATTAGACCTGGTATTAACTAATTTACCCTCCGGTAGCGTTACTGCGGCCCTAAATTCCCTCAGCAATATTGATGTCCACCACCCTCCGATCGAAATCCTGTTTAAAGCGAGTGAAGAAACCCGACTTCCTTACAACCCTCAGACTACAAGAACTAATTATTATAAACTTGATTACATAAAAATTTGCGAGAATCTAAATGATGTAAACTGGGATAAAACATTTGAGGATATGACTGATGTTAATGAAATGCTTCGTGTATTTTATGACAGGCTACTAGATATTATACATATTCACGAGCCTTCCGGGCCTACCTTTAAATATAAAAAATATCCTCCTTGGTTCAATAAAGGCTTGATAAGAGCTCTCAAAGAAAAGGAAAAAATAAGGTCTCGTTACAAAATCTATAGGAACCCAAGGGATGAACTCGAACTCAAATTATTGGGAAAACGGTGTTCCAAATTAGCTATTGACAGTTATAATGATTACATAAAAGACATAGAAAATGAAATAACCAAAAATCCGAATCGCTTCTGGTCGTACATTAAGGATAAAAAAGGAGGCTTTAGCTCTTTTCCTGCTACAATGACTAACGGAACCTTATTTACATCTGATGGTCCACAAATATGTGAAATGTTTGCGTCAAATTTTTCCTCCGCGTTTAGCTTTACGTTAAGCGATGCGAATGCGACCCATAGTGAGCCGCAGTCCGATTTTTTTTATAATCTGAAGAATAACAGTCTACCACTAACGGCACCTGTGATTGATCGCGAGAGTCTGCTGAACAAGCTTAAATTATTGGATCTTCGCAAAGGCGCTGGCCCTGATTGTATTCCGCCAATATTTATTTATAAGTGTGCCCCCGCTTTGGTATCCCCTTTAACACTGATCTTTAACAAATCTCTTAGCTCAGGTATCTTTCCTGACTTATGGAAAAAAGCTAAGGTTATTCCAATTTATAAGAGTGATGAGAAGGAAAACGTTAAAAATTATAGACCTATCTCTATCTTGTCAACTTTTGCCAAGGTTTTCGAATCTTTGGTTTGTCCATACATTCAGACCCACTTTAAACTCTATTTGAGCTATTCTCAGCATGGTTTCATGGGTTCTAGGTCTACTTGCACTAATCTAGCGACTTTTACTGAAATGATATCGGATGCCATTGACTGTGGCAAGGAGATAGACGTGATTTACACCGACTTAAGCAAAGCTTTTGACCGCGTGCCTCACCATATACTTCTGTCGAAGTTATCTGCGTATGGAATCACCGGTACACTCTACAATTGGCTAAAGTCTTATCTCGAAAATCGTTTCTTCTTTGTTGCAGTTAATGGTTTCCAATCTGGAACCTACAGGACGTCATCAGGGGTTCCCCAAGGTTCACATGTTGGACCAGTTCTGTTTATTGTTTTCGTTAACGATATCCCGCACTGCCTAAGATTCTCAGAATGTTTTATGTATGCAGACGACCTTAAATTCTCTAGGATAATTGAATCTGAAAACGATAAAACATTGCTTCAGAGGGACTTAGACTCGTTAGTTCAATGGTGTAACGACAATGAAATGAGCTTAAACGTCAAAAAATGCTACCACGTAAAATACACCCGGAAAAAGAAACTTACGGCTAGTGTATATCATGTGGGCCCTAACGTTATCCAAGAGGTGGATCAAATAAGGGACTTAGGAGTTGTTTTTGACAACACCTTGACATTTGTACCTCATGTTGACGGCGTCATCAAAAGGGCTTCTAGAATGCTGGGATTTGTTGTAAGGAATGTTGCTGGTTTTAAGCGCAGTCGGACAAAGATCTTGTTGTACAACTGTATCGTTCGTAGTATCCTAGAATACTGCAGTACAATTTGGAGACCTCATTACTCCACGCACATCCTTCGACTGGAGCGAATACAAAAGAGATTCCTCCGGCATCTGGTCTATGCCAGCGGAAATGCAAAAAGGATACGATCTTATGAAGCCCGACTATCTTATTTTAAGATGGTCTCATTGGAGAAACGTAGAATAATCATCGATTCATTATTCCTATATAAGCTCCTCCGATGCAAAATTGATTGTCCCCTTTTACTATCCAAGTTTCAGTTTCGGGCCCCTGCTAGACTCCCTCGTGCTCCTGTTACTCCTTTATACCCTCCACTCCGCAGAACAATACTTGGTGCAAACTCTGTCGTTCCTCGTCTTTGTAAATTGTTAAATGGCTTCAGCGATCTTGTTGACGTGCATTTTGATTCATATGCCAAGTTTCATGGAACAATTACTAGTAATGTATAATTTTATTTTTTCTCGATTTTGTTCTCTTTTTTTTTTATTTTGTTATAACTGAATTTTACTTTAGCTGTTTATTTTAGTTTTATATTCCATCACGTAATTATATTTTTATTTAAACTTCCTAATTTTAGTTATTATATTATATTAGTTTCATAGTTTAGTGCTTGTGGCACACCTAATATGTTTATGGGGCATGCGGTGCTAACCTGTAAGAAATTGTTACACTAACCTTAGATTATATTAGATATTACTTTAACTATTTACAGTGTAAACAATTGTTGGTTGGCCAATAAAGGAAAATAAAATAAATAAAATAAAATTCCATTTCACACTGAGCCACACCAGAGTTACACTCCTGTTAATGACAAATTTTCCAAACTGGAGTCCTTACAGATAAAATCCGAAATTAATAAATTACTTTCTTTAAAAGCAATAGCAATGTGTCAACCTATAGATAACCAGTTTTGCTCACCAATTTTTCTGGTTACAAAGCCCAATGGAACTTTCCGTTTTATCTTAAATTTAAAAAAGTTAAATGCTTTTGTTAAAACAGATCATTTCAAGTTGGAAGACTACCGAACAGTCTGTAAACTTTTACAGAAAAATGATTTTCTTGTAACATTAGATTTAAAAGATGCTTATTACATGGTCAACATAAATAAGGATAGTAAGAAATACTTAAGATTTATTTTTCAAGGAATATACTATGAATTTAATGTTTTACCTTTTGGATTATGTACGGCCCCATTAACATTTACAAAAATAATGAAACCAGTAATAGCTTACTTAAGAGAAAAAGGCTTTATATCAGTCATATATTTAGATGATTTTCTATGTATAGGAAATAGTTACTTACAATGTTTAGAAAATATGCAGTCAACAGTAAATATACTAGAAAAATTTGGATTTATAATTAACAAAGAAAAATGTGATCTTATACCAAAACAACAGTGTAAGTTTCTAGGTTTAATTTTCAATACCATTGACATGACTCTTGACATCACTGAAGAAAAAAGAAATAACAGTTTGAGGTTAATAAAAGAATTATTAGCTAAAAGTCAAATTAAGGTTAGATTTCTAGCTCAGGTTATTGGAACTTTAATATCTGTTTGCCCAGCTATTAAGTATGGTATTCTCTATACTAAAGAACTCGAGCGACATAAATATCTTATTTTAAAAGACAATAATGACAATTATGATTTAAACACAACATTTAATGCTGCATGCATACAAGATCTTGAATGGTGGTCTATAAACACAGCTAAATCGGGCAATCCAATTAGAAAGAACATTTTTGAGTTAGAAATATTTACAGATGCCTTTCCACAGGGTGGGGAGTGTCCTGTGACTCTCAGACTGCCCATGGCCGATGGACTGCAGATGAAGCTCGGCTTCATATTAATTCTTTGGAATTATTTGCTGCTTTCTTTGGGTTAAAATGTTTTGCCAGACATTTAAGAGATTGTGAAGTTCTATTAAGAATTGATAATATGACTGCAGTAGGTATCGTACATTAACAGATTAGGAGGAGTTCAATATCCCCACTTACATAAAATAACTAAGAATATTTGGCAGTGGTGTGAATCTAGAAATTTATGGATTTTTGCTACTTACATAAATACCAAAGATAATGTGATAGCAGATTTTGAATCTAGAAGAGAACTAAGCAATACAGAATGGGCACTAAGTGATACAAATTATCAAAAGATCATTTCTTTATTTGGTGAACCTTCAATTGACCTGTTTGCATCACGGACCAATACAAAGTGCCATAATTATGTATCATGGCACCCGGACCCAGGGGCTGTGGCAGTGGATGCCTTTACCTTGCATTGGTCTCACTATCATCAATTCTATGCTTTCCCTCCATTCTCTATGGTTCTTAAAACCATAGAAAAGATAATAACAGATAGAGCAACAGGGATTGTAGTAGTTCCCCAGTGGATCACTCAACCATGGTTCCCAATATTTATTAGATTGCTGATAAAGGAACCCATGATATTCCAACCTTCTAAAGATCTCCTCACTTTGCATAATTCCAGATTGTCACACCCCCTTCACCAGAAATTGACATTGATGGCAGGAATATTATCAGGAAAACATTTATAGACCATGGAATCAGTGATGATGCAGTGCATATTATGATGAACTCAATATCCAAAAGTACATTGAATCAATACTCACCTGCAATTGTAGCATGGGCTAAATACTGTAAGTCAGAAAAGATAAATATTACCAAGCCCACCATTACTGAGGTTATTCAATATCTCACTCTGAGATTTCAGGAGGGAGTTTCCTATGGAAGTTTAAACTCCCTTAGATCTGCTCTAGCTTTAATTATAGGACCACATTTAGGTACAGAGGACAAAATCAGAAGACTCTTCAGAGGTTTCTTTAAATTAAGACCTCCTAAACCTAAATATAATAATACTTGGGATGTATCATACTTACTCAATTATATTGAAAATAATTACATTCACCAAACTGATTTACAAATTGTAACCAAAAAAGCTGTGACTTTATTAATGTTAGCCACAGGTCAAAGGGCACAAACGATCTCATTAATTAATATTAATAATATAGTGATCAAACAAGACTGCATAATGATTAAGATTGATAAGTTAATTAAAACTTTAGGGCCAAATAGATGCCAACCTTTTTTAACTGTTCCCTTCTTTAATACTAGAATAGGAGTATGCCCAGCTACGGCTGTGGTGCATTATTTAGAATCAACGAAAGGTCTGCGAGACTGTAATAATTTGTTTATATCAACTAAAAAGCCTCATAAAGCTGTGAGCTCCAGTACAATCAGCCGTTGGGTCAAAAAAGCTATGGAAGAGAGTGGAATTGACATTAGCACATTCTCAACGCACAGCACTCGCCATGAAACAACATCAGCCGCCTACAGTAAGGGGGTTAATATCGACGATATAAGAAGAGCGGCTGGTTGGACTGGGGAGTCAACAATTTTCGCTAGATTTTATAATAGACCTATAATCAACAATAGAAGCTTCTCTGAAGCAATTTTTTGTAGTAACGAAAATAATACAACTTGAATTGTAATTTTCTTTTGTATTAATAAAAGAGGACTAATTATCTAAGTACATTTATGATTGTCTGTAAATGATTGTCTGTAAGAAACATTAAAAATAACTCGTGTTATTTTATGTATAAAAATAAATAATTATTGATTTTACAACTGGTCTTTGAACATCTACACTAGTTTTCCATCATCATCGAGGACGAGGCAATAACGAGTATAATTGAATAGTCAAACGAACTTACCTGTAAGTGAAGTTCGACGGTAATTATACGAAGTTATTGCCTCGTCCGAAGATGATGAGTCCCACCCGACCCTAACATTCCATGCTATATAGTTATATGAGCATGGACCCTATGTTGTAAAACCAATAAATTGCTATGAACTTAATGAAGATTGTTACAGATGACAGCACACCCGCATAAGGATGTGTTTGTTTTTACTATATTCTTCCAAATTATGTGACGCCACAGACTATAAAGTCGAGACTACACTAGTTTTCCATCATCATCTTCGGACGAGGCAATAACTTCGTATAATTACCGTCGAACTTCACTTACAGGTAAGTTCGTTTGACTATTAAATTATTGAGTGACAAGGCATACTATTCTGTTAGTGAATATCTTAATGACAAATTGAAATAATATTTATATAATTGTGTATCTGTCTGTATAATTAAAATGTTGCTTCCATAAGATAATGATATTCTGTATTGACATTTTTTATTTAATTTTATTATTGTAGGTTATTATTGTAAGTAAGATTGTGACTATACTACTGTTGGGCATGAAATTGTCACAGGTAGGTACTTACATTAGCCTTGTTTATTTTACATTTTCGTTTTGTTAAAATGTGACATTTGATTACGCAAACAATTTTGTATGCCTTCTGGCGGGACGTAGTAGGGATCAAAATTTAATTGTAAACATCTATATGTATAATTTTTTACCCTATGTTCACAAAATGAATAAATAAATTAATGAAATGCAGAGAGCTGTAGGAATGCTACAAGCGGGAAGAATCAGTCCCAGGTATCTCGGCAATTTAGTGTCAATAGGAGCTTGAGTTGTCGTCTTTGGCAGCGTTACGTTAATACTGGGGATCCTGCTGAGCAGCACTAATACTGAATAAAAAAAAATCTATATATATTTTATACTAATGACGTGAAGTATACAACTGCTCGACAGGACCGATACATACAACTGACTGCAAGACGTCAGCCGATGTGAATTCTCAAGCGGTGTTGTTGTTAGCCACCAAACCACGAGAAATAGGGTGCATGAATACGGCTTACGAGCACGTCGCCCAATTAGGCGCCCAGTGCCCACCTATACGCAATGGGAATCGCGCCCGTCGAAACACTTGACATGGACCCAGAAGCAATGGGATAAAAAAATATTTTGCGATGAGTTCCGGTTTGGATTTAGGCCTGATACGAGAAGGCTAAGAGTGTATCGTCGTCCCGCAAATGCTGAACGACTGAGATGCGTCCAGGAAGTGCACCCTTACAGTGGCTCCACAGTGTTGGCATGGGCGGGTATTATGAAGAACAGAACAATTGAGCTCGTTTTTGTAGAAGGCAATATTAACGCTGAAAGTTGCGTTGAAGATGTCCGTTCACCCATTTGCACAAAATCTTGGCTCAGAAATTCCTCTCTAAATTATTCGAATCGGACCTTTCGTTTAGAAGTTACGACGCGACGGGTATAAAAATTCTAAAAGCAAGAAAAATCCCGCGGTGTGAGCGAAATTGAATAGTAGTTTGTAATAAATAAATAAATAAAAAGATCGCAATAATTAGTTTTCGGAAACTATCTTTTAAACGGGATTTCGTTATCTTCGCTACCAAAGTTCCACTCTCTCCAGTGTTGAACTTTGTAGGCGAAGATACGAAATCCACGCGGACGAAGTCGCGGGCGAAGTGCTATTTATGCTAGTTAGCGTTTTATAAGCATTGATACTTGGACACACTACACTATCGAGACGGGGTCTCCGTGCCTCGGAAAGCACGCTACGCCGTTGCTTGTACCCGGCTCCAGCTGTCAGCGGCGTAGCTAGGCTTAACTTTGATAAAACATGTTGTGCATAATGATCCTTGTTGGTCGAAATAAACGAATTTTATTTTTTATAGCGATTTGGGTATTTTATAAAGTAACTCGCTGTCGGAAAGCACCATTTGGTGAAGTGGAACTGATGATGCAGACCACAGATGGCCACCAGAACTATTTTAATAAGTATTTAACGAGTTGAGATTCGATTAGGTACTTTAATATGGTTGTTGAGCAATTTAGCTCGTCATAATGTATATATTATAGCGAGTGGCATTTCTCCTGGTTCTTACCAGGAGAACTCCTCAACAATTAACGTCCCTGCATCGGAAAAAGCAATATATTGTAAAAGGTGATGTGTAGCTGACATAAGCTATTGTAACTTAGATAAATTACAAACTGACCCAGTAAACAGTAAAAATAAAAAACATTTTACAAAAAAAACACTACAAAGTGAAAAATAACTTTAATTTCGGAAGTGGCAAAAAGCAGCCTAAAACACCGACTTCCGAAATTAAAGTTATTTTCCACTTTGTAGTGTTTTTTTGAAATAGGTTGTTTTAAATTTAAAAAAAAACTGGAAACGGCGGCAATGGTTATTGTGTTGATTGTTTTTTTGGAAAAAATAAACAAACTTAACATTCAAATTCAACCTTCTACCACAGATTTGTTCAGTTGCCGATCTTTACGAATCTCTTTGCAAGTTTTTCGTAGCTGAACGAGAAAATTTTAAGTATTTCAATAAAAAGGCGATGGAGTTAAGCATGTCGAAGGAGTGTAAAAAGACAACCGAATAGGTAGAAAACATATACTTATAGGGGAAAATATACTAAAAGGAGAAACACCCGTTGAAGAAATGAGAATGACTGCGAGTGATACTTTCAGGGTTAACACATTTCTCGTCCTCATTGATAGACTCGTATCCGAATTGGAAAAACGGCAGGAGGCTTACAACAGGTTCAATGACAAGTTTTAATCCTCACCAAAATGAGTGAATTGTCATCATTGTCACGTTTAGCCCTTTTTATGGAAGAAATGTATCCAAAATATTTAAAGACTGACCTTAGTTCAATAATGCATATATTTTCAATTCCAGCTTTCTTCTGAAAGAATTTTGGGAATACCCAGATTCTGGATCATTGAAAAGTCTTCGTCATCTTCGTTGCTGAACAAACAGAATTTGCAAAACATTTATCCAAACTTGGGGATGGCAGTTCACATTGCGTACACCAGCGACAAATTGTTCGGGTGAGAGGGTTTTCTTGCACAGATCGGGTGAAAAATTATCTAAGAAGCCAAGAAAACCTAATTTATGCCTTAGTTCTATTGCTATAAAGGTCAATAAAAATTGTTTCTTAATTATGTTTACCGAAAGTACATGATTGTGTAAGTAGTATTGCGTACCTCACCCTGCCTTATTAGTAGTAATGGTTGAGCTTTTATTAGCTCATAAATGTATATTTATGAGCTAATAAAAGCTCAACCATTACTTAATTTCGAAAATAAATAAACTAATAATTATAATTATAGTTAAGTAAATCGAGTTAATATAAGTAAATCGTTGGGGTGTATAAATAAAGGAACTGACACATCGATCCCCTAGTTCACAATGATACTAGCACTACTTAAACCTACTAAATATTAACACTACCTAGTCTGTACGTAATGGAGGTAGCTGTGTTTGTGGAGTCGAACCCAAATCGTTTTAAACGTCTGGACTGGATGACGTAGTCCACCTAATAGACGCGACAATAACCACCCACCAAAACCAACCACCCCGCCAAAACGGCACTAATGCGCAAGAGTGTCTACTGCGTGGCTCCGGTCATTTATAATAAATTACCTAAGCAATGGAAAGAATTGCCGCTATCATTATTTTAAAACAGGCTCCGAAGCTTTTTAACGCTTAGCAATAGCATACTATAATGTCAGTGAATTCCTTACTGAGAAAGAATTTTGTATAGGTATTGTGTAGTATTTTTGTATTTATAAGTATTGTGTAGTATTTTTGTTAAGAATTTTGTTCAATGTATTTTATAATTACCTATAATTATTGTTTTAGCGTCAAACTTAACTTTTGCATGCCTATTGGTAAAATATGGCTGAACCTATTTATTAATCAATTTATCACCATGTAGGTACTGTACCCATATTTGCAGAATAAACGACTTACTTACTTACTATAATTACGTTAAAAAGGTGGTGTAATTAGAAGAATCGATAGCGCACAAATCATAAAGTTACAATTTCAATGCCGATTTTTTTTAAATTAGTTTGATTGTGAACTGGGTAGGGTATCAAATTGTAGCGGTCGGTAGAGGCGGCAAAATTTGAATAGCCTACTGGCGGCTAATGTGTAAATCCGCCACTGCGTTACGGGTAGTCAGAAGCCCAAACGTCTGACAACCAGTCCCACCAAGGGGTGTCGTGTTATCCAGTAACTGCGTTGTGGAGGTCAGATAAGAAGTCGCACCATGTAAAATACTGGACAGCTGCTTCCGGATAGACTAGAAGCAGACACCAAAATAGTTGGGAAAAGGCGAAGCAGATTGACTTGGGTGCGGTCAACATAAGACAAGTTATGTTTCACAGAATCACAGGTTAATGACCTCTAATTAACGACATTTTAATATTAATATCCGTAACATACCTGTTTCTTTAGCAGCAGCCATCGTTTACTATCAAACAAATCGAAAATCCACACACTAATTGTCAACAGTCTTATCAAAACCGATAAACAGTGAAACACTTCAATTACAATTTAAGTCACAAACACATTAGCTGCTGAAAAGTCGCAATGCAATTTAAAATGTCAAACAAAAAAGATACACAAAAACAAAAAATATATATATTATGTACAACAAATTGATAATACGCGACAAAAATAACACACGAAAGAGTAGCTATTAATTATTAAAACAAGTCATTGACCAAATTACGCGAACCAGTTGTAATTTTTGAAGCGAATTGTGCGCGCCTGAGCTCTACAAGATCAGACGTTTAACTGACGTCAAGTGGCGTCTGTTTATAGCCTAGTAAGTACTAACTTGTTGTTGTTGACATAGTGTCCATCCAGGGGTGGCCAACGTATGGCTCACGTGCCACGGATGGCACGCGACATGCGAAAATGTATGGCATTGATGAAATAAGTTTATGTAGGCTACTAAAACTACATTGCATTTCTAAGTTTATTAAAACAAGGACAAATTAGCTAGAGAAACTTCTCAGACGAGAAATTAAATGACTTAAATTATTATTATACCATCCTACCCAAAAAATATAAGAAAGTTATATTTATATGGTCCCACTACAGGGCAAAGGCATCTTCTCATACAAATAACCCTCCTTTTTTGGCTTCGCCGAAGTCGGGTAACAGGCACGAGCATTGATAACGACGCCTGCTCAAGACGGGTTGACGATTTCAGACTTCTCAGAAAGTACTAATGAGTTGAAGGAGTCACATTGGTACTTGCCCGGATTTGGACAACCTCCTACACATGGCTATACATTTCCAGTATAAGCTTTTTTTTTTTTTTTGGTGGGAAATCATCAAATAACTTCTCCCGCTCTGGGCGGAGCGAGAGGGAGTGTCAGACTTTTACTGACTAAAACCCACCGTGTTCCTTCAGATGCCTGTGTGCCAGAGCCACGATATCCCTTTCGGACAGGCTCGTAACCCTGGCAGGCATTGGCCCTTTCGGACCCCGTCAATTGGTGCTGACGTCTCTTTGAGGCGCGCGTGGAACACAACGCGCCGTCGACCCGGGCCTGGTCCTTATCGGACGGCGAGCTACCCATCGCTCACCGTCCGCAAGCCCGCGCCTACGGTGGCCGGGAATCGGCCTGCGATTCCCGACGCCCAGGGCGTCTCCTGCGGCGACTTAGGGCGGAAGGGCGGGCACCCTGCCTCACCCTCATGCGCTCCGCCTCCTCCTTCGCGAGTATTACTGTTTCGCAGAAGGAGGTGACGGCCTCCCATGCACTCTCGCTCCGAACCATGGCCTGAACCAGGGCCGGACGCGAGAGATCGTCGCCGCCGATCGCCTCCGTGAGGACACGGCGGTGCTCCGCCCAAGCAGGGCAGACCTCCACCGTATGCTCCACCGTGTCCTCCGGGCGATCCACACAGTGGTGACACCCGGGCGTTTCCTCCCGCTTTATCCTGAACAGGAACCTCCCGAAACAACCATGTCCGGTGAGGACCTGCGTCAGGCGGAAGGTGAGGACGCCGTGGCGCCTCTCTAGCCACTCCTCAAAGAGGGGACTTACCGCCGCAATTGTGGCGTGCCCAGCACTGGGTTGCGACAATCGCACTTTCCATGTCGCCATGAGATCCTGCCGGAGCTCCGTCCGCTGTGCCGCGATTTGTTGCGGCAGCGGAGTTTCACCCCGGTTCCAGTATACGCTGACCTCTCATTGTACGGAAATCCTATACAAACGCTGACCTCTCATTGTACGGAAATCCTATACAATGCGATATTTAGCATACACTGGAAATGTATAGCATGTCGTGTAGCCGTGTGTACATGAGCGTGACAAAAAAGTTTTTTACAAGCTTTTTATTAACCTCCTTCGTTCGTATGTGTTCTCAAATTCCCACTTACAAATTGGTAATAAATTTTTCAAGCACTTCTTTATCTAAACTAAATATCACTGGCTCGATGGGGTCACCTTGTTGACAGCCAGCAGCAGAAGGTTGTCCCGATCTGTATCGGGACAACCTTCTGGAATCTGCTACATGATAATTTTAACGTCCCGATAATTTTAAAGGGTGTCTATAACATTGCCAAAGGAAACTATATCCTTGGGATATTTCTTTTTAGGGTTCCGTAGTCGACAAGGAGCCCATATAGTTTCGCCATGTCCCCAGCTTAGCTCAGAGACTCTTAGTACTAGAAAGCTGAAACATATTAATCGCGCCGACAAATAGAATCTTGAAAATATATATTTTTTTTAGGGTTCCTCCCTTGCACGAAAAGTGGGGATGATATTTTGTTTTTCTCATCTATCCTATGGTGTGGGGTATCGTTGGATAGGCTGTTCAAAAATATAGCGGGTGTGTGAAAACCATTTTTCGATTCAGCTTTTTGATTTGCCATTTTTCGATTTGACTTTCGATTTGCCATTTTGATTGATAAAAGTATACTTGTCTTAAACCAAATAATTGCCAAATCTATTTAGTTTGTGGTAGCGGAAAAAAATATGTTATTCTTGAACATATTTCTCAGAACTTGGTTGTTACCAAAACACGTTTAGAAATTAAATCTCGATACAAATTAACAGTAACCTAACCCTTTACTTTGAGTTTCAATCCAAGAACGTCTTATTTGTATGCAGAACATGGTTGTTTTTATTTTCGATTAATCAACTCATTTTTGAGTTAATAAATAATTGCTTCATATTTTGCAATAAATTACAAGCGTTGTGTCATCGCGCTTTTCTTTCTTTTGTATCTTTCGTATGCAGTCTGACAGTGCCAGCGGTTTACCTGTTCTATTCTATTTTTGTTAAATGGCAAGCAAAGCCGGTGTTGACTATTCTGCCAATGTCTAAAGTGAGTTGAGATAACCCTCCTTTTTTGGCTTCGCCGCAGTCGGGTAAATACAAGTGTGCATTGTAAAAACTAAAAATAAAAAGATACCAATATCAGCGTCTTTTAAGGCAAGTCGTTGATGACATGAATGTCACCTTGGATATTCCAATATGGTTTTAGCCATTGACTACCCTTATCTTTATTAGTAGGCCATCCCTCCAAACAATATTTTTTAATAATTGTAACTCACTGTACTTGTCAGTTGCTTGGCTAATTTTGTCTTTGTATTCTTGGGTAGTTGCCAAATTAGAATACAAAGAATTGACATGACATACTAGATCAGATTATACTTCGGAATATACCTAGTTTTCTTTTAGGGCAGTCCTAGACAATGTATCAGAGATGTTCATCTCTTTACCGGGTACAACATGAATTACATTTAAATCATATGCTTGTAGTGCAAGCATCATTCTCTGCAACCGTGCAGGTACATCATGAAGAGGTTTTTTGAATAAGTAGACTAATGGTTTGTGATCAGTATGCACTGTGACTCTTTTACCATAGACATATAGATGAAATTTTTCACAATCAAATTGAATAGCTAGTAATTCTTTCTCTATTTGTGCAGACCTGTGTAGTTGTTAGAGTTTTGGAACTATACGCTATGGGTTGCTTGTTTTGCATAAGCACTGCACCTAGTGCAGACTTAGACGAATCTACAGATAAAACAATTTGCACATTGGGGTTATAATAAAATAAATAAAATAAAATAATCTTTGTTTCGGTTATGAACAACTTTTACTATGGTAACAAACCTGAAATCGCGAAAAAAAATCAGCAGTTACCTACATTTATGCTACATCAAGAATTCCGATTATTTTGGTTTGATTTCGTTTTACATTTGTTTTTTTTTTGTGAATAAAGTAGGTACCTGTTCTGTTATTTTTTGTGATTTTGTGTTTCATTGTACATTTGGTGAGTTGCGAATCTGGTGAGTTACGAATCTGGGTAGTTAAGAATCTAGTGAGTTGAGAATCTGGTCACTTGCTCATAAGCCTACCATCCATATGGGTTAATAAACAAAAATATAACTTATACATATGTTAGTAAACTTATTTTATATTTTGACACTAGGTTGTTGTTCAAAATGCATCTTTGAACAACATTACCAAACAAAGGAGAGTCGTACCTCCCCGCTATGGTCTTCAGGATGGAGTTGGAGCCTTCCCGCACTCTGCAGAGCAAATAGGCAGATTTCTGTCTGACGATGGCGTGGAAGCCATCGCGACGTGTGCTTGTGCAAACATACCTGATGCACTGCAGAAACGGGGCAGCCCCATCAACATCCTGAACCCGTTGTTATATTGGACCCGTAGGGCGCTGATAGCCCGCTGAGTATAGTTATTCCACAGGCTGCACGTGTTACATTTTAACACCATACTGCGATCGCCAATCCGCCGCCAAGCGTGGTGATTACGGTAAACCCTCCAAATGTTGGGGGAGGCCTATGTCCATCAGTGGAGGTCTTTCGGCTGAAATGAAGTAACGATAACGACCAAATGGTGTTTGAAAAGTACACAGATCTCTACTAGAATTATCAAGTTTTATCATCCAAAACCTAATATATGCATCTAGATGGGAAAAATAAGAAGCTCTTTTTAAAATTGACCTTATTTCATCTATAGCTTTAAGTGGATAGTGTTCTCTAATTATTTATACTTGTTAAGATTTCGTGAATCTAAACAAATTCTTAGGGCCCCAATTCTGTATCGGAACTAATATTCCCCGCTTATATCTTTCCACGTGAAACCCATGTATCGGCAAGGAATCGAAATGTCATATTCTGTAAGCTCCTAGGATTTTTTTTAAAGCACATTATGAAATCACGCGTGCGTTTTGAAGTTTTGTTCGACAGTATTTGATCCTTATACTAGTAATTCCAAATACTTAATTTTGAACATCAATAATTTCTAAAGTATCGTTTTTATCTTAATTTGTTATTATTTAGAACATTAAAAACCATATGGCAATTTTTTATTAAACAAAAAAATACAATGACAATATTTTGATAGTGCAGTGTTAAAATTTATTGAGATTAAGCTTTTGAACGTAGTACTCGTACTTACTTACTTACGTGTTTTCAAAAGCTGTCCGAGTGAGTTTTGTATTTGGTTTGAGGATTCTTGTAGGTTTTGAAAGAATATTACTTACTTACCAACAATATCTGATTAGACCATTGTGATTGAAGGTAACAATCGTAAGTGTTATCATTTGCCACCTATTTACATTATTTTTATAGGTACTACTTTTTACTAGCTGTAGTTACATAGCGAAAAGTTGAGTTGGAGCAGCCAACATAAATTTTTCGTATTGAAATAAATGATTTATGTTAATGTGAGAATAGACTGTATATTAATATATAATACTAAATTATTAAAAGAAAGGCGCTTTTTAAAATGGTAGTTATTTTTACTTTCTCTCTTTTTTTTTTTTTTTTTTTTCTTTTTTTTCCTTCTGGCTTCGCACGGTTTGTGCATTTAGCCAATGTCAAGTTTTAGTTCTTGTTTAATATTGATGAAATGAATAATAAATGCATGATGATGATATCCCCGCCCACTCCCCTTGAGTTTCAGTAAAGATGTGGCACTTTACTGAGTCCTCACGCGGACTTCTTGAGAGAACTTGAAGCGAAGTTGCACTGTTTTGTTTCATTTGCCTACACTAATGCACGTTCACAAACACTTAATGGTTAATAATCCACCATTATTACACATTAATATTCGGCTAAACACAAATTTTGGAAAATTAAACAAACTGCTGAACATGACGCTTCACTTTCCCGCCAAGAAGCCTTTCTCTCTTAACTGGTAAAACAAAAGATAATGCAAAAAACATAAACATCAAAAGACAAAATAATATCAAAAACATAGACAAAACTCAAAAAGGTGCGTTATGCACATGCTCCCTATTTTGCGGTTATCTAGTGAATAGCCGCTGTCAAAGAGGTACCAAAATCAAATCAAATCAAAAATATTTTTATTTCACATAAGCCTACATGGGCACTTATGAAACCTCAGAAGCTAGGTGCACGGTTCCAATTGGTCGTTTCCTATGGAGAAGAGCCGGCAAGAAACTCCACGGTTACTCTTTTAAAAAAAAAATGGCTTTTACAATATTTTCAAAGTATGAGAGGACAGCGTAGGCCCGTCAAAATTACCAGGTACTTAACAAAATAGAAAATGGTCTACAGATCTACAGTATATTAAGCCTACAACGTCCTCACATTAACAAAAAAAACGATATAAAATATGATTAAAATAATAAAAGTTAGAGCCTTGTTGAAATCAAAAAACATCGGTTTTGTCAAGGAAGTATGTAAAAAATAAATAACATAAACATCGCAACTTGGGAGCAGTTAATAGACATTTATATATTTTTGCCGTTAATGAGGTACCAGGGAAGCCACATGTGCAGAAGGAATGAATGCCAAACTTCCTTGTCTTCAACGTAGTCTTTAATCTTATAATATGCTTTTTTGATAAGGATACGTTTGACGTGGGTTTTGAATTTTCCATCGCTAAGTTCTGTAACAGACTTTGGCAACTTGTTATAAAAGCGGATACTGTTAATAAGAAATGACTTGCTTGTTTTAGGTAATCTAAATTTGGGTATCACAATTTCATGTTTACTACGTGTATTTATATTATGGAAATCGCTTCTTATTTTAAAAAGGCCTAAGTTTGTGCGAACATATAAAATACTTTCTAAGATATAAAGAGAAGGTAGAGTTAGTACTTCAATTTCTTTGAGGACCCATTCTATAGACCGCGCGGATTGCCCTCTTTTGTAAAATGAAAATTGAATCCACGTCGGCTGCCGATCCCCACAGCAAAACGCCATAAGACATAATACTGTGGAAATAAGCAAAGTATACTAACCTAGCTGTGGCTATATCTGTCAACTGCCTTATTTTTCTTACTGCATAAGCAGCTGAACTTAATCTACCTGAAAGAGCTCTAATGTGGGCACCCCACTGCAATTTGGAATCTAGAGTAATTCCTAGAAATACAGTTTCCGTAATAGCATCTAGTTTCTTGCCATCAAGTTTTAAATTTAGACCCACTTGGGGTACATTTGGTAATGAGAACTTAAGACATTTTGTTTTGTTCGCATTAAGTAAAAGATTATTAGCTGCAAACCATTTCGAACTGCGAAACATTTTTGCAAACCATACTAAAAGCTGCTATTATATTATAAACTACTAGCTGACTCGTGCCCACTCCGTTGGGCGGTAAACATTTTTACTCTATGACACTCACAAATAACGTGGCTTTCTATGCGTAAAAGAACACCTACCCTAACTACATGAAAAAAAAAAAAAATTCTCATAAACATCTACTAAATAGTCCGAACAAAGCCTAAACCTTTTTTTTTGATAGGTGAGCCCGTTCTTGAGTTATAAAATTACAACGAAAAGTGGCATTGATTTTTATAGATATAGATTCTGCTTGACGGAAAACATCCTGCTGTCCGACTTCTCTTGCTAGACTACCATCGAAAGGCGACTCATGCATGCACAGAGATGGATTTATTTGGACACATTTATTTCAATACGAAAAATGTATGTTGGCTGCTCCAATGATTGAGCTTCACTGAAGTAGCTTTCGCTCTTTGTTGCTGCTTAATTTCTATAAAATATAGAAAATAAGCAGCAAAAAAACCATACGAACGCGATACTACTCATAGCGATACGCGTACGCGAGCTAGCGCACGGACGTGTTGTTGGCGGTATAATTACCTACTTAAAAACAATTATAATTTTTTTTACTTACGGTAATATCTTCCTAAATGGATAAGAAATGTGACGGCTGTGATGATGTGATCATAGATTTGTTAAATATGCAGTGTTCACAAGACAAATGTAAAAAACTGTATCATCTGAATTGTCTTGCTTTAACGGAGGTGCAGTTCAGGGCATTCACGCAGGATTACAAGAACAGATGGATATGTCCAGAATGCACATGCACTATCCCAAAGAAAGGTAATTCGGAAACACCGGTCCGAGGAAACACAGTGATGGACGAAACGTTTACACCAAGCTACGTAAACACTGAGCGCGGCAGTCGTCGCAACCACAAGGAAATTACAGTGATTGATAACGGGAACCAAGTGCTTGATGAACTACGGGAGTTTCGCTTAGAGATTCGAACTCGCCTGGATGAGCAAAGGAAGGAATTCATACTACTGCAGAATAACTTAGTTAACACAGAAACGGAATTAAGAGATGTAAAAAGCATACTGAAGGTAGTTCAAGAAAAAGCAAATAAAGTGGATATTTTGGAAACTAGAATTAAAGTATTATTAGAAAAAAATTAACAATTGGAAGCCAGTGCTAGTGCCAGAAATATCATGGAGAAAAGTGACACTGAACGAGGATCTAAAATACCGGCAGTGTCATTTGCAAACGTAGTTAAGGAAAGTCAAACGGAGGTAATTAGTAAATTGGTACCAACAAAGGAATGTGTGGCCACGAAATCGGTAATTACCGAAAAAAAACAGGAAACATTTATTGAGAATATAAATAAGTCAGTAATTGTTATAGAAAAAGAAAATGAAGATCCGGAAAAAGAAGAAAAATGGACATTAGTAAACAAAAAAAAAAAAAACAAATATCCGAATAGCGATGTGAGAAAAGGAGGAAGCACGGGTTCAACTGAAATTCAGGGAACTGAGAAAAAGAAATATTTGCATGTATGGCGTCTGCAGAAAGAAACGACTGTGGAAAGTTTAGAAAAGCACGTGAAGAGACTATATGGAGAGGCAATACCGGTTAAAATAGATAAAATAATACATAAGACGGAAAGAGACTATGATTCCTTCATTATAGGAGTCCCGGAAAGCAAGTATGAGCTTTTGTGTCAACCAGAAAGTTGGGCAATAAATATTGAATTTTGCGAATGGGTGTGGTTTCGGAGACAAACTAATAAACCAAAACTCCCGGAGTTAAGCCTTCTACATACCGGGGCGACTTGTCGCGCGACGCGACGCGACACAAAGGCACCGCTCGTCCCACGACACGCGGGGCCTTTGTGCCGTGTCGCGTCGCGCGACAAGTCGCGCTGGTATGTAGAAGCCTTAAATCGGTGGAGTTAGTGTACCAAAATGTAAGGGGTCTCCGCACTAAATTAGGGGAGTTTTATATAGGAGTTTTGTCTTCAAACGCAAACTTATTTGCCATAACGGAAACAGGTTGCAATGAATCTATTTATGACGCAGAATTAATTCCACCTGGATACTCCATTATACGATGCGACCGAGCAGATGGGCGGCAACACGGAGGCGAATGTCTCGTGGCCACACCGCGTTTTGAGCTGCGACGAGTGTCTATACCTGGTGACGTCAACATCGATAATCAGGTGTTTGAACTAGTTTTTGCATCAGTGTACCAACGTAATAGTTTTTTTTTTTTGTTATGTGTTGTTATCCCGCCTAACAGTAGCGAAAATGAATGCATGGTATTATTTAGGATTATTGAACAGTTGTGTAAGTGTTATAATGACACGATAATAATGAGTGACTTCAACTTGCATTCTTGTCCTGTAAACATTCTCAATTATTTTGAATGTTTTCAAACTTATTGTGGATTTACTCAGAGTAACAACGTAGATAATTGCAATGGTCGACAATTAGATCTAGAGTTGAGTACATTCGCGGAGGAAGGGAGTGTGAGCGTGCGCGCGGCGGAGGCGCCACTCGTGCCGGTGGACGCGTATCACCCGCCGCTCGATGTGTCGGTGAGTCTGCGCGTGCGCCAGCGCCGCGGGCTCAGCAGCACTGACGGCGGATACACATGAACCCGTATGCTGGAATTTTAATAAAGCAGATTTTTTCGTATTATACTCATCAATTGCGGCCGTAGATTGGGCTCCAATGTATGAGTTAGATTTGCAAATGAGTTTAAATTATTTTTACAAAATTATTAATTCGATTTTTGATGACTGTATTCCAAAGAAAAAGCGAAGTCATGTAAGCTCTAGGTATATTTACCCTGAGTGGTACACTGTTGAAATAATTCGCAACATAAAAATAAAGGCTGTTCTACATAAACAATATAAAACAAGTGAGTTAGGGACTGATTACGAAGCGTTTGCGCAGTGTAGAACCGTAGTTAAAAATTTGATTTTAGGCGCTCGGGAACAGTATGAGCACCGTGTTGAAGATCAAATGCTGGTAGATCCAAAGTCGTTTTGGAATTATGCAAAATCTAGACGAGGTAGTAGAAGTCAGAAAAAGATTTTAAAGAATGGCGAGGCGTTGACTGACGAACAGTGTGTTCAGGAGTTTGCTGAGTACTTTTATTCGGTGTATAGTACAGAGCAGCCTGAGTTGGACGTAAGTGCGGCTATGACGGAAGCGGGCGGGGAGAACGGAGCGGCGCGGGTACATCTGGATCACTTACAACTGTCGGACGTATGTTGCGCGCTTCAACAGCTTAAACCGAAAAAGTCTTCTGGGCCGGACGGCATTCCGCCTTACATCTTTAAGGATTGTCGATCGGTGCTAGCCAAACCACTGCAATACATTTATAATACCAGATTCTGATATAAATATATTCTTTAGGAAATCACAAATATTATTGGATAAAACACGTAACAGCGACAAATATAAAAATATTCTATGTGGCGACTTTAATATAGATATTCTAAGCGATAGTAAATATAAGAATACATTCATCGATATTCTATACAATTATGACTTAAAAATACACATAAGTAAACCAACTAGGCAAAATTCTTGCATTGACAATATTATAAGTGACATCAAAGAAGCAAAAGGTGAAACACATGAATTAGGATTATCAGATCACAATACCGGACAAACATTATCGATAAAATTAGAAACAAAAATAATTTAATTCAAAAGCATTGGTCTGCATACAAAAGGGACCTGAGTAAAGACAATATAGAAAAATGTAATTACTATGTTAGTAAGCTATCTTTTTCAGAAGTGTACCTGGAAACAGACGTAAATAAAGCCTTTTCATTATTGCACGATGAACTTTGTCTATAAATATAAATTAAGATGAACTCTAACTCTCTTAACCCAAAATGGATAACTAAAGGTCTAAAAACGTCATTTATATTAAAGAGAAAACTACAAGGTATCTATTATAAAAATAAAACTACCCACAATAAACAACAATTTAGAAAATATAGCAAAAGACTAAGGCAATGTGTAAATACGATACAAAGGGATAGTAATAAAAAATACATAGAGAAAGCACAATAAATGTAAAGCTACATGGAAAATAATAAATGATAAACTTAAACAGAACAATGCTAGTACTGAAATTAGAGAAATTTTGGATGGGGAAAATATAGTAAAAGAAGGTGATGATATAGCAGCATACTTTAACAATTACTTTATCAACATTGCTAAAAAGGGAAATGCCCAAAATCCAAAAAATAAACATGTTTGCAATAAAACTGTTGTTAACTCAATTTATCTAGAGCCAGCTACTTGTATGGAAATATTTAGGACAGCTATGAAATTACGAAACACTAACTCAGTCGGATATGATAACATTAGTACTAATATGATCAAACAAAATTTATTAACTTTAACAGAACCCTTGACATACATAATTAATTTATCTTTGGAAAAGGGTATATTCCCCGACAGTTTAAAATTTTCTGTTGTAAAACCCCTTCACAAAAAAGGATCGAGATCAGAGGCAAACAACTATAGACCAATTACTTTGGTTCCCATACTTTCAAAAATATTTGAGAAAGTAATGAGCAAAAGGCTTATAAATTTTTTAGGGAAACATGATGTATTATGTAGTCAACAGAACGGTTTCATTAAGCAAAAATCTACAACTTTGGCATGTTTTAAATTAGTGAAAGAAATTATGGATGCTATCAATAAAAAAGAAATCCCAGTAGCAGTATTTTTGGATATGAGTAAGGCGTTTGATATGGTGTGTCATGAAACCTTACTGCGTAAACTTGAGCAATATGGCATACGAGGCGTTGCTTATAGTTGGTTCGAAAGCTACCTAAGAGGACGACAACAATGCACGGAGATTAAAAAAATGTGTTTCGAAACTAACACCCAGAAAACCTTTAGGTCACCGTACTTAGCTAACTACTGTGGTGTACCACAGGGCAGTGTCCTTGGCCCTTTATTGTTTATAATATATATAAACGAACTGCCGAACTCCACGATCCAATATACTATATTGTTTGCAGATGATACTACCATATTGACAAAAGAGAAAACTCTAGATGACAGTAAAATAGTTACAAATAAAGCATTAACAGATTTAATAAATTGGCTAGATATGAATAACTTAAAAATAAATACAAATAAAACCAAATTTCTAAAATTTTTGCCATATAATAACAACAAAAAATTAGGAAATGAAACGAAATTAAGTTTAAAATACAATAATAATGACATAGAAGAAGTTAATAATATCAAATTTTTAGGAATAATTATGGACAAGCATTGCAATTGGAAAGCTCAAGTAGATAATGTATGTAAGAAATTAAATAAATTCGTATTTGCACTTAGGAGGATCAAACATTTAACAGACATTCAAACAGCCTTATTGGTATACCATAGCCATTTTTGTTCTGTTTTAAGGTATGGAATAACTGTATGGGGGAATTCAACAGATGCCCAGAGGGCATTCATAGCCCAAAAAAAGTGTGTTAGGTCAATTTATAATCTTAAGTGGACAGACTCTTGTAAACCTGTATTTATTAAGCAAAAGCTGCTAACCCTCCCGTCTTTATATGTATTTGAAACCTGCAAATTTGTAAGAAATAACTACTCGCTTTTTGAAAAAGATGAAAAGGCTATGTCAAAGAGGAAAATAGTACAAAAGCCACTAGTAGTCCCGCGTAATAGACTAAAAGTATGCAACAAAAACTGTTATACCATGGCGGTGAAAATATATAACCACCTAGTGATTTGGGTCACACTAGTCGAGTTAGTTTTGCTCTGATTTGTTAACAGAACAGTTGTGGTGTGTGACATTTTACTTGAAAGTATTCCCAATTAATATGGATTGTCAGCGAGGAAAGAAATTAGTTGAGATGGTGATGAGGAGAAACACAAATGTTGAAGGTAAGTTTGCCATGTTTGATTTAAATCAGAAAGTAATATATTTATCTTTCATTGTAGTTTTAGCAGAAATCATCAGTGATTTGTTCATTTTAGCATCAATCATTAATAAATGATTAAAATAATTATTTTTTTAGCCTCTACAGTACGTTTTTTATTTTTAGATGAACGAAATGAACAGCAATCTACAGGCACAATAGCGGAAGAAGAACCAATGCCTTCCACATCATCAGGCCACACTGGCGTCATGTTTATTAATCGAGAAATGGATTTCCCAAGTGATGATTCTGTTCTGGATCCACATTTCGAACTCCCTGAAACAGCAGTAGATTCGTCGACATCCACCGATACTGACCGAAGAGCCGACACGCCACCTGCGGTCGAAACATCTCCAAAAAAAAGTATTCGCATTACGAAAAAAGAAAAGAAAATAAAACGCAACACAGGTCAATCATATAAAACATTAAAAGGTAAAGTTGTTTCCAGCAGAACAATGAAAGAGCTAGGGACGTGTCGAATGAAATGCAAGGAGCGTATATCATTGAACGATAGACAAGCTATTTTCAACGAATATTGGCAAATGGGAACATATCTCAAGAGAACAACTTATATGGCATCTTTAATTGAAATACACGACAAGGCAACTCAAAGACAACGCACACTAGATCCTGACCAACAAAAGAATCGCATGAAAACATACAAATATTTTTTATTAATTCACGGGAAGCGTGAACCCATTTGTCGGGGATGCCTTTTAAAAACGTTAGGCGAAAGCGATAATTTTATAAAAACAGTTGCCACGAAAAAACGGTCTTCGATAGGTGGCACTCAAACAGATGATAACCGTGGGAAGAGTATACCCAAACATAAGATTTCTGATGAAAAAAGACAAGAAATTAAGGAACATATTTTATCATTTCCATCCTATGAGAGCCATTACACAAGAAAAACTACATCAAAAAAGTACTTGCCTTCTCATCTAACTATTACGAAAATGTATGATTTATTTTGTGAAAACCGCGACAATCCACCTTCAGTAAAAATTTATAGTCAAGAATTCCACAAATTAGGATTATCGTTCAAAAAGCCCCGTGCCGACACATGTTATACTTGTGACAAATTCAAGATGCAAATTCAACTATGTCAGGAAGATCAGGTGAAAACTGAACTAATTGCTCAACATGAACATCACAAGACTGCCGCAGATCAAGCATACGAAATGAAAAAATGTGATACTCAAGTAAATAAAAGTGATAGTACTGTGCAAGTTTACACATTTGACTTACAACAGTGTTTACCTACTCCAGCCCTCAGCTCTTCTGTAGCTTTCTACAAACGCCAGTTGTGGACGTTCAACCTGACTGTCCATGACAACAAAACTGGAAAAGCTGTGTGTTACATATGGTATGAAACCATAGCTGCTAGAGGAGCTAATCAAATAGCATCATGTCTTTTTAAACATCTTCAAACATACGTACCTGAGAATACAAAACATGTAATATTTTATTCTGATACTTGTGGCGGTCAGAACAGAAATTCTCATGTCAGTTCAATGTTGACTTGGGCTTTGCAGAAATTAGACATAGATGTCATAGACCACAAGTTCATGGTTCCGGGTCATAGCCACATGGAAGTGGACACGGATCATAGCATCATTGAAAAAAAGAAAAAGAAAACGGATTTGCAGATTTATCACCCGCATGATTGGATTCAACTCATCAGATCGAGCAGTAAAAAATTTGAAGTTGTCGAAATGCGTAGTTCCGACTTTTTGGATTTTTCTTCATTGTTAAAGGGTCCTTTAGTATTAAGAAACAAAGATGTAGAAGGGCGACAATTTAAATGGCTCGATAAAAAGTGGTTGCGCTATGATTCTGAATTTGGCGTAGTCTCCTACAAAGACACTTTGGACACGGAATGTAATTTTTACAAATTTAACTTGAAACGTCGAGTTTCTGCCATACCTGACACTATTCCTGTTATATCGGTACAGCCCTTACCGATATCAAAAGAAAAGAAAGATGATCTGATTTCTTTACTCTCCTTAATACCCGACGTTTTTCATAGATTTTATTTAGATTTGCCTTCTGTGAACAATGTACGTAATACTGACCCTGATATTTTAGATAGTGAAGAAGATGAATAAATAGTTGAATATAAATGATAAATATAGGCTAGTATATAAATGATGCATGCTAAACTAATTTTATGTTCATAGAAGTAACTTTTGAATGTCAACTAAAACATAGTTTATAATTAAATTTACTGTTCTCATACACTTAAGTCACAAGTACCTACTAGGTACACAGTGTTCTTTCTAACATAAGTCACTAAAATCGCTTTTTATTATATTTTTTCAAATTATATTTACGTGCATGTTAGTATTAATTAAAAACATCCCAATATTCCAATAAAGTTGAATTTATAGTTAAACGCTATTTTTTTATACAGTTTTTAGTTGTTCCTGAAAAGTTTCACTTTTGGACTTATGTTTTTTAGTCTGCCAGCCCTAGATTTTTGACATGCGATCCAATTCTTCTTTAAGTTTATTATATAATCAAAATGGAACTTTTCTTTGAGGATCAATGCTTGGAATTGCATCCCTTTGTAATTTTAGGTGACATACAGGTAGGTAGACAGGAGATCTGGAGAAAGCGTATGATAGGGTACCTCGGGATGTGTTGTGGTGGGCCTTGAAAGAGAAAGGTTTGCCCGGGAAGTATGTAGAGTTAATTCGTGCTATGTACAGTCAATCTTGTACCTACGTCCGGTCGGCTGCTGGCAATACCGATGAGTTCAGTGTGGCTGTAGGCTTGCACCAAGGGTCGGCTTTAAGTTCTTACCCCTTCCTGTTGATTATGGACGCTCTGACGGCAGACATACAGGAAGAGGCACCCTGTCGCAAGCTGTTTGCCGATGATATTGTTCTTGTCGGTGAAGATGGAGCTGAGATCCAGAGCAGATTGGAGAAATAGCAACAGAAGCTGGAGAATGTTGGCTTGAAAATCAGCGGAACCAAAACTGAATACATGTTCTGCGATTTCGGCGGTCTCTCCAGTTTTGGAGCCATAGAGCTTGATGGCGCGCTTCTCCCGGACTGCCCCGATTTTCGGTATCTCGGTTCACTCGTACAAAGCGATGGCGAAATAGATCGGACGGTTAAGCACAGAATTAACACTGGATGGATGAAATGGCAGCAAGTCACGGGAACAATCTGCGACTCCCGCATTCCCCTTAAATTTAAGGGGAAGATTTATAAAACAATGGTTAGACCTGCTGTCTTGTATGGATCAGAGCCACAAAAGGGATGAATGAAAGGCAATTGCATGTGGCTGAGATGAGAATGCTAAGAGGAATGTGTGATGTGACACGAATGAATAGAAAAAGAAATGAGTACAAAAGAGAAAGTCTGACAGTGGCACTGGTGACTGAAAAGTGGTGCGGAAATCGGTTGTCATGGTATGGGCATGTGATGCGGAGGAATGAGGAAAATGTTGTGAGGAAAGTTTTGAGTATGAATTTCGATGGCTATAAGAGTAGGGGAAGACCAAAGACACGATGGATGGACTGGGTGAAAGATGATATGACTAGAAAGGGAGTGACTACCGAGATGACGACTAATATAGAATTAAGAAAGAAAGAGACATGTTGCGCCGACCCCAAATGAATTGGGATAAGGGCAAGAGAATCATGACAGGTGGTAGACAGTCAAAACCCTGAAATACATCATTAAATTTGGTAAATATTTGGTCATCGGTAAAGTTTTCATTATTGAGCAAATACTCTTTTTACCACACCCATCTGTACACAAGTAGGTAAACCTAAGACTGTCACACAATTAATATTTTCTATTAAAAATATCATGACTTGTTTGCTGTTATGCAGTAACAATATAAGTGACAATGACCCAATATAGGTGAGCCATCAAACCCATTGACATTGGCTTCTGACTTGAAATTTATTGATTTTGGCAATAATAATCTGTTGAATGTTGCTAACGACATAATATTTGTATCAGCTCCTGAATCTAATATGAATTTAATTTCTACATTATTGACAAATACACTAAGGTACCATGACTTATCAGAATGAGCTGCATTATTGTTGATATTTGCCACGCCTATAAAGAAGTTTTCAGTGCTGACGTCTGCCTGTTCGTTAGAATTCTGCCTTGACTCTAAATTTCTAAAATTATTTTTAGCAGTGAAACAATATTTTGCAAAATGATCTATGCGTTTACATAAATTACACTTAACTCCGGCCGCTGGACACTTGAATCTATGATGTTGACCACAACGACCGCAGGATTTGTTGCTGTCCGCATGTCCTTACGTTGTCCGGCCACTGGGCTTTGACTGCGCTGCCAAGCGAACGCTCTACTTTTATGGTTTGAAGCACTCCTACTGATGCCCGTTAACTGTGACTTTGAGTTCGACTTTTGAATCTGAAGTATCTTTTCTGTGTTTTGCATATCTATGTTCTGTGCATTTTCTTGTGCCATGAAGACGGTTTTTGCTAATGAAGTTCTTCTTTCTAACGTTGGGTCTATTTCTTGTAATAATCTTTGACGTACATGGATTAGTTTAGGGCTTAAATTAGCTATGTAGATGTCACGAATCAGCGACTCCCTTAGCGTTCCAAACTCGCACTTGTTGCCTATGTTAGTAAGAACAGTCAAGAACGTATCTCGCTGGTCCCTATTAAGAATGTCGGAACTACATTTTGGCGCATTTTCACTTTTTTACATTATTAGGTTCTTTGATAACCAATAAATAACAAAATCTAGCTTTTATAATAATTATAAAAGCTAGATTTGAGCTAAAAATCGACCATATTTAGTTTGGTAAATCTCTAATTATTACAGATTTACCCAAACTAAATAAAGTCGATTTAACTCAAATGTCCTCAACAAAACAAACTTTAAACCGCTCTCTTGAAGAGTTGCATTTGCAGATCCGAAACTTAATATCTTAATTTTTACTTAATCTATAGTGACTTTGTTCATGTCCATATTGAAAGAATTGAATATTTCTACGCCTTTCTCCCCAATTGAATGTACCAAAATGGCTATCTTTCGTTTTTCGGAAGCGGCTTCATAATTGGAAAACCTTCGAAACTTTGCCACAATTTCTTCCATTCTAAACCATTATTTTGGTTGATACCTATCTGCAATTTGCGTATCTTGTTAAAATTGGCATAATTCTGAGAGCACGTGTTAGATTAATACCGATGTAATTAATACATAACAACGTATTTCGTGTTGTAATACAGAGTAATAAATAATTTATAATTAAATGCAGTAAAATTGTAGTAAATAACATAATTTTAAATAGAATAAGATGTGTTCAAATTTTGGATAGCAAATAAGTATGAATCATGTTTACTTGTCATCGTTTATGGAAACATGAATCATACTTGTTTGTCGCCGCTTATAAAAGCGAGTGTGCCGACTTCATTGAGGTCTCCCGGATCAGACGGAATCACCAACAGGGTGCTCCAGCTGTTCCCCGCTCACCTGATCATGCTAATGACCACCATCTTCAATGGCGCTCTTAGCAACAACATTTTTCCTCAAGCTTGGAAAAGTGCCACGGTCATCGGTATCTCGAAGCCCGGCAAGCCTAAGACCGAACCTTCCAGTTACCGACCCATCAGTCTGCTCAACGTCTTCGGCAAAGTCTATGAGAGGCTTATTTATAAGCGTCTCAGAGACTATGCCGAGACGAAGGGCCTCATCCCAAACGAACAGTTCGAGTTCAGATCCCAACATTCGTGCGTACAACAGGTCCACCGTATCGTCGAGCATATGAGCGCTGGCTTCCAGCGCGGGCCCATGACGGGTGCTGTGTTCTTCGACATTGCGAAAGCGTTTGACAAAGTCTGGCACAACGGCTTATTATATAAGCTCTACAAACTCGGTGTGCCCGATCGTCTCGTGCTCATCTTACGAGACTTTTTGTCGGACCGCACCTTCCGCTATCGCATCGAGGGTGCGCTATCCTCCCCCCATCCGCTCCGCGCAGGCGTCCCTCAGGGCGCCGTGCTGGCACCGCTGATATTCACTATATTCACTAGTGATATCCCCAAATGTAGAAAGGCGCAGTTAGCTCTGTTCGCAGACGACACGGCCATCTACTACACCGGCCTCAGGCAAGACAAGATCGCCCGCATCCTTCAGGCCGAAGTCTCCCGCTCACGTAAAGCCGTATCACATTCATAAGATGCAGACGCTTCAAAACCGATTTCTCCGTAGAATTACGAAGGCTCCTTGGTTCGTTCGGAACGAACAACTTCACGTAGACCTTAAGATGCCTACCATCAAGCAGTATATGAAGCGCCTTGCAAAGCGCTTCTTCGAATCCGCGGAACGTCATCGCAACCCCTTGGTTGTGCAGGCCGCTAGTTACAGGCCTTCTGCCATTAGTCAGACTCGCCGACCGAGGCATACTCTCATAGATCCGGATGACCCCATCACTCTCCTTCAGGAAAGCAATAGGGCCACGAGTACAGTACACAAAAGACACAAACCGACCTTCCGTCCTCGCCGCCGAGGTTCCACGCGAACTTCCCGAGTAAATGTTAATAAAAGTCCTCCCTCCCGTCCCTTGAATGTCGATGCGCCAGCCGCCCGGTTAGAGGCTGAGAGCGCCGTAGCAATAAATATAATATCCCCCGATAATAATCATGATCAAAATGTTGATCCAGCCCGTCCCCAAATTGTTACTAACTTTGTGATCCCCCAACGACGCCCTAAGCCGAGGTCCGTACCCCACAGGGGGTGCCCTTAGTGCGCTGTCGTTTAGTTTTAATATATATAATTTGCGCCCTGGCTGGAGGCTTTAAGATTAAAAACCTTAGGGCAGCCACAGGAATATCCGGTTAAGTAGCAACGACCTCTCTAGGTCTGCTACGAGATGCCATTCATAAAAAAAAAAAAAAAAAAAAATTCATTGAGGCACTTGGGTTGAAACTTTGACCGGTACGGAGCTCCCGAAGAAAATAATAGATAAGTATAACTATGATGATAACTATGAAAGACTATTTTTAATCAATAAATGTGTACATATATGTATAATAATATATACCTAGTTGTTATGAAATATTAAATTAAAATATATGATTCCTGAACAAAGTACTTTCATTTCACTATTCTGTTCTAAAATAATAATATTCTTTGAGTATATAAGTATGTGTATTTAATGTAGAGCTAATTAATTGCCGTTTATTGTTGCTTTTATTCCTTTATTCTAACATCAGAAGTGGGATATGGCCTAAATTGCCCATAATAACATGTGTATGTTTATGTATAGCTCATGGAGCCGTCGCAACTACTGGAAGGTCTGGTGAAAGCCATTCAGGAAGCAATAATCTCAAATCGGCGCTCCGATGACATCACTTTGCCCATCTTCGACCCAGAGAAATACGATAATGGTGCTGAGGGTTGGTGTCGGAGCATAGAGAAACTTGGCGCTGGATTCAAGTGGACCATCATCCAGCAAGCTGCCACAACCGGTAAGGCCCTACGGGGTTCCGAATTAAAATGGTTCGAAGCATGGGAACCAGATACCGAACGGTCTTGGGAAGCTTTGCGTAAGGATATAATAGATTTTAACCAGCAAAGAAGAATTTAACCGAAAAGATGTCAAAGGCCATTTTATATACGTCTGAACTTACCGACCCATATTGTGAATATGCTAGGGAGAAAGTCAGGCTATTACGAGTACGAGGCACAAAAGTAGCTTTTACGGAATCAGCATTGACCTAGGCCGTATTATCTAGCAGGAAGGAGTAAAACCCAGTCATAGAAAAGTATCTGCTTTAGTAAACTCTCCAATCCCAACTAACGTAAGACAGGTTAGACAATTTATGCTATATTTTAGGCGGTTTAATACCAGAATTTGCTTCCCGGACTGCTTTTAATACAGAATTTATTAGAAATAACCAAAAATGGGAATGGGGACCAGAACAAGAAATGGCTCCTGATTATGTTTTGAATCATTTGACAAGGGAACCTTTATTATCAATCTTTAACCCAGACTTACAAACAGAATTACATACAGATTTTTGTGCTATAGGATTTGGTACTCTACAATTTAAAAAAAAATGACTCATTAAATCGGGTAGTTGCATATTAGAGTAAGAAAACAAGTCCCTGCGAATCCCGTTACCATTCCTATGATTTGGAGACGCTTGCTGTTTATAATGCATTAAAACATTTTCATGTTTAGATATTGTAGGAAATTAGGTTATCGGCGTAAATAAAAAGCAGTACTTTGAATTTAAATAACGGTCAATTATATTGAACGTTTCACAGTGAAGAAATGATTTCTGATTCCTATCACAGCAAATATAGAAAGAGAAACGGTCAGAGAGCATGAGCGGTTTTATATTTAAACATTGAGTAACAGTACCGACAGTGTTGCCATTATCAGAAAGTAAGAATCAATTCATTTTTGTACACTCAAACAGAGTAAATACCAACACCTATTGGGTATTGCCTTTAAGATAATTACTGATTGTAATGCCATAAAGTCCACAGTAACTAAAAAGGACATTTCATCTCGAGTAGCACGATGGTGGACCTATATGATAGACTTGCCACAATCTTGGTTAGAAGTAGCTCAAGATAGGGATTCTAAAACTCAAACCCTTATAGAAAAGGTTCGGACGGGCGACTTGGATGGTAATGAATATATAGTTCAAAATAATTTATTATATTACAAAAGCGACTCAATGTCTGCGACTAAGTTGTTTGTACCAAAATCTAGGCTCGACATTCTTCGTTTATTCCATGATGAGAATTGCCATGTGGGTTTTGGGAAAACATACCATAAATTATCAGAGTACTTTTGGTTTCCGCGTCAAAATGTATCAAAAAATACATAGCACATTGCCTAGTTTGTGACAAAAAGAAAACTCATCACTGACCAAAATAAGGAATGCTGCATCCAATAGAAAAACCCCAGAACCTTTTCATACAGTACATTTGGACTGTACAGGCCCTTTTCCGCAGTCTAACAATGGTCATAAACATTTGCTCATCATAATTGACGGGTTTACAAAATGTTGTATATTAAAACCTTTAAAAACTATGGGTGCTGAGGAACTGGTCGAGATTTTACGAAGTTCTCTTACGGACTACGGCACACCATCCTTAATAATAACCGATCATGGAACAAATTTTTGTTCAAGACAGTTGCGACAATTATTTGATGAATGGCAAACTAGGCATCACATGATAGCAACCGGTACCCCGGGGTGAACGGCCAAGTCGAATGGTACGTTTCCACAATAACAAACATGATAAGCACTTCTTGTACTGATGTGTCAGACTGGCCGAGCGGTTTGTGGAAAGTCCAATTGTCCTTAAACACTAATGTACAGCAATCAACTGGCTTTTCACCTATTAGGCTGCTTATTGGCAGCAACTCGAACATCCCGTGTATACAAGCTCGATTAGATGAGGTAATACAAGATGATAATATAATTATTGACGTAACGGCCGATCGTCAGTTAGCATATCAACGTCTTAAAATTGTTGCCGATAAATTCAAAGACCGCTTTAACCAAACGCGTAGAGATAACATAAGTTATAGCGTAGGTGACACTGTTTATGTAAATCGAGACCATAGGCGACATGACAAACTAACAACAAAATTTAAGGGACCTTACGAAATTATGAACTTATTAGATAATGACAGATTCTCATTAAAGGGTATTAGAAATTTAAGAAATATAATAGTTGCAAAAGAAAAAATTTGGTTGTGGCCTGGAGAGTGAACTGATCAAAACACTATACTTAATAGAAGGTTTATGATAATATTAGTTTAAGACATGATTGTATTATTATGGATGGATTAAAACCTTAGCTGTGGTATGACATTCACTGGCTGCGGGTGATTAAGGTTCACTGACTGCGGGTGTTTGGTCTGCCCAGGGTTTATTATAATATTAGTTTAAGACATGATTGTATTATTATGGATGGATTAAAACCTTAGCTGTGGTATGACATTCACTGGCTGCGGGAGATTAAGCTTCTCTGACTGCGGGGGTTTGCTCTGCCTAGTAAGGTCTGATTATTGATTATACATGATGATTATGAAACGATTACTGATATTATGTAAACAAAATGTACCTATATGTAATAAGAATATTGTGTTTGTACTTCGAGAGCGAAGTACTTATCAGTATGGCCGTGTTAGATTAATACCGATGTAATTAATACATAACAACGTATTTCGTGTTGTAATACAAAGTAATAAATAATTTATAATTAAATGCAGTAAAATTGTTGTAAATAACATCATTTTAAATAGAATAAGATGTGTTCAAATTTTGGATAGCAAATAAGTATGAATCATGTTTACTTGTCATCGTTTATGGAAACATGAATCATACTTGTTTGTCGCCGCTTATAAAAGCGACTGTGCCGACTTCATTGAGGCACTACCTTCCGCTATCGCATCGAAGGTGCGCTATCCTCCCCCCATCCGCTCCGCGCAGGCGTCCCTCAGGGGCTGTGCTGGCACCGCTGATATTCACTATATTCACTAGTGATATCCCCAAATGTAGAAAGGCGCAGTTAGCTCTGTTCGCAGACGACACGGCCATCTACTACACCGGCCTCAGGCAAGACAAGATCGCCCGCATCCTTCAGGCCGAAGTCAACAGACTCGCGGCTTGGTTCAGGAAGTGGAGGATCGAAGTCAACCCTGATAAGAGCCAGGGGGTCCTATTCTGTAGGCCCCGGCGATCACCCGCCCTCCCCCAACCGATCACCATGTTCGGCAAGCCTATCCCTTGGGAGAAGCGAGCCAAATATCTCGGTGTGGTCTTAGACCATCACATAACGTTCGGCGAGCACATAAAACAGGTGCGCTCGCGCGCCAGTTTTGCTCTCGGCAGACTACACTCCGTACTCAACCCGCGCAGCAAGTTGTCCCTTAAGTGCAAATTGCGTATTTACACCGCGTGCATTCGACCGATCATGACTTACGCCTGCGTAGTCTTCGCTCACGTAAAGCCGTATCACATTCATAAGATGCAGACGCTTCAAAACCGATTTCTCCGTAGAATTACGAAGGCTCCTTGGTTCGTTCGGAACGAACAACTTCACGTAGACCTTAAGATGCCTACCATCAAGCAGTTTATGAAGCGCCTTGCAAAGCGCTTCTTCGAATCCGCGGAACGTCATCGCAACCCCTTGGTTGTGCAGGCCGCTAGTTACAGGCCTTCTGCCATTAGTCAGACTCGCCGACCGAGGCATACTCTCTTAGATCCGGATGACCCCATCACTCTCCTTCAGGAAAGCAATAGGGCCACGAGTACAGTGCACAAAATACACAAACCGACCTTCCGTCCTCGCCGCCGAGGTACCACGCGAACTTCCCGAGTAAATGTTAATAAAAGTCCTCCCCCCGTCCCTTGAATGTCAATGCGCCAGCCGCCCGGTTAGAGGCTGAGAGCGCCGTAGCAATAAATATAATATCCCCCGATAATAATCATGATCAAAATGTTGATCCAGCCCGTCCCCAAATTGTTACTAATTTTGTGATCCCCCAACGACGCCCTAAGCCGAGGTCCGTACCCCACAGGGGGTACCCTTAGTGCGCTGTCGTTTAGTTTTAATAAATATATATAATTTACGCCCTGGCTGGAGGCTTTAAGATTAAAAACCTTAGGGCAGCCACAGGAATATCCGGTTAAGTAATAACGACCTCTCTAGGTCTGCTACGAGATGCCATACAAAAAAAAAAAAAATTCATTGAGGCACTTTGGGTTGAAACTTTGACCGGTACGGAGCTCCCGAAGAAAATAATAGATAAGTATAACTATGATGATAACTATGAAAGGCTATTTTTAATCAATAAATGGGTACATATATGTATAATAATATATACCTAGTTGTTATGAAATATTAAATTAAAATATATGATTCCTGAACAAAGTACTTTCATTTCACTATTCTGTTCTAAAATAATAATATTCTTTGAGTATATAAGTATGTGTATTTAATGTAGAGCTAATTAATTGCCCTTTATTGTTGCTTTTATTCCTTTATTCTAACACACGCGTCTTTACGTACCTCATTGGCTTCTTCATCGTTCGACATTTTTGCAATCTGCTTATAAAATCTTCCTTTGTTTTCACTTCTGACTAAGATCAGACTTCTTTTTCAAAGTCAAAGATTTTTTTTTTTGGTGCTTGTATTTTATCCTGTAATCTATAAGTAAAAAACTGTTTTCTGTATTTTTGATTAAGTCTATTATAGACATTGTAGCACCTACTTTAGCTCTTATCCATACTAATATTATAAAGCTGAAGAGTTTGTTGAACGGTTGAACGCGCTAATCTCAGGAACTACTGGTTTGAATTGAAAAATTGTTTTTGTGTTGGATAGTCCATTTATCGAGGAACGCTATTTAACATCACGCTACGACCAAGAGGAGCGGAGCATCAATGAAAAATATTTCAAAAACGGGAAAAAAATATTTTGAGAGTTTCCGTTGCGTAAACGATTATACTTACGCAAATCTATAAGTTTATATTATAACCTATACTAATCTTCTATGTTTATAAAAGGAAAGCTCAAACCGCTGAACGGATTGGGCTGAAATTTGGCACACAGATAGCTATTATGACTTAAGCACCCGCTAAGAAGGGGTTTTTGGAAATTCATCCTTAAAGGGGGTAAAAAGGGGGGATTTTGTTTGTATGAAAAATCCTATTCCATGAGTTAATAAACTTGAAACTTGGCACGAATAGACCTAAGTAAATTATAAAGTTTGCCATTTTCTGTTTTTTCTAAAATACTTCATAAAGGGGAATTGGGGGATGTCAAAGTTTGTATAGAAGAATTTTAACGCGTATTTATACTTAAAAATAAAAATAAAGAATAATGTGTAACAGGGTTTTTCCAAAATCTGCCTCTAACGGGGTGAAAAGGGGTTATCAATTTTACAAAGGGATTTTACTGCCATTGTCAATCAACATTGTACCTTATGTACGGACAACGGAAGGTCGTCAGTAAAAACCTTCAGAATCAAGTCGCAATTTCAACTCATCGACAATCAATGTCGAAAACTTAAAAATAAATAATTAAATTAAAATAAAACAAATATTTAAGAGGGGTTCCCATACAACAAACGTGATTTATTTGCCATTTTTATAGAGAATGGTACGGAACCCTTCGTGCGCGAATCCGACTCGCACTTGGCCGGTTTTTTTTTTTCTAAACTAACTCATCAATCTAAAAGGGAAAAATTTAGGTGTCAATGTTTGTATTTGTAAGGAAGAATTTTAACGCGCGGTCCGATTAACTCGATACTCGGTATTTATATTTACGACCAAAAATAAACATTATCGCGTATCACCGTTTTTGTAAAATCTACCTCTTACGGGCTGAAAAGGCGTAGTCAGTTTTACTGTGTAGATTGATTAGCTCTGAAATTGCTATAAAATCCTACCAGTTAAATAATGGAAATGTCACAAACCACTTTTCAAAAATGTTACTCCTTTATCTACTAACCCGCACTGGTCCCGCGTGGTAGATTAATACGTACTAAGTGTAAAAATAAACAGATTCCATAATAAAAAAAAGTTGTAGTGCATTGTGAGTAATTTAAAATAGCCGACCGAACTTTCCAGACGTTTCGATCACCAGGTGCGCGAGCACGCACACATCGTGGGAAGACAAAGGATAACGCGATCGGTTACTGACAACGCGTGGTCTACCTGTGGCTCACAGTCACAACTACCTACGAGTAAGCGAGTGGGAATCAGGAACTAACGGAATTAAAACAATAGGTATTAAATAATATCGTTTTCATTTGTTTTTTCATCGAGAATGTCTGAAACAGAATTTAAGGATTTAGCTAAGAAACGAAGCACGATTACTTATTTTAAAAACTACTTATTTGAATGACTTGCAGAATTTTAAGAATGTAACACAAAAACACATTAAGGAATTAGGTATGTTTATGATTATCAAAGTTTGAGGTTTTATTTAACGATTTTGATACAATTCAGAGTAGAATAGAAGTTTCATCGGATGATAGTGATGTGCAACTTGTTGAACGTTCTGAAATGGAAAATCAGTTTATTGTTTGATTACCTTAGCTCAAGAAACAGTGCAGGTGAATCAGAACAGCTTAGTAACACTGATGAGATCGATTAATAATATCCTCGAATACCGTTACATATGGATGACTTCATGTTACATACATTTAGCGGAACATGAAAAAGGCCAAATTTTAAAAAAATACTGTTTAATTGTAAAATCTAGTATTTAGTCTTCTTTTCTTATTCATTATTACATACTCCTTTTGAAATTAAAAAAAAAATCAGAATTCGGTTGGTTTTTTTTTTGTAAAAAGTTTTTTATTTTTCACTTTTTAGTGGGTCAGTTTGCAATTTATCTAAGTTACAATAGCCTAATATCAACTGCTCATCACCTTTTACAAAATATTTCTTTTTCCGATGCAGGGGCGTTAATAGTTGAGGAGTTCTCCTGGTAAGTACCAAGAGAACTGATGGTGACTTCACCATATGCATTGTGACTTGTGCTTAGCAAACATATTAAAGTGTCTAATCGAATCGCAATAAGTAGTTCCGGTGGCCATCTGTGGTCTTCATCATCAGTTCCACTTTATAGAAAAAAATTATGTGTGCCTGATATCAGAAACTCACTTCACAAAGCAATCTCACATTAAGTTTAAAGGGTACAAAGTATACCATGCACTACACCCAGACAATTCTGCAAGAGGCGGTAGTGCAATTATTATAAAAGAAAACCTTCAGCACTATGAAGAGTTTAAATACGAAGAGAAAGAGATCCAAGCAGTCGCTATTTGTCTACAAACCAAAAAATATCCTGTTACAGTATCTGCCATCTACTGTCCACCACGGTATACGATAAAAGAAGACCACTTTATGAGCTTTCTAACCCGCCTTGGAAGTAGATTCATCTTAGGAGGTGACTTCAATGCTAAAAATACGTATTGGGGCTCCAGACTAACAACTACGAAAGGCAAAGAACTACTTAGTGCCATAAAACAGCTGAAATGTGATGTCATGTCAACTGGAAAGCCCACCTATTGGCCAACAGATCCAAATAAAATCCCGGACTTAATAGATTTTTTCGTAACCAAGGATCTAGCAACCGGTTATATAAAATTGGAACAAAGCTATGACATGAACTCGGATCCCTCTGCAATTTATTTAGAAATTAGCGAGACCATTTTGTTTAAAGACAATAGTCCCACTCTTGTCAATAAGTGTACAGACTGCGAGGGCTTCAAGATCAGATTGAATGATCAAATAGACCTTAAAGTCCCATTAAAAACACCCGAAAACCTAAACATTGAAGTAGAGAATTTCATAAGGCACATCCAGCAAGCAGCGTGGGAAAATACACCTGACTTCAACAAGAGGACGAAGGGAAATACATACTCCTTCAGAATCAAGCAGCTCATTATGGAAAAAAGAAGTCAGAGAAAAACATGGCATCAATCTAGGTGCCCTGATAACAAACGAAAACTCAATAACCTGACGAAAAAAATAAGAAGACTTATCCAGAACTTTAAAGACGAATCAACCAACACCTATATCCAGAATCTAAGTAACAACCAAAAGACAGACTATTCCTTATGGAAGGCTACTAAGTACCTAAAAAGGCCGGTTACCCAAGTCCCACCTATTAAGTGTGAAAACGGGCATTGGGGCATTAGTAATGAGCAAAAAGCTAAGAGGTTTGCAGAGCATCTAGAAAATATATTTCAACCAACCGACGAGGAACTCATTGAAGATCACACTTTGGCTAATATGGTGACATCTGAAAATGAAGTAACTATAAAACTAGTAACACCGAGAGAAGTTGCACGAGAAATAAAACGTAATATAAGTACACGAAAATAACCAGGTTACGATTTAATAACAGGAGAAATACTACAGAACCTACCAAGAAAGGGTCTGGTTAAGTTAACAACCCTTATCAATGCTGCACTAAGGCTAAAATTTGTACCAGACGTATGGAAGGTGGCTGAAGTAATAATGATAGCCAAGCCAGGAAAACCGGCTCACGAAACATCATCATATAGGCCCATTTCCTTACTACCAATCATGTCCAAGCTGTTTGAAAAGCTGTTACTCAAACAGCTTAATCCTTAATCTTTAATAAAAGTAAAGTGATCCAGAAATTTGCAGAAGCTCACGAACAGAGGCTTCATCAGAATGTGAACGTCGAAGCAATCCAGCTTCTCGATCACACAAATATAGTAAGAAGACTAAAAAGAACAAAACCGTTCGAGTTAGTGTTTAGTGTTAGTGAATAGTGTAAAGTACAAAAGTGCCAAACAAACACAAGAATGAAGTGTATTCGCCTTAATAGTGTCTCTATTAAGGCGAATACACTTCATTCTTGTAAGAAAAGTGCTATTGGACACATTCTTAATAAAGACAATTTAGTAGTTTAGGTTATTTTATAGGCACACCTATGTGTGCCTATAAAATTTGAGGATTGCCCTCGACTTCCATGGGAACCCCTCATCAGATTCGGACTTGGTACCAATGTGACCACCTCGGGAGCATACCCTTTTAAACGAAAAAATAATTTTCAAAATCGGTTCACAATTGACGGAGCAATCGGTGAGCAAAAATAAAAATAAAAGTCGGACACGCCCTCCCGCTCCGCCCAGAGCGGGAGAAGTTAAGACTTCTACAGACTGGCGCGACACGCGACGCGACACAAAGGCCCCGCGTGTCGCGTGACAAGCGTGACAAGCGTGTGCCTTTGTGTCGAGCCGCGAGTCACGCCGGTCTGTAGAAGCCTTTATACTCAACAAAAAAAAAAAAAAAAAAAAAAGGTCCCAAAAACACTGAAACACGTGGTTTTAAATTTTTGACCAGAATGATAAACACCAATTAGTTTAGACTAACTTTCATGCCGTATTCGAAAAATCCTTTCTTATTCCTTGTCTACATTAAAAAGGGAACCTCTGTACAAAATTTCAGCTTTCTAGGTCCAAGGGTTTGGGCTGGGCGTTGATGATGACTCATCAACGCCCAGCCAGTCAGTTCAGTCAGTCAGGACTTATCTTTTTATTTATATAGATAGATATATCGTTACAAGTTTTGCATGATTTCAGAACATGTGTACAAAGAAAGATAATGAATATGTAAAGTTTAGGTAAACATCGTTAATCAAAAATGTTTTCAAGTCAAAAAATTGTTCAACTAAAAGTTGTAGATTTTTTAAGCTCCTACATTTTTTACATTTAACTTTTTTCGATAGGAGGTCGACTTTTCCCAGAAATCGTGAAAAGCCGCGTGTCACCCCCAAAAGCACACATTTTCGCACCTCTACCGGGGTTCGGGTCATCTGTTGCGGTCCAATCGATTTTTCTCCGTTTATGTTTAAAATTTATCCTACATTTTCCCACCATCCCTTTACTGCTAAGAATTTTTCCGATTTGGACTCTCAAAAGCGCTTTGCCACTGGTCTATTAGGAGTTTAAGTGGTCTGTGGTTTAGATGGGTTTAGAGAATCTTCTTTGCAAAATAGGTTCTACGATTCTCACCAAAAATAAGAAAATTTAGTGATAGTTTAGTTTAGCACTTAATAATTTCTGCAAACTAAACTAAAGCTAACGAAGCTGCAGCCTAGCGAGACAATGGTGCCCCATTATCTCGCTACACTGCAGCTTTGAAACTGAACTTACTAACTGACCCGTTGCCAAGTTTAAAAAAAAAACTGGCCATGAGCGAGTCGGACTCGCCAGAAGGGTTCCGTACCATTATCTATAAAAATGGCAATAAAATCACGTTTTTTGTATGGGAGCCCCTTAAATATTTGTTTTATTTTAATTTAATTATTTATTTTTAAAGTGAATATACAACTAAATATTCTGTCAATATTTCAAGCGTCTACCTGTTGCTATTATCAATATAAAGCAAAAACGAGCAAAAAGGAAGCCCCCTTAAATATTTATTTTATTCTGTTTTTTTGTATTTGTTGTTATAGCGGCAACAGAAATACGTCGTCTTTGAAAATTTCACCTAAGTATCTAACTATCACGGTTCATGAGATACAGCCTGGTGACAGACGGACAGACAGACGGACAGACAGACAGACAGACAGACAGACGGCGGAGCCTTAGTAATAGGGTTCCCGTTTTACCCTTTGGGTACGGTACCCTAATTACGTGTAAACACCTACTCGTCCACCCAACTCTCTCTGCCTAGTATTATTTTGCTGTCTCATCCATCTACTCGGTACGTGTGATCAAGGCGTAGCGAGGGCGACCCGCGCGTACGAGCGAAAAGGCTCACAGCGCGCGACGACGCGCGCCGTGTCACACGGTGCTCCGCTCCGCTCCACTCGTTGACGAGTACCAATAACAAAACATGGCAAATAAAACAACACGAATGTTTTAAATTAAGTAGGTACATTTATTGAAATCAAATTAACCAATAAACATAATAAATAAGAAGTCAGTATTTCGATACGATACAACTAAACTAGTAATCAGTGAACGAATCAGTCTATAAAAGTAGGTAGGTACAATATTTAGAAAACACTTCCTCTAGGACTTGTCTTCGCTGCCATTAGACTTCTCCTGGATAGGAACGGCTCGCTCCTGCAGAGGTTCAGATCTGAACGCCACCAGCATCAGCTTCCCCTTATCCAAGTGACACTCCACACGCTCCGGAGGAAAACCTTCTGGGAGCAGGAACCGCCTCTCGAAATGACTCCTCGTCCAACCATCTTCTTTTTTAATCTCCTTCTTGCCTTCCACCATTATCTCATTCCCGACTGTCTTTACCTGGATCTGGTCTGGAGTGAAATTCTGGACGTCCAAGTGAACTTCCACTTTCTTCCCGTCGATTTTGACTTCGTGATCGGAATATACACCTTCAACATGATCGAACGGCGCTGTGACTGTCTTGATGTACTTCACTGGGTCCCGGAAGAAAGGGTCTCTGGTAAACACCGCGAAGGGGTCCTCGAAAGCCCTGGCGATTGGGTCCCGGGTCGCCAGATTCCTAAGATGACGAAACCAATACGGCGCAAGTGACATTTTTGATCGTTTTGTTTACTTCGCTTTCCCTTCTTATTCTGGCCGCTGTCAAAGTTTGAATACTGCGCAGTTCCCGCGCGGCGCCCTTTATATACGCTTGCTAACAACGCTATCTATCTACGAGAGGCCGCATGAATAGACACGAACAATCTTCAACAATCAAGAAAATTCGAGCAGTTACTGGGCAACTTAATTTAGTGACATCTAGCTTTGAGTAGTAGAACTTCTATGAACCTTGAAAGTCAAGATTCTGTTGACCAAGTTTTGTTAATCATTTTGCTTCAATATGCACGCAAATAGCCTGCTCATGCAACTTAATTTAATTATAACAATTAAATTACGACCATAAAAAGAATAAGATATGCCAAAAATCTCAATAAAACTAATGCGACTCTATTATTCACTACAAGATGACGCTAGTGGTAGCAATCAACTACAGCAAAAGTTGATAACCGCGCCATCTTTTGGCAAGTAGTAAAACCATAAAGTGTTAACTAGAAAGTTCAAGAACGCATCTAAAATTACAGGTCTTTCGAAAATCAATATTATAATTATTATGCTTGTAACTCTATCATCGGTTAATTTCATATAAGCTCTCTTTTCACGCAACATAGTACATAAATATCTATTAAACAATACATTCGGTTTATAAAATAAACTGTTCCCATGTCTGTAAGTAACTCTTACGGTTTTATTGTAAGATCAAAAAAATATTGTGCAATCTGCTAAGATGAAATCTTCCCCGTATTTTAAAGCGAAAGCGTCAGGTAAATCGCGAAATTCAAGGGTTCCGTAGTTTGGATGAATTTATCCCAAAGACATACTTAACATTGTAATTGAAAAACATGTTCTCTCATAAATCGATTTATCTACGTCACGGTCAATTCTACAACTTAATACGTGGTTATTAGTATTTGGTAAATTATTTCATGAACTGTTAAATAACTACACTACCGAATTGGGACACTGTAATGGTAGCGTGTAAAGGTAAATCATTAAATAAACTACAAATGTAAGTTTGTCGACTATTACCTACTCGTTAACTTGTAAACCCTTTAGCTGTAATAGTTTTGCTTTTAATGTCCTTAAATGTAATACTGCTATGATTTTTTTCACATAAATAAAAGAAAGCAACTCGCCCAAACGGATGCCTGAATCGAAAAATGGATTTCACAGACCCGCAATATTTTTAACGGCATACCCAACGATACCCCACACCATGGGATAGACGAGAAAAAAAATATCATCACCACTTTACGTACAAGGGAGGTACCTACCCTATATTTTTTTTCAGGGTTTTTTTTTAACAGTTTATCTAGAGTATCTGAGCTAAGGTAGTCAACAAGAAACCCCTATAGTTTCGCCATGTCCGTCTGTCTGTCCCCAGCTTAGCTCAGAGACTTTTAGTGCGAATTTCACCAATCAAACTGAACGCGATCAGCACATCTAAACCGAGTTCAAGAGCTGTCAGTGTCAATATTACAAAGAAAATAATGACACTGACAGCTCTTAAACGTAGTTTATGTGCTGATCGCGTTCAGTTTACATTGGTGAAATTCGCCCTTAGTAGGTAATAGAAAGCTGTGATTTGGCATGGATGTACATATAAAGTAATAACGCCAACAAATTGATAAAATAAAATCTAAAAGGCCTAATCAATCAACCCAACCTATCTCGGTTAATTGGTTTTAACAAGCTCTTTTGCACATCAAAAAATATTTTTATAACTAGATGAAGTCGGTGTTCCATAACGGACTACTCTGACAAGAAACACCGAAACAGTCTCTGAAACGTCCAGACATTATCTTGATCAGATCAGATCATGTGAGGAACATAAGTAAAGAACCACACAGATTTGAGTGGACATGTTCAGTCAGTGCACGCAAGTGTCAGAAGTTCCATGAGAATAATCAAGACTCGGGGTGCCCGCCCACGTGCGACTTTTTGTAGCCCACGTCGATATTTTTTGCTGGCTATCGAGGGATGTGCACGTCATGGATTTACAGAGGACCGATGTTTAACGATAAAATCTATTTCTTTCTTCGAAGAATACTGTTCAACCGAGACCAATAGTTCAAATAAGTACTAACGCTTAAACTATTATAACAATGAAAAATACCTACCGTTTCAGTAGGTACCTAATATATTATTAAACTATTTTATAAACTCATCTTAGTGTCTACCTAGGTATGTATTTACCTCTCTATCACTTTCACACCTAAACCGCATAGGTACTTACAAAAAACTTATTACGTAAATAGGTACGTATGTAGATGAAAAGTAATATTCGGAAGTTTTCAAATTGTATCATAGTGAGTCATAAGAACGAATTATTGCCGGACCTAACCTGAAAAAAACATAAAAACCGTTATATCTTGTAGAGGAGGTGAGATAGAGCAAAAAGGTAGACACTAAGATGAGGTTATAAAATAGTTTAATATTAGGTACCTACTAAAACGGTAGGTACTTAATTCTAATTGTTATAATAATTCAAACGTTAGTACCTATTTGAACTATTGTTATCGGTTGAACACTATTCTTCATAGAAATAAATATATTTTTTGGTTAAACATCGAAACGTAAACCCATGACGTGCACAATTGCAGATATACCTCGATAGCCAGCTTTTTCGACGTGGGCTACAAAAATTCGCACGTGGGCGCACCCATATTGCAAACAGGAAAAAAATAAGTACTATTTCAACTTTTCTCCATCAGAGGTGGATAGGAAACTGCTCTGTTATCATAAGTTATTTGTCCAGTTTATCTCGAACACACAGTGGATACAAGTCGTTGATATCTTGTACAAATACCACCGAATAAAACTGGTAACAATTGACGTTATGAATTGGGCACTTTAAATATCGATTTAGTCTTCGTTCGGCCCACTAAGTTTTGTCCTACATAAAAAAATCCTGGTTCGTCCCAAACAATATGCTTCGTTCGTACCAAAATATAATTTTAATTATTTTATTCTCGCTTCGTCCTATTTTATATTCCTTGTACGGCCCTTTCTTTTTTTTGTATAGGTCAAACTTGCTTTTTTGTACAATCGGCAAAAAAGAGTTACGCATTAATAAATATTTAACATCAATCAACCATTTAAAACAACCGCTCTTCTCCGTCTTCTCCGCGAGAGGAAATTTACTCGTATTATTTTATAATAACATTATTCATGCAAGCCTAGTACTTATTATTAGGTATACCTACTGCTCGAAATTGTGCACAACGTGTCGTGTCATGAACAAAATACCATCTTGTATGCAACGTAGGTAGGTACTACGGATAAAAAGTATCGGTTATCTCATCCAAATGCTAATTTGTGGGATAACACTAATGATTGAAGTACTATCTTGAATTCATGCAAGCCTAGTACTATAAGTTAGGTTACTGCTATAACTACCTACAGATAAATTATTATTTGCTATTTCTGAAATTTTCTGTGCATTTTTCTTAATTTTTCATTCCGTAAGAATCTTCTACAAAGTATTGGAAAACATAAAAAAAACGATGAATGAAATCGGTAGTCATTTCAAGTTATGGCGTGACCAAGAGAAATAGGGATTCGTTTTTATAGATTATTATTATTGTTTTGTTTTTTTTTGTTGGCTGTACTTTTATTATAGGTACTTGAAATTTGAGGCGAAACACAACTTCAATAGTGATAAGAGACAAACTAAGATTTTTTTTTTAATATAGGGCTCAAGTTCAGGACGAACGCAGAATAAATCGTTATGTATTAAACTACTAATAGGAAGAAGAAATTAACGTCAGGCTGTGTCAAACATTCATTGGGACGCCATCAGTATCATCAACTTAAAACCGGATAGAAAAAATACTTATGCTGTCTGGAACAGATTTTTAGCTAACTTTAACTTTTGCAGTTGCTAAAGAAAGAACACCTCTTGAAATGAAGTGCCTGTTTCACTCCGATAAATAAAAGGTGCAGAAATTAACAAAGATACTTGTTGTCCAAAAAAACCCCTTGCCCAATTCAAAATAAAAAAATCGGTCAAGTGCGTGTCGGACCACATACACTGAAGGGTTCCGTAGTTGGGATGAATTTATAAATAAAAAAATAAATAAAAATCGTTGAATTCAGGTATTAAACCCATAGTAAAATTACAAAATTAAAAAAAAAATACTATCCATTATAAATTTAAATTAAATTACTTAACCCATCACTTGTTTATCCCAAAAACCAACTTAACATTGTAATTGAAAAATAAGTTCTCCCATACATCGATATACGCCACGGTCAATTTTCCAACTGCAAATGTAAGCTTGTAATCGCATTTTTTTTAATGTGATCAAACTACAATTTAACGATTTTCGGACTTTTTCCTATACTTGTGTTCTGAGACCTTGCTTCTTGCCAAATTTCATGATTCTAGGTCAACGGGAAGTAGGTACTTCCATATAGGTTTTGATTTGTGAGTATTTGATACTCATAAGTCGCAAAAATCACCGTATTTTTTTTTGCGTTGACTAAGGAAGCTTGATTTTTTGGGGACCGTAGCCCTACGTACCGGTATTTGATATTATATTTGTCAGACAGACAGACAGGCGGACAACGAAGTGATCCTATTTAAGGCTTCTACATACCAGCGCGAGTTGTCGCGCGACGCGACACGGCACAAAGGCCACGCGTGTCGCGGGACGAGCGGGGCCTTTGTGTCGCGTCGCGTCGCGCGACAAGTTGCCCCGGTATGTAGAACCCTTTAGATTTCCGTTTTTTTTCCTTTTGAGGTACGGGACCCTTTAAAAACAAAATATTTTATTTCACATAAGCCTACATGCGCACTTATGAAACGTCAGAAGCTAGGTGCACGGTTCCAATTAGGTAGTTGTTTCACTTGTTTCATATGGAGAAGAGCCGGCGACGAACTAAAAAAAAAATACACTTAAATAATTGTTTCCCTGACGGCTGGATCGGCAGAGATGGCTCACCAGATCTGACCCCGACGGATTTTTTCGTGTGGGGCCAGGCCAAGGAACTTGTTTATACGAATGTTGAAATAAACACGAGAGAAGAATTATTGATGGAGAGAATTAATTTAGCATTTGAAACAAAGAAGCTGGAGATGATGTTGAAAATAACAACAACAGAGGTGAGAAGACGGAGCCGTGCTTGTATTAGGAATCACGGCAGACATTTTGAACATGAAAAAAAAAAATTTGTTGTTTTAATTAACTGCCTAAAATTTAAAATTTCTCCCTCAAATTGGTTTGTAGGTCCTAATTTCAATAATTTGTGATATCCGCGTAAATAATACCTCAAGCCAAAGAGCGATTATCAAGCATGTTTTCAAAAAGGTTTGAACAAAAAAAGCACCGTTCGTTGTTTTTTTTTAGTAAGGTTTACAGATAGTATTTCTGATTTTTTAAATTTGTATGATCTTTAAATGTCTGTAAACAAAATGTCTAACGACACAGAGGCCTAAAACATATTTTGCTAGATTGCTTACACAATAATGTAATGAAATACAATAATAATAAATTAATTTATCATTTAATTTGGCCATAAATAAGCAGTTTAGTTAAAATTTTGGGAATTTTCGAAAAAAAACAAAAATTAGATTTAGAAAAAAATGGTAAGACTTCGTCTAAAACAACCATGGCTTAAATAGTTCTAAATTGTCTATAGGTACTATCTTCACCTTAAAGCTTTGCACCCATATCCCAATCACCCTGTATATTGCTTTAATGAAGTCTAAAGGCTTTTACATACCGGCGCGACTTGTCGCGCGACGCGACGCGGCACAAAGGCCCCGCGAGTCGCGGGACGAGCGGTTCCTTTGTGTCGCGTCACGCGACAAGTTGCGCCGGTATGTAGAAGCCTTAATGTTAAATAGCAGCTGTCTGATGAATTGCAGTACAGTTTGTGACCATTTTACGAATTTTAATATGATTCATAATAATCAAATAATAAGCAAACTTAACCTAAAATACATTTTGGAAGTCTATTTTGATCATCATCAATTCAGCCGTAAATCGTCCACTGCTGGACATAGGCCTCCCCCAAACTGGTTCATATCGCACTACGATTAGGTTCACAATGCAATGTAGGTATTACACACGCGTGCGATTTTTTATTTTCTAACACGTGTCCGGGAATAAAAATTGCCACAGATAACTTATACCTATACTTAGTCCAAATTGGTTCAATCCCTCTATTCACACCGTCTCGCGCCCAGACGGTCCTCGCTATTTGGAAGTGATTTTTTTTAATACTGGCAAAGATGCGTCTTTACGGCGTTAATATTTTTGGAATATTTAAATAATGTTTATAAATAGAATACTTACCATGATTATTACATAAAAAAAAAACTTTTATGAGCAAATTAACATATATTTGTGTTTTTGACTCAAAAATATTTTATTTTTCTATTTTTCATATTAGGCTGTTTATCGGCTTTATACCTTTGCTTCTCCTTCAACCTGGCGAAAGCAAAGCGCGGAAAAAAAAGAAAATTAAATCATAGTTTCCTAATAATTCATGAATCATGACAAAAATATTACACCCTGTAAGTAAGTAGTGCAATAGATCATAGATCTAGAGAACAAAGAGATTCACTTAGGTATGTTATGTAGATACATAGCTAGAAAGATCTCGTAGGTACACGAGGGGGAGAATTCTAATTAAATGCTCTGTCTCGTGGCCGAAGGGCACGGAAGTCAGGATCTTATTACACGCAATCTCGTGACTCTCTACTTACTAACTTACTTCTATTGAATTAAAAATATAAATAAAGCAGCCGTAAGATTCAGGTTCCGTATGCTGCAGTCTAAATAAGATCTAGTGTATAAAAACGCTATTGCGTATATATAACGCTATGTTACCATTTAAAGGTGCATCCGCACTGAAGTTACTTTTTGTGGAGCAACGTTTGCAAGTGTTAGTGGGCAACAATGGACAGCAAAAATTATTATGTAAATTTACTCAAAGTTGTCCAAAGTCACTTAATGTTATCAATGGTTATCATATTGCAAAATGTTACTTAAAAAAACAACTTTGGTATGGATGAGTCTTGAGTCACAAAAAGTTTCAAACCCACAACCGCTTGTCACCTGTTTCTCGAAAATGGGTGCCCCAATTACCGGCCTAGGACATTATTATAAAATGGGTGCCCCAACTACCGGCCTAGGACATTATTATACTTACTCGTTATTTCTATGCCATCACAACAGTTCGTCATATTCATAATCATAAAACATGCCAATCAAATACCAGATTATTTTGTACCCAGAAGTTGTCCCCGGATTTCCGACAAATATAGTGAGCGATGAATTGAAAGCAGCTAGGCAAGCCGCGACGTCAGTTAGAAAACCAATTCCATTACATACCTAGTTGTTGAGCTCCTCGTTAGAGTTCGAGCCGTCCAGTTCGTGCCAAGCTAGGATTATTCGTCCTCGTGTAGGTAGCATTGCTGTAGGTAGGTATCTAGCGGTCTAGCATAGCTATTCCCAGCTACTCAACGGGCTGTCGTGTTGTGTCTTACGCCCGACATCAAATAGCTGTCAGATGAATATAGTGGTCGTCTATTTTATTTAAACTGACAAAATTTTTAGATTTTGGATTTGTGTACAGCGTTTAGCGGAATCCTTCGATAACATTGAATTCTGTAGGTAGTTGGTGCCACGGGAAAGAAAACAAAATTGATTAAGTACATAAGCAAAAAAAAAAAATTGGTCCGTTTTGACATTTATCTTGAACCGATTTATCGTGAATATCGAGTACCGAGTCGTATGGTTACTTCACTAGTTACGTCGCTACGGCCAATCGCGACGTTGGTAACTAGTGAAGAACAACAGAATGATGACGATGGATTTTGACGAACGAATTTTCTATAAAAACTAAGCTGTACTAGTATGGTATATAGTATAGTTTATACCTTGGGTTAATTCGTTTGATCCTTGTGGTTTTCAGAACTACTACAAATATTGTATGACCCTCGAGAGATATGACCCTCGTTTCAAAACTTTGCCCTTTCCGTATCATATGAGAAGTACAGGAACCGGTGAACCCTCCATGCTTTATTGAAACAAATCGTTTGTTCTAGTTAGCACCACATTATGGCTGTATTATTTATATTTTCCATTAAAGCTGCGAAACGCGTCAGTATTTTCCGTCAGCGGACAGAACTTCTATATAATGGCAGGAGTTCCGAAAATGCATCAGTTAGAATTTGGCAGAGACAATTAGAACTTATTGAAACTTGGAATTTTTTTAGTGTATTAAGAATGCAGAAAATTATAGTATTTTTATTTCTAGCTTTATTATGTACAGTTTTGTGCCAGCCTTTGGATTTAGAAACAACTGGTAAGTATCAGCTTTAACAAATGCAATGAATGGCTTTCAGTGAATCATTAAAACATTTTTGTTTGCATTAAGATACGTGCGGTAAATAAGAGCAGGCATAATTAAAACTTAAATATTGAAAAAAATTGGTGAAGCTGAAATAAAAATCAGGAATATTAACGAACATTATTTATTTGAAATCGTTAATAAAAGCCTGTATGGCTAGGTTTTAAACATTTTGTGAACAAAAATAAACTTTGAAAAATCCTTTACTAAATTCAGGTCAGGTATTCAGGTTTGGCTATAAGGTCTGAGACAAAATTAAAAGAAACTAAGCAGTTCGAGTTCAGTACAGTAAGGGCAAGAGCTCTTGCCCCTACAGTAATATACGAAACGAAACTCTCTCTCTTTCTATCTCCACTAACTTATATCTCCCTCTCAACTTCCGCTAGGGCACTTCTGTAACGCTCTCGTCATGCATTCATCAGCTTACTCCCCAAGTCAATCGTGCCTAAAGAAGTTTTAGTTCAAAAAGATAATATAAAGCTATTTATCTACTTGGTAAAGTATTTATTTGGGAAAAGAAAATCAAAAACATAATATTTAGACAGGCCAATAAGAGCTGGCTTTCCTTCCAGGTGGTCCATAATGGCGTCACTTTTAACAAAACGTGATTTGAAGGTTGGCAAATATCAACAAAATAAAAGAACTTGCCTTGATTCGACAGCTCTAATGTCCACTTTACTGTGATTAGGTGTTCGATTATTGACATTATTGTAAAACACACAATTTTCTTTGTAGTGAACGTTTTAGCTTATCTCTTTTTTTAATGTGAAATCGACCGTCACCAGTGAGTAAGTAACTCACTGATCCTCTCGTTAGAGAGTAGTAAGTATATTACTTGCTTGGCTCTACTGAATACTGACAACATTGTTGCGCACACGGTAATACGCGCGCGTCAAATAGCAATACTATTGCTCCTTTTTATGCATGCGTGACATCCAACCTCTAAAACCATTGAATGGGTGTTTTCACTCTGATTGTCCTTCCTTGATAGCCGCTGGCCCTTATTTACCGCAGGTACCTTAATAATTCTCTCTCTTGGCGCCTGGACAAATGATGAATGTCTCAAAATTCTTTACATTGTGCAACCACTTTCTAGCTCCAGAATATTTAGTTGGTTATGGTTATTATACATTCAACAGCAAGAAAATAGCTGCCTCAACTCAACCCAGGAAAAAAACACAATTATTTTTCTATTTTATAGTTTAATACTTATAATGCTTCTTCCAGACGATGAGTCGAAAGAGGTGCAGCATCACCTGAGCAAGAGATTCATCAACCCGATGTTCGCACTGGGAGGGGCAGCAGACAGCGGCGTCACCAAGATGAGGACTAAGAGACAGTAAGTGCTCGTTTACCAGAAGAAGAATGAGTTGTGTATTACTGTCTCACTGTGGAAGTGGTTTCCATAGCATGGCAGTGGTCTCCATAGGGGCTTGCACATGCATGCAGTGACCAGTCACTGCATGCATGTGCAAGCCCCTATGGAGACTACTGGACCTGTCCAGACAGGTCCACTAAAATCTGTGAGGCTTTTTCCTCAAAACATGTCAGGACCCTGTGAGGATCCTCACAGGGTCCTCATCCTCACATGATCTGATCGACCAAGACGATGTCTTGACTTTCAAAGGGACTGGTGACCTGAGTTTGTTTCGGTGTTTCTTCTCAAAGTTATCAGGTAGGAAACACCGAACTCTCTAGTTTTAGAAAAAATGTTTTAAGTAAGTTAGTATAGGTAAAAGTGTTTGTACAAACCAAACCTGACAGAAATAAGAAATGAAATGAAATGAAATCGTTTATTCTGTAAATAGAATATTAGAATCACTTTTACACGTCATATAAAAAATTTAAAAAATTATCTAGATGTAGCCGACATTTCCTATCTGACTACCCCTGAGAAGAAATGGCGAAACAAACTCAGGGGTCAAAGTCTCTTTTAAAGTCCAGACATAATCTTGGTCAGATCATGTGAGGACCATGTAGATCCGTGTCTGAAATGGTCTTTTGAGGAAAGAATCACACAAATTTGAGTGGACCTGTCCAATCAGTGCAAGCATTTGTCAGTAATCGTGCAGCTCAACTCAAGACTTAAGGAGCTCAACGACTCGACGAACAATACCAAAGAAAGGACATACCTATAAGTACCTACCTATCATTTACATAAATCAGTAGGTATCATTATTAATTGTCTTTGTTACAGAGCCGACGAGTGTGAAAAACTAACGCTGTGCAAACTACATGCGAGATCACAAAGTAACTTCTTAGCTGCATTCCAACTGTACTTCGTCAAGTAAGTTAACATTATTACTTATTATATTCTAAGTTATGTAGCAATTTGAAAGGTTGTTTACCCGATTTCGGAGATACGATAGAATTTAGGCACAAAATTTAAGTAATTTAACGAACTCGAGAACGTGCGTGCGTGTGAACTAGTTCGTTCGACAACCAATGCGGGCGTTTACACTACTTGTTGACACTACGGCACTGTCACACTCCTGTACGATATTTCACTGCAAAATGTTGGGATCACACGTCAACATTTGACGGTTACTAAGGCTAAAAACAGACGCAATACGAAACTGCCATGATATCCCAAAACTATACAGTAAAATACCTATCGAACTGATCAAGCAGGCTTTAGTTTCTACGAGTGATGAATATATAACAGATAAATAAATTAGTCTTTATTTACAGCAAAGAAAATGCAAGATTATGGGACCACCACGCAAGATCCAACGCCGATTGTCAGGAGCGCTATGGAGACTGTTACGAATAACTTAAATACCTACTAATTACATAACTACAACAAAACGTGAAAACTTCTGGGTCGAAGCTTTAATAATAATAATAAAGAATAACAAAAGAAATATTTTAAAAATTGATTATTAACGAAAAACGCTAAATTATTTATATTTTTTTTTTTTACAGGTTGTTCTTGTAGAATGTTTTTTAACTGTAGCTGGTCAATAGGTTTATACGTGGTATTCAATATGTATAAACATAGCTTTAACTCGCATAGTTAATTAATAATATTACTTGTTAGAAAGTAATTTATTTACTTACCTACAATAAAATTTCAGGAATGAAAACAAAGGTTTAGGTAACTATTTAATAAAAAATAAATGCACTTTCATACAAACAATCCATTTTATTTTCCCCACATTTCGAACATGCACCGCATACATACCTACCTACATTAAACAATGCACAACAAAATATAAATAAATTGCACACTGTACCATAAAGGCTCGTACAGACTGGTGCGATATCGTGGGCGCGACACGACGCGACACTAGTAGCACAATTTCTATGTCACTGCCCGCGATATCGCGCCAGTCTGTACGAGCCTTTAAATAAATTGGGGGCTTTTTCGTAAACATTTATTTCACTATTACAGTTTAAATTTTTGGTTATATTATGTTTATTGACTATTTGATTAATACTCTGACTGAAGGGAAACGCAATTGAGATAATAGAATTTAATTTCGAGAAGACCTCTACTTTTTTATAATTTTTTTCTGTAAGTACCTAATTCTTTAATCCAAAGAGATTTAAGTAAGTAAGTTAGATGAGTAAATAATTTAAAGATTTTGTTTAAATCCTAAGTCATTTAATTGCAAAATTGCATTCAAAATGTGCGTTTTAGGTAGGTAATTGAAAACTCTGGCTGAAAATATTTTTGATACACCGCTTAATTTTTTTTTTTTTTTTAATTGGTTTGCCGCTCTTACCGCTGTCCCCAGTAGGACGGGGACACGGCGGCGTACGGGGACAACGGGGATAAACGGCTCTGACGTTGTTTAATTTTGGTTCCAGCGCATTGTTCCGCTCTCTTTTTTCCCATGTGGAAGTAATTGACTCTGTCTCTTATGACCGCCCCGTTCGCTATGATTTTTTTTACGTTTTGATTTGATTCTGTCACAGCGTGAGTTATAAATACGGGTAGGTATATTATTTATGAAATTCAGTCTTTTTAGGGTTCCGTATCTCAAAAGCAAAAAACAGAACTAGTAGAGGATCGCTACGTTGTCCGCCTGTCTGTCAGTCTGCCAAGAGCCGTTTTCTCAGGAACGCGTGGAGGTATCAAGTTGAAACTACAATAGGTACTGTGATATACTATTAAATGTAGCGCACAACTCAATGGTAGCGACGGACTGGCGGAAAGTAAGCGACCGACTGAAATCCACCACATCCCCGATACTGGATTCTATCCCCGATCAGTTTGACTCGATCGCCGACACTACGGCCGCGATCGACTCACTCACGGAACACGTACAATCAGTCCTGAGCGATTGCTCGAGGCAGGTTCCGGCGATGGACCCCCATCGCCGAAAGTTGCCGGACGATGTGAGTGAACTGCTGACTGAGAAGAACGCGGCCACTCGTGCATACAGTGTCTTTCCCTGTGACGCTAACAAAGTATTCATGCGCCAATTACAGAAATCTGTAAGGAAGCGAATGAAAGAACTGCGTGAGGCTCACTGGGACAAGATGCTGGGCGAACTAGAGCCCACTCATCTGGCCTTCTGGGAGCTTCAGAGGAAACTCAGATCCCCGCAAGTAGCTTCTATGCCCCCTCTGACACGACCCGACAGGACGATAGCATTCGACGACACCGACAAGGCTGAATGCCTGGCTGACACTCTCGAGACTCAGTGCTCGCCCAGCTCTCAACCAGTAGACCAAGCTCACCTCGCTGAGGTGGACGCTGAAGTCGAACGTAGGGCGAATCTCCCTCCGGTCGAAGACCCTGATTGTCCTCTGGCTCCCGTCACCCCAGACGAAGTGCACGACATTATCAAGGGTCTGAAAACCCGTAAATCTCCCGGATCAGACGGAATCACCAACAGGGTGCTCCAGCTGTTCCCCGCTCACCTGATCATGCTAATGACCACCATCTTCAATGGCGCTCTTAACAACAACATTTTTCCTCAAGCTTGGAAAAATGCCACGGTCATCGGTATCCCGAAGCCCGGCAAACCTAAGACCGAACCTTCCAGTTACCGACCCATCAGTCTGCTCAACGTCTTCGGCAAAGTCTATGAGAGGCTTATTTATAAGCGTCTCAGAGACTATGCCGAGACGAAGGGCCTCATCCCAAACGAACAGTTCTGGTTCAGATCCCAACATTCGTGCGTACAACAGGTCCACCGTATCGTCGAGCATATAAGCGCTGGCTTCCAGCGCGGGCTCATGACGGGTGCTGTGTTCTTCGACATTGCGAAAGCGTTCGACAAAGTCTGGCACAACGGCTTAATATATAAGCTCTACAAACTCGGTGTGCCCGATCGTCTCGTGCTCATCTTACGAGACTTTTTATCGGACCGCACCTTCCGCTATCGCATCGAGGGTGCGCTATCCTCCCCCCATCCGCTCCGCGCAGGCGTCCCTCAGGGCGCTGTGCTGGCACCGCTGATATTCACTATATTCAATAGTGATATCCCCAAATGTAGAAAGGCGCAGTTAGCTCTGTTCGCAGACGACACGGCCATCTACTACTCCGGCCTCAGGCAAGACAATATCGCCCGCATTCTTCAGGCCGAAGTCAACAGACTCGCGGCCTGGTTCAGGAAGTGGAGGATCGAAGTCAACCCTGATAAGAGCCAGGGGGTCCTATTCTGTAGGCCCCGGCGATCACCCGCCCTCCCCCAACCGATCACCATGTTCGGCAAGCCTATCCCTTGGGAGAAGCGAGCCAAATATCTCGGTGTGGTCTTAGACCATCACATGACGTTCGGCGAACACATAAAACAGGTGCGCTCGCGCGCCAGTTTTGCTCTCGGCCGACTACACTCCGTACTCAACCCGCGCAGCAAGGTGTCCCTTAAGTGCAAATTGCGTATTTACACCGCGTGCATTCGACCGATCATGACTTACGCCTGCGTAGTCTTCGCTCACGCAAAGTCGTATCACATCCATAAGATGCAGACGCTTCAAAACCGATTTCTCCGTAGAATTACGAAGGCTCCTTGGTTCGTTCGGAACGAACAACTTCACGTAGACCTTAAAATGCCTACCATCAAGCAGTTTATGAAGCGCCTTGCAAAGCGCTTTTTCGAATCCGCGGAACGTCATCGCAACCCCTTGGTTGTGCAGGCCGCTAGTTACAGGCCTTCTGCCATTAGTCAGACTCGCCGACCGAGGCATACTCTCTTAGATCCGGATGACCCCGTCACTCTCCTTCAAGAAAGCAATAGGGCCACGAGTACAGTGCACAAAATACACAAACCGACATTCCGTCCTCGCCGCCGAGGTACCACGCGAACTTCCCGAGTAAATGGTAATAAAAGTCCTCCCCCCGTCCCTTGAATGTCGATGCGCCAGCCGCCCGGTTAGAGGCTGAGAGCGCCGTAGCAATAAATATAATATCCCCTGATAATAATCATGATCAAAATGTTGATCCAGCCCGTCCCCAAATTGTTACTAATTTTGTGATCCCCCAACGACGCCCTAAGCCGAGGTCCGTACCCCACAGGGGATGCCCTTAGTGCGCTGTCGTTTAGTTTTAATATATATAATTTGCGCCCTGGCTGGAGGCTTTAAGATTAAAAACCTTAGGGCAGCCACAGGAATATCCGGTTAAGTAGCAACGACCTCTCTAGGTCTGCTACGAGATGCCATTCATAAAAAAAAAAAAAAAAAAAAATGGTAGCGCCTCGCGACTGGACGTTCCCTTTGAGTTGTCGTGTTACTTACTGATAATTCTGTTGTTTTAATCTAAACCCAAAGCCTCTAACAAGTCATCCTAGTGAACACCACAGGTACTTACTTAATTAGGTCTACAAAAAATCAAGCTTCGTCAATGTCAAGGTCAATGCAATAAAAAAATACGCTGCGAACACGCTCTTTAAACTCTTAAATTGCCAAACCTACTGATAACAGATAACACACAGTGATGACCACGGTACGGCATACGTGTCCGCGGTAGCGTTTAAAAATTACATGTAAAATACAAAAAAACTGTTGAAAATAAACAGAGTAGCTGTTTATTTTCAACAGTTTTTTTTGTCAACTGAGATATTGGTTCGATTACGTAATAGTTATTTATGATATTAGGGCGGTAAGTTGGTCTTTACAAACGAGCAAACGAGTAGACGAATGTAAGCCCGAGACGAAGTCGAGAGCTTACCATAGTCACGAGTTTGTAAATACCAATTTCCACGCGTGTGTCATACAACGTTTTTCAACACATTTGCGAGAAAACCATACAATGGGTAATAAAATAAGCCATCAAAACATTTTAAGAGAATGATTGAGTATTTCTTCGAGTCTTCCATGATATAAAAAATATTGTAAATCATTAAATAGCACTCACGATTTTAGCAGCTCATTCAAGATATCAGGTGCAGTAGATTCCATAATTATTAATATCGGATTCCTCGCTTGAACCCACAATATTATTTTGTAAATATCAGTCGGAAAGTCGCAACAATCTTTGACATTTCTAATATGAAAATGGCGCGAATTTTCAAATGGCGCCACGTGCATGGTGAAAATTAGTACTACATCTTTCGTCTCATTTCTCTTTAATAATAAAGTGAGATAAACGTATTGAGCAAAAGCGCTTCCAAGGAGGTTCGATCATTCAGCTTATTTATTCTCGTAATTTAACTCCTTGGTGGAATACTTATATAATTTTTATGGTAATTAAAAAAAAACCGTAAAGGATACGCACGGCGCTATACAACAAAGGGGGCGGTAAAACTGAAAGCATTATTATACTGAATACGCAGGACGTTGTAGGCTCGTTGCATAGGGCGCTCGAATAAAAAGATTGTCAATATGCTCTAAAAAGCGTTAACTTTACTTCTTTGATACATGGAGCGAACCTACGGGCCAGCATATTGCTCCTTACCGCCAACGCCCTGCGTTCTATTTCAATGTCAGAGTCATCTGTTATGTCCTCCGTGATCCGATGACCCAGATATCTAAAGTTTTGCACAATTTTTAGTTCCGTTCCATTGATGACACGGTTGGCGCAGTGGTTAAGCGATTGACTGCTGCGCTGCGTGTCGCGGGTTCGATTCGCGCACGGAACAATTATTTGTATGACCTGCAAGTAGTTGTTCCGGGTCTGGCTGATTGTGAGTTTAAATGTTTGTAAACGCACCCACAATATAGGAGTAATTCCTAGTGTTAAAAAAAAAATTGACCATGATCGGAGGCACCATACTAGGTCTCTGTTTTCCGGCCCTAAAAATCACCATACCTCACGTTTCTGTGAGTTATTCCTGATACCATGCTCGGATGCGTAGCGTTCACAAATGTTAACCCGTGTCCTCAGGGCGTTGATCGAGGGGGCCAGCAGAACCATATCATCAGCATAGCTTATGTCGTTGAAACATGTTCCGTCAATGTAGCATCCGACATGTGTCCTACTGATCTCCTCGATCAACTGGTTTACATATAGGCTGAAGAGGCCGGTAGATGTGAGGCCACCCTGCCTTACACCGCATTCTAACCTATATTCATCAGATAGTGTATCCATCCATCTCACCAGGGGGACTAAAATGGACGCTTTGGCAGAATCATAATATGATCTGTGTACAAATCATAACCCGCAATTCATCTGTTTGACAGTTTATTAAGGAGTTTCGTAAAATGGTCCACAAATTATGAATTGCTTTAGTGAAGTCTAATGTCAAATAGCAGCTGTCAAACAGATGAATTTCCGGATGTATGAATTGTATGCAGATCATATTATGATTCTACCAAAGCGTCCATTTTAGGCCCCCTGGTTAGTTTGGTTTAATCTAAGGAGGGAGGATTGTATCTTAGGCAATGTATGACGTTGCTCGTACGTTATAATTCTAAGTCCTCTCAATCTCAACTATACCCTAAGTCATCAATTCAGATAATTTTAAAAGTAAACAAAGAAATGTCACTGTCAAAATGACAGGACAGTGCTGCAAAACAATTTATCATAAAAAAATTCTATCTTTTAATTACAGTTAATTAACTATTTAGATGAGCTATGCAAACAAAATACCGTAGCCGAACAGTGTTTGTTCTGTGTCGGAGTCGCGGCTTATTATTATTATAATCAGCCCTTTTAAGTCCACTGCCAGGCGTGGCCTACGCCTAGCAGTGGACTTAGGGCTCCCAAAATCGCCGTTTTCATCCTACATGTGGCAAATGTCTTGCCTGGAGAAAAGAAAACGAACGTATTGAAAAGACGCGAGTTTGCAAATTATGTCAAATGAAATTTGAGAATGTTGGGAACTCCTGTAGTGTTACCAGTATCATAATATTTTTTATACCACAAAATTTTCTTTTTTTAATAACTTTGTTTAAAACCGAAAACTTATAAAAATTAACACGGTATGATAATTGTTTAATTATTATTTCTAAAATCAGTACATAAAAACCAATATAGCCTTGTTTTCCGCCATTTTATGTGAATTACCATTATGACGATATTTTTTTGATCTGTTATCACCTTTGTTTACATAAATTATCTGAATTGATGACTTAGGGAATAGGGTTCTAACGGAGATGTTTTTAGCGGAAGCAGATGCGGATGCGGAGGTGAAGAGCTTGACCTCCGAGAAAACGGAGGTTAACTGAAGCGGAAGCAACGAGCCGCTCGATGCTCCCTTTGAGTGCTCCACCCGGCTGTCGGTTTTTTGGTGAATCCTTTTAGTGTTACGCGGTTCAGTCAATTCGCTGCGACAAATCGTCACGAGCGCTCGCACACACGTCGTTTCTTTTATTCCGTATATAATTATATCCGTACATTTATTTCTTGAAGCATGGAGTGGGACATTAAAAAAAACTGTATTTTATTGAAAAATATAAAGAAGAACCATTGTTATGGAACCCGGCTCATCCAGAACATTAAGTATAACAAATTGAAGAAAAAAGACGGTTGGATTGGATTTAGATTCCAGTGTTTGCTCAAGGATCCATATACGGTAGGCTCTAATAATCCTTCAATATCCCAAGGGCACGTCTTCCCTACCATTATCGCGCCCCCGGTCTACTCTTTGATATACAATGGTCTCTGTAGTCTCATGAAACATGAGGGTTCAGGGGCTAGGGTTAATCTTTGGATTTATTTAGAGCAACCGAGTCTGGTACGACCACGCTGGGGTCAGTGCATTTCATTCATTCATATTAAATAACTACAACAAAACATGATGGACGTCTGCTAATAATAATCAAAACCAAAGAAATATTTTATCCATTTAAATATTTTATCTTTTGTTTTTGCTTAAAGTGACCAGCTACAGAGCTGGTCACTTTATACAGTATGTCAAAACATGGCTGTAAAGTGCATAAAATCAATTCTTATTTTGACTTGTTTGAAACCCATTTATCTGGTTATATGCTCTAAGTCTACAATATAATTACAGGAAAAAAAAACAAAGGTTTAAAATAAAAGCACTTTCATAAACAAACAATCCATTTTATTTTCCCCACATTTCAAACATACATCACATAAATGCATTTAAAGTTTAAACAATGCACAACAAAATATAAATAAATTCACTCACTGTACCTTAACCGAACATAACTTATAATATATTAATATTAATAAATGATATCAATTGGAATACAACGACCGCCAAGACATTAGAACAACCCGTAAGCGAAAACAAATCAAATGATTTTATAAGAAAACGAAGGGCCGTTTTAATAACTCACTAACTACATCACTAAGCTGTTTGAGTGCTTCCTCTTAAGATTATGTATTAGAGATGCAAACTCTTGAGATGCTGTTTGAAAAAAAGACAGAATGATGTAGTTTACATTGACTTCAAATTCGGCTCTTTCACAGCGTGAGTTAAATGAAATTGAGTTAAAAAAATAATACGGGTTTTTTTTTAATGAAATTCAGTCTTTTATTTTTTCATTTAAAACGGGTTCAAAAGACACGATTAATACTGGTGTTTTATACCAATTGGGGTGATTTAAAAGTTTCTTTTACAAGTATTCATATTAGATTTTACGATTTTGAATGAATTCTGAATCAATTAATGCTAAAATGTTTCATGATAAAAATGACGACGGTTGTCGTTGGTATAATGAATAATAATTATTTAGTTATACCGATTCCGTATACCATCTTGTATACTCAACGAATTTGTTCGAATATGTTTTACAATGTAAATATTGTGGTTTCATTCTTATTTGGTAGCACACCGGTATTTGTGTTTGAAGAAACAATTTAATATGGATTAACAAACATGCGATATTTTGGTAAAATTTTAACACATTGGTTTATTAGTGTCCCACGATTGTAGAATAACGTAGGAATTGATTGACGTATCATTTTCCAAAATTGTGATTTAACACAATTTTCTCTATGGTATAAAATACACTTCACCACACATTTTCATGCAAAATCACTAGTTAATGTGCCAAGAAGACCTCAATAACCAAGTTTCCAGTCACTTCAACATTTCTTACAGTTGTTTCTTCTTAGGTTTCTTGCCAGGCGGGTTCAAGGAAGACACGATCTGGTCAATACTGGCCCGGTCCAGCGCCTCGGCGCGTGCGACGCGTGCCTGGCGCGGGCCGCGCGCGCGCCCGGCCGCGGCCCGCGCCGCGCGCCCGGCCTCGGCCCGCGCCGCGCGCCCGGCCGCGGCCTGCGCCAGCGCCGCCAGCAGGCGCGCGCGCTGGCTGTACGCGAGCGCGAGCGCGGCGAGTACGGGCAGCACTAGGAGGGATGTTTGACGGACTTCTTGTTCACTGGATTTTACCTGGAGAGGAGAATTATTTTATAGCAACATAATTCCATATCTAGCAGTATAACAATAATGTACACTAATAACATATTAAAGAGCGCAAATATTTAGTAATCTCTCCAATTAAGAATAATGACACTTTCTAGCCATACGTGGAGGAAGGATCTATCTTCTGACCCAAACTATAGTCACAGAAAAAATATGTTTTTAATTTCCAACATAAATTGAGCATATATTCCTATCGAAGCTATTTTGTAAACAAATATTCAGAGGGTCAAGCAAGGTCCCATTTTTACAGAAGAAACACCGCGTTGAAAGCTTACCTTAGGCACAAACTCAATAGTAAAATGCTTGAACTGTCCATCTGAATTAAAATAATGCACCTCCTCGCCATACGAGTGCGTCGCCTTAGACAAAGTGGACTCTAACTGCAGCACATAAGTCTTATTATCGGCTGGCAGGCGGGGTAGCACATACATAAGTCCCGGGTTGTTGTGTGGGAAGTATCCAGCGGGGTCCAACTTGGTGGAGTAGATAGGGGAGTGAGGAGTGCTCTCTAATGCGAGAGTGAGACGGAGCGACTTGTAGTGGTCGATGTTAGGAGTGTACACTAGCACATTTGTGTCTGTGATCTGTGTTGGTTGGATCGCGATGAGGCGGACGTTTTCGATGTCTTTGTTGTCTTTGACCTGGGGAAATAAATTGTTAGATAAGTGGTAGTGGCACGCCAATAAACATGTAACATCGAATGACGTAAAATACAAGCACCGATGATCAATGATCAAAAATAATCATCGTCAACTTACAGCAGTTTACTGCTGGACAAAGGTCACGCTACTGGTTATTATCAATTAATAACCAAAACATGAACAGTTCAGACGTAGGTATTTGCTGTCTTGTGGCATAAATTGTTATACTATTTACATGTATATAAATATCAATCTTACCTCTAATATCGGGGGTGCTTTAACTAATTTAAGTCCCAGAAGTTCTGGGGTAGAAGAGTCCTTCAGCTGAATATGGTACACGCAGTTTGGGAGTAGGCCTCGAATTCTGTAAATAAATAGTTTGTGAATTGTTAAAAACGTGTTTTAAATGAATATAATTTAAAAAAGAATCTTAGATAATGTTAGTGATCATGTTATGGAATCACAAACTCAATATCATACAATGACAAAGTTCAAATTCCATTACAAACAAAATTTCGATAAAAAGAACTCCAAAATTTATTTAGATTACATGATGGTGAAGTAGATAGGAGGATATCTTGGCGCTCGAATGTCATGGACAGGAGGGCGTTGTTGGTAAACACTTGTATTCAGAGCAATGGTGCGTATTTGTAGCAAAAGGCACTTCACCGACTGGGACTGGGTATTTGAGGTCCTGGGATTATTTCCAACCTTTCGTAGATTTAAACTTATAGCCCCAAATTGCTTGGAGTGGAGATATAGCGGAGAGAAGAAAATTAGTTTTTTTTATCTACTTTACCAAACCAAATTGCGATATTATGAAAGATTATACCTTATTTATATGACAAAAAAAATCCCAGCCGAAACATATGGTTTGGTTTGGAGAAGTGTTTTTTTGTGCTCACTTCACCGCTTAAAAATTTAAGGGATTGCTCATTACGATATTTCAAATGTAGAAAAAAAATCCCAGCCGTTAATGTTTGACTGTTTCCGATAAATAAATTGTACAGTGCTAAAAAAACTATTTTCGAGACCTTTTAAATCGATACCTGCAAAACAATGTTAACATTGTTTGAAACGGCTGGCAGTGTAGTTATAGCCTTATGGGGTCCCAATAGATAATATTAGGTTGGGGAAAAAGTCTTTTCGCATTATAGTATGTATGAACTTGTAATAAAATCTCTTTGGCTATACTATTTGTATCAGGCTGGTTTTGGTATCATTGAAAGTTTAAATTTTAAAGAACATAATTCCAAATTCAAATTAGGAAAATGTGTGATTTTCATTGGTTTTTCGTACTGTCAAGATGAGTGAATCTAATGAAGAAATTCGATACATTTTAAAATTTTACTACAAAAAAGGTAAAAATGCAAAGCAAGCCGCGAAAAAAAATTGCAATGTTTATGGACCTAGTGCAGTGTCTGTGAGAGTAGCACAAATTTGGTTTAAGCGTTTACAATCCGGAAATTTTGATGTCAAAGATGCACGTCGCTCTGGTCGCCCTATTACGGATAAAATGGATGCAATTTTTGAAAAAGTGGAGCAAGATCGGCATATCAGTAGTTACGACGTAGCTGAAGAACTGGGAATTGACCACAAAACAGTTTTGGCACATTTGAAAAAAACTGGGTACACAAAAAAACTCGATATTTGGGTACCTCACGAGCTCACTGAAAGAAACCTAATGAACCGTGTACTCATTTGCGATTCTTTATTACGACGTAATGAAACCGAACCATTTTTGAAGAAGCTGATAACTGGTGATGAAATGTGGATCACGTACGACAAGAACGTGCGAAAAAGGTCATGTTCAAAGGCCGGTCAGACTTCACAGACTGTGGCGAAACCCGGGTTAACTCGCAACAAGGTGATGCTGTGTGTGTGGTGGGATTGGAAGGGCATTATTCATGATGAGCCGTTACCACCAGGCAGGACCATCGATTCTGAACTCTACTGCGAACAACTGATGAGATTAAAGCAAGAAAGCGGCCGGAATTAATCAACAGAGGGGTGTGGTGTTTCATCATGATAACGCTCTAACCTCACACATCTTTAGCCACTCAGCAAAAATTAAGAGTTTGGTTGGGAGGTGTTAATGCATCCGCCGTATAGTCCTGACCTTTCACCTTCAGATTTCCACCTGTTTCGGTCTCTTCAGAATTCTTTAGGCAGTGTCAGGTTAACATCACGAGAGGACTGCCAAAACCACTTGTCGCGGTATTTTGATCAGAAGTCCCAAAATTTCTATAGCAATGGGATCATGTCCCTACCTACAAGATGGCAAAAAGTGATCGAACAAAATGGTACCTACATACTTTAGTTAAATGTAAATAAACTATACGTATATTAAAAAATGTTTTGAATTTTCTTAAAAAATGCGAAGAAACTTTTTCCCCAACCTTTTACGAGTATGTATCAATCCCAGCCGTTTAAAAAAAATATTTAAACCCCATTTTCCTACCCCAAAAATGTATTAATTTTAGTACTATAGTATATTAGTTGCAAATGTACAGTGTATAGTGTACTAGTTGCAAATGACGTCATTTAACGTCTTGTAATTCGTCATAATGCCGTATTTTGATGAAAAACAGCTTTGTACACAATCCTATGACGAGTCTTGGTTTCTGCTCAAGCGCAGAAGCGATATTTTACGAATAACGCGCGCGCTTAAGTTACTGAAATGTGTTTGCTGTTTTTCATCAAAATACGGCCTCATGACGAATTACAAGACGTTAAATGACGTCATTTGCAACTCCCCTACAGTACTAAAATTAATACATTTTTGGGGTAGGAAAACGGGGTTTAAATATTTTTTTAAACGGATGGGAATGACACATATTATTTATTGGGACCCCTTTTTTTTTTTTTTTGGGTGGGAAATTATCAAATAACTTCTCCCGCTCTGGGCGGAGCGGGAGGGCGTGTCAGACTTTTACTGACTAAACCCACCCGTATTCCTTCATTTGCCTGTGTGCCAGGGCCACGATATCCCTTTCGGACAAACTCGCAACCCTGGCAGGCATTGGCCCTAACGGACCCCGTCAGTTGCTGCTGACAACTTATTGAGGCGCGCGTGGAATACAACGCGCCGTCGACCCGGGCCTGGTCCTTATCGGACGGTGAACTACCCATCGCTCACCGTCCGCAAGCCCGCGCCTACGGTGGCCGGAAATCGGCTTGCGACTCCCGACGCCCGGGGCGTCTCCTGCGGCGACTAGGGGCGCGAGGGCGCGAACCTTGCCTCTCCCTCACGCGTTCCGCCTCCTCCTTCGCAAGCATTACTGCTTCGCAGAAGGAGGTGACGGCCTCCCATGCACTCTCGCTCCGAACCATGGCCCGAACCAGGGCCGGACGCGAGAGATCGCCGCCGCCGATCGCCTCCGTGAGGACACGGCGGTGCTCCACCCAAGCCGGGCAGACCTCCACCGTATGCTCCACCGTGTCCTCCGGGCGATCCACACAGTGGTGACACCCGGGCGTTTCCTCCCGCTTTATCCTGAACAGGAACCTCCCGAAACAACCATGTCCGGTGAGGACCTGCGTCAGGCGGAAGGTGAGGACGCCGTGGCGCCTCTCTAGCCACTCCTCAAAGAGGGGACTTATCGCCACAATTGTGGCGTGCCCAGCGCTGGGTTGCGACAATCGCACTCTCCATGCCGCCATGAGATCCCGCCGGAGCTCTGTCCGCTGTGCCGTGATTTCTCGCGGCAGCGGAGTTTCACCCCGGCGTTTCGCCTCCTCGCGCCACTCCCAGATGTGCGCGAGGACTTTTGCCTCCAGATCCCATGGCGGTAGTCCGGCAAGGAGGCCCGCCGCCTCACGGGAGACCGTGCGGTAACCCCGTACCAGCCTAATGGCCATGACCCTTTGGGACGCGTTCAATTGGCGGGCTGGTCGCAGCCTTAAGGAACGCGCCCACACCGGTGCCCCGTAAAGGGCCATGGACCGCACGATCCCCGCGTAGAGCGTCCGGCAGGAGGCGTTTGGACCCCCTAGATTGGGTAGGAGCCGCTTTAAGGCAGCCCCGGCCCGTTCCAGTCTGGGAACCAAACGTCGAAAATGCTCCACGAAGTTCCAACGGCTGTCGAGGACGAGTCCCAGGTACTTCATCGTCGACTCGACACCGATGTGAACCCCTCCTGCCGTTATCTGGGAACCCGACAGTGGCGCATTCCGAGGACCATAAAAACACATGGCCACAGACTTGTGCAAAGCCACCTCGAGTCCCAATTGCCGGATCCTGTTGACGATTGTCGCAACCCCACGTGCCGCCAGTTCGGCTGCCGCCTGACGCAACCTCTCCTGCGCCAGGACCAGCGTGTCGTCAGCGTAGCAGACTACGCTGACGCCGTTAGGGAGGTCAGCACGCAGCACCCAGTCGTAGCCGATGTCCCACAGATGCGGCCCCAGGACAGATCCCTGTGGGACACCGCACGACATTTCTCGCCGGTTCCACTCTCCGTGGTGACCGGGGTAGATGACGGCCCTGTCCGTCAAATAGGCCTCGACCACTCGATAGAGGTAGGTCGGCATCCGGTGATACCGGAGTGCCTCCCTAATGCAACTCCAGGGCAGGGTATTGAAAGCATTGGCGATGTCAAGAGACACCGCCAAGACGACCCCACCCCGGGCAATAGCATCCCCCGTCGTGAGGGCTCGAACGCGCATGATGGCATCCACCGTAGAGCGCCCCTTGCGGAAACCAAACTGGCTGTCCGCCAAATCCGGCCCTACCCGCACCAGCCGCCCGACAAGGCGGTCTGCAATAACTCTTTCAAAGAGCTTGCCCACCTCGTCGAGCAGCACGATGGGCCGGCCGGACGGAGAGTCCGCCGGGCGCCCTGGCTTCTTAATGAGGACCAGTTTCCCAGTCTTCCAACGAAGTGGGAACTGGCCCCTCTCCAAGCATGCGCTTAGGAGCCCCCTTAGTCGAGGCCTGAGAGCCTCCAAGGCCAGACCCAGGCTTTTCCAGGTAAGCCGTCGGGTCCTGGGGCGGTATTCTTGGCATTAAGCCTACGTACCGCCACTCTCAAATCTACCTCGGTCACCTCCGGAGTATCGTCGTCGTCGTCATTGGTGTGGTCCGCATCGGGCACCGCAGGAGGCGGAGCCATGGGCGGGGGGAGTCTGTTCCCCTCGCGAAGGGAACAAAGCGCTCACCACATCCTCCACGAGCTGGGGCCGGAGACTCTGCGTCAGCGGGGGAGCCCATGGGCGGAGTTTATCTCTCACCCCTTTGTAGGGGCGTCCCCACGGGTCTCTGTTCAGAGTCTCCAGCGACTCCTCGCGGGACAGTCCTCTGGCCCGCTGGATCTCCGCTCGGAGGGCGGTCTTCGCCGCTCTGTACCCCTCGTACAGCTCCGCCTGAATGGCTTACGTATCCGGAGGGCGGATACGGAGCCTGCGGTGCCTGGAGTACCGGTGGCGCGCAGCAACGCATGCCTCGCGTAAAGCGGTCAGCTCACGCGACCACCAGCACACCTGGCGCCGAGCACGTCCGGGCTGGACCCGGGGCATTGCCACGTCACATATCTCGGACATGGCCTCCCGGAACCACTCCGCCTCGTCGTTGATGTCGGCAGGCCTGTCCGGTGATGACACCCAGGCCTGCACGATCGAGGCTTCCAGGAGGAGCTCCCGGTCCAGCTGCTTCAGCGCCCATCGCGGACCACTCGGGGCCTGTCGGACCAGCGCACCTGAGGTCTGGGCGGAGACGTCAAACCGGATGTACCGGTGATCGGAATAGGTCTCCACCCCCTCCATGACGCGCCAGTCAATGACACGCGGCGACAGAGCGGGGCTGACGAACGAGATGTCCACCACTGATTCACCCCGCATTCGCACACACGTGGGGACAGAACCCCGGTTTAGGACGACCAGGCCTGTCTCCAGAGCCCAGTCCTCCACCATCCTGCCTCGTGCGTCCGTATACCGGGAACCCCAAGCCACGTTCTTGGCATTGAAGTCCCCGAGGACGAACACAGGGAGGCGATGGAACCCGACGACGACGACTCTTAACTCCGCAAGGGAGTTGTGGAACTCGGCGAGAGTTCGGTTCGGGGAGAAGTAAACACCTACTACAGCAATATCCCCGAACCGTGCTCCCACACAACCCGATCCCCTCTTGATGGACTCGAGGGACGGAGTACCGGCGGCGGCCGACGAAATTATGGTCACTGAGCCGATCAGGTCCTCCACCCAGTCATCCCTGGGCGGGACAAAGTACGGCTCAGCGACCACAGCGATGTTAATCGACCACTGCGCCATGCTCTGGAGCAACAGATCCTGAGCGCAGGCGCAGTGGTTGATGTTCCCCTGGAGGAGGCGTAATGGGGCCATTTATTGGCATTCCATATCAGCCTCCTCCCGGGCCCTCTGGGATGGCCCTGCCACGGTGGTAGCGGCGGCGACGACGACGATGGAGGCGGCAGCGGCGGCGGCAATAGTGGCGGCTGCGGTGGTGACGGCGGTGGCGGAGGGCTTGCCTCTGCCCCTGGCTTTGGGGGGGGGAACACAGGCCTTGCCCCCAGCCCGGTGATCGGAAGGCTTGCCAGCCGCCGCACATGCAAAACAGTGCGGCGTGGCATCGCAAGAGCCCGCCTTGTGACCGGGCTGACCACAGCGGAAGCAGTGATCGCTGCGGTCCACCTCCGAGGTGCAGCAAGCTCCCACGTGGCTTCCCACGCGGCAGCGGAAGCACCTCAGAGGTCTGGGTTCCAGCAGTTTCACTTGCGCGGATACCCAGCCCACCCGGAGCCTTTGGCCCTCTCTGGATATTTTTTGGGCCGCCGACACGGGGCAGCTCACCGTTATGGTTTGCATCCCCGATTTGTCAGGACGGAGGGTGCCTGCCCTCACCTGCTCGGCAGAGCACTCTCCAGTCCTAGCCACGGCGGCCACAACATCTTCCGCCGTCACGCAGTCGTCCAGGCCCAGGATGCGCATGTCAGCGCACTTGGTGGGCCTGGAGACTCGGGCCTCCTCCGCATTGAGGGACTCCTCCGCAGCGGTCGGGCCGCTGGCCGCACCGGGGATCTCCAGCATCCGAGCCCCCGTCTGCCTTCTTCTCCGCTTCCGGATGTAGTGTGATCACTACAGCTGTGGACTTCGGGACGCGGAGCCTAGCCGCGGCGCTTCGCTTCTTGCGCCGTTGCCGCCTCCGCTTTCTATTGGCCGCCCTTTTGGCCTTACCCGCCTTCCTGTTCTGCTGGCGGCTTGCTCCGCCTTCGAGCCACCAGCGGCATCCGGATCACCACCTGAGGTATCAGAGAGCCCCTCCATTGGCAGCCTCTCGGCTCGCTGGGCCGGCTCGGCTGGACTAGCTCGGCTGGACTCGCTGGTCTGGGTGGTGAGCCCTCTGCCCCCACCCCGTCCTTGGACCCCTCCCCGCCGGCCAATTTTCCTCCGGACCGAGTTTGGCCCGCCATCAGAGGATGACCCCTGGCCGTCCCCTGGCTTGGAGCGCTTCTTCTTTAAGAACTTTGTGTTCTTCGCTGCCCCGACCTCCACGGGCTCCGGGCTCTTAAAAGAGCCGTTCGCCCCAGATGCAGCGTCGGACTCCGACGTCGCATCACTCCCTTCCTCTACGCTTGTAAAGCCACGTTTGGGTTTTGGTTTTAAAAAAATTTCCATTTTGTTCCCACGAGTGTGGGGGGATATAAAACGTCATTCCTAGGTTTACCCCCAGTGCCTAGGTAAGTCAACATTTGTTTCCCAACCAGGGGTTCGACTGGTCCCTGGCTGGGGGTGCGCTAACGACTGATGCGCCACCTGCAACTACAAGGTTACAGATAAGAAAGAAAGAAAGAAAATAAATTTATTTGACACAGGAAGGCACACAATATTCACACAAAAAACAAAAACAGAACAAATGCTTAAAATAGTATTGAGTGCCTCACGGCTGCGTCAAATAGGCCCAGTTCAGCATTAATGCCAGACAACTAGTGCCTGACGCTGGTTTTCAACTGGACCTTATGTTAAGAGGACGTCTTACGGATGTAAATCAGTTTTATAGTGTGTAAATATTTAAATAAAATTAGATATGTGTAACAAATAATAATATAAACCATTAGATATATTTTGTTTAAAAAAGAAATAAGTACAATAAAAATAATTATAGTTATGAGTGGTGTTTAAGAAATAAAAAAATAAAATGGTATGGGTCTGTTATGGCAAGAAAAAAATAATGGACTGTTGTCGATGAGTAAAAAATAACCTTAACATAATTTACATTAATGAAACATTCAAATTGATCATGTCTAGCTTCCGTTGCGCATCCATGAGGTACTGCCGTAGGCGTTTTCTAAATGTGTCGATCGTGTTAATTGCCCGAATAGGTGGTGGTAGGTTATTCCACACTTTGGAAGCCGCATAACGGAAGCTACCCCTAAACGCAGCTGTCCTATGTGACTGGGTCGAGAGCTGCTGCGAGCATTGCCTTCTCTCACATTCTCGTTTACTCGCTATCCAACTCAACTTGTCGTACAGGTAGTCCGGTTTCTGGTATTTACTACACCAAACAGAAGGCATGCCAAGTGTAGTTTACGTCTCGATTTCATTCTCAATGTGTAGTGTTTGTTTAAAAATGGAGTAACGTGAGTTCTGGGAGGAATTTTATAACAAAACCGAGCACAAGCGTTTTGGACCCTTTGAATGAGCCGATCTGTGCGAGCCAATAGGCGCGGGCCGTACACTGTATCTGCGTAGTTTAGCCTAGATAAAACCAGGGTTTCTACAAGCTGCTCCCGTAGTGTTTCGGACAAATAAGGCCTAATCTTGTACAGAACTTTCAGGCGGTAAAAGCAGTTTCTTACTGAGTCGGCTACATATTTTTCGAAACGAAGATCCTTGTCCATAATAAGTCCAAGATTCCGCGCTTCATAGACTCTGTCAATTGGCTCGCCCATTAGCTCCAGGTGAAACGTTGCGGGTAGTTTGGCTAGTTGCTGTCTCGTGCCAAATACCATGTATTTTGTTTTGGTTGGGTTTAGCGACAGGCAATTCTCTGATGGCACTACTCCTCAGCCATTCATACCCTCGCCACGCACCAAAACTTGGTATTAGAGGATTTTTTATAGAGGTTATCGTCCTCGCGATCCGGGCGACTAAGCCAAGATCCTCGTCCCGTTCCAAGTCACAAAACATGACCGTGATCTCTTTCCGGATTACGATATCGACGGGTGCAGTCAGGAGAATCAGTTCTCCCGCTGCCAGCTCGTTGGCATGGTGAGTGCACAACGAGCGCCGCCCCTGCTTCTCCACAACGTGGAGAAACGTCCTCCTACGGCACATCGGATACTCCACGGACCTTCAGGTCCTAACCTGCGCCCACTCGACCTTCCCTCTGTAAGCAGAGGGGGGAGTAGGCCACCATCCACCCAGGAGGAGCATTACGCTCTCCCCCTCGCAGAAATTCGCCATAAACAATACCCTATCCGAAAAACTCCACTACCTTTTTCGAAGAAAGTATTGTCCATGCCCAGGTTGCACCGGCCCGACGACTGCTCTTCCCCTCGAACGTATCCATAAGGGACCAGCAGGCATCAGGCATACGTGGAGGTTTTCTGCACGCACCCCTATTGGGACCCCTTAAAGCTATAACTACACTGCCAGCCGTTTTAAACAATGTTAACTTTGTTTTGCAGGTATCGTTTTAGAAGGTCTCGAAAATCGGGTTTTTTGGCACTTCGTACAATTTATTTATCGGAAACAGTCAAACATTAACGGCTGGGGTCTTTTTTCTACATTTGAAATATCGTAATGAGCAATCCCTTAAATTTTTAAACGGTAAAGTGAGCGCAAAAAAACACTTCTCCAAACCAAACCATATGTTTCGGCTGGGATTTTTTTTTGTCATATAAATAAGGTATAATCTTTCATAATATCGCAATTTGGTTCTGTAAAGTAGATTAAAAAAACGGTTTTTTTTCTCTCCGCTCCAAGCAATTTGGGGCTATAAGTTTAAATCTACGAAAGGTTGGAAATAATCCCAGGACCTCGAATACCCAGTTCCAGCCGGTAAAGTGCCTTTTGCTACAAATACGCACCATTGCTTTAACTATTGTGAAGTTTGTATTAAAAATTAAGATGGCGGCGTTAGTTCCGATTTTGGCCACGCACCAGAACATTCTCGTACAGTCTTAGTCGAAGGAGTGGCAATGAATGTAAATCTCTAGATTCTGGATTGAAATATAGTAGACGGTAGTTGTGTTACCTGAATGCGCCGGTAGGTTCGGTGGTAGCCTCTTCGGTAGCGCAGTGCGGCGCGTGCGGCGGCGCGGGCAGCGCCTGCAGCGCGGCGCCCGCCACGCCGGCGCCGCCCAGCGCCCGCAGCGCGCCCACGCACGACCACGCCACGCGCACGCCTCTGTGGGGCACAGCACATTACACTCTACTCAACACGCGGCGCGCCACGCCGGCGCCGCCCAGCGCCCGCAGCGCGCCCACGCACGACCACGCCACGCGCACGCCTCTGTGGGGCACAGCACATTACACTCTACTCAACACGCGGCGCGCCACGCCGGCGCCGCCCAGCGCCCGCAGCGCGCCCACGCACGACCACGCCACGCGCACGCCTCTGTGGGGCACAGCACATTACACTCTACTCAACACGCGGCGCGCCACGCCGGCGCCGCCCAGCGCCCGCAGCGCGCCCACGCACGACCACGCCACGCGCACGCCTCTGTGGGGCACAGCACATTACACTCTACTCAACACGCGGCGCGCCACGCCGGCGCCGCCCAGCGCCCGCAGCGCGCCCACGCACGACCACGCCACGCGCACGCCTCTGTGGGGCACAGCACATTACACTCTACTCAACACGCGGCGCGCCACGCCGGCGCCGCCCAGCGCCCGCAGCGCGCCCACGCACGACCACGCCACGCGCACGCCTCTGTGGGGCACAGCACATTACACTCTACTCAACACGCGGCGCGCCACGCCGGCGCCGCCCAGCGCCCGCAGCGCGCCCACGCACGACCACGCCACGCGCACGCCTCTGTGGGGCACAGCACATTACACTCTACTCAACACGCGGCGCGCCACGCCGGCGCCGCCCAGCGCCCGCAGCGCGCCCACGCACGACCACGCCACGCGCACGCCTCTGTGGGGCACAGCACATTACACTCTACTCAACACGCGGCGCGCCACGCCGGCGCCGCCCAGCGCCCGCAGCGCGCCCACGCACGACCACGCCACGCGCACGCCTCTGTGGGGCACAGCACATTACACTCTACTCAACACGCGGCGCGCCACGCCGGCGCCGCCCAGCGCCCGCAGCGCGCCCACGCACGACCACGCCACGCGCACGCCTCTGTGGGGCACAGCACATTACACTCTACTCAACACGCGGCGCGCCACGCCGGCGCCGCCCAGCGCCCGCAGCGCGCCCACGCACGACCACGCCACGCGCACGCCTCTGTGGGGCACAGCACATTACACTCTACTCAACACGCGGCGCGCCACGCCGGCGCCGCCCAGCGCCCGCAGCGCGCCCACGCACGACCACGCCACGCGCACGCCTCTGTGGGGCACAGCACATTACACTCTACTCAACACGCGGCGCGCCACGCCGGCGCCGCCCAGCGCCCGCAGCGCGCCCACGCACGACCACGCCACGCGCACGCCTCTGTGGGGCACAGCACATTACACTCTACTCAACACGCGGCGCGCCACGCCGGCGCCGCCCAGCGCCCGCAGCGCGCCCACGCACGACCACGCCACGCGCACGCCTCTGTGGGGCACAGCACATTACACTCTACTCAACACGCGGCGCGCCACGCCGGCGCCGCCCAGCGCCCGCAGCGCGCCCACGCACGACCACGCCACGCGCACGCCTCTGTGGGGCACAGCACATTACACTCTACTCAACACGCGGCGCGCCACGCCGGCGCCGCCCAGCGCCCGCAGCGCGCCCACGCACGACCACGCCACGCGCACGCCTCTGTGGGGCACAGCACATTACACTCTACTCAACACGCGGCGCGCCACGCCGGCGCCGCCCAGCGCCCGCAGCGCGCCCACGCACGACCACGCCACGCGCACGCCTCTGTGGGGCACAGCACATTACACTCTACTCAACACGCGGCGCGCCACGCCGGCGCCGCCCAGCGCCCGCAGCGCGCCCACGCACGACCACGCCACGCGCACGCCTCTGTGGGGCACAGCACATTACACTCTACTCAACACGCGGCGCGCCACGCCGGCGCCGCCCAGCGCCCGCAGCGCGCCCACGCACGACCACGCCACGCGCACGCCTCTGTGGGGCACAGCACATTACACTCTACTCAACACGCGGCGCGCCACGCCGGCGCCGCCCAGCGCCCGCAGCGCGCCCACGCACGACCACGCCACGCGCACGCCTCTGTGGGGCACAGCACATTACACTCTACTCAACACGCGGCGCGCCACGCCGGCGCCGCCCAGCGCCCGCAGCGCGCCCACGCACGACCACGCCACGCGCACGCCTCTGTGGGGCACAGCACATTACACTCTACTCAACACGCGGCGCGCCACGCCGGCGCCGCCCAGCGCCCGCAGCGCGCCCACGCACGACCACGCCACGCGCACGCCTCTGTGGGGCACAGCACATTACACTCTACTCAACACGCGGCGCGCCACGCCGGCGCCGCCCAGCGCCCGCAGCGCGCCCACGCACGACCACGCCACGCGCACGCCTCTGTGGGGCACAGCACATTACACTCTACTCAACACGCGGCGCGCCACGCCGGCGCCGCCCAGCGCCCGCAGCGCGCCCACGCACGACCACGCCACGCGCACGCCTCTGTGGGGCACAGCACATTACACTCTACTCAACACGCGGCGCGCCACGCCGGCGCCGCCCAGCGCCCGCAGCGCGCCCACGCACGACCACGCCACGCGCACGCCTCTGTGGGGCACAGCACATTACACTCTACTCAACACGCGGCGCGCCACGCCGGCGCCGCCCAGCGCCCGCAGCGCGCCCACGCACGACCACGCCACGCGCACGCCTCTGTGGGGCACAGCACATTACACTCTACTCAACACGCGGCGCGCCACGCCGGCGCCGCCCAGCGCCCGCAGCGCGCCCACGCACGACCACGCCACGCGCACGCCTCTGTGGGGCACAGCACATTACACTCTACTCAACACGCGGCGCGCCACGCCGGCGCCGCCCAGCGCCCGCAGCGCGCCCACGCACGACCACGCCACGCGCACGCCTCTGTGGGGCACAGCACATTACACTCTACTCAACACGCGGCGCGCCACGCCGGCGCCGCCCAGCGCCCGCAGCGCGCCCACGCACGACCACGCCACGCGCACGCCTCTGTGGGGCACAGCACATTACACTCTACTCAACACGCGGCGCGCCACGCCGGCGCCGCCCAGCGCCCGCAGCGCGCCCACGCACGACCACGCCACGCGCACGCCTCTGTGGGGGCACAGCACACAACCGCGTACAGATTTGCGAAACGTAGCATGCAATGTAACATGAAAGGAGCATTTCATAAGTGTGGACGCAGGGCGCGCACGAACCGAGCATGTACGTACATCTGTTTCCGGCATGCGGCGAACATAGCTGTCTGTCGAGAACACGCGAAGAAGCTTTCTTCCATGGTTCGCGCGCGTTCCACAGTACAGACACACACAACCCGTCCACACTGACGCTCCGTGCACACTGCGCGCCCCGTTGTGTCCGGCGAAAAAACCGACAAATGGCGGATCGCGGCGCGCACGAGTTGAAATGCTCTGTTCGTGCGCGTATTGAGCACGGTTCGTGCGCACAAGCCGTCCACACTATGGGAATTCTGTTAACACAACTGCATGATACGTTTCACCAGTCTGTACGCGGCATTACACTCAATTCAACATTCAAAAGAAGAAGGGAAAAACTGAAACAAATATACACGTAGATAGAGGGAAAAAACACGTCCTTCTAATTTTCAAAAAGGTGATCTACATTATACAGGTACGAAACAGACTTTCCACGCATTTACACCAACTGCAGCAGTTGCAGAGCAGTGGTGGCCCAGTGGTCACGGCCGCAACTTACAAATTATAGATCGTGGATTCGAACCCAAGCAGGCACTGAACTTTGTGTAAATAATTTCATCACCACTGCCTTTCAAAACTGTGAACGAAAACATCGTGAGGAAAACACCATGTCCAACCTAAAATTTCGAAGACGTGCGACATCCACCAACCCGCACTGGTCCCGTATAGTCGATTACAGCGCACTCCTTCTCACAGAAAGAGAAAGCCTGTATCCCAGTGGAAACATTATAGGCTGTTTATGCAATAGTTTACAGTTTTACTAGGCCCAACAACCTTATAAGCAGTACCATTTTGCTCGTATATCTTTATGTACTTGTCTATTATTTGTTTCTGTTTTGTGTGTAAATAAACAAGCTTTACAGTCTTATACCAATAAAAAAATTTAGCTGTCACGGGACGCCTGGCAGATGTGAAAAATCGAAATTATTTACCACTAATATTTATAGACTGTATATTGGCGACGCGTCGCCACGCGGCATGCATCGCCCCGCCAGCAATCGGTTTTACGTGGGGCTATGGATGTTTCACATAAAAAAAAACAAGTGTGCTTTAGACCACACGACTGAAGTAAAACAGAAATCACCGTTCACTAGCAAAACAATAAGAAGTTTTACTTCAAAAGAGCTGCGGTCTTATGAGTTGATAAACAGCCAGTGTGAATTTAAAAAAATACCTATTAAGTGGGACGGCCTGCGGCGGTGACGCGGTGTGTTCCATGTTTAAAATTTAAAAACTTCCATTCGCCTCTTTCCGTAACGCTCTCGTCACGCATTCACCAGCTTACTCCCCAAGACAAGCGTGTGTAAAGAAGTTTTACTTCAAAAATTGGGATATAAAATTAAAAACAGACAGTAAAATCATCTTGCTTGCTAAGAATCCTAGTCAGTGACGCTTCGCGGTTATCATGATGGTAGTGGCTTTTTGGATAGGTATAATACTTAGATTGGCTCTGTCAAAAACATAGATGAATAACATAAAGACGAAAGAATGAAAGCCGATGTATTATAAGAATCAGCAAGAATATTATGTATGATTGTGGTTTAGTGCTGTCATTCGTCTGTAAGCCTTTTATAAATAAATAATTAATAGATAAAAGTAAATGAGTTGCTTACTTGAGCGTAATATGGTGCGTGTGTCCTTCCTCAAGCGTCACGATATGGTGCGGCGGCTGGAAGCGGTACTCCTTCATGTTGGGCTTCACGTAGTACTGCGCCGGCGCCAGCGAGCCGAAGCGCAGGCGCCCGTCCGCCGCGCTGCCCGCGTTGCGGCGGTACGCGCCGCCGCTCACCGACACTAAAGCTCCCTGGGAACAATAAAATATTTTATACGCCATTCAGTTAGTTTCCCTAAATTTATATTGCAGTTTTGTCGACAAACCTCATTTATTTGAAATGAATTAGATTACAGCCCACTCCCTTTCGGCGAGACTCGTCTCTGTGGCCAGTGTCCCAGCAATGAGAACATTACAGGCTGAATATGCTTATGCATCGTATTCCCAGTTCCACAGACGAAAAAAATACGTTTATGGTTAGCTGTTCGCTTACTGACGTCTGACATGCTGCAAGAACATTTGCAAAAGGTAACCAACGTTTGAACTGTGCAGGAAAAAAAAGCTATTTTCTAAACAATACATTCTTTTTCTATATAATGTTCATGTAGCCAGACCGCCATACATGATTCCCCTTTTCATTCCGTGCTAATGTGATTTAAAAAAAAAACTAATTTTTGCTACCTATTTTTTATACGTTTCGTGTTTAAATAATAAATAGAATAGTAAATTATTGTAATTTAATAATAATTTATAGTTTATTTATTTCTTTCTTTTAGCAGTTTACGCACACACATAAACTGACAAGAAGAAAGGAACAGAAAAATACGTACTCTTCCAGCATACCTGCGATAGGAAGGTAGACCAGAGATGTAGACAATGTGTGTAAGAGTCGAAGAAGAAAACAAAATACATAAAATCAAAATAAACACTTACTAATATTGTTACTATATAATCACTAATTTAAATATCACTAAAATATATATATGTTTATGTAATTTTATAATAATGAATACATAATATGCAACTATGACGAAGTGGAAAGATAGTGTTCTTTGACTCTTCTTTTAAAAACTGCAACGGTTTGGCGTCCCTAATGTCAGGCGGAAGTGAATTCCACCACCGAACCGCGTGCACAGAGAAGGAGTAGGAGTAAAATTCGGTAGAGTGGAGGGGGGATTTAGGGAGATTTCTAAGACGCGACCTGCAAGACGCATCAGAAGGACGGGCGCTCCCGCAGATAGGATGGCGTTCTAGGGTAGAAGATCATAATCTAACCTGCAAGGGCGTGCCGTCAGCATCATCTCTCAACTCCACAGTGATCTCCGCTAGCTTGTGGGCGACGATATCTCCGTTATCGTCCGGAGCACTGAACACGTAGGAATCCATCTCCGCGGTGATTTTGTAGTGTTTAGACGCGTCGAGTGGCCCGAAGCGGTAAGTGCCATCTTGTGATGTTACTTGGATTAGTTTTAGATCATCTGAAATGTGGAGAGGTAGGTTAGAGAATGTTTGGTTTATATTGTTACATTTTATTGACAAAATTGGCATGTTTATTGCTGTAATACACATCAGTCACATTAATTATAGTGCATGGGCTAGGTTTTGTCTGTATAAGAAAGAATACTGTTATTATAACTTCTGAAGAACGATTTCCGTGTTTATTCTATATAGTCGCAATCCCATCTCAGCGACAATGAACGTCAAAAACTCGTAAAAAATTTAGGTAATTTTGCCAGATTAAGACAGATTAAAATGAGATTGTTCTTAAACATACGGAAATTGCTCCTCTGGTTCGTTGGCTAAGTAACTGAGCAATAACGAGAGATGATCGTTTCTGTGGCCAAAATGTGTTTTTGAAAAAGTGACGCTGACTTTAGAAAAATGATCTTTAATGAAATTGACGCAGGAGCGGTGTTGGTAAATATTTATGAACTTTTTTGGCGATTTAGAGGCATGAGGAACAGGGTGTAAAGTTCACTCATACTCTATAGAAAAAGGAGGATCCTCCGACCAAACGTGCAGACGGGTGTTGTGTCTGGTGGGCAAGTGCCCGACGGTTGATGTCGGGATGTTGTATATATGCTAGTTGCGCGGTAAACTCTGCTTGCGCGATGCAGGATTTTGCGTGACGTCAGTGTGACGCGTAGTTCGCATGTGACAGCGAAATTGTATTGAAAAAACAAGATGGCGGCTTGGTTCCGATTTAGTTCACGCGCTGTAGCGATTTACTCGTACCTGACGTGAGCGTAAGTGTGACGTCATCAACAGGCGGTAGTATCTTCCCCTGCAGCGTGAGCGCCCGGCGCGCGCGCAGCGACACCGCGTGCGCCTGGCAGTGCGCGCGCCCCACCACTTGTTGCGGAGTGGACGGCGACATTAGTAGGACCGATGATGAAGCTGATACTACTGCTACTTCGCCCTGAAGGAGAAAGGAATAGATTCGTTTGCAAATATTATCATTCACTACATTTTTTTCACAAGCGGCGCTGATACACAAAGTAAGGTACGGCACGTAAGTTATCTACTATAGTCAGGAGCTCATTTACACGATAGTTAATACAGTAAGGGCCTCTCCATTAAAGTGTCCAGCAGGTTGATCGCCAGTGTAAATCCCCCGTAACTTGACGTACAAATTTCACGACGTTCGAGTAGCACTACTCGATTAATTGACCCGTAACTTACTCGCCACGTCTTCCGCCAATTAGCGTGTTTACTTGACGGTTAAATATTCAAAACTTGTCTGTTTTCATTTTGTGACAACGATTATCTTAAAAAACAATTAATTGGATGAATTAGAAAATTCTACGACGCAACGAATACCGAGGATTTGTTTATTTCTTTGTTATTCTACGTTGAAGCATCGCTTTGTTTCGTTTTCTAGCACTGCTTTTATTTATTTCAGGTAATTTATGCACCCATTGCCAAACATAAATTAATTAAGATAAAATAAATCAAATCAAAATACCTAAATGAAATCAAAATAAACCAAATCAGAATAAATCAAATTAAATGAAATTAAATCAAATCCAAATAAATAAATCAACAAAATAATATATGAATACTTTCTCTCCAAGACTAGTACAGCAACAAAATTTAAGTAGTAAATAACATATTAAAATCGCACGCGACTAGTTTCCCAATAATTCAACAAGACACAAAAATACACATTAGTACATGATAATGATAACAAATGACAACTGCAATGACGTTTAACGAGTGAGTGAATGTAACGTATGATTTTATACGTCATTCACTTAACCAGTAAGTTGTTACTTGAAGATGGTGAACGAGGCCCTAAATATATATATTGAGTATTATAAATATATTAAGTATATAGTATTATATAACGTGCGCAAACGCCTAAACATGCACATATTACAAACACTGTACAAGTACCTTAACTAACTCATTTATTGGTCAGTACTTAACCTGTAATTGATACATGCCTGTATTATTACTTCTTTTTTTTAATTCTCAACCCCTACCAAAGGTATACCTTAATTTATTTCACTGACAATCACATAATTATTTCGAACTAGCGACCCGCCCCGGCTTCGCACGGGTGCAATGCTAATGTGCAGTGTTTCTCTACTTTATTATGCTACAAACCTTCCTCTTGAATCACTCTATCTATTAAAAAAAACCACATCAAAATCCGTTGTGAAGTTTTAAAGATCTAAGCATACATAGGACAGACAGACAGACAGCGGGAAGCCACTTTGTTTTATACGATGTAGTTATTAATTTACCAAAAACCAAATAGTTCCAACACAATTCCACTTACATCCGCCATAAACAGCGTATGCTCGAAGCTGTATCCTCCGCCGGGTTGCTTGAGCGGCACTAGCGGGCCCACGTCCTTGGTGGCGTGTCCGTCCGTACTGACGTGTAGCATGAGGTCTTCTACGGGCTGTGGTGACGTCACTCTGATGACTACTGAGTGGGCGGTGGCTACGAAGTATACAGTCTGGACACGAGAGAAACATATTACAGGATTTACAGGTAAGGCGTGAACATAGTGTGAATTTTAAGTGTCTGAAATGAAAATTAAAAGTAATTTATTCAAACAAGGCTGAGAATCAGCACTTATCGAACGTCAAAAATTAATGAGACAGTCCCCCAAAAACGTCCACCCTTCCACCACTGCCTAGTGCTTTAGCAGGGAAGAAGAAGTGGCGCAACAAGATCCCCAGTAGCACAGCTGTCTGTTCACATATAAAACTTGAATTTATACAATAAAATGTAAAATGCAACACAAAACATTAAATTAAACTGAAATGCAGAATACAGTTTTTGCGAGAATATCATAACATTAAATTCGAATGTAATACAGACAATATCCGCAAGGTGGTTTCAAACAATTTTTAAAAGACCCTAGGCAGATTGCGGAATCATTTAATAACTTTTTTGTTGACCAAATACATGATGTATCCAGTAACTGTACGGGAAATACGTAAATGTAAATATAATAATATATTTATTTATTTTTTTTTTTTATGCAGCCTGTAGTCCCACAAGATATTACGTGTGATACAAAACTTAAAAAATAAAAAAAGTTTCGGATTCGATGGCATTTCAACCGTGGTAGTCAAATTTGTCTCTGATACTATCGCAAAACCATTAAGCCATATAATAAATATGTGTATAAGCTCAGGTATATTCCCTGATGAATTAAAGACTGTGATCATAAAACCATTACACAAAAAGAATGACAAGGAAGACATGACAAACTATAGACCTGTAGCTCTTATTTCAGTATTCTCTAAGATCTTTGAAAAAATAATATATGAATCTATTTACACTTTTATAGCTAAATATGATATTTTATGTGAAGATCAAAAGGGCTTTCGAAAAAATAAAAATATAAACATGGCAATATTCGATCTCTTGAACGTAATTATGAATAATGTGGATAAAAAAATCCCTATATGTGCACTATTCACAGACATGACAAAGGCATTCGATTATGTAAAACATGACACCCTCTTAAATAAACTTAGCGATTATGGCATAAGAGGAAACGTGCTAAACCTAATAAAGTCATATCTCACGGATAGAAAACAGTACACAGAACTATCGAGAATCTGTACTAAAACTAAGCGGGAACTGAAATACCTATCCAGTTGCAGAGTAACACAGTTCGGAGTTCCACAGGGCAGTGTACTCGGTCCATTACTGTTTCTACTTTATATTAATGACCTACCCCGTCAAATTCGGCAGTCAATGACATTATTTGCCGATGACAGCACTGCTATAGTCGAATGTATGAATGAGACGAACTACGAAGATGAAATAAACAACACACTTAAAACAATAATAGATTGGCTTAATAACAATAATCTAGTCATAAATTTACAAAAAACTAAAGTCATGCATTTTCACCAGAGGTTACAGCCAAAAAAAGTAATTACTGAATATAATGGCCAAATCGTAGACACAACTTCAGTGACTAAATTCTTAGGAGTGCAGATTGACGATAAATTGACATGGAAGTCTCATGCTGAAAATTTGTGCCAAAAACTTAGTAAATCTTCATATGTTCTCTATAACCTCTCAAATAAACTAAACATAAATACATTAATTATAGCCTATCATGGATTAGTTGCTTCATTATTAAGATACGGTGTCATATTTTGGGGCAACTGCAGTGAGAGGGAAAGAATATTTAGGGCCCAAAAACGATGTCTTAGATCAATGACAGGTCTTAAGTTTACTGAAAGTTGTCAACCTATATTTATATCCCTAAAACTTCTAACATTACCTTGTTTATATATACTCGAAGCTGCCCTTTTCGTTAAATTAAATAGACACCTATTTACCTCAATGATTGACATAAGACAACACACGGCACCAATGAGGTCCCAGTATAAAAACCAATTGTACACAGGTGGTCATAAAACAGCCTTATTAAAAAATAGCATCATTTCCATGGGACCGCGTATATATAATAAATTACCTGAAAATTTAAAAGACCTACCCATAAAAATGTTTAAAAAACAATTAACAAAACTATTGCTGGAGAAATGTTATTACACAATTAAAGACTTTTTAAATGACATAACCATATAGGAAAATGTTATTGATAAATGTACGTTGTCTTTGCAATTTCGAATGTTTATGATTATATTATTGACATTGTTATTTTTTTTTTTGGCGATTTTTTTCTTGTGTTTGTTGTTCTATTGTAATTTGACATAACAGATTTTGACATTATCAGATTATCTAAATTCTATAAATAATAATAATTGTGATTGTTGTTAATGTTTTGTAATATTTTGACATTAAGCTTTTGACATTACACATTACGACTTATATTCTTGATTGTATAATTTGCGAGAGATTTATGTTTAATTCATTATTATTTTTTTTAGTCTGATCTGTTCAATTCGGCTATGGCTAACAATAATTGTAATAGCTGTATCTATATTATTAATTCAAACCCAATATTTTGCATGCCGTAAGGTAAAATGTACCGCGACACTTAATAAATATTCCAACTTATATGTATACCTACATTATCAGCAAATAAATAATTTCTTTCTTTCTTTCATAATTATCCAATGAATGATGCCCACTTGCAAATGCAATGTTTTTAAGAACACATTAATTTTGCAAGTTAGCAGTTTTAGTTACGTAGAATGAGGATTCTTTTTATCTTTACACGCCCACAGGCTAGTTTGCGCACGACCCCCTGTAAGAGGACATCTCGCTTATAGTTATTTCGAAAGGGTGCAGAAATTTATCATCAAAGCCAATAATCAAATTGAATTAAATCAGTGCAAAGTGGTGTGGACTATACGAACTGAACGATCGCATTCCCGAGCACGGCACCTCGAGTGACATGGTTTTGTCCCCAAGCAAGCAGACCTTGGTGAGATCTTTCCATAACTTCTTTACTACTTTAAGCTGTTATCAGAAGAAAATATAATTGTTCTAACTAACTGATTTCTTGAAGTTTAGAACTATAAACATTGGGTTGGAATCCCAGAAACTGCGACAGTTTTTTGCTAAGCGTCCGTTGCGACGCGCGGCACATCTGCGTTGCCAATCGAACATTGTTTCTTTTGTTTCGTTGTGGTGAACCGTTAAAGTGCGTTGTGTTGCTGTGGAATGTTGTTAGTGAGTGAGTCGTTGAAGCGATGCATAGCCGCTTCAGTGGGACATGGCTTGCGGGATAATCTGGTGAGATCTTTCCATATCCTTCAGGGTTAACCTTTTGTCATTTTAAGTCATTGGATTATTTTGTACCTACTAGTTTAATCGGTTATAAGTGCTAAGCAAATAGCGTAGGTACCTAACTTATAATAAGCGAGTGTCAGTTATAATAATAATATGAGCAGTGCAGTGTTAAAGTGGCCGAAAATCCTTTGTTTTTGTGAATGTGAATTCTATTTTTATAGCAAAAAAGAGTTGTGAGGATGGAACAAGGGCGAGAGGCATTACTTTAGGATTCGGGGAATTCCGAGTAAGACGTTATTATATTTTGATACGTGCGAAGTTTACGCAATTTTTCGTCCTATTACACCAAAAAACCAGAAACCTCGAATGTGGACATTGGCAACAGCAAACAACATAGCAGTGACATAGAAAAGCGAAAACTTAAAACTGGACATGACATACTTCAACAAGGAATACATTTTTGGATGGATATGGCGGAAGACTGAGATAAAATCAAGAAAGCTGCTAGCGACATTATACAAGAAATCTGAAACGGATAGTGAGATCTCAGACGAAGACTTTGGAATCAGCAACGTGTAATACAGCATAACAGTAACACAGACAAGAGACGAGAGGACCTGAGCCAACCAGGCGGCGAAGTTACTAAAAGATGGGGTCCCATAGATAATTATCACCCGTCTCTCCACTATTCCAGTGCTTGCTCAAGGATGCATATCCGGTAGGCTCTAATAATCCTTCCATATCCCAAGGGCACGTCATTCCTAGCCTCATGAAACACGAGGCTTCAGGGGCTAGGGTCAATCTTTGGTATCATTCGAGAAATCGAGTCTGGTACAACCACGCTGGGGTCGGTGCACTTCATCCATTCATTCAAAGCCAATAATCAAATGGAATAATCCTGCAGCCAGATAAGTACATGCGGATGATACGCACGGTGGGCACTAAGGTAGAAGTATCAACATGCGCCTGCTCCGGCTGGAAGCGGTGGCAGCCCGTGGGCGTGAGCGTGTACAGCTCGGCGTGCGGCACGCAGTGCAGCGGCGCGCCGCCCAGCACGCGCAGCGCGCCGCGCGCGCGGGCGCTGCGGTACTGCACCTGCGGGGGGCAATATGCGGTTGTAGCGAACTTCACACTTGACGAGCAACACATTCTGCGCAAGTTTTTTTAAATAACACAAATATCCGTGAATGATACCTTCATTCACGGATATTCTTATTTAGAAAAAGGCTAGAACACTTTAAAACCCTTTTTTTATCAACCTCTTTCAATACATTTTAAATTGTTAAGTAATCAATCAGTTACAGAAAGAGTACAGTTAGTCGGGACAGAAAGTTGTTGCACGGTTTGAAAAATTATGAGTAAATGACGTTGTCCCATTTCGTCGTTGACTAGCTGGGAATAACCAACTGATAACATGTTTATATCTCCTTACCTCAACCTCATGCGTAGAATGTATCCTCAACACATAGCCAGTGTGTTCAAAGGTGGGCACATTGGCATGGTCCTGTGTAACAGCCACGTTATGTCTTGCCTCTGCCCAACACAACGGGTCGCTTTCTACTGAGATCTCAACGCTGCCTGGAAGTACCTCTTCGAAGGTGTACTTGCCATCTGAAAATTAAAAAAACAAGTTTATAAAAACGACTCATCCCACACTTGCACTGGGAATCGTGGGCTCAAGTGCGACTTCCGCGATCCCGGCCACGTCAAGTCTGAGGGGGTGAGGTGTTTGACCCCCCTCCACGACGTCTAAATGCGATGCGCGTGGATCACTATGCGCCGCGACCTCGGGTCCTGTATGCCCTTTGCCGACGCCCGGTGCGCCTGCTGCGGGCCGGGTGAGCGGAAGAGATCTCCCGCTCCCTTTCCGCAGCCTCTTTCTGCGACACGACTGTTTCGCTGAAGGATACCACCGCGTCCCAGGCCTCCGACGCTGCCGACCATCAAGTCGACCACGGCCGGCAGCAATAGGTCGCTGCCTATTCCTGCGATGAGTCTCCTTACCCTTAGCTGTGGTAGTGACGGGGGTGCCCACGTACCCGCCGTCGAGCGACAGCGGGCGCAGCGTCACGGGGATGTTGGCGCACGCGGCCGGCAGCTTGCACTGCACGCGCCCGCTCAGCTTGCCTTTCAGCTGAGAGAATGTCACGCCATCCACGCGAGCGTTGCCGACGGATACTTTTTGGGTTAGCGGGTAGTACCTGTTAGGGAAAATATTGTGAGAATGATCCATTTAAATGGAGAGTTCTTGAAATATTTCGGTCGATTCGGTTTCGTCGAGGCAGTTAAATGAGCCTGATTGCGGCAAAAACTGCTTGATTTTGTTTGAAACCTTCCTACAGCCGCCATAAGATTCGAATCGAACTTTATAGCGGCTCGGAACATGAGGCGAGTCGCTGCGCAGTAAGAAATTCACGTGTCAGCGGGGGGTGAGAGGTGCGGTACAAGTAGGTGTCTCGCTGATTTGATTTCCCCCTCCTACAAAATGGTTGAGCTGGATGGTGCAGATCACGGCAGATAGAAGACCAGTCACAACTGACGGCACCCGTTCACGAGCATGACGCGTGGATCAGCACCATCCAGCTCAACCATTTTGTAGGGAACCGAATGATCCAACACACGCGCCACCATCAGCGAGACATTTAAGTGAGCATGACATACTCTTAAGAGCCATTTCACAAAATTATTACGCTCGAGTTTAGGTAAAAGTCGGCAGTATTGTGGATGTATGCGCAGTTATCCACAAATACACAATCCAAGCAGTGTAGCGCGAGTGTCTAGATGGACTAAACAGTCTTGAGCCGATATAATCGTAATGCACCATGGTTAGAGATTTATGAAACAAGTTATTTTATTTATTCAGTATACTAAAGCTTTCGAGACTAATAAAAAAAACACAAATATATGTTATGTAAAGTATATAATAAAAATGAACAGGGAAACAATCACATATCATTTACATTATATGAATATTTGTCGCAAAGGCATTGATCTTGCCTTTCTAGGGTTTATGATTTCTGGCAATACGCAATCTTGGTAAAACCGACTTAATTTTGGAAGCATTTTTTGCTGCCAATAAACGTCATCTTTCACTATCCTCACTACTTTCAATGGAAAATCAGGACCTGTCCACACAGCAAATAAACATACGTTTTTGTTCGCAATGTGCAACTGGCCCTGTACCTGGTAGTACCAGTCATGATTTTGGTTCATTTCGACTTGAGATTGACTGTTCATTTTGAAACATTTAAGTTTTTTTGCTTGTAAAGCGGTATCAGGATCGATTCCAAAAATTGAACTAGGACATTTCACTTCCACTAATCCTTCACTGCACAATCCATCCGGTGTCGCACCTAAATAACAATATTCCTCGTATATAAAAATACCACATTTTTCTATAATTGTGTTTTCTTGCACACTGAGTTGTGCTAAAGCCTTTGGTTCGTTGTCCCTACCATGTTTAATTGCGGTGATATTGTCCAAGTTATATGAGTACAGAATGGATTTTACTAGGGGAGCAGAATTTTGGTTCGAACGCCTTTTGCAAACCTTCCCAAAAGAAGATGCGGTTCGGCTTGTAATATAGTAGCCCTCTCAATTTCATGGCGTTTTGACGCCTGTTCTTTTAAATTGTTCAAGAAAAGTTGTTTTCCTTGTTCATAATCTGCAGCGTCCATATCCGGTCTTGCACATTCCTTTCCGTAATGAGCATCTACAGGATTGTAATTGATTTTTTTGCGAGCGGTACCTCTACGCGCCATTACTTCTCGACTATTTTTGGCGAATCTCCTGGTTTCCAACGATTTTAAAGATTTTCCCGGACTAGCGTGACAGATTGATTTATAAAAAGTATATTGTGGCTTGCCGGTATTAAACGATACCACTGCTGCATAGCATCTTGTTGTGTAGGAGTCTTTCAACGAAAAGTTGACACGTTTCCCACCTACCATCTTAGCCACGATACTATTGAATTGCTCAGCGCGATTATTGGTGTAGCATTGTAAAAGACTTCGGGAATTATAGGCGAGTTGAGAAGAGTTCTTTTTTTGTTTTAAAAGTAGGGTTGGTATCAGTGGGACTAGATTGGGCTCTTTTTTTCTCTCATCTGTACAGTAATAACTGTCACATTCTAAATGGTCTCCAAAGATGTGTCGAGGGCTATTAATAATATCTTTTTGTAGATTTTTTATTTTACTTGAATCTGAACCATCGTCTTGTTGTCTATGTCTAATAGCAGCACGAACAGCAGTACGTAGCCTTTTCAGTCGGCCCATATTTAAAAGTTTACGTTCGCTTAGAGGTATAGCTGTATCTTTTTGAAGTAGCAAGTTCTTACCATTGTAATTCCTCAACAAATGGTTTGTGCATTCAATTTTTTGTATGGGTATATCCGGGTAAGGTCGACTCTCTAATATACTTTTATAAGTACTAGAATCGCCATCTGCGATTAGTGTTTAATAAATTATATTTCTTTCCCTAATTGAATTTTTAAAACCTTCAACTACACTCGGCGTCACAAAAATCGCACCTCTTCGAAAATAAGTTTAAAACATGTCCCGCCAGTAACGAATACATTAAACCTTATTAATATTGGTATCAATTGAAAGTATGTTTAACGACCTTTAAATTAACAACAGTTAGAATTCCTAAACACAACAGATCTCATTAGCACGTAACGTTAAAAAAAATGTTGTCAAAATACGCATTACAACGGCCACTAATTGCACCTCCCTACAAGGGTATAAAACGGGCGACCCGGGTTAAATGTGAGTCATTCGCTATTCAACCTTTAAAATGAACACACGTGAACAGCTACAGCAAGAAAAATACCCCAGAAGATGGATACCACTGCAGATGAAGCCGCTCAAGTCATTGCACTACTGCAATCAGGGATGCGGCAATGTGATGTTGCTCGGCAACTGAACTTGAGTCGTTTTGCCGTTCGACGAGTGTTCCAATGCTTCCAAGAGACTGGTGGCTATATCCGAAGACGTGGATCTGGAAGACAACGGTGCACATCCGAAAGAGACGATCGCTTCATTGTTTCGACGTCTTTACGTAATCGGTTCTCCAATGCTGTTGAGCTGCAACAACAACTGCGATCAGCTCGCAGAACTTCTGTAAGCGTCTCTACGATTAGAAGAAGAATGCGGGAGAAGAAAATTGCAGCTCATAGGGCTGCTACAGGGCCAAAATTAACTACACAGCATAGGAGAGACCGGTTGCAATTTGCCCGTGACCATGTGGATTGGACAATAGACCAATGGAGGGCTGTGCTCTTCTCGGATGAGACGAGGGTGTGTCTTTTCTGCAACGACAGGCGTCGAAGAGTGTATAGGAGGCAAGGGGAACGATTCGCGCAAGCCTGTATTCAAGAGACAGTGGAATACGGGGGTGGCTCGTGCATGTTCTGGGGCGGCATGTCAATCGAGGGTAAAACGAACCTTGTGTGCGTTTCTCGGACTGGAAGTGCTCGCGGGCAAGGGTCGCTGACTGCTGCTCGGTACATAACAGAGATCTTAGAGGAGCAGGTTGTCCCTTATGCTGGTTTTGTTGGCAGTGGGTTCACGTTAATGCACGATAACGCCCGCTGTCACACCGCTTTAATTGTAAGAGACTACCTGCAAGAAGTTGGAATCCCTGTTATGCGCTGGCCGGCGCGAAGTCCAGACCTGAACCCTATTGAGCATCTTTGGGATGAACTGAAACGGCGAGTACGGGCACGTGATCCTGCCCCTACCACTCTCCAAGACCTCCAAGATGCCGTCGTTGCAGAATGGGACAACATTCCTCAAGAGACTGTTGTCACATTAATTCGGTCCATGAGAGGACGCATGGAAGCAGTCATCAGGGCTAGAGGGGGTAACACTAGGTTTTAAGTTGTTTTTAAGGACTTCTTTGTAATTTTTGCTGATAAAATAAAATTTAACTTTTTAATCATTTGCATTTGCTTGCTTTTTTTTATTCCCTGGTAAACAAAAAACCAAATCCATTGATTTATTCTGAAATTTAAATGAATTGCCTTTCCAATGATACCTTACAGTCATATGTCTACCATTGATTAATAGGGTTAAAATGACTTTGAAGGGAATTCTTAAAGAGGTGCGATTTTTGTGACGCCGAGTGTAGTATGGTTTGCTCCATGCTGGTAGACGACCCCGAATGATTTTTTGTGCATTTGTGGGCTTTTACTGGCTGGCCTTTTTTGTGAGCTCGGGCGCAAATGACACAATATTTGTTGCGAACGCCAATGTATAGCACTTTACCACTATGTTCACCGATTATGGCCGCAACACCAGAGAGTGCAGAATAATTATTTTTGTAAGAGCGTTTGCCCCAACAAGCATCTGCTTCAACCGGAATCATTGCTATTCCAGAATTACTAACATCGCCACGTGATTTCGCCGCTTCAATTTCCTGTTTGGCAGCATTTAACATTGTCACTTCGGCAGCAGTCTTCCACATGTCGGAAATAGCATCATGTGTTTTACTGTATAATCGAAATGGCATTGTTGGTAAGTCCATCGATGCAGTGATCTCATTTAAGTTTGAGAGACCAATTCCAGTAATGATTGCACCTGATACCGCTCCTGCATTAAGATCGAGTCTTGATTGTTCAGTTGTGTCAGTCTCCGAAGTATTTAGAACAAAGTTAGATCCACACATCATACACTTCAAGTCAAATTTAGATATGAGACCCACCTGTTTCTCTTTTTCTATTTTCAAATAATTCAATTTGCAGCCGAACTTCTCGCTGTGTTCACTTATATTTACTAATTGACTCCAAAAGTATTGAAAATCAATTATACGCCTGCCATCAACGATGTAATTGTTCTAAAAACAAAAGCACCATTAAAACATCTAATTTAAATTTTAAAGAAATATAAGATGTACTAAAAATATTTACGATCGAGACTGAAAGTTCCATTGATTCGTCCACTCCAGGGTCTAATGCAACAGGTTCTTTTTCCTATAAAATTAAAGAAATAATTATCATAGTACCTACTACTAAATAAACTTCTGTTTTAAACGTAAATTGTTACTAAAACATACAATTTCTGTTATCAAATATGACTTTTTGCACCATTAAAACCTAATTGAAATTCAAAGATATATAATAAGTACTAAAAATATTTACGATCGAGTCTGAAAGTTCCATTAATTCGTCAAGTCCAGGGTCTAATGCAACAGGTTCTATCTCCTATAAAAAATAAGTATTTATTATAGTACCTACTACTAAATAAACTTCTGTTTAAACATAAATTGTTACTAAAACATACAATTTCTGTTATCGAATCTGAATTTCCACTTGTACCCGGTACCGCGGCGGGGTCTCTTCTAAAGGTACTATCTTCTACTCGATTCATGCGATTTCTCATTCTGAAATGAAAACCAAATAGCTGTCAAGTTTCAATATCTAAGAATAAATATTTTTTGAATCAACAATAATTAAATAATTAAGTAATAAAATAATCAATATTTTTATATGTTGAATCCTTAAAATTGTAATTATCCGGTTCTATAGTTCATGTTGATATGTACTTATTTGATCGATTACTGTGTACATAATATGAATCGCAAATTATATATACCTCGCTTCTGTTGCTTTCTTTAAGGCTGCAGAATTTTTATTTTTCCTTTTTTTGACACAATGGTATACACAACCCTTACGCCCCATTGCTAAAACTAATAAAACAAAAATATGTAATTATTCTACAAAATACTAAAATAATACTTTACTTGATAATAAAATAAACTCTTACCTTATGCAAAAAAAATACGAAGAGAATCAAAATGTTGTAGTCGTAGTATAATAATTCGTTCACGATACGTGCGCTCGAAAGTCGAGACGCGGGAAAATATGGCACGGGTCCTACCTCGATGGGCGCTCGCGCCGTACTAAACGGTGCCCGCTTATGCATCGGAATTTATTCTAATTTAGAGTGATTTTAGTAACGATATTATGTCTAATTAAATGAAGGGATTTTAATTTAAACTTTAGAATTCGATTTGTTATGACCATAGTTTATTTTGCCAATAAAAAAAAATTAATTACGCTTTATTCAAACCAAAAAATCACGATATAATAGCGATATCAAACGTAAAAATTGGCCTAAGACTTCATTTTTTTACAAATTAATGTTATCAATAATCGATATTCTAGTACTATATGTGTCGACAAAATTATATATCCGATGCTTTATGTATTTTTTTCAGTCAAATTTATAAATATTAATGATAGTTATAGGAGCCTGAAGTTGACTCTGCGATGATATTTCAGTAAACTAGTTGTGGGAGATTAATCACCACAAACTAAGCAAATAAGTTTTTGTAAATGTGTTACATGAAGTGTCAATACGAAGAATTGGTCTATTTTTTGCATATATTCACCAATGTCAGAATATTACATAGGATGGTAAATTAGGCAACTGAAATCTTCGACATTCGCGCGAAAGCGTGAAATGGCTCTTAACTGCCAAACTTTTTTTAAAGTCAACATACATCATAACATAATAAACGGCTCCATGGTACTCACATTTACAAAAATTGAAAAAATGCTTTTAAATTATACAAAATTATAGCTTGCAATGCATTTCAAAGATAAATAAAATTTTACTAGCAAAAGGATAAACATAATTACCTATTGAAGTATTCAACAACTAAAACTTGATTAAGTACATTTTATATAATAAATATGATTGTAATGTCAGAACATAAAAAAGGGGGGAAGCATCTCTTCCAAATATTATAATTTTAACAAGTGAGCCCAAGTGGTTGTGGAGCAGGACCAGCATTAAGCCAAGCATTTTTATCTACGATATAATCATCCAACCTATAATATGCTTTTCTACATAGTGTGCATTTAATGCATGTTTTAAATTTCTTCTCATTTAGTTGAAGAATATCGAGTGGTATTTTATTATAACATTTTACACAATACACCATAAAAGAAGTGTGTACTTTTGACAATCTGAAACGTGGTTGATCTAATTTGTTCCTATTTCTAGTATTAAAATTATGCCTGTCACTTATCTTACTGAAAAGATGTAGGTTTTTTCTAACATACATAATATTTTCATAAATATATTGGCAAGGTACCGTCATGATGTTAATTTCTTTAAACAGTTCCCTTAAAGAGTCGCGTCTGCGGAGGTTGTAGATGGCTCTGATAGCCCTCTTTTGCAGAACAAAGATAGAAACAATATCTGCAGCCCGTCCCCACAGCAAAATACCGTAAGACATGATGCTATGAAAGTAACTAAAATAGAACAGTCTCGCTGTATCCACGTCTGTTAATTGGCGAATTTTCCAAACAGCGTAGGCGGCTGAACTTAGCCGCCCTGCAAGTGATGTTAAGTGAGGACTCCACTGCAGCTTAGAGTCAAGCGTGATTCCCAGGAAAACAGTTTTTTCGACGAATTCTAGTATCTCTTTGTTCAATACAACGTGATATTCACTACTTCTAACATTCGGTAACGCGAATCTTATGCATTTAGTTTTCTTCTCATTTAATACCAAATTATTTACAGTAAACCAATTATGGACCATAATCATAGCGTTATTTACGTCGTCAAGCTCCTGTGCATGTCTGCTTACTTTAAAAATCAGTGATGTGTCATCAGCAAATAACACCATTTGTGGTCGGTTTTTTAGTAAATGAGATAAATCATTTATATATACTAAAAAGAGGAACGGACCCAATATTGAGCCCTGCGGTACCCCCATTTTGACTATTAAACCCAATGAATTCATCTATCATTCAAATATGATTTTACTAAGTTAAGCGCAAGTTTACCCAGTCCGTAATGCTCAAGTTTCAAGAGCAGTGTTTCGTGATTCACGCAATCAAATGCCTTGGAAAGGTCACAAAAGATGCCTATTGCGTCTTGTGCCTCTTCCCATGCGTTAAAAATGTGTTTCAATAATGTGACACCGGCGTCAGTTGTACAACGTCCTTTGGTGAAACCATACTGTTGATCGTGTAAGATGTCATTACGATTGAAGTGATTTCAAAAAACACATTTGACAGATTAAATGATTTGAAGAGGCTTAATAATCTACTGCTATTTGAATTATTTTCCAAAATATTAATATTGAAGTCACCACAAATAATTACTGATTTCTTACCAGTTGCAAGTTTTGCTAAAACCTCTTCCATTACTGACTCAAATATAGAGTAATTTAGATAATTTGGGGGTCTGTAAACGCACACTATAAAATGCTTATCTAGCTCAACACATGACAATTCAATGCTATGTTCAACCGATAGTTCCACTATGTCTTTACGAGTCTTAGATTTCATACAATTTTTAATTAAGATTAGTGAAACTCCACGCAGAATGGATTTTCGATTAAAACAACTGCCCACATTACCAGATACCTGGTAGAATATGACGGAAACTTATATTTATTTGTTAAGAGTCCGTAATATCTCAGCGCCACCTCACTCTTTATCTCTCTCGCACGCGAGCATGCGAGACAAGGCGGCAGGGACAAGCCTCTAGGCGCGTTTAGGTAATTTCTTTTTACGGTCAAAATAATGGTAATTAAAATCGCGTTAAATCTAAATGAATAAGTAACAAAATTTGTATTTTAATAATAAAATAAAAGGTGTGTGGCAGGTAATTAACAAAGAATCTGGAAACACAAAACAGCGAGATCGGAATGAATTGTCTTAGTATAGTAGTACCCAACTGATATGGCTTACCGATGTACCTGCGCAGAAGGTGAATTTTAAAAGTGCGGGAAATGCTATTGACTAATCGGCACGCTCCACGCACCGCGGTTCTTTTTCCTGTTTCGCTATTGGTCGGCAGCTGCCGCCATGTTAGCGTGCGCCGCGTGGCATGTTTGTCAGCCGCCATACTTCTGATCGAGTGCTCGCTAACAGCTCCAGTGTATTATGAACCTTATAATAGTGATCTAAGGTTGATTGTAAGTTTTAAGCATTCTTTCGTTAATCTTCGGGGCCATACTTTCCTTTCTGTGCGAACGAAGATTCACGACGCGCCTTATCAATTGGGTACCACTGTAATAGGGTTCCGTTTGATATAAAGATACGGATGTCTTACAGGTTAACGATAGTCTAGCTGTTCTTTCGAAATGGTTTGCTGCAGCTAACAAACTTTTACTTAATGCGAACAAAACTAAATATCTTAAGTTCTCATTATCATAGCGATCTAAACTTAAAACTTGATGGCAAGGAACTAGATGCTATTACGGAAACAGTATTTCTAGGAATTACTCCAGATTCGAAATTGCAATGGGGCGGTTAATTAAGTTTACTTACAATTCTATTTACATTAGAGCTCTTAAGTAGATTTAAGTTCAGCTGCATATGCAGTAAGAAAAATAAGGCAGTTGACTGATAAGCTAAGTTAGTATAAGTATTTTGATTATTTGCACAGTATTATGTTTTATGGCGTGGGGATCGGCAGGTGACGTAGATTCAGTTTTCATTTTACAAAAGAGGGCAATTCGCACGATCTGTTAATTGGATCCTCGGGAGTCCCTTAGAAACAAATGCAAAGAAATTGTGAAACCATGCTCTTTTTATAAATCTTAGAAAGTATTTTATATGTTCGCAAAAACTTAGGACTTCATCGTCATCATCATTTCAGCCGAAAGACGTCCACTGCTGGACATAGGCCTCCCCCAAAAAGAGGGGGGTGGGGGTTGCCATAAATTGTGATTCTTTTTTTCTCCGTTTTATTTAGTACCTGGTACTTGTTAACAGACCTACACTGTCCTCCCATACCTATTAACACTGTACTTTGAAAACATTGTAAAAGCCAATTATTTTTAAAAGAGTGACCGTGGAGTTTCTTGCCGGCTCTTCTCCATAGGAAAAGACCAACTGGAACTGTGTACCTAGCTTCTGACGTTTCATAGGTGCACATGGAGGTTTATGTGAAGTAAAATATTTAGATTTGATTGTTATCCAAATACTCACTGCAATCCATCTCTCTGCTCCTGCTCCGAAACATCCACCTTAGCACTATAGACGCCAGGCGCGAGATACGTGCACCACGCGCCCTGCGCCCCGTCCGCGGCCACGCGCAGCTGCGCGCCCGGGCCCCGCTCGGGCCCCAGCTGCGCGCCCGGGCCCCGCTCGGGCCCCAGCAGCACGCTGCGGCCGCCGGCCGGGCTCACGGCGCCGCACACGCGCCAGCGGGCCGGCCGCGCGCTGGGGGCCGCGCGCGGGCCCGTCGCGGTCACTACCAGTTGAAAGTCGTCGAACTGGCATTGCTCTAGGGGGATTTGAAAGGAATATTTCTATCTCTAGGAGCATAATAATACAGGATGATTGGAATATGGGTGCAAAGCTTTAAGGTGAAGATAGTACAGATAATTTAGAACCATTTAAGCCATGGTTGTCTTAGACGAAGACTTATTTTTTTTTTTAAACTTAATTTTTGTTTTGTTTTCGAAAATTCCCAATATTTTAAGTAAACTTCTCTGGCTAAAATTTTAAATTTCATTCTCAAATTTGTTTGTAAGTCTTCATTTCCATAATTTGAAAAATATCCGCGTAATTTATACCTCAGAAGAAAGAGCGATTATAAAGTATGTTTTCAAAAAAGTTTGAACAAAAAAAGCATCCTCCGTTTTTTTTAATAAGGTTTACAACAAGTATTTATAAAAATTATGAACTTAAACCTATTCCTTATTACAAAACAAGATTTATCTTCAGACTGGTTTAAAACATGGAGCCATTATTGAATTTCGAACTTTATTCCGACTATGGTAAAGTTCCTAAACACAAAACCGACAACTTAGCACCAAACTAAGTTTTCAGTTTTGTATAAAGAACGGTATTTCAATCACTGTTACGTTCTTATTACAAAAACTGGCTCCATGGTTTAAGCCATGTCAAAATAATAATCTTGTTTTGTAATAAGGCGGTAAAAGTATGTAAAAGAAATGTCTAATCACACAGAGGCCTAAAACATGTTTTGATAGATTACTTACACGTTACTTTAATTTATTAAAATAAAAATGAATTCAGTTATCATTCAATTTGGCCATAAATGAGCAGTTTACTTAAAATATTGGGAATTTTCGAAGAAAAAAAACAAAAATTAGGTTTAAAAAAATGGTATGTCTTCGTCTAAGACAACCATAGCTTAAATGGTTCTAAATTGTCTGTACTATCTTCGACTTAAAGCTTTGCAGCCATCTTCCAATCACCCTGTATTATAAGTTATAACACTTTTCAGGCTCATGACATTATCTGGGTATCTGGTAACTCACAAACTTTAACAATAAGCAACATTTTAGCTTGAACTGCGAATTTTGGATAAGATCCTACATGACCATGAATACATATAACAAATATACATTTTTAGCCATATATGGAAAGATATTGAAATGTTGTGTGACATAAAACAAACTAACAATGTTACGGTATTCCAAGATAACGCATCGTTGACTTATGCATAAAAATCTATTTAAAACAACAATAAATATACAATTACCATGTTTAAACCCAAGTGTGTAAGTAGAAGGCTGCAGATTGGGCAGAGTGAACTTGCCAGCAGCGTCGGTGTTGCCGATCGGTTTGCCGTCCATGACGACCCGCGCGCCTGACAAGCCCGGCCCGCCTATTGACTTCACTACATTTCCTACCACTGTGAACCCAGTTACCTGTGGGAAGAATAGATAGAGTTAATGATCAAGATGAAGCTTTAATGTATAAAGTTTAAGAGCTGAATAGCCTGTTGTATTAAATACAATATTGTTTTGTTTGCAAAGCAAATAGTACAGCATTACAAAAGAATAAACTAGAATATTATAACAATCATTATGTACACCATATAAATTACAGATAATGTAGAATATTTTACACAGGGTGACCCTTATTGTAAAATTGATCACTAAAAGCGATGTTTTAGAGACAACCTTTGGATGATATTGATATTGCAGGTAGTTTGTGGTTCAAAGACTCCGAAGATATTAAAATTGACTGGTTTTTAATTAGAGTGTTCTCTCCTGTTTGTGTATACTGTAGAGGCTGTAACCTAACATGCTATTAGCATTCCCCCTCCGCGAGTTTAAGTTGAAGGCATGAATACGAGACAAACATTTAATTTATAATTAGAATAGAAGAAAAGATCAGACAGTTAGTTCAACCAGTTGACAACCGCTTGTCATGAGATTTTTTTTTTCTAGCCTACACTGTCCCACTGCTGGGCAAAGGCCGCCCTCCACTCCTTTCATCCTTCGCGAGCCCGCGCGTCCTCTTTCCAGTTCTGCCGGAACCTATCCAATTCGTCCCGCCATCTCAAAAATATAATAATGTAAAAATATTCAAAGATCCAAATAATTATCCTAGTTGTACTACAAACAGACGTTTTACTAATTGCAGTACCGTCAGCGCTGACAGTACTTAAGACTTAAGTGATTACAAATGGGCCTAACAATTTACAAAAATTACTTTGAGATAACCTGAAAAGATACCACCTAAAATAAAATTATCTGTATAATTTATCAAAACTTACCTCAAAAGCATGTTTGATTAACAGACTGTCATGCCTCACAGTAAACGGTACTGCCTCTGGTCTCACATTGTAGCTGACAGTGACCTGGCCAGGGGGTGTGGGCAGTGCCAAGAGTTTGTACTCTCCAGCAGGTACCAGGCCAAAGCTGAACTCTCCATTGGCATCAGTAATGGAATGGCAGATAGGAGCATCCGGCACACCTTGGAGAAGAGCAGTCTTGCATCCTTCCACTCGGAATTTGGGACTTTCCTAAAATATTTGTTAAGTAATTTGTAGTTTCGTTTTTACAGTTTTAAATCTTAAATCATATAATTATGTGTACATATAATTATGTGAAATCAATTGACATGACACCAATTTGTTAGAAGATTGGAAGAGAAATAACTAAGTGGAACATGTACCTCTTTGGAATACAACAACACATACAGGCCACCAATAGGGCTGCCGAATGAGCTGACTGATCCTGTCACATCATAACCTTTTACTGCGAGCACACCAAATGGTAAAGCTGTGTTACCCTCCTTCACCCGAACCACAGCTTGAGCAGGGTCTAGCTTCCATCTGAAATAAATAATGTTTTTGGTAATATACTGAATGAAGAAGTAATATTAAAAAAACTGGCCAAGTGCGTGTCGGACCGCGCACTATGAAGGGTTCCGTAGTTGGGACGAATTTATACCAAAAATAAACTTAACATTGTATAGACAGGGTAAACATGACAAAACAAAAAAAAAAATTGGGTCATTAACCGTTGGTAGTGTAATCACTTGAAATATCAGTTTAAAACTTTAACCCCCTTATTCCAAAACCAAGGTTTATCTTCAGACCCAGGTTAAAAACATTGAGCCATTATTGAATTTCGAACTTTATTCCGACTATGGTAAAGTTCCTAAACACAAAACTGACAACTTAGTACCAAACTAAATTTTCAGTTTTGTATAAAGAACGGTATTTCAATCACAGTTACGTTCTTATTACAAAAACTGGCTCCATGGTTTAAGCCATGTCAAAATATAAATCTTGTTTTGTAATAAGGCGATTAACGATCAGTTTTTTTGTGTAACCTTCACAGACGTGCTGGATATGGATTAGTAAACACGATAAAATAAAAATAAACAGATTTTCTCAACTCATACTTCCAGTAGAAATACAAGCGGTCATTGACTCCAAAACAAAACATCAGATAATTTTTATTTTTTCGTATTTTGATATCGATACCCATATTACCCATCACGTCTGCTGAGTTTCACTAGCTAATTTAATTTGACCCTGTATACAATAGTTGCATGTTCTCCTATGTATCGACATACGTCATGGTCTACCTCAATCGAAAAAAAAAAAAAACATACGTGTTGCGCCGACCCCAAGTAACATGGGACAACGGCAGGAAGATGATGATGATGAATTGCAAAAAAATATTTTATTATGTAATAAAACTACAAATTAACGATTTTCTGACTTTTTCCTTTGTTTGTGCTGTGAGACCTTGCTTCTTGCCAAATTTCATGATTCTAGGTCAACGGGAAGTACGTACCAAATAGGTTTTAATTTACTTGAGAGTATCAAAATATGTATTATTATTATAGTATTTTTTTATTGCGTTGACATAGAAGCTTGATTTTTTTCAGGACTTTTTCCTATACTTGTGCTGTGAGACCTTGTCTCTTGCCAAATTTCATGATTCTATGTCGCAATAATGTCGCATATATCGCCGTATTTTTTTATTGCGTTGACTTAAAAGCTTGATTTTTTTAGAGATCCAAGGGACCATGAACTTACGTATTGGATATTAATTTTAACTTGATACCTACACGCGTTCCTGAGAAAAAGGGTCTTGACAGACTGACAGACAGACAGACAGACACACAAATTTACAATTTTAGGACTTTTTCCTTATTTAATTAGAATTTTTCCTTATTTAATTAGAATAAGAAGATTTAATTTTAAGGGACAGTAGTATGTATTTCATAACTCCACATGTGAGAAAAAAAGTCTTGACAGACAGACAGTAAGACTGACAGATGGACAACAAAGAGATCCCCTATTGGTTCCGTTTTTGACGTATGGAACCCTAAAAATACGCAAGTCAACACAATGTCAAACAATACTATACTTACGTAAAAACTTGGGTCAAGTGCAGAGTACAAGTACAGTACTAGAGGATCTTATTAATCCTTGACATAAATTTTTTAAATTATTTCTGTGAAAACAACACAAATATCTTTAACTTACTTTGCATGGGAAGCCTTCACAGTATATTTCCCTGGGATGACAGGTGTGAAATGGAAGTCACCATCAACTGAGGTCACAGTATTCCGCACCTCTCCCTTATCATTCACCAGCTGGATGGCTATGCCACTAGGACCTTGCTTTTGACCAGCAGTGATCACCTGACCCGTTATGCCGAAGCCATTGAAAGCGAAGTTGATGTCTTGACCAGAAGAACACCGGTCTGTGGCGCCGTCTACTGATAAGGTAACTTCAGATGGCTCGAAGCTCCAACCAGCCGGAGGATGGACCTTTAACACGTACTCCCCTTTCTCATACAGAGGCAGGAAATAATAGCCATTTGTAGGAGCACTTTCAGTCTTCTCTTTCAAACTGCCTTCTTTGGTATAGCTGAAAAAATAGGTAATTGATGAATTAATGAGTTCATTGAGAACCTACAAAAAAGTTACTACTAATGCAAGTGTTAAAGTGTACTAGACTAAATAAGCCAAGATCTCAAGGTAAATGCTACGGAGTTACGGGTTACTGGAAAATTTAATTAGTAGAAGTTTTAGGTTAACTTACAGGCCAATTTCTATTTTAGAGAAATCCAAAGGAACATGACTTTTGACGAAACCACCACACCCTAGGATATCATTTGCACTACATTGTGTACATAATAACAGTAAAATTACTGGTAAAAATATTCTACCGATGTAATCAATCATCGCCATTTTTTAAATAATGTTGGGCACTTCACTTGCCACTTTCATTTAGCCTGTGGGCCGCAGAGCATATAACAATCTGTGCATATAACTTTACTGTGGGCTGTGCGTTTTCCTGATAAGGATAACACTGACCAACTATGAACTAAACGATAAGAAGATAGTCGAGTTTAGTGACGTTTCAAATTACTCGACTAATCTCACGATGGTTCATTGGGTATGGGTTACCCCTTTGAGTATTCGGGTTACCCTTGTTTCATCGAAAATAAATTGAAAACGACTTTAGTACACCTACGCGTTCGTGTGCGGCAGCGAAACGAAGAATCAAAAAACTGTAAGTAGTATGGCAGAATTTCGCATACGCTATGTCTCACTCTAGCACTACATCGGCGTCATGGCGGTATTGTTTCGCAAGGAACTGCGAAATCATCGTTACACATAGACGCAGATGTTCTCAATTCAATTCTCAATTCTTTATTGCATTCCATATGTATTAATAGATGGTATAAAAAAGTAAAAGATCAATATGGACCCTGTCGGGCACAGTAAAAATTAGGAGAGAGGAAGAGGGCTAAGTAACTATAAAACTCAAGCAATGGGGCCGGCAAGTGAAAGCTGATCTCAGATGGCGCCACTACTGTACTGACCCAATATTTTATAGTGCTCTGTGGAGTTTATGTGTTCTGTGATACCAACCCTTGTCAAGTTGTTAGTAGATAAATAACTATTCAGTGGGGACTTCTTGGCGGGAAAGTGAAGCGTCATGTTCAGCAGTTTGTTTAATTTTCCAAAATTTGTGCTTAGCCGAATATTAATGTGTAATAATGGTGGATTATTAACCATTAAGTGTTTGTGAACGTGCATTAGTGTAGGCAAATGAAACAAAACAGTGCAACTTCACTTCAAGTTCTCTCAAGAAGTCCGCGTGAGGACTCAGTAAAGTGCCACATCTTTACTGAAACTCAAGGGGAGTGGGCGGGGATATCATCATCATGCATTTATAATGCATTTCATCAATAACAAGAACTAAAACGTGACATTGGCTAAATGCACAAACCGTGCGAAGCCAGAAGAAAAAAAAAAAAAAAAAGTTGTTAGTAAGTGATAGTAATGGCAATTAATGCGATTTCGAATTAATTTCATTAGCGTGTGAACTCTTGAGCGTGTTAATTGCTATTGCTGTGCTTTTTGCTAATGACGATAGTTGATAATAATGAAGTATGTCAATTTTGTTATTAAACGAATTAAAAATCGCGTTTAGTACAAATGCGAGGAAATAGGTTTTGACGTGATTGAAACTGAAAGTAATCAGTTTTAATACTTAACTGAGTATTTACCGATCTTTTCATAGTCACTTTCCTTGAAATGTTCATGACATACTCTCGCACCGCTTTTAGGCTCAAATTTTACTCGCCTTATCGCTTTGAGCCACAATTTTTTAAGTTTATCATCTCGAGGAAACTGGTGGCCTCCAGTTTCTTTACAGTTTGGCACACTACATCAAGGCATTTCCTCAAAATTTATGAATTCACTGATATTTCCTTACAAAACTGCTTTGTTATTGGTCTGTGTGCTACTAGCGCCACTTTGACAGTTGTCGGCCCCATTCATGTTTCCCTAGTGGTGCACAGTAGTGGTGTTTCGCATCGCAAGGCGTCCGCATGCTTTGAGTATCCGCATGCGTTCTGTTGGTGAGGACAGATTTTCACAAATGGAAGCCGAAAATATTGAAATATTTTTTATTAAATTCGAAATTATCCCGAATTATTTGCAGTTAGTCACGCAGATTTATAAATACGTACACGACATTCTGAAATGACGTCTGCACCCGCAGTTCACGAAAATTACAATTTATAATAAGACAAGTATTTGCGAAAAAATTGCAGTGTACTAATGTTCCGCAGATATTTCACTACCGCAGTAGTTCCGCAGTGATTCGCTGCCACATACGAACGCGTAGGTGTACTAAAGGCGTAAAATTATCACTTCCCAAACAATTTTCCACATAATTTCATTTGCCAAATTATTACTTACTTAGCAAAAAATCTCTTCACAAATAATTGTAATGCAAACTTAATGTTTTGCAAGTGAACGTATTATACTAGTTGGTAAACAATAACTTGTTTATAATTATATTTATATACCTATAATAAGTTTAAATTTATATTATACCAACCAATATCAACTAGTATTTCTACCATTTTGTATGTAGTCAAATATTTCAGTTGGAATAACACATTTTGTCTTATTCTAGTCCATATTACATATAGTGCTCTATGATCAAGTCGTTTCTGGCACTCGCCGCGCCCGAGAGATGAGTCGTACCTACTAGGTAAATTTTGTACTAAGTGCACCTAGTACTATTCCGTACAAATACTCGATCCAAATACCTGTTCCACCTAATCCACGAAGTACGCATACTTTAAAGTTTTAAAGCCTGCTTATTTTAAAGTCTTCGCGTACCACCGATACGTGTCTATGATAAGTATGTACGCAGTAATGAATTGTAATCTTCGCTTCATAATTTACACAGGCATAGGACTGTCAACGTAACGATTTATCTACATTGTAGATTTTTGGCGTATTTAGAAGATTTAAATTAATTTTGCAGAGTAATCAATTTTACGAATGGATGTTTACGTTTTATGTACAGACGCCAGCAGGTCAAGCTACCCGAAACTGTCAAATTTTCCTAATCAACCTTGAACCTTATGCTGTAGGGATAAAGTTGAAAGTCTATTAAAGAAATTTGACAGATTGTGGTAGCTTGATGTGCTGGCGTCTGTACTTTGTAAGGTTTGATACAGAACTTTTGACAACTCAATTTTATTTTACAAATGTTATACTCAGCTATTTGTTGGCTTTTGTCTGTAAAATGATCCAAAGCGACACCTTTGGGAGCCATTAAACAATAAACACTGTAATGTTTAAAAAAATAAAATCGAATCTCTTTATCCACATCTTAACAAAATTTCTTTACGAAAACCGATTTCAAAATATTTCAATACACGTATCCGATTGCGACGTCGAGTAAGTATATTATATAAGAGCACCGAGATCACATGCTTATAGTGTATTATCTATGATCACATGCGCATTAGTCCGTACCACAGACTAGATAGGTTGTCCGTACTTGATTGTACTTGATACTCGACTGCATTGGATCTAGTCTAGTCTTCATTCGTATCGAGCTCAGATTATAGAAAGAAGCAGATAGACTGCGCGGAACATCGAGAGTGAGGCCAACAAACCAAATACAAATTCAAAAGCTAATACAATCTCGAGTCAGTATAGCATGGTATAGCATTGTAAAAACTTTTCCCAAAAACAAAAGAAAGAAGATGGAGTATCTTTCATAGGTAGAATATTGATTATTTGTCTATTTGGATTTATTTTACGTGTTTATTGTTAGTGACATTTTGAAACACAAAACCTTAACAAAAATCATTCGGTGTTGCTAGTTTATATTGAAATATTTACCCCTAAGTTAGGAAATAAGTATAGGATACAGGAGTATCGATTTACAAAAATAAATTTCGTTAACAGTGTTTTATTTATCGCTTTTTCTGGTTGGTATGTATATAAATAAATAAGTATGTATGTATGTCTTCGTAAGTGTACCTAACTACTTAATGGATTTTATAATACTTATTACATCAGTCGATTTGCTATATCATGGGCTATATGACGTCACGACAAAGTAAAATTAAATATAGCTACCAAAAACAATAAAATGTTGGTGTCTCAAAATAAAAATATATCGCAAATGTATCGTTTATTACCACAATACATTTGCGATACTTTTATTATGGGTGTTATTAATTTGACGTAAGTACACTGTTAATAAAAAAAACTGATTTAAGAAAAAAAAAACTTTTATAATACGCGTTAGGTATGTGATGTAGTAATTATAAGAGATATGAGGAATATGATTATATTACCACGTTTTAATTAAGTCAATTTCATGTTTGGCTGGCCGGAATCTTGCAACTCAAATTTCGACCACTTCCCGATTAGCTATTCGGCTAAAACTTTTAGGGTAGCTCACAACTCGTTAGGGTAGCTCACAACTCGATGACCATGCATTCTAAATCCATTTATTAGCATGCAATGCCGACCTTACCTCAAAAAAAAACATAAAAACCGCTATGACTTGTTAAGGAAGCGAGATAGAGCAAAAATAACACGTTTTAGCGGCTTCTTAAATGGGTTCCACTTAATCAAACACATCGATCAAGAGGGTCACAAACCTGAAAACATAACCTAAATTTTTAATTTTTTGCTTCACTCTCGGTATTTCAATTTTATTTTTTTGCCGTTTGTAGTCGGGGTGAGTCAGTTTAGAGTAAAAGGGTTTTGTTATTGGCATAAACTTTAATAAAACTGTAAAATATAACTAATAACATCAGTATGACACGAGAGTTAGAATTCCAATATGTCGCCACACACGTAGTATAATGTTTCACTATACTCATAAGTACCAACCTAACATCAGCCAATCAGTGGCCGGTACTCGCACCGGGTACGCTATGATAGGTCGGCGCGAGGCGCATGCGCGAAGGTGCGGTCGAAAACGCACTATGGTAAATATCGTGCTGGCAACTTGCCTCGACTATTGCGATCAGGGAGACGTTTAGTTACATCCGCTATACTATTTTGTTGTTGTTATTAATTGTTTTTTAAGAATTTTGTTTCTATTTTATCTGCTTTCTTCCACCTGAGAACAATCTATAAATAACTCTTATCTGAATTTTTCTGATACAATAAATTATTTTTTTCATGTAATTAAATGTTTTGGGTAATTTTTTCATTATCCTGGCAACCGTACACACACATAGAGGCACCGGTTCTTGTGGTTCTTAACTTCTTAGTGCTGTCACCGGTCGTAACGTGGCTGTTACGCACACATGTCTACAAACTAGTAGTACAAAGTGTACAAACTACAAAAGTGCCTCACTTCACTTTATTGTTCCGCGCCCGCGCGCGCCGCGTGGGCCAAGTTTCAACTTCAACACCATAGATAATACACTATATTTCAACAACAAATGAATAAAATATTTCTAGGATAGTACCTAATTTATTATCGGGTGGAAGAATTAAAATATAATATAGTTATAAGTAAACTAATGTCCAATGCGTCTCTGTAGGTATTTCCAGTCTGGCTAGAGTTTTCCCGCCGATTAGAATGTACAGACGCCAGCACATCAAGCTACTACAACCTGTCAAATTTCTTTAAAAGATTTTCAACTTTATCTTTAAAGCATAAGGTTGTAGGTTGATTGGGTAAATTTGACAGTTTCGGGTAGGTTGACCTGCTGGCGTCTGTACTCACTTAGGGTTGCCACTTGCCAGGCGTCCGGATAAAGCCGGACACAGGCTTTTTGATTGCGAGTCCAGCCAAAATAAACGGTGTCCGGCTTGTCCAGCTTTTGTTAGGCTTTTTACATCAGTCAGCAATGGTCAATAGAACGCAACAGATTACATGTTGACACTGTAGCTAAAATGTAGGTTGTCGAATTTAATTTAAAACATTTGACGTGTAAGAATTTTCGCAAATGAATTTTGAAAGAAACTGGGCATAAAAAGCAGGTTTCTGCTAACCAAAAAATGGAATAATTATTTATATTGTATACTTATACTTAGAGAAGAAGTTTTGTTTTTTTTTATTTTATTTTACTTTGGGAAGTAATAGCAGGTAAATAAGACTTATTTGCCTTTCATTAGGATTTTAAGAATAATTTTAAAATGTTGATAAATGTTTATCTTGAATTTACTATTGACTGATCACTTTACTTTTTATTTGACGTACTTAGACTGATTTGGCATTCGATTTTATTTAAATTTCATTAGAATTTAACAAGATTTATGGTAATAATCAAAAACAGCTTGATTTTATATAAAAAATGTTGTCGTACCTATTAATACTGAGACACAAAATCCTCAATAATGTCCGGCCTTTTTACCCAAATGTAAATGTCCGGCCAAATTGGCTGGTCTGTCCGGCAATTCGGTGATTCGGTCTGGCGGTGGCGACCTGGCAACCCTAGCCACGGATAAGTAAAGCATAGAGGAATAAATGAATGCAATGAATGTATTATAATCATTATAATGGGCAAAGACTACTATAGTATACTATAATGGGTAAAGTAAAGTAAGGTTTTCGTTTGACTATTCATGCAAACCTACTTTACATAAATATGTTTTCCTTTGTCGACTTACGCAGAGAAGTCTGAGAAACAAGAGAATGTAGTCAATGTAGGTTGCAAGAGCGCGCGATTCGAGCCTGAAAATTTTAACACCCTGCGTTTCTTTATAGCGTAGAGGCCCCTTAGGTACTGCAAACTACCTTTTACTTACTGAACATACTTTGGCCTTGTTTGGGATTTTATTTAAAAGTACCTATTTCTGGAGATTTGGCGCCCCTCAGGACCGTGGCGGACTGCCCCTGCAGCACCCCCCTTTAGTCCGCCAGTGATAATTGTATTTTAGTTTCTACATTATCTGCCCCAATTTCAACTGAAATGGATGGTGAACACGCGACTTTATTGATTTAGGAAGGTATACCTTGTTTTTATTGAACATAAAAGCGTTATGCAGCTTTGGCTTTGTGCACATTTATTAATATTCTCTAAGTAGATTTACATAAAATAGTAAGATATAAAACAGGTGTAGAGTGGTAGAGTTGTACATTTAAATAGGTATATATTAAAAAACAAATAAGAAATAGACTTAAAAATACATTTACTAAGTTAAAGACATTACAATACTGTATCTTTACACTAATTAATTTTATGTTGCCACCGCAGTTTTGGTCTTATTTTGAATCGGCAGAAATAATTTAAATTCAGCTGGAAGTTCATCTTCTGAATAAAGTCTATCAGAGAAGTATACCCTTCTGATTCTGCAGTTTGCATGTATTTGTACCCTGAGAGTTTCAACATAATTTGTCCCATATGCTCTGCGAGTAAAATCGGCCAGATTGAACTGGATTTGATTCCAACCTTCATCAAGACGCATGGGCATTGTACAAATAAAGGGCTTCACTCGAGTCGTAGACTGATAATTGCTAGCTCTGAATCTTCTTCGTACATTCTTGTCATCCAAAACCTGTAATCACAAGAGTTTGAGGTTAGACTATAAAATAAGTTTGATAACCTACTTAATTTTGTATGATTAATCTTCTGACTGACAAAAAAGTATATTATGTTGGCTAGTAAAATAATGTTAGGCTTACCTGAACTTCGAATGTGAAGTACTTTTTCAGATTCTTGATTATCATAACCAGAAAGGGCAGCTTGATACCCAGCGTTTTTTTGGGATCAGCGGGACACGTAATGTACGTCGTGCTGACATTGGTACCAACTATTTCAAGCACTAGGCTTTGTATATCGTTGTCCGTGATCCTTTTTATGTGCCCATTTCGTACCTTTTTGTCCCAAATTTGCAAAGGTTTGCTGCCTATACTGTAAAGAATCGAAAGGAAACCGGACTGAAATGTGTTCTTAAACATTTTGCTTGAGGTTGCCGCTACACACAGTGTACTCTTACATTTATCAGACAATTAACAACAACGGTTTGATCAATAATTATCCCACATTCGCGGTTGCATTGCAATTTGACACTTTGACAATAAACACAGGAATTTTGAAATGGCCAATGGCCATTGATTGGTTAAGCGTTTGTTATCAACAGGATTACCATAGCAACGATACGGAAAAGTTCGTTCCATTATATTATGTATCTCTATCTAACACAAAGTTGTTTCTTATATATTTCGTGTCAAAACGAAACATTTTATTATATTTAATTGCTCGCATATTATTCAAAGGAAAATACTGATGTGAAATGTTTGAAACAAGTTTAGAAATTAATCAAAACAATAGAAATATAAAAAATATAAAAGCATTACCTCACTGGAACAAAACTTAAAATGGAGTGTTTTTCTGAAACTGACAGCTCTGAATGTTTTATCTGTGCTTACTGCTTGTCGCAGTAAAAAAAACTAAGCGGTGCATGTGCAGTGCTTGCGTATTTATTTCTATACAAAAATATATAATTTACGGCCATTCATTTTACCATTTTATAGAAAATGTACCAAGATAATATTGCTGAGTGTTGATACTAGTATAATGAACGTTTTTCTTTGTGTGTATAATTGTTGATTTCAGTAAGTGTTATAGCAAAAATGACGGAAATGTCGTCGAAGAGGTAAGATTACTACGTTACATTAAAATGCTTGCTTCATCTAATTAAAACTTTTTTCTGTATTTACCTGATAAAGTTGCTACAAATGATATAAGAGTTGCCGCGTTGCCGCGTTGGCTGGCCCTACACCAAATACCAATACTAAAACGTTGAGCACTTCTCAACATTATTACAACTAACAAGTACATAATATAATATATGTGTGTACTATTATTAATAAACATGATTCTTTTAAATCAGCTTTGCTATTAGCAATGAAAATTATATAAACTGCCTAAAGTTCGCATAGAATTCGTGCAAAAACTCGTATCTTGTTTACTGACTTCTGTCAATATTTTAAAATGAGAACTATTTTTGTGCCTTGTTATTTTTAGAACTACCAAAGACAAATCTATCAGTAGATGAGAATGGTATTAATAACTTTTAGGATTTAAATTTCTCATTCTATGGCAGCAACCTTGAAACAAACTATTTTATAAACCTTTTGGAATACTCTCAAAGGCCTAAAGTTTGTTAATACTCCCACTAGTTCCATGAGTTGCAGTAGTTCCATGTGGAACTAGCTACATGGAACTACTGGGAATAAAGGCTCATCTCTACTACTCTACACTTCAAAAGATTTGGTCCTTTCTATAATATAGTTAGGTCTCTAGTTTTAGCTCTTCAAAATTGTGTTTACAACTACATGCTCGGTAAGTTTAATGACTCTCTAAAACGTTGAAAGATAAGACTGAATCATACTTGTTGGTTGGTTTATTTGAACAACTGCTAATCATTGGATCCTTCCAAACAGGTTCAACTTTTATTTTTTACATAAGTTCATAATAGTTCTGGTCTTGAAATTAAGTAATCAAACCTTAATCTCACAGCACATTTAAGATTGTGTAATTATTTAACTAATACAAATGACATTGATAGGTACTGATAATTAATATTTTACTTTGTTAAAATTACAATCTGGGTGACACTAGATTATAAACAACTATTGTGTCAAACACATTGTTACCAAACAGAAAGAGTGTTAAAAACTTTTTGGTAACAAAAAGGTTGAATTGCATTTGAACAATACAAAGTTAATTGCAATATTGTAAATCAATAATACCTACTTCATCCATTATTAGCCAATGTAATTTAATAAGCCGTGAAGTAACTAGGAGTTACATTACCGGTATCAGTTGAGCAACATCAATAGCAATGACTTCATCATACTTTGAAATTCATTCATATTCTGTGGGATTGTTAAACAATGGTGTAGTGGCTCATGGTGTGTCCATAGTGGGTCTTATTGGGTGCTCTCTGCAATGATTTTGAATAGCTAATTTCTTTGGTGGGTTGTGTATGTTAAGAACTTTATTATCGGGATAAAAACTATCCTATCTGTTAATCCTGGTTATTAACTATCTGTGTGCCAAATTTCATCTAAATCCGTTCAGTATTTTTTGCGTGAAATCGTAACAAACATCCATCCATCCTCACAATCTTTCGCATTTTTATCATTATTATTTTAAAACTATGATAACACTCAGGGTGCCCGCACACGGACATTTATCGCCGAGCGATTTTCGTGTCGCCGAAAATCGCTCAGCGATAAACTATGGAGTTCTATGCAGTAACGCCCACGAGCTACTAAAAGTCGCTGGCTAACAAAATCGCTGGATCCAGGGCGTAGCGATTATCGCTGAGAAATGGAACGTATGTACTAGCTAACGCACACGGCTCAGCGACAATCGCCCGCGTACTCTTTGCTAGGGAAGGACGTTGCGTCATTGCTCCCCGATGGATATCGATATAATTATAAGTTTTGTTTACTTAGATAAGCACCTACTTACGTAATAATTTTTTGTAAGTACCTATACGGTTTAGGTGTGAAAGTGATAGAGAGGTAAATACATACCTACCTAGGTAGATACTAAGATGAGTTTATAAAACAGTTTAATGTTATACTAAAATTGTAGGTCATTCTAATTGTTATAATAATTCAAGCGTTAGTACTTTTTAACTTATGATTTCGGATGAACACTATTCTTCGAAGAAAGAAATTAAATTTTTGGTTAAACATCGATATCTGTTAATCCATGACGAGCACATCAAATTCAAATTCTTTATTGCATTCATGTGTACATTTAGTTGTTACATTTTAAGGAAGTTCCAACATGAAACCCGGTTAGGGCACGGCAACATATTAATAATAAAAATAACAATAATAATTATTACAAGTATATATTATAATAATTATTGCAATTATTATAGCATAATAATTTTAACATAATAATAATAAAACTATGTAAGTATGTGTGCTTTTTTATGACTATATTATAATATGTAATTATTTATCTAGCTATCTTATTGTATTAAATAGTTTGTTCTAGGTATTCAGCAACCGAGTAAAAGCATTTTTGTGTTAGATATTCTTTTAATTTTCTGTTAAATATATTGAATTTGGTTTCTTCTTTTATTTGTTGCGGTAATTTGTTGAACATTTTTACTGCCATGTAATATGGGCTATGGTAAAGCATTCTGATCCGAGAGGGTGGAAGATGTAATCTATTTTTATGGCGTGTGTTTACGTTATGGATATCTTTTGTTTTTAGAAAAAAAATTGCTATTTTTAAATACAAATGTGCAAAGATCATGTATATAATATATATAAGGTAAAGTTAGGAGTTTTAATTTAATAAAATATGGCTTACAGCTATCAGTATTGTCAATATGGGCCAGTATTCTAACACATTTTTTTTGGAATATAAATACTTCACTTGCATTGACGCTGTTTCCCCATAACATCACTCCATATCTTAGCCACGAGTATGCGTAGGCGTAGTATGCCGATAGTGTCGTTTCTGTATTTGTGCTGTACTTAAGTTGAAACAAGGCGTAAGTAAATTTAGATAATTTAGATTTAACTGTTTCTATGTGCTTTTTCCAATTTAGATGTGTATGTATGTTTATACCGAGTAAGTTAAATGTAGTTACTGAGTCTATAGGCGTGTCATTAAAAATTACATTTGAACTTATGGGGGGAGTTTTATGATCTAAATTGCATAATTTTTATTTCTTTATCCCCCCCCCCCATCCCTCCATAGCCAGCGACAAAATATCGCACGTGTGCGTTGAGTCGCTCAAAAAGTCGCTGGCGATAATCGCTGAGAAATCGCCAGCGATTAGTTCAGCTACAAAAAAACGTCCGTGGGCGGGGCACCCTTATGGTTATGATATTCATTGAAATCATATGATGTCAAGGGCAATTTCGTTCAAAATTAAATACTTGTGATGAATAAAGTATTTATTTGGATAAGGATTAATATCATGTTTATAAAAATACCCTCGCAAATAATGCATTTACTTTAGAAAAAAAATGATTACCATAAAAAGGAAAATAGTGAGTCAATCTTAAAAGATATACCTACATTTACGCTGTCGCGGACTTTTATAGGGGAACAAGTCCGTCATACATGATTTTTGCGTAACTTTAATCGTTTACGCAGCGTAGGAAACGGAAGCTCTCAAAAAACTTTTTTCCCGTTTTTCCAACATTTTTCTCTTGGTCGTAGCGTGATGATATATTATAGCCTATAGTCTTCCTCGATGAATGGACTATCCAACACAAAATAATTTTTCAATTCGAACCAGTAGTTCCTGAGATTAGAATGTTCAACCAAACAATCTCTTCAGCTTTATAATATTAGTATAGATGTGATAGATATAATTACTTATGGTGAATATAATTTATGATTTCCCAATAATTCTGCTGGGCTAGTGTAACTGAGCTAGTAGATATTTTTTATACAGACTTGTTAAATTGAAGTTTGCAGTTGGTTTACCATGTTCAAAGGGAAGTTATTTAAAAATATATTGAACATAATTTCCTATGAATTATACAACATTTACATGTCCATAAATGTATTCAGATTGACAGCCAAACCACCAAACAGTATCCTTCTATTATTTATCCTCAATTTAAATCTGACAGTACCTAAACCAATGGTTATTGAAACATTGTGATTAATGTACAACTGTACAGTAGGGAAAATGGCAAGGGCCATGGCTTTTATCTACGCATACCGACACACGCACTTCCGTCGATACGGCGGAATGGCAAAGTCCTACGTCTGACCGTCGCGTCGCCCTGTATAATAAGGGACAGGCAGATTTATACCGTCGCACAGTGGATCGAAAATCGGCTGTAGAAGACATAGGATCTCGATTTCTTAAATGTTATTTTTTTTGCTGGAAATGACTTCTGCTGATCATTACTGTTCTATAAAATGTCATATGAAGTAATTGTGTGCACAAATGGAAGAGTTATAATTTTTATAAGAAAAAAATGTATGGAGCTGACATGAAAAATGAGGATATCTCTGGAATCGCAAGGTTGGCCGTTATATCCTTGCACACTGTTATAGTACAATTTATTTGAGAATTTTTGACATACTTAATATCGCGGCATCACTTGCGATTTTTTTTTTTTAATCTTCAAAATTAAAAAAAAAAAAAAAAAAAAATATGATACATTTTAATGCTTAAATATGGCTATACCAAGTGTAATTTACAATATTTTTTATGCTTAGACCAAAACATTCTAAGAAATCACAAAGTCGTATTACCTACTTTGTGATTTTCATTTGAAATGACATGGTAATTATGAATTACGTAATACGTAATCTTGTCTAATGCCTCAAGTCCACATTAGCTAATGATTAATAAAACTTAATACCTAAATAAAAAAATAAAAAAAATAAAAAATAAGTTTATTGAAACAAAATACCTTTTGTATACAATTCAATACATTTCACAATAGGTAGGGGTATAGGTAGGTACATTTGATTTAGGGAAAAGGCTGCACAAATAGTGAAAAACCCTGCCTCCTAAACTAGGGAAACCCTGTGACCTAGGAGTCAGTGTTCTACTGTAGCTTCGTGGACAAAAGAAACCTTTTTATAAGTGTGTTGATAAATAAACCCATTATGACCTGATTTAACTATGAATATGTGAGTATGTGTCTAAAAGGGGGTGTGTGAGTGGATGGGGTGGGGTAGGTGTGGTGTGGTGTATGAGACGGGAGGGGTGTTTTGTGGGTGTGTGTGTGTGTGTGTGTGTGGGGGTGTGTTTAGTCGTGTAAGCTGTGTTCATGTGATGTTGCATGTGTTTTTGTATCCGTTTTTGCAGAATAATAATAATTATTACGTGCCTATATTATTTTAGAAATAAGGTCTTCTGTACGGGAATAGTCCTGATTATACAGCCAGTTTTGTAATTTGGTTTTGACTTCGTGTTTGTTTAGATTAATTATTTGGATATGTTTGTTGACCCTTCTATAAATGAGTGAACTTATGACATAAAGCTGGCGGCTAGCGAGAGCTGTTTTGTGAGAAACAGATGAGCATGCAGATTTGGATTTACGAGTAGTTGGATCTAATGGAGGAACCTGACTATGCTTCCTGAGGGTGGCATTGAGCACAAAGAGCTGCCGCACAGTAAGTAACCTGCACTCCGCGTACAATTCACTTGTGGGAAATCTATACGGCTTGCTAAGCATCACCTTGAAAACAGCCCTCTGGGCTCGTTCCAATCCAAGCAGTTTAGTCTTAGCGGTGCCACCCCAAACCGGAATGCAATAACTGATGACAGACTGGCAAAGTGCAAGATATACAATTTTTAATGTTTTAGAGTCAGCGCATTGCCTTAGAGACTTAAAGATATAAATAAGTTTCCTGACCCTTGACGTAAGGCTTTCAACTTGAGAGTACCACTTTAGTCCGTCATCAATCACTACACCCAGGTATTTAGTTTGACTGACACGGGATATTGCTGAACATGAACATGAAGAGGAGTCCAAACAGGTATGAACAAGAACATCAATATCAGATGGGGCTTTAGTCCGATGACTAATGGAAAAAGTAATGTAGTTCGTTTTAGCCAAATTAAGTGACAGAAGGTTATTCTGCAGCCACCTCACAACGGTTTGTAGCGATTGTTCTGCATGGTATTTCACGTCAGTCCAAGTATCCCCGTATACCACGAGCGCAGTATCGTCAGCATATGTGAATATCTTGGTGTTGGGGAGTGCTAATGTACAAAGGTCATTTATATATATTAGGAAGAGCGTAGGCTCCAATACACTGCCTTGCGGAACTCCGTATGTGATGGTTTCTTCATCACTAGTATATGAATCGATTTTGACACGGAGTTTCCTGTTTTGGAGGTAGCTCTTGAAAAGATCATGCGCTGCTCCCCGAATGCCTACAGCTTCCAATTTCGACAGGAGAGTAGGAACAGAGACCGTATCGAAGGCTTTCTGTAGGTCCAAGAATATTGAAAGGCACTTACGATGATCATCTAAATTCTTAGCAACAGTTTCCGTTAGGTCAGCAATGGCATCTTCCGTAGATACACCTTTTCTAAAGCCATATTGGTTGCGTGCTATGACTTGTATAGAAAGTTAAGTAGACGACCATTTATCAATCTTTCCATAACCTTTGATATTGCCGAAAGAACCGAGATCGGTCTGTAATTATTGACACAGTCTCTGCTCCCCCCCTTATGCACCGGATGGACCTAGATATACCTAGTTAAAAGGATACGTACCAAAATAATTTGGGGTACTCGCTAATTTAGCAATTAGTGCAGGATTAACTTAATGAAAGTAATTAGATAAATGTGATACCATCATTAGCCAATAACAATAAATAGTCAAACATTGGATTCACAACTTCAGTTCATTTAGAGCATTTCTAATACTAACATCTATACTACCGTGTCCTTTTACTCAGTGATCGTGAATAATGGAAAGCATTATTACAAATTTGGATTTGTTTGTTATTCTGAGCAATCAGGATGCTTCGTCTTTCGATCATGAAATATTGTTCAACACACTTGTTATTCGACTGGGCTCTAGCCTTTCAGATGAAGACAGTGTTACCGTGAAAGAATTTTGTCGAAGATTTACACGGGCAGTTCAAAAGAGATGGTTACGATCCCACAGGAAAAGTGAAGTTTTTAGACGTGATTACAGTAATTGGCTTGAGGCAAATATTGACTGGCCAAACTGCGTGCAAACCAATTTGCTCATTCAAGAATCAACAAGTGAAAATATTTCTACTGAACCTGTACCTGAACCTGTACCATCAACTTCAGCAATGAAATCAACTTCAACGATGACAAAAAGATCTCGAAAGCCGTTTGAAGATCTAAGTAACAAGCAGAAGAAGAGACGATCTGATGAACATATAGGCGATGACCCTAATGAAGTAGCTTATTCAGCTGCAGCACTTTTGAAAGGAGATGGTCGTGAGGATATTGCATCTGTTATTGAACATATGCTCCAAAATCCAGAAGCAGCAGCAAAAATCAAGGAAATGTTGAACAAACCAGCTCCTTCAACAATATTTTCACCAGAAAAAGCACTGGGTTTGCTACTTTCATTAAAACTATCGAAATGGCAATATATCACATTAAGGGAAACGACTATTCGAGAAGGTTCAAAGGAGATATATCCGTCTTACTATAAAGTGCAAAAAGCTAAGCTACCCTCCGAAGACATTTGTGACTGTAACGGATTCATCTGCTAAGATTGCACTACAAGCGTTACTAGATTTAACAGTGAACAGAATTTTTGAAACTATTCGTAGTCCTGATGCGATACAAGATAAACAATTGATATTAATATCAAAGTGGGGATTTGACGGTGCATCTAACCAAAGTAGATATAAGCAAAACATAGAGAGTGGTCAAGATGATTCCAGCATATTTATGACCTCTTTGGTTCCATTAAAGTTGACAGCTGACGGTGATACCGTATGGGTGAATCCAAAACCCTGCTCACCTAGGTATTGCCGTCCAGTCCAGTTTAGTTTTGTGAAAGAAACCAAAGACGTTGTCATAAATAAAAAAACTGCAATGGATAACGAAATTGAAGCTCTCGTTCCCTCAAAATGTCAAGGACATGAAATTAGTCACAAATTAATGATGACGATGATTGACGGCAAAATTTGTACATATCTGTCTGAAGCTAAGTCAAATGCGGCCTGCTACCTGTGTTTGGCTAAGCCTACAGAAATGAATAAGTTAGATGTCATTGCGTCAAAAACCATTTCTTCTGGTGTGTATGAGTTCGGATTATCATCACTTCATGCCCGCATTAATGTGATGGAATGTCTTCTACACATAGCGTATCGTCTCGACTTCAAAAAGTGGTCTGCAAGAGGAGAAGGTCATCAAGAGTTATTGCATTCACGAAAAAAACTCATTCAAGATCGATTCAAAGATGATCTCAACCTGTTGATTGACATCGTTAAGCAAGGATCAGGCACAACTAACGACGGGAACACAGCAAGGCGGTTTTTTGCATTTCCTGATAAAACTGCAGCGATCACTGGATTAGATGAAAACCTAATACGCAGATTTGCTGTGATTCTGCAAGCTACCACATCTGGAGAGATTGTAGACGTGCCGAAATTTAAAGAATACGCTAGAACAACCGCTGAAAAATACGTGGAACTGTCCGATTGGTACTACATGTCATCAACCGTCCACAAATTGTTGATTCACGGAGGGGACATAATTGCAGAAAATGCTATTGTACCAATTGGAAGTCTTTCGGAAGAAGCTTCAGAGGCCCGAAACAAAGACTTTAGGAGGTTCAGGGAACACCATTCGAGGAAAAACAGTAGAAAAGCATCAAACGAGGATATCCTCAATATGCTTATCGTCTCTTCTGATCCTCTAATTTCTTCCACAAGACCAAAATTAAATGCCCACAAGAGGCAGACATACTTTAAGGAAACAGTAGAACTACTGAAACTTCAGGATCAGGAAGCTCCGACAGAGTTCTTAGAAGTTATATCTATTGTAGAGCCTGATTCTGAAGTGGATTCTGATGGTGACGAAGTATAAAATAAGTTAACTTTTATTGTTTATGTTAGGTTAGGTTAAGTTAATATTTTTTTTTAATAATTTGCTTTTATTTTTAATCATACAATAGTTTACCATTTATTGTTATTGACTAATGATCACGTTTATCTAATTACCCTCATTATGGTACGTATCCTTTTAACAGGTATATAGGTATTAAGTTTTATTAATCATTAGCTAATGTGGAATTGAGGCATTAGACAAGATTACATATTATGTAATTCATAATTACCATGTCATTTCAAATAAGTAGGTAATACGACTTTGTGATTTCTTAGAATGTTTTGGTCTAAGCATAAAAAATATTGTAAGTTACACTTGGTATAGCCATATTTAAGCATTAAAATGTACATATCATAAACATTTTTAATTTTTTAATTTTGACGATTTAAAAAAAAAAAATCGCAAGTGATGCCGCAATATTAAGTATGTCAAAAATTCACAAATAAATAGTACTTTAACAGTGTGCAAGGATAACGGCCAACCTTGCGATTCCAGAGATATCCTCATTTTTCATATCAGCTCCATACATTTTTTTCTTATAAAAAGTATAACTTCCATTTGTGCACACAATTACTTCATATGACATTTTATAGAACAGTAATGATCAGCAGAAGTCATTTCCAGCAAAAAAAATAACATTTAAGAAATCGAGATCCTATGTCTTCTACAGCCGATTTTCGATCCACCGTGCGTCGTACATTTAGCGCCTGTGCAAACCACGTTTTTTAAACGCGTCGTTGACGCGCGTTCGTAGCGATACAGACGTGATACGCACGCGAGTCAGTCTATTCTATAGGATAAAAGCGCGCCGTCGACGCACGTTTCTAAAACGCGCGTCAACGGCGCCGGCGCGTTTAAAAAGCGTGGTGTGCACAGGCCCTTACTGTTACGTAAAGACGGTCCTAATAGTGAAGCGTGAGTAGGTGTCTGTCCTGGTACTTCATATCCTACTGCTGCTATTGTTTTCTAGGGTTCCGTAGTCAACATGGAACCCTTATAGTTTCGCCATTGCGTCTGTCTGTCTGCGGCTTAGCTCTGAGACTTATCAACAGAGATTAATCACGCCGACAAAGTGGTAAAATAAAACCATGAAAAAATAAAACATTTGTAGGAGTACCTTTATTGCCCGCCCTTACGTGCAATAAAATATCATCAAAAAGTTTTATTTTTTCACGTCTTTCCCAGTGTGTGGGTGGTATCGTTGGATAGGCCGTTCAAAAATATTACGCGTCATAGGAAACCATTTTTGGATTCAGGGATCCGTTTCCGTAATAAAAGCTTTAAAGTGCAAATTTTTGTTAGTCAGGTGTGTCCTCCCCCTGCAGCGTTGCCAGTCGTCCCGATTTCGGCGGGACGTCCCGATTTTTAGCCCAAAATTATATATCCCGCGCGGGATAGGCTCAGTCCCGCTTTTCGGGGATAAATAAGTAAGTAATGTAAGTAATGTATTACTTATTTATATTCCTCTGAAGACTTACTTAATTGCCTCAGGTACAGGGAAACCAGACAGTCATTAGTATAGTACAGTAACGTATTTTCATTATTTTGACGACAGAATCCCGCTTTTTTTACTCAAAAAGATTCATAATCCCGGTATACCCGAAAAAAAATCTGGCAACGCTGTCCCCCTGCCAGCTAAATGGTTGGTTTTGGATATGAAATAAATTCATGGAAATAGTATACAAACTGGATTGTTGAGATGGAGCAGTAAGGGCAGCTACCTTAACCTTTGTAGCTACCGGAAAACGTTCTTAAGAGACTGTCCTTAACTTTTTGATAAATTTTGATTTGCATTCACAGATGATGATGATGGATGGTTTTGAAAAAAAATAACAGTCAACAGGAAAATGGGCAATATTCACAAATACCTTTTTTATGTCAATCTATCCTGTATCTTGTATTATGGATCAAAAACCTCTATTGGACCAACTGAGGTTTGAGTACTAGAAAAGTAATAATCGCAAAAAACTTTTCAGGCAGTCTCATTTCCTACGAAATGTATGGGACATTTCGTAGGAAATGAGACTGCCAAGTTAGTGGACCGCTACAATGGAGACTAGCCAAAAGCAAACAAAAAAAAAAAACTTTGAATTTCGAACAAATACGCGTCATAATTTAATTTGCTTTGAAAACAGAATCTAGATAGTTGTTTGGTTGCTTGTAATTTCTGAAATTCTGCACAATGCCATACCCGTTCTAATTTGAACCGGCAATTCGCAAGGCAGTGGCTACAAACATAATTATGGTCCTATACCGTGACCACCTCGCAGTCCTGATCTCACACGCTTCTTGTTTTTTTCAATGTGGCGCTATTTAAAAAAGTAACTTTTTTTAAATAATTTATACGACAGTGTTCAGGAACTCAAAGATTTACTTACCACGATTCTCTATGGAATTAGTCCTAGCACATTATCAGCTGCTACCCGCTCTCTAGTAAAAATAATAAACCTATGCCTATGTCAAAACGGCTACCGTTTTGAACACCTCATAACTTAGAGCACAAAAGTAAAATTTCTAGGTGAGTCCAAATGTAAAGTTTCAAGTTTTTAGGGTTCCGTACCCAAAGGGTAAAACAGGAACCCTATTACTAAGGCTCCACCGTCTGTCTGTCTGTGTGTCTGTCTGTCTGTCTGTCCGTCTGTCCGTCTGTCACCAGGCTGCATCTCATGAACCGTGATAATTTGACAGTTGAAATTTTCACAGATGTTGTATTTCTGTTGCCGCTATAACAAAAAAATACTAAAAAACAGAATAAAATAAATATTTAAGGGGGCTCCCATACAACAAACGTGATTTTTTATGCTAGTTTGTGCTTTATATTGATAACTGATAAATTTATTAAATGAAAATAATTTGCAACGTTCCTTTTATTTTGAAAGATTACCACAGACAATAGATAAAGAATAAAAAGGTCTTCAATTTATAACTACAACACTTACCAAATTGAAGCCTTTCTTCATAACATAACCAAGAACATGAAAATAACTTACAAGATATAATTATCATGACTACTTGCATTCATTATTATGACTATCCCAAACAAAGTTTACGCTCTAATCTAAACACAACTAACACAAAAATTATACTAACAAAAACTTATAGCAAGATTCTAATTAGTTACTTTAGTAACTCCTATCTTATCTCTAAGATACATAAATCTGTGTTTAGGTAAAGCCTTTGTAAGCAAGTCAGCATATTGCTCTTTGGTACAAACATATTTCAAATCAATTTCTTTCTCTGTATACTTTTCTTTAATAAAATTATATTTGACATCTATATGTTTGCAGCGTTTATGGTAGTCCACATTTTTAATTAAACAGATCGCACTCTGATTGTCTATATTTAAACACACTGAATCTTGTTTAAATGCACTTATATCAATTAAAAGTTTTTTTAACCACAAAGCTTCTTTAGTTGCAGCACATGCAGCCATAAATTCTGCCTCCGTAGTGGATAAAGCAACACTCTGCTGATGTTGTGTTGCCCATGTTATGGCAGCTCCATTTTTCATATATACATAACCAGTCAGAGACCGACGTGTGCTTGTGTCTTTGGCATAGTCTGCGTCGCAATAAGCTTGTACTATGTTATGCTTAGATGACTTATAACATAAACCGAAACTTTTAGTTTCTTTTAGGTACTTCATTATTTTCTTGACAGTATTCCAATGTGTGTGATCATAACTATTGAGATATCTACTCACCAGACTGACTGCATACATAATATCAGGTCTGCTTACTATGGCCAGGTGCATTAGGGATCCAACAGCCTCTCTGTAGGGAATGCTGTAGTCCAGGACTGCAGAGCATTTCTCTGGTGTGGTATGAGGGTCAGCTGGAATATTACTGCCATTAGCATTGTGCATATTAAACTTATGTAGTAGTCGCTCAATATATTTTGTCTGGTGAATGAAAATACATCCTTTGGACTTCTCTATCTGCAGTCCAACATAATTCTTTGGTTCACATATTTTCATTTCAAAATTATTTCTCAATTCACACAAGACAACATCTAATGAACTTCTTGAGTCAGATAGTAGGAGCCCATCATCAACATACAATAAAAGATAAACTTTACTATTATTAACATTTCCAATATAAACACATCTATCAGAATGACGATTTTCAAAACCAAATTTCTTTAGTAAAGTATCAAATTTATGATTCCAGCACCTGGGTGCTTGTTTCAAACCATAAAGTGAACGGTTAAGTTTACATACCAGATTTGATGGAGCTTCCAGACCCTCTGGTGGGGTCATAAAAATGGTTTCTTTTACATCTCCATATAAAAATGCTGTTTTCACATCAAATTGGACCATTTCTAGATTATGCTGAGCAGCTTCTGAAAGTAACACTCTAATGGAATCATACCTTACAGTGGGTGAAAAGGTTTCAGTATAATCTATGCCTTGTTTCTGTGAGCAGCCTTTGGCACATAGTCTTGACTTATATATCGGACCGGTTGGATGATGTTTTATTCTGAATACCCATTTGCATCCAATTATCCGCACACCTGGTGGTTTCTCCACTAATTGCCAAGTCTTATTCTCTGCATGTGCATTCAACTCATCTTTAATAGACTGCTTCCACTGTTCTGCATTGACATTATCCGCTGATATAGCTTCACCGAATGTTTGAGGGGTATCCTGCTGTTCCGAAACTTCATCGCTACATATATAAGTATTACCTTCATTTTTCATCATTCTAGTTTTAGATCTTGTTGTTATATTATTATTTATCTCAGTTATATCTACTATTTCTTCTGGTTCATATAATGACCCTTCATCAGAGTGAAAAGATTCATCACTAGTTTCACTTTGTTCAAAAGATTCTTGTAAATTCAAATTATTACTAACAGAATCATCTTTATTCTTAGAAGTTTCTGGTACTGACTCTGACAACGGTAGCATAGTACAATTTCTCACAACTGATGTTTCTGTGAATATCAGTTGTGAGAAATTGATATCATATCTGGTGAGTAGATATCTCAATAGTTATGATCACACACATTGGAATACTGTCAAGAAAATAATGAAGTACCTAAAAGAAACTAAAAGTTTCGGTTTATGTTATAAGTCATCTAAGCATAGCATAGTACAATTTCTCACAACTGATGTTTCTATGAATATCACATCTCTACTTATTAATACTTTCTTTGTTTTAGGATCTAGAAGCCTGTAACCTTTAGTCTGTTCGCTGTAACCAATAAATATCATTTTACTTGCCCTCGGGTCCCATTTCTTGACCTTCTCTTTTGGTACATGCACCATTGCTTCACAACCGAATATTTTTAGATGGTTAATATTTAGCTTTTCTCCAGTCCATATTTCTTCGGGTGTTAAGTGTGCTAGAGCTCTTGTTGGACAGCGATTTGTTATATATGCTGCTGTCGACACTGCTTCTGCCCAGTACTGCTTCTGTAATTTAGCATTAATGAGCATACAAAGAGCTCTCTCTAGCAAGGTGCGGTTCATCCTTTCTGCCATCCCATTTTGTTGGGGTGTATAAGGTGCGGAAGTTTGATGTTGAATTCCGCAAGTTTTTAATAAGGATTGAAACTCATTACTTAGATATTCTCTAACATTATCTGTACGGAGAGTCTTTATTCTTAAATTAAGCTGATTTTCAACTAGTGCTTTATATTGTTTGAATTTTTCAAAAACATCTGACTTGTTTTTAATTAAATAAACAAATACTTTCCTCGAATAATCATCGATGAATGTGACAAAGTAGTGTGCTCCACCAAGGGATTGAACCTCCATCGGCCCGCATACATCTGAGTGTATGAGATCCAACATAGCTTTTGCTCGGGATCCTTCTGATGGGAATGAATTCCTTGTTTGCTTTCCCTCCAAACAAGATATGCATACTACTTTATCTTTGTTTTCCGTTTTCACACCAGTATTTTCTAATAGTTTGTGCAGGTCTTCAAAGTTTAAATGTGCCATTCTCTGATGCCAAAGGTAGCAATCATTTTCTTTTGTTGCAGATATGTATGCTGGAATACTTTTTGTATTTAGCCGGTACATATTGTTTGTTAATTTTGCAGTACCTAGCTACTTCTTCAGAAAATTTGTTAAAAATTTGACATCCTTCTTTGTCAAATTGTACTTGACAGCCGTTTTTTATGATTTGGCTTACAGAAAGAAGGTTAGTAGCTAATTCAGGAACAAAGAGAACATTCTGTATTTGGATCATTTTTGACTTGCCATTTTTGTCAACAATACTGAGATCCACTTTTCCACATGCTTTTACAATAAGCTTTTTTGTCATCAGCTACTTTAATTGTGTTCACTGGAGATGGTATTTCGTCATAAAGCCAGTCACGGTGCATTGTTAAATGCATTGATGCCCCCGAGTCGATATACCAGCAATCAACATTTTCTGTCGTTCTTGCAGAAAATACAGCCACATAGCCGGAGTTCTCACTTGCCTTTTGTTCTTTACGTTTGTTTCTACAGTACTTGCTTATATGCCCATATTTGTTACATACATAGCACCTCGGACCTTTGTTAGGTTTGTTCTCTTTATCTGGAGCTTGTTTGGCATTCTGCGCATAATTATTCTTACTTTTATTGACATAAAGTGCAGCAGTGTCTGATTTTCTGACATCTTGAAGTAATTTTGTCTTTATAGAATCTGCTGTAATTGCCATACCGGAGCTCTCAAGTGCCATTATCATCGGTTCATACATTTCAGGTAACCCAGCAAGTAATAAGGTTCCAAGCCATTCTTCATTCACAGAGAAACCGATGTTTCTTAATTTATGAGCAGTACCCATTATCTTATTTACGTAGTCTTCGACATTCTGACAACTATTTAAAGTTGTAGTGATCAGATCTCTCAATAAACCAACACGCCGTGTGAGACCGTTATCATCGAAAGCTTTAGCCAGATTGTTCCACACCTCTTTCGCCGTTTTAGCTTCTTGAATGTGTATATAGTTAATTGGATCAAGTAATAAAATGATTTTCGACTTAGCTTTCGTGTCTAATTTTGGGTCAACTTTTTCAACTGAGGTGATACAACTCCATAACTCCTCATGTTCAAGATACGTTTGAACCGCGAATCTCCACGTGGGATAATTATCCCTTCCCGTCAGCCTTTCGATCAGAGTCATTGCATTTGCAGACATTTTAGCTGATGAAGATTAGCTGAAGTATTTGTATCACACTTTTTCGGCACGACCATGTGTCAACGTTGCGAATTTTATGTTAAAGTCACTGAGCTACAAAAACTGCACTACTGTTTTTATAACTTTTACTTTAACCGTCTTTATTATTATTTTCACTTCATTTGGAAGAATTTTGTGGGTCTGGGCCCATAACCTGATAAATTTATTAAATGAAAATAATTTGCAGTTCCTTTTATTTTGAAAGATTACCACAGAAAATAGATTAAGAATAAAAAGGTCTTCAATTTATAACTACAACAATAACGGCAACAGGTAGACGCTTGAAATATTCACAGAATATTTAGTTATAATATATTCACTTTAAAAATAAATAATTAAATTAAAATAAAACAAATATTTAAGGGGGCTCCCATACAACAAACGTGATTTTTTTGCCATTTTTATAGATAATGGTACGGAACCCTTCGTGCGCGAGTCCGACTCGCACAAGACCGGTTATTTAATTTTAAGGTGAAATAATACCCAAAGTAAAAGTTATTGTTTTTCATTTGTTTTTCGATCAGTTCTTTTTTGTAGCGGCCAGTTCATCGATGGTAAAAAATGTAAGTGGAGTCTCATTTCCTACGAAATGTATGGGAAAAGTTTTTTGCGATTTATGACTTTTTTATTACTCAAACCTCAATTGGTTCAATAGAGGTTTTGATCCCTATAAGAAAGAGGATCGATTGGCATAAAAAAACACGGGGCCTTTGTGTCGTGCCATTATGTAGAAGCCGTAACCTTCATTTCGGAAGTCGGTGTGTTTGGATCTATTTTAATTTATTGCCACCGACTTCCGAAATGAAGGTTATTTTCACTTTGTAGTTTAGTAAAAGTTGGTTGTTATTTTTTTCCCGATGCAGGGGCGTTAATAGTTGAGGAGTTATCCTGCTAAGAACCAGGAGAACTGATGGCCACTTCACCATATGCATTGTGACGAGCATAAATTGCTTAGCAACCATATCGTCGGCTTATTGCAAGAACTCATTAACTGCAAAAAAACACTAAATACGTTTTTATCCTTATTGGACTCTTTTTGACACATTCTACAAAATGCAAAAACTCACTAATTTCTATCCAGTCAATTTTAGGCGTTACGGCCTTGCCATAAAATCCATAACTGCAACTTTGGAACTCAGGCATTTACAAAGAATCACTAAGCTGCACTAGTTATTTTTATTAAATACATAAATATTTAAAAAACAACATACATATTATACAGAACTCATTTACACCATGTAATTAACTTTATCCAAACAAGTGTAGCATAAATAGCTTAGAATTAGGTTCGATAAAGTTAGTTATTTGCATTCTCATAATCGATCTATCACCACTATATCAGGCTTATTGGCGATAATAGTCCTGTCAGTGATGATAGACCGATCCCAGTACAACGTGACATGGTCTTTTTCGAGAACTAGGTCGGGCACATACTTGTAATACGGTACCTTAGAATCCACAAGTTTATATTTCAAAGCAAGTTGCTGGTGAATAATCCTGGCTACTTGGTTATGCCTGTGCAAGTACTTCCCGTTAGCCAGACGAGAACAACCAGAGATAATATGTCTGATGGACTCACCCGGACGGTGGCATGCCCGACACACGTCAAACGTCCCATCCTTCATAATATGTCTCCGGTAGTTATTCGTCAAGATAACTTCGTCCATAATTACACAGACAAAACCTTCGGTTTCCCCGAAAAAGTCACCAAAACGTAGCCAGGATACGGACGCTAAAAAACCTACACCTGGCTCATGAAGAGCCCGATAGAAGCGCCCGTGAAGCTCCTTGCCTTGCCATATCTCCTTGCGGTCATCGGTAGTAAGTATTACAGTAGGTTTGCGCCAGTTCTCTTTAGCCATGGAAAGTGGGGTGAGCCCCTTGTCCACTGCGACCACAACACGGTGCATACCCAGTTCGGTTTAAAAAAATATTCCCTGAGACTGCACACCTCGCGGTTGTGGAGGGTCTTCGCATAAAAAGCCTCGATCCCCGCACTTCTGCGGGATGTACAGTCTCATCACCGATGATTGTGGGTGATGGTTTCATCCAGTTTTTGATCAGCAGTGTACGGACCCTCTTATCCAGGGCGTCCAGTTTGGTCTGAGTCCATTTGAGTATGCCAAAAGAGTATATCAAGACCGGCATGAACCAACCGTTGCAGGCGCGCACTTTGTTTTCGTTCGAAAGAAGGCTAATAAATACCTTTATCAGGCGACCAAAGAAGCGCTGCTTCAGCGATTGCTTCATGTCAGCAACGTTGATCCCTAACGCTTCTTACATGCCCAAATACTTATAGCTTTTGGATGAGCAGAGGGATCTATGGTGTATGGAATCCGAGAGTTGAGTTCCCTCGGATTCCACAATCTCCCCTCGCTTTACATGCATGTTTTAATACTAGCACTGTTTTCATTAGAATACTGGTTATCCCTTTTTTTAAATAAACGTTTGATTGAGTTTCGTTGTTTTTTTTACAATTAAAGAAATAATTAATTGACATACCGAGCAGTAGCCAGAAGTCATTAACTTTTATTTTATGTTAAAAAAAATACATAACTTTATGGGACTAGCGACTCTCACTTGTTTTTATTAATATACATATTAAGCTAATTGAAAACATTTAATTTTTCACCACCGTAATTATATTTAGGATAATATGGGCAAATCAACATAACCACTAGCTAATTCGAACTAAAATACCGTTTATCTCAGAATAGTGAATATGTCACATAATGACTTCTTGCAATAAGCCGACGATATTAAAGTGTCTAATCGAATTCAAAATCGGTCCACAATTGACGTAGCAGTTGGTGAAGAAACACCGACCGAACATATAACCTCCTCCGTCAGTTAAAAAGAAAAGAAAACTATCACAGACACGGACACATTTATTATTGAAAAAATGTTACTATACTATTGACGAATTCCTTAATGATAAAATCTAAGATATATTTGACATTGATATTTATTTAATTTTTTGACAAATCAACAACAATTTGACATCAATAATTCCATCCAGTATTTAAACTCAATTGTTAATGTTTTTTTTTTTCTGTCTTAAGTTATGTTGTGTTTCATTGTAATTATTTTATTTTAATAAGTTGACTATTCTTTTTTATAATAATTAATAGAAAAAGTGTACACCTTTATGGTAGATTTTTGAGGAACAAATTATTTATTATTAAGATCTCATTGTGAAATGTACCAAAAATCACACTAATAAATGAATTTTGAATTTTTGAACAGGTAATTATACTACGTCATCGAGTAATAGTCGACCAACTTACATTTGCAGTTGGCGAATTGACCGTGAGTCCGTGACGTCATATCAATGTATGGGAGAACATGTTTTTCAACTACAATGTTAAGATAGTTTTTGAACCCTGCATTGTGCGTGGTCCGACACGCACTAGCCAGGTTTTTTTTAAACAGATAGTCGCGATAGTTCTTGCCGAGAAAGACCATACATTTGGTAATTTAATGAAAAAAAAAACACAGTCTTTGGGGACTGCAGTATACATACGTACAGCTCATGGAAAGCGTTCGGTGACGATGACGCGAGTTCCATGATTTTTGTTCTCCCAAAAAATTCTCAACGCGCATAAAGAAGTTTTCACTTCAAAAAAACATGCGGGGCAGTCTTTGGGGACTGCCGATAGAAGTGAAAACAGTATACATATAGACCATGGAAATCGTTCTGTGACGATGACGCGAGTTCCATGATTTTTGTTCACACAAAAAGTGCTCAACGCGCTTAAAGAAGTTTTCACTTCAAAAATACATTTGGTATGACTCCTCGCCGTGTACTCAACTCTTGGCCGGTTTTTAACGTTCCCGATTGAGTCGTAAGTGGCGGAATGCTTGCGAGCGGCTATAAAAGGAGAGGACACAATCACGCCGATTAGACTTCGTCGCCGACATTCTAATATGCGAAAATATCCTTGTATATTAGGCTGCAGGAGAATTCAATGTATTTCTTTTGAGAAACTCAGTCTAAGAAAATGCAGGAATTTAACGAAGAATTTAAGAAGCCAAGCGAAGGCCCCAGTAATGCAACTGCACCTATCCGTAAGTTATGCAGGTACCGGTTAATTAGTTACTTTCTCTGCTTATACTCGACTACTCAAGACCAGTTTTTGCAATAACAATAAATACGGAGTTTTTACGCGAGTCGTTTATTTTTCTTTTTATTTGGCCCAATGAAATGAGTCGGAAAGGCATCACTTCGATTTTGCTCGGCACGGGGTCGCGCAACCCACCGCCTGCTTGCAGGACTATTCTGCCGTATTTAAAATACTCATTTAGACAAAATGTGCACAATGGCTGAATGGGGTCGCCCATTCAGCCATTGTGCACATTTTGTAGTTAAGTGTACTGAATCGGTGCAGGCATACATGGGGAGCTCAGATAGATACATGGGGAGAACAGTTCTTTGTACAGTTTTATCAAAGAGTAAACAGAAAACAATGATCAAGTTTATGCAGAATCAAATGCATAGGTATATAGCATAGATATATTTACAAGTAAGACTAACTTTATATCCTAGCTGTATTGCGAGGCCCAGAATCACAAAAACTATTTATCGAGTCAACAAATTGAAACTGTCGGAAATCAGGCAAACGACACGCTGCCGTGTGCCATGAGCTTTGCACCAGGAGATGAACAGTTTTGATTTTCCACTGGCTGTATGGTTGATAGTTTTTAACCGACTTCCAAAAAGAAGGAGGTTCTCAATTCGGCTGTATGTTTTTTTTTTTGTATGTTTGTTACGCGATTGCTCCGTCAATTATGAACCGATTTTTTTTTTGTTTGAAAGGGTATGCTCCCGAGGTGGTCCCATCTGATGAGGGGATCTCATGGAAATCGAGGGAAACCCTCAAATTTTATATGCAAACCTATAGCGATTTGGGTATTTTTTATAGTAACTCGTGCATTTGTTCTCCGAAAGCACCATTTGGTGAAGTGGAACTGATGATGGAGACCACAGATGGCCACCGGAACAATATAATAATGAGTACCTATTTAACGGGTTGCGATTAAGCAATTTATGCTCGTCACTATGCATATGGTGAGTGGCAGTTCTCCTGGTACTTACCAGGAGAACTCCTCAACAATCTACGTCCCGGCATCGGGAAAAGCAATATTTCGTAAAAGGTGATAAGCAGTTAACATTAGGCTATTGTAACTTAGATAAATTCAAAACTGACCCACTAAAAAGTGAAAATAAAAAACATTTTACAAAAAAATAATAACCGACTACCAAAAATAACACTGCAAAGTGAAAAATAACTTTAATTTCGGAAGTCGGTGGCAAAAAACCCAAATACGGATCCAAAGACACCGAATTCCGAAAATAAAGTTATTTTTCACTTTGCAGTGTTAGTTTTGGTAGTCAATTATTATTTTTTTGTAAAATGTTTTTTTGTTTTAATGTTGCATATTAGCGCTTGAGAATTTCCGTGCGCGGGAAACCTGCGTATCATCGCCATTGTTCTCAGTTTTTGTGTTTACGAACTAAGTACCCATAATTTAGATCAGATTTATTTAAAGTTCGTCTATCATGCAAGAAGTTAGGTAATTCAACAACAGACCACGAACCGCTTAGTGTATTTTTTCCGCTCCGCTTTACAGGAACAGAATATATTCTCTTTACTCTGCTTCTCCCAGAAGAACTAAATCGTTTATATCCGTCACCGTATGATTGTGAGAACCGTTACTTTATAAACTATCGGTATTAGGGTCAGCTCACACCGAGACGCGACGTGCGGCGACGCTGCGCGCACACTTTAAATAAAAGAGCGACTCAAAATATAACTTTATTTTCTACACGAAAAGATACACATTTCATTGTGAGAATTTAGAATACGTTACACCACGCAGCACTACGCCTCGTGATGCCTCGCGGCGTAGAGCGACGCAGCGCGACGCAGCGGTGAACCGCCGCGCGCCGGTACGCGCGGCGTGCAAGAGCGGCGCTGCGCCTCACGAAGCCAACGATTTTACTATGCGCCTCGCGACGTTGCGATGCGTCTCGCGGCGGAGCGCGGCGCAGCGCGAAATCACTGGCCTCTTCCAGTATCGTCACATCGCGCGTCGCGTCGCGTCTCGGTGTGAGCTGACCCTTATTTCCGTTAGACTACCTATAAACTTTCGAAAAATTGTGAACTGGGTGAAATAGGTTTCGTTAAGAAAAAAGTGCGCGATAGCAAATGAAATGAAATTTATTTATTTGCGAGAATATAGGTCCTTACATAAAGTGGTAAAATAATTTTAGTCTCACTATAGCATTACATAACATGTCTATCTTCTAAGGATGACCCACAGTTACCGTTTTTGTCTTTCCTTTCCGAAGCTATTAAATGTGTTATTTAAATCGGGCATTTAATTTAGATTATTATACGCCTTTATGTCCTTCGTTTACATCATATCATTAAAAAGATATCACAGAATCAAAATTACGCGTAACAAAATAATGGTTGGCGTTGGTGCGGCAGTCAATGACCTTTTCCTCAGCTTTTACTACGACAGAAAAACGGCTGAATCGATTTGGGTAAAATTAGCCACGCAGATAGTTAATAAGCTGGATTAACACATAGGATTTTATCCCGATAGTACATTTCCGTTGGATAATTTCCGACCTCCACGCGGGCGAAGCCGCAGGCAAAAGCTAGTTTAGTAGAAGCACAAGTGCGTTACGTGATTGCGTAGCAAGCAAGTTTGGTACACAATTTGTCGGTTGCCCATGGATAGATTATAAACTATCGAAAAATAATGCGTTAAATTGTAAATGGCTTGTATAGTTTATAATCTAACGGAAATAACACCGGTAGATTATATATAATCTATAATAAGAATGAAGTTCAATTATACCTATCCAATGTCAAGGTGGCAATCTGTTACTGCAAACACAGCCAATCAGCTGATAAGTTCATAATCACAATTATTTATGTATGGGGATACGAGTCCTTTATCGTAAGCGCCAGTCATGCAGTTTTCTGTCACCTTTGTGACGATGCGTCGGGAAGTTTACACTCAATATCGACTGAGGACAATTTAAACGTTCATGTCGAAGCGATTACGCACACAGGTATTCTGCATTATTAATGACGGCGCGTATTGTTTTATTGGGCAGGGCGGTCGAATACAGTGAGTCAGCGACCATTGGTGTCTCCATAGCCTAGATTACTGCTCATTGTTACGTGAGCTGATTCAATTTATCATAAAACCAGTATTTTTGGGTCAAATATCAGGAAATATGATTACTATTTTTGAATAAAAAATTATGTTGTTGATGAGGATCGATTCTTGGTTTGCCTTCGCCAATTTTTTGTATTCAAGAAATAATTTTGATCTGAATTAGAACACATAAAACCCACACAAGTTCATTTTCGGAATGATATAATAAAAATATCCTATTCTCTCTTGAACTCAGTTTTAATCAAATATTAGTCTATAAAACCCTGATTTTGAATTTCGGTACAGCTTACAGAGTTAGTATTCCGCCAAATTATAATATTATACTCTTTTAAAATGGGTAGCATTTAAACGCAAATCAAAAAATATCCTTTTTCTATGCAATAAGATTCCGAATTCCCATCAAAATTACTGATTGCACAGCAAAATATTCAACTCAAAATATCACTAAACACACTACAATTTATTTTTGCAGCGTACAGCGATTTTTCCTAAAGCAAAAGCTTTTTCATCAATGCACAGCTAATAATCTTAATGCACATTTTACATGTTAACTCTTTTTCTTTTAAATATAGCTTCTATTTTTATATTATGTACAGCAGTTTTTCTAAATAAAACAGCATTTTATTAGTCACAGTCGTCTTATTATTTATTAATTACCACATAATGAGATCAGCAAAAAAATATAAAATTAGATACAAAATTGTAATTTATTGAATTATTAAAGCGGGTCTTGCTTTCCCGGGGCGTCCACGCTTCCTTTTTTGCCCAATAGGCACATTTTTAGCTTCTGCAGGTGGCGCCACGTACTTGAGTCGGATCGAAAGTCCGATGATATGCTTGCACATATAGTTCTTAAAAAAAATGGGGCAGGTGCATTTTCCGTTGACCCAGGCGGTTTGTTGGGTGGGCAAAGCAACTCTCCAATATGCGAAAGCGTTTTTTTTTGTAACCATCAAAAGTGTCCCAATCTTGAGTAAATGTCATGTCACTTGCTGTTGAGCTTCCAACTATATAAGTATTTAGTCCGGAATCAGATTCTAAAAATTTTACATTCTTATCAAGTTTCGCCCATTGATACGCAAGTCCAGTCTTTCAGTTCTATCGGAGACAAGTTTTAAATGTCTCTGGTTTGTGATATTTCGACCATTCCTTGACCATATTTGTTGCGACTGAGATGAATCTAGACAAATGAAGTCGTTCTCGTAATGTGTGGCTGTCTTTTATACTTCTATTGAATGACTCTAGTGCATTGTTTGTCACTGGAGAACCTTCGGCTGATCCAAGATACCAATTTGGATTGAGCGAAACCCACTCCTGTTTGAAATATGATATGAATTGCTTTTCTTTTGCGTGTTTATGTAAAAACGCAGTTAACGCTCGTTGAAATAATGTAGGAGAGGTAGCTGAATGCAACAAATCTATATCATCCAACAATTCTTTCTGTTTTTTCCTTCTCAACCAATTTTTCTACTTTTTTTTGTATATTTTTTTTTGCGTGTGCCCAACACATTTTAATAGTAACCTCTGTGCCAAACACTTCTTGAAAAGCATTTTGAATGCTTTTTGCTGCGTCGCAAATAAGTGCTTTTGGTTCTATATTAAAAGCATAAAGAGTTAAAGCGCCCCTTTTGAGTGCATCGAACAGCACTACAAAATCTTCTTTCCGCTCCGAACTTGAAATCGCCATACAAAGAGGATGGAATCGCTTTGCTTTATCAGTTGTGCCAACCATTAATACTGGAAACCCCTGCCATGTAAGTTTGTACGTGGCGTCTGCATGCAAGTTGGTAGCTAAAGTTGCTAATTTTAACAAAGATTTTGTTCCGATCGCAAAACGAAAGGTTGTATTTTCATCCTCCTCGTACACGTAGTAATAAATTACATATGGTTCATTATCGTCCTCAGGCATTACGGATTTATTTATTAACCATTGCTCTAATTCTCCCAGACTGATTGTAGAAGGGCCATAAACAACTCTGCGACGGTCAGAAAGATAATTATTTAGTTGCTTTTTTGAGGGAACTTTAATACCATTTATTTCACTCAGACGTGCTAAAATAGCTTTTGGCTTTAAATGCAATGCGTATAGCTTATTAATTTCATCCTTTGTCTCTTGGGTTATGCCATAATCATTTTTGGTCCCAATAATCTCATGATCATGATCGCTGCTTGTGCGGTACAGTAAGACAGCATCGGAGTTTGATTCAAAAAGCAAATAAATTCGTGCTGCACACTGAGGGCCTCGGTATTTAACTTTGTTGCAACGGTAATACTGTTTTTTACCTTCTTCTGTCGTGTGAGTAAATTTAGCAGTCCAAATCTTTTCATCTCGTAGAAATTGTTGTGCTTCGTCAAAATTTACGAACTTTTTGACACATATCCAGTCTAGGCCACCTTTTCTCGTTCGTTTGGTACATGGCTCCACTTGTGACTCGGTTTCACTGTCCGAACAATACACAGGAACATCACTTTGTTGTTGTACATTACTTGATGTCGGAAATTACATGGTATATCATCAGTTTAAATTAACATTAGATAAACTCAAAAGTCAAATGCACACTAATTACACACAAATATTGCAATTATTGTTTTTATATGATTATATTTCCGGGCCGCCGGCGCAACGTAACACCGAATGAATATAAACAAACAAATACACGTGGATTGTGTAAAACGACACCTACACTAACGAAATATTTCTATTTCGCTCTTACGCGCGAGATATACGGCTAACTCCCGACGACACGACCTAGCGCTATCTCTATCTTACTCGCTCGCGCCACTCTGCACTCCAGTGACGAAAAAGCGCGCGAAGCCGCCAACCTTTTATTCAGTTAATTTGTTCTGCTTTTAGAAATTGTTGTGACGTATTGCGTTCAACTATGCTATGTATATGTCATATAGATTATTTAATAGGCATGTCTTCAAACCAAGCTAGTCGCTCAATACACTTGTAGTAAAACACACGTCTTTTTCTTATTAAAATCCTATACAAGCCAAAGTGAACCTTATAACACCCACCATATGGTCGTATTCGAGCCGAACACAGCAACTACGGAGCGGTAAATATCTGGAAGCTTGAACGAAAGAACCGCATTCCACAGCGATAAGGATTCGTAGAAAAAACACCTCGTTGTTATGGATAGTTATGAATATGTTTGCAACTAAGTAATTAGCACTACTACGGAAGATTAACAAGTTTTACGATCAATTTGCTTGAAGATTTGTTTAACGTGAGTTATAGTGAAATAACAATGAGTACTTCGAAAGAACAACAGCAATATCTTGCTGTCTTGGAAGATGGTGCTAATTTACTACAAAAAACGCAAACAAACTTGAAAAAGTGTCCAAAGGGAAGATTGACAAAAGGTTATATAGAAGCACGTGTGAAAATTATTGATGAGTATTGGATGTCATTCAAGAACGCACATGACGGGTTAGTAAAGATAACACCCAAAGAACAGAAAGGAATTTTGCCATACTTTTTGAACGAAGAATTCTTTATTTATGAAGAATTATACAGCTCATTACAAGGTGATTTGAAAGATATGCTTACGTCGTTAGCGGAATCGTCATCGATGGATTCGAGAAATTCAAGTATGAACGTAACATATACATCGCAAAACATAGTGCATTTACCAAAAATAGAATTACCTAAGTTTAATGGAAATTATGAAGGATGGCCGACTTTCAAAGATTTGTTTCATTCTTTGGTGCACGAAAATAAAAACCTCAGTGATGTACAGAAATTACATTATTTAAAAACAAGTGTGAGTGGAGAAGCTGAGGCGTTATTGACCCATATACAAGTGACATCCAGTAATTACGCAACTGCATGGAATGTTTTGAATAAGAGGTATGGTAACAGACGCATTATATTAAACTGTATTATGAAAAGATTATTTTACCAAAGGAAGATGACTTCGCAATCAGCCATCCAATTAAAAGGCCTGCTAGATACAACTACAGAATGCCTAAATAACATGGAAAATTTAAAAATAACTACGAACTCTTGGGATCATGTAATTATATTTCTGCTCGTTCAGAAGTTTGACCCAGAGACACATAAAGGCTGGGAAGAGTATGCCTATAAGGAAGACAGTGAAGCATTGCCTACTTGGAGTGAATTAAAGAACTTCATGGAGTCCAAGTTCCGCACCTTGGAGTTAGTTACAGGCGTTACAGCTCATAATAATGCAAGAGAGAAACAAGTTAAAGAACGTTCTTATCATGTTGCCACACCAAGCACAGAGAAGACATGCATCATGTGCAAAGAAAACCACACGTTGTGTCACTGCAAGAAATTTATTGATATGAAACTAGACGAGCGAACCGAATATGTTAAGAACAAACATTTATGTTTTAACTGTCTAGCACTAGGACACTCTGTAAAGAGATGTAAACTACCAGTGTCCTGTCAGAAATGTCACCGACGTCATCATTCTTTACTACATGAGACTAAGAACACAGAACCAGCGGCTACACCGAGCACCTCACAACCGTTGGCTTCACAGCATGTAGCAGAAGAGAGAGAAGCAGTTCAAGTGAACACAGTGATCGCGTCGCATCATACAACTAGACATGGAATGGCACTGTTAGCGACTGCTGTAGTGGAAGCAACAAATACCGAGGGTCAAATCATTTCACTACGCGCGCTGATAGACCAGGGTTCTCAAGCTACATTCATAAGCGAAAAAGCGACTCAACTATTGAAACTGAAACGACAACCATTCAAGGGAAGTGTTGTAGGAGTGGGATCTTCGAGAACAGAGATCAAGCACGTGGTACAGCTTAATATAAGATCACAGTGGGACCATAACTATAGTTTACCGATCCAAGCCTACGTGATGTCGAAACAACTGACCACTAAGATACCCACAAAAACAATTGTCAATCAATCATGGCCTCACATCGACGGGCTTAACTTGGCTGATCCGAGTTACTTAACACCTGGTTCTGTTGATCTGCTATTAGGAGTCAGGGAATATGCACAGATTATACAGCCAGATTTAATTAAAGGTCCACCAGGCACCCCAACTGCACAAAAAACAAACCTGGGTTGGATTATTTTCGGAGATATCCATGAAAAACCACAAAACAGTACCTACCTTGTGATGCATCACCAAGTTGACGTAGACGAAATGTTAAAATCTATATGGAAAATAGAGATTGACAAGGACAGACATTTAACAAAAGAAGATAAGATTTGTGAAGATATCTACGAGAAAACAACAACTAGAAATGAGGAAGGAAGGTATATAGTCAAATTACCTTTCAAAACTTACAGTCCACAACTAAATGAAACGAGCACGAGTACAAGGTTACAAGCACCTGAAGGAAACACAAAGGAGATAGCCAAACAAAGATTCTTGCAACTTGAGCGGAAGTTTAAGAAGTCATCAGACCTGAAAAAAGAATACACAAAAGTCATAGATGATTACATAGAACAAGGACACATGGAGAAGATACCTGAAAGAGAAAAAGAAACAATATCAGTTTACTTACCTCATCACGCTGTAGTTCGTTCTGACAAGGAGACCTCTCGAACACGCGTTGTCTTCGATGCTTCCTGTAAAGGCACAAATAACATTTCACTAAATGAAGAATTATTAGTAGGTCCGCAGCTGCAAGATGATTTGAGGAACCTTCTTATGAAATGGAGAATGAAGCGTGTCTGCTTCATGGCCGATATCAAACAAATGTATCGCCAAATATTGGTGACTCGTGAAGACGCAGACTTCCAGCGAGTTATCTGGAGACCCGACGAGGGTGATGATTTACACGAATACCGTTTGCTGAGGGTCACATTCGGTACAGCATCTGCACCATATTTAGCTGTTAGAACACTCCACCAAACAGCTGATGATGAAGGAAAAGATCAACCACTCGCTGTGCAATCAATAAAGAGTAATTTTTTTATGGATGACTGGCTTGATGGAGCTGATGAAACCGAAACTGCTATTTTTCTAGCCAAAACTGTCACAAACATACTACAAAAGGGCGGTTTTCAACTCACGAAATGGTCATCGAACGATATTAATTTTATGAAATCTATAGATGCAGAACAAAGATCAACAAACGCTCATATAGACATGAATCTTGATGGAACAATAAAGGCATTAGGCATTGTGTGGAACCTGAAAACAGATACATTTCAATACAACCTGACTTTACCAACATCTGAGAGTACTTATGTAACAAAACGAAGTATTTTATCTGACATACAAAGACTTTTCGATCCACTTGGTTGGATTGCACCAAGTACAGTAATGGCAAAAATATTGTTACAAAAGCTATGGCTCGAAAAATTGAATTGGGATCAGAACGTAAGTGAAACGTTACGTGAAGAATGGAATCAGATAAGATCAGACTTTGCTAGCGTGAACGATATACAAGTAAACAGATGGCTTGGTACAACGGAAACAAACAAAACAAATATACAAATACATGGATTCAGTGACGCTTCGATAAGAGCTTATGCCGCAGCAGTATACATAAGAACTGAAACAAATGACGAGGTTGAAATAAAACTCATTGCTGCTAAAACAAGAGTAGCACCGCTGAAAACAATATCCTTACCAAGACTAGAATTGTGTGGTGCATTACTTCTCTCCAAGCTCATGAAACAAATTGGGCTAGCAATGAAAATTCCAACTTCAAATATGTATGCATGGACAGATTCCTCTATAGTTATAGCATGGCTATGTGGTGATCCTAACCGATGGAAAACGTTTGTTGCCAACCGCGTCGTTGAAATTGTAGAAAATCTAAACAACAAGCGCTGGTATCATGTACAGTCGAGTGATAATCCCGCAGATTTAGCCTCTCGAGGAATGTTGCTGTCCGAACTGAAGAAATGTAACTTGTGGTGGAGAGGCCCAGGTTGGTTATCTGAAAAAGAAATAAAGATTAGTAAACAGGAAGTTATGACGACAGACATGGAAATTAAAACAAAGAAAGTTATTACTCACCTCAGCACAGAAGAACAAGAGAAATCTATAACTACACAATTTGAAAACTTTAACAACTTACCAGAATTACTTAAAGTTGTTTGTTACTGCAAAAGATTCTTGAACTACAAAGTCAATGCGAACGTACATAAACAAATAACAACACAAGATTTAGAAGATGCACTGACAATTTGTATAAAAAGAGTTCAAGAAGAAGAATACACGGAAGAAATAGAAAGATTAAAGATAAATAAACAAGTGAAAAGTAGAAGTCCGTTGCGATCCCTCAACCCTTATCTTGATAATAAACATATCCTCAGGGTGGGCGGTCGCCTCAGACACGCAAACTTACCTGATGAAAGAAAACATCCAATTATTCTCGGAAATAAAAACACATTGACGCCTCTGATTATAGCCGACGCACACGTTAAGACACTTCATGGAGGAATTCAACTCATGTTAAGTTATCTACGTTCAAAATACTGGATTTTAAAGGCAAAATCCATAGTAAAGAAACATGTTCACAAATGCCTCATTTGCGCTAGACTTAGTGCTACTACTAGAGCTCAAATTATGGGAGATTTACCAGATGAAAGAGTGACTCCATCCAGGCCATTCTTGAATAGTGGTGTAGACTTCGCGGGGCCCTTTCAGATTTTGTTATCTAAAGGCCGAGGAAACAAGACAACAAAGGCCTACGTTTCTATATTCATCTGTATGTCCACGAAGGCAATCCATATTGAGCTTGTAAGTGATCTTACGTCGGAAGCTTTTATCGGTGCATTTAAACGTTTTGTTGCCCGGAGAGGCAAATGTAATCACCTGTGGAGCGATCAAGGGCGTAACTTCGTGGGAGCTGACAAAGAGCTCCGAGATGCCTGGAACGAAGCAAGCTTACAGTTTACTGGAGAAATTGCAGAGACACTAGCCACAGAGGGTACCCAATGGCATTTCATTCCCGCTTACAGTCCCTCTTTCGGTGGATTATGGGAGGCTGGTGTTAAATCAATAAAATACCACCTAAAAAGAATTGTAACAACTCACCTGACATACGAAGAGATGACGACGATACTCTGCCAAGTGGAAGCCTGCTTAAATTCCCGTCCGTTATGTCCCATTGACGACACTGATCCAGATAACACGAACCCACTCACGCCAGGACATTTCTTAATTGGAGAGCTACCTATTGTTGTGCCATCACCCGATATGAAAGGCATAAGGCTGTCCAGCTTGTCTCGCTGGCAACACACACAGAAACTCGTTCACGACTTCTGGCGGCGATGGCAGGATGAGTATTTATCCAGATTGCAACAGCGTCCTAAGTGGCATAAAAAGGAAGAAGAGCTCAAGATCGGGGATGTCGTCTTGATAAAAACTGACAACTTACCACCTGGAAAATGGTCCATGGGACGAATCGTCGATAAGCACCCTGGTCCGGACGGTGTAACGAGAGTGTACAGTGTCAAAAGTGGTAGTTCCGTAACAAAAAGAACTGTAACAAAATTATGTCCATTGCCTCTCAATGGAACATAATGTGTACCTTTATGTTTTTTTTGTAATTAATTAACATTATTAATTGTTGAATCACACTGTTTAAAATATGCTCTTAAGAAACGCAGTTTTCATTTTTGTTGGTAATTGTTTATGCATGTAAAATATTATTATCACAGACCCCCACCAACAGATTTATATAACATTGTTTAGTGGTAATCTCATAATTTTGTAACTTTTAGATCATTGTTTCATAAAAGACCTACAGGCCTTTTGGTGGGCGGTATGTTGTGACGTATTGCGTTCAACTATGCTATGTATATGTCATATAGATTATTTAATAGGCATGTCTTCAAACCAAGCTAGTCGCTCAATACACTTGTAGTAAAACACACGTCTTTTTCTTATTAAAATCCTATACAAGCCAAAGTGAACCTTATAACACCCACCAGAAATAATGCAATGTAAAAGGATTTTTTTGTTATAATAATCATTAAATTTGCCGAGCATGGCTTCTTGAAAATTAAGACAAATATGATGAACAGGTTTTGTTGTACTTACTGGTTAATATGCGACTGGGATAGTTATTTTGCTATGAAATATGGAAAATTTGCTGTGCAGTCAGTATTTATGTTATGTATGTAGTATTTTTGTACAAAAATAAATTTAACTGTATTGCATTATGAGGAAAAAAGTAATGTTATATTGATGTATAATTTCGAATTACCTGCAGTTTGAGTTTTGTTAAACATTTAGTTTATTTGTAGTGAAGTAAGTTATTAGATGTAAATAAGAATATAAATGATGAGTATGTATTGATAGGCGATTATTTATTTGATATGCAATTTATAATATCCCTTTTAATATTTTAAATATGGAACACACCGCGTCACCGCCACGGACCGTACCGCTTAATAGGTATTTTTTTTTTATTCACACTGGCTGTTTTTACACTCACAAGACCACAGCATTTTTTTTATTGATATATTTCTTAAATATGTAAGTAAGTAAATTTTTTCGTAGCCGACTACCTAATTTTAAAATTCATTCCCTCCCTAGAAAGGGAAACAATTACTATGAGGCTTTCCCGCCCAAAGGTGGGAAGCAGCGTCTTCCACTCGCTACTCGGATCAAACAAACAACTACTTTCCGAGTATGAGAAATGAAAACAGATTTTCGCAACTCATACTTTAAGTAACAACACAAGCAGCGGTCGTCGACCCCCAAAAAGATCCATTAAATCTTTCTGATTGAAAAAATGAAAAAGATTTGATGTTTTTTTTTCGGGACCGACCGCTGATAGTTTGGTATTGTAAGTATAAGTTGAGAAAATCCGTTTATTTTTGTTTTATCATCGCCTCTGCGGAGTTTCGCTAGCTAATTTAATTTGACCCTGTATACAATATTAGTTTTAGTATATGCGAAACCCGAAACACGTGTCTAGTATTTTTATGTAAAGAATCATATGTACAAAATTCCAAAACTGTAGCATGAAAAATCACAAAGTTAAAAGGTTAATTGTTATGTTACCGGGTTGTCCGTACAAAAACATGCTAACGGATCATTGATAATAATTTGGCAGTAGGTACATAACCGTACAGCGATTGTATTGTAAGTAATTAAATGGTGATAACATTTTTCATCATATACTTAAATATCTTTGGGACAAAATATTATATAACATGGTGTATAAGTTATTGAAATTGATTCAGTTCCTTATTCTTAACAAACTATATTCAGGTTTCGCATATTTATACTAAAAATAATGTTGTATATCCTGAGCGTGACTGTTCAGTGCCATCCCAAAAGTGCCCAACGTGCCTAAAGAAGTTTTCACTTCAAAAAAGGGTATTAATACCCGCATTAAAAGTTCAAAAAACTGATTAATTGATGTTTTAGGGAAACTCTAAAAACAAACGTACACCTTACTGCATAGATAATAAATATAACTTGTCATTACAACTCATTGGAATAAGAACTTAACGAAGAAGCATAATATGTTTCAGCAATAATACTTATCTATTTTCAGCCGTACTGAATACTAAACCATTCATCAAATGCATTAAAACGTTTATTTTACTGGTTAGCTTGCAAAACTGGTTCACGTGCGAATAGTTGGCGGGCCGCGTGGGGGCATATCGAAAAGCGGGATTATGAACGGCTTTATTTGTTCAGTTTCTGGGTCGTCGATCTTGGCTGACCTGTCTTGTTTCAACGAGAAAGTGAGTGCTCTTTTTACATGGCATTTCATGCAATTAAATTAATAAAAACTCATGGCCGCTGCACGATTGTGTGTAATACGGCTGTGTATCGGCAGACAGCCTGTCCTCACCAAGTTCATTGCACGATGAATTGCGGACGCAAAAATCTCACAAACGGAAGCTAAAATGTGTCAAACGTAAGCGGTATGCAGTGACATCGTGGAATAAATATAAACTCTTCATACGAACACTGAAGATTCGAATTAGAGCATACGAAATAAATGCTTCCACCTTTCAAATAATTTGATGCTCAAATTAGTCACAAAGACGCAGACGTAGATTTGAAGCCAGAAACTAACGATGAAATATCAAAAAAGGCAAAACTAATGACCAAATCTCAAGATCTTTGAAATAAAGTCCATTATTAAGCAACAAGCAAACGTGGGATCCTATTATCATATAGAGCGAAGGAGGAAGACGGATAAGAGAATTACAGTAATAATAACAACAGTACATGTTACAGTAATTCTGACTAATGAATGTTAACTGTATACCAATAAAAAGGTCACAGTGTCGATGTAACGAGCAGGATCTGCGTATTATTTATAGACAGACCAACACGCAGTTTTATTTATCTAGAGCCGCCGCCCACCCGGCCGACTCGGGCACGCCGACCAAACGCGACATACACCACCGTCTTAAAAAACTTAATGTTGCAATGTGATTTATGTGTTTTCGTTATTTTATCGAAGACCACATTATTTCAAGAACATTCTGTACTCCTATTTGACGTTTTCTTGTTATTCGGATGAATCACTCTTTCAGGCATGTAAAATAATCTGACAATGCCCCACGTCAAATTAGCAAGTCTTTTGGCCAGTTCGTTAACTCGATTGTAACAATCTGCTAATGAAACGTTTGATATTACTCGTAGGTATGCAGTGAACAAACAAGGCGGTGTTAAGTAACCTGATTTGTTCACCTTTCTGAAACATCTTTTGTTCGACAGCTAACTGTAGTGTTAGTTGCCGCTTGAATTCTTGCAAAATCCAGATTACTAAACAAAGTCAATCGCTCGGAGCAAAATTAGTTGAACTTGGAACGCTGGGTTGTTGTCGAACAGGAACATCAAAAGAAGCAGTCACGTAAAAGCTGTCGCAGTGGACAGACGCGCTGTCGCCCGCCTCCTTGCCGGTTTTAGCCCTGAAAGGATACGTATGTGTTTATTCCGGGACTAAAGTCTTGTTGATCACTTTTAGGTACATGATTGCCGTTTACTTGGCTTGGTTACGTAAATCGTGGGAACTGCGTGTGTACATGGCTCCTCATTCGCTGATGAAAGCTCAAGTTTAATGGACTAAAGTTTTAAGATACTCCCGATGTTTCGAGTGTAAACAGTGATCAATTTCAAAAGATAACTCTATCTAGTGTACTGTACACCACATGTGCCGTAACCCCGTTTTATAGATGGAAACGTGGTGACTGTTTACACGATAAACAAAGTTTCGGTCGTGGTGTTTATGTATCGTTGTTTTTTACTAAAGGACTGGTGTGTGTACCTCAGGATTTTGTGAACATAGTGACATTACGAATACATAGAAATGCATGCTACGTACGGATGTTAGCTACGTTGTTTAGCAAGTCTAATAGCGAACAAAAGGTGAACTGAAAGACACAACAAGGTACATCACCAATGCTTCGATTGTGGCAAGCCCCTCATGGACAGTGAGGGTAGACTGGTGTTTTGGAAGAGCGGTGTATGGGAGGGGGGAGCTCCCACTCTAAACTGCAACACCTGTAAGAAACGACGCGCCGACAGAATGAGCGCCAACGAAACGCAACGCCCCCAGGGGTGAGTGTCGGGGTTACTCCAGATAAGTAAAAAATACAATTTGAAACTTTTCACATTGCATTGAATGAATGCTATCTTGCGTGAAGGTTGTTACAAATCTACACATTACAGTCACGCACTAGATGATCCGGAAAAAATACTGGTTGCTGTCCAGAAACATGCTAATTACGTGTAGACTTAAATATAGCTATACAAAATGTGGAAAACTTAAAGCAATGCCAAGTATTTTTTAACGGTATGAATAGTCTGGTGAGATGCTTCAACTATGTTCGAAATCTTTGACTATCGGGAAGAACATGCAACAAACACAATAATTTGTTTATGCTAAATATGCTATTGATCATCTCTTGATAGACCTTGGGTGACGAAGAACCATAAGTGCGAAGTCACAGTAACTCAACATAATTATGTAGTATGTGTAAGAATCATTGATTGTGTACAAAACAAATCCGCTAGCACCATACAGTCTGCACGATTCGCTGTCAAGCTTATTATTGGAATCAAAAATAAACATTGCGAGCATTATACGATTCCTTCACTTGGCTCCCGAGTTCTTACAGATTTAGTCAACTAAATGTGGGACTTGTGGGAGTGAGTAGATAGTTTCTTAACGTTGTTGCTTAAAAATGCATTCGCTGCTCCTATGTTTAAGTTTTATGCAGAGGACATTCCGTAGATTCATGTAGGTATGTGGAAATCTTCTATTGTTCGCTATATTCCTTAATGCTGTAATGAAGAATCTTTAACAGGTGCACTGATGACTATATCTAAACTATATACGTACTTGTCTTTAACGTCACCTGCAAGTAGAAAACTTTCTGATTCAGGACTCAAAGGAGATTTAACATTCTTAGTTATTGTCCGAGAGAATTTGTGCAAACAATTTAATTAATCCCAACAAGTAGTTGTTCCGGGTCTGGCTGTTTGTGTATGTGAATTTAAATGTTTGTAAACGCACCCACAATACAGGAGAAATTCCTAGTGTGGGGCAACGTTTAAAAAAAAAAAGAAAAAAAGAAGAAACAATTTTGAAAGTTCTGCTTCTATAACAACGCTCTTTACAAAAAGCTTCTGTACACCAGACGTTAATCTTGCACAATTTCTTCGTGCTTCAAACCGAAATCCGCGAGATTACTGCGGCAATTAAAGTGCGTTGCTCGAAATACTAAGTCTGCACAGTGTTTGTACGTAAATAGATCGTTATTTTGAACAAATTCTCAGCATTGTGTGCTTATTTTCGCCTTGTTGCATATAAGGGAAAATAATATTTGCATGAATCACCGCTCCCTTGCAAAAGTCCGGACTTCGGAACCTGTTTTCCTTAAGCGGACTGCAGGCGATTTTTAATATCGTAGTGTACGATACGGATGTGTTGACTTATTATTGGTTTAATATTGTTAATTGAGAACAATGGAACAAAGACTGATTCGTCGATTTATCTCCCTTTGTTTGACATTGTAAAGTGAGGTAAGATTTGACCTTGAATTCGTGCAATCAGCGCAGTGGTATATGAGATTTGAAATGACTCCCATAATTATTGCCAGTCAGAAGACATCCTTTGTTGTAGATTCCCCATAACCATCGGTTTATGTCGATTGCATTGCATCCTTTAGGTTCATAACGACAACTTCCCAAAACGTTCACTCTCCCAAAACGTCCACTTCCCAAAATGGTAATTCCCTAAATCTTTCTTCCATATCTCGTGTCTAGTGGGAGAAGGGAACCCCGTAGTGATCGAAAAGAGTTGTAATCTAAATAGCATCTGCTTCTCAAAGAGTTAAAGAAAACTGCGTGCCATTAAGCAGTATTAATGTGGATCATTATCAATTCCTTGTGGTTCGCAGTATTGATGTAAGCAGTAATGATATCAGGGAATGAACAAGATTGTTTTTGATCCTTCGTCTATCCAATCCCTCTGTTCGAACAGGCACTTAGTTCTTATAAAGATTAATCAATCATAACAATGAATTTATCTACATTCAATGTACTTACGTATAAATATTGTAAATCGTGACTTGATTGATGTTTATTTATGTAGATGGTATAATCAATGCATACTGGGTTGCTATGCTTCCTCACGCGGAGCTGGCGCGGAGCAGGCGCGGGACGGGCACGAGGCGGGCGCGAGGCGTGTGCGGGTCGACTTCGATAAATGCAATTTGAGATCTATCATTCATAACTCATAACATAAGTCTCAAATTATAAACAACAAAGTTTTTTCAAAGCCAGAGGGCGGGCGCGTGTCGTCTGAACGCAGCCTAACGAAATATCTAGGAAAGAGTGCGTTGATATTTGCAACATTTTGTTGCAAAAACCATTTGTTTGGTTTAAACAGCGGTTTAGAATATAATAATATGTACTAGCAAAACACTAGATTCTTACCAACAAGAAGGAATATTACTTGAGCATAGCTAGTTTATCGATGACGACCTAAGATTCACGCTCAGATAGTCTGTTGTGATTGTGGTCAAACCTAAATCAACCACAAATGGAATTTTGGAAAGCTTCTAGACTTAAGGTCCCAAAAGGTCGATTGGTGAAGTACTTACTTAAATAAAAACTTTTTACAAAAAAAAATAAACGACTCCCAAAAATAACACTACAAAGTGAAAAATAACTTTAATTTCGGAAGTCGGTGTCTTTGGATCTGTATTTTAGTTTATTGCCACCGACTTCCGAAACTAAAGTTATTTTTCACTTTGTAGTGTTATTTTTGGAAGTCGGTTATTTTTTTTGTAAAAAGTTTTTTATTTTTCAGTTTTTAGTGGGTCAGTTTTTAATTTATCTAAGTTACAATAGCCTAATGTTAACTGCTCATCACCTTTTACAAAATATTGCTTTTCCCGATGCTGGGACGTTGATTGTTATGGAGTTCTCCTGGTAAGAACCAGGAGAACTGCCACTCACCATATGCATAGTGATATAAATTGCTTAGCAACCACATTAACGTACCTAATCGACTCGCAACCCGTTAAATACTTATTATTATATTGTTCCAGTGGCCATCTGTGGTCTCCATCATCAGTTCCACTTCACCAAATGGTGCTTTCCGAAAGCAAATGCACGAGTTCCTATAAAAAATATCCAAATCGCTATAGGTTTGCCTATAAAATTTGAGGGTTCCCCTCGATTTCCATGGGATCCCCTCATCAGATTCTGATTCGGGACCACCTCGGGAGTATACCCTTTCCAATAAAAAAAGAATCATCAAAATCGGTTCATAAACGACGAAGTTAGGCGCGAACTAACATAAAAAAGCATATATACAGTCGAATTGAGTAACCTCCTTTTTTAGAAGTCGGTTAAAATACTTTACATATTTGTTGGTATATTATGCTAAAATGAACCCGTTTTTAAGATAGTGAAGAATTAATAACGATATGATAGCAGGATAAAAAATTACTCTCCCTTCTAGCCACATAGCCAACTTATATGACATGTATTTTGGCTGGTAATACTCGTACTATGCTTCAATACTTTCCTGAATTCTAATAGGGCATTCGTGCACGCACATTATGAATCTATTAGCTATTCTCGTTTATTTTTATTGAAGTAGGGCATTTTCGCCAATATATGCCATATTGGCGAAAAGTGGTTAGCAAGTGGTTGAATAAGAGAAAAAAAGCTTAAATTGCTGTGTTGTCCTGTTACAGCCGGGACATTAGCTTTGCTAAAACTCCAATGAATATTTAACAGCTAGAAAAGATATTGAAAACAGGAGCATTGTTTAGTGAGCAGCCTATAGTTTTATTATTACAGGCTGAAGAAGAAGAATATTAGGTCGCCCTGTTGACCTAATCCAGCTCTCCTGTGGCGTAACGGTAAAATCAGGTGGAAGAGTCTTCTTCAATCCTGATTAAGTCATCTTCAAATTCTGATTTCCCTTAAGACCATTACCAGCCCCAGGATCCACAACCTTAATTAACTGTGCCCAAATAAGGTCAAAGAAGTTTTCTTCTTAGGGATATAAATACTAGAGTTGTATAGTCCTATGTTTTATTGGCACAGCTACACCGACTAACCTCTACGCAAAATAGTCTTCCTGTAGTAAGGAATAGTCTCGATTGTATTCATATATGGGGTAGGCGGATATAGTTAATCACGTGTTACTCATCGTAGTAAATGCTTGACATACTTATTCATGATACCTACGTCGTGAGTGCTTCCCGTGTTTATTGTCTTTCCAAGTCCTAGATAATTATGTAACTGGTATTGTTATTTCGATAGAAATTATGATCCATGTTAATTTTATTCCTAACTATTGCTCGTTAGCAACCGATCTACACACAGATCACACACGCACATAGGTAACACAAACACACAGACACAGATCATATAGATTGGTCACATAGATTTAAAAAAACTTGAATAGAAATTCAAGTCTGTGGACAAATTATAAGCTCGTATTACAAGTGTTAATGTGTCCTGTCCAGGAATCCGCCTAAAACTCACCTGAAACTATTTTCGACGCTGAACAGAAATAAACCCGCACCCGCCTTTCACCTTTTGTTCAGAATCCAGAACTACTGGTCGTGTCAACATTCTTATATACTTACACAATACTCAATAATTTTGAAGATGCCTATTATTAAGATGATGACTATTATTAAGTCGCTAGTTGTCCCGGTAGAGCTCCTGTGAATACGTGTGTTCAGGCTCACATTCACAATTAAACACCGGTGATCCAGGTGTTGGCAACAATCGGTCGCACCATAAAGCCGGCTTGCCAGTCATAAATATTGCCTATAAATCATCACAGTGCATTATAATTAGCGTGTCGCATACCGCGCTTAGCTTCAGTTTAATCACTAGTTTGCTTGTGTTTTTCGGGTGGTTTCGAAATTAATTATTGGAGTTGCTGTAGTTGCAGGTGTGACAAATTCATTGATGGGGCCTGTCTCACCAGAAGTATTATTGAGAATAAGAACGTTTTGCGGTGACTTTGTTGCTTATGATCGTCTTAAAGGCTTCTGCATACCGGGGCGACTTGTCGCGCGACGCGACGCGACACAAAGGCCCCGCGTGTCGCGCGACCTGAGGTGCCTTTGTGTCGCGTCGCGAGTCGCGCTGGTCTGTAGAAGCCTTTATATTCATTTTAGGCCTGATAGACTTTCGAGTCAGAACATATTGGTTTTTGAATTTGTACCGATTCTTCGCAAGATCTTCAGTCACCTCTCACTCATCATCACAGAATCAGCAGTGTTTCTCTTGCTGTATTTTCTGAAAGATCATTTTAATTTAAACATGATGTCATCTACTTAATGTAAAAATATTTATAGTACCTACTATGTCCGCTTATTCAGTCACGTTTCCGATAATATACAAGGGAACGTTTGATTTAAATTCAATGGAATTGCTAAATGTTAATGTAATATATTATAAATGTTACCATTAAACCAGCGATCCAATAGGTATTATTTGATCGCTGGTTTTCCGGAAGTTTCATGGAATTAAACATTTCCAATAATATATGGAATTCTCCATAATAATGTATAGGAATTCATTGACTGACCCATACAAATACTACATAATGTCCTGACAAATGCCTTGAGCCCGCTTGGAAGCGAAATGAAATTCTCAGGAAATCTATTCTTGGACGAGTATTACAGGGCAAAATTACTGAGACGGCCTATTGACCTTTTAATAATAAATAAACAAGTTATTTTCGTCTATAGATTACTGTGATATTTCTTTGTATAGAGAAGTTTCTTCTTCTCCATCAACTGTAAGTGCTGCTTATTACTCTCATTCTATTTATAGGTCTTTGCTTTCAGTATTTATAATATTTTGTATTCATTACCATCCTTCCTATAATTATTCTGGTTTCTCTTCATTCCATTTCGATGTGTCATGCCGTGCTGTTATTTGGGCTGATTTGAGTTTACCTCCTTTCTTTTCCCATTCGGCTTTCCATTAGTGCAGCTATTTAATCACACTAGGATTTCTTTCCACCTAGTTCACTGATCTACGAAATTAATGAAGAGCTGTACAATCAGATTCTACATGATTGTCGTCAAAAATCCACGATAAGTTCTGTAACACAAAGCAAAGCATAAAAACAGGCTAGCATGAAAAATAACTCGACAGTTATTGTACGAAATAGTTTAGGGACAATTGATAAACTACGTAGGAGGGAGTCACACCCATATTTGATAAAGTTCGTTAACACCGCGTCGATAGTTGATATACAATAGTTTTTATTTAGTGCCATGTTTATTGACAAGCGGGTAACTCAATAAAGATATGAGTAAGCAAACGGGTAATAATTTGACGATGCTCTCTGATATGCTGAACTTTGACCTTAGATTGTCGAAGATGTATTAATGTGGGTTGACGTTATTAGATTTGAATCGGAAGCCGTTGTATTCAAGTATTTTTGAGTTGGGTTTTTGAATTGTTCCTTGAAACGTCTATGGCCATGGACAATAAAATTGGACATCAACTTTGCGGCTCTTATTAACGCAAACCTCACACGACTGGGAACATGAATGGACTCATTTAATTACTTCTTACATGAGTAAGATGCTCATGTATGTTTGTTTGTTGCAGCGAGCTAAAGAAACTCTCTGAGGAGAGTTTGACGAGACAGCCGGAGGAGGTGTTCGACATCATCTGCAAGCTCGGCGAGGGGAGCTATGGCAGCGTGTATAAGGTGAGCATACAGTTCTTCTTAGCCATCATAATTATTATTGTCTCAACCTGGTACTTACAAAAGCCTCGAACATACAAGTATCTAGATAATAGAAGTATGCGTACAATTTCTTGCATGGTGTTCTCCATTGGGATATAAATTATTTGAAAGGTGGCAACTAACTCAACAGTTCAATAGAACCTGAAAATGAAAAAAATGCATTGGTTTACTGTAGAAGTTCAGATGCCTCAAAATGGGAGAATAGAAACTCTCTGACACTGTTTTCAGAATGCTGTTGCTACTAGCCCGTGTTCTAGTTACAAACGATGCGATTTTTTTTTCGTATGATCGCATGAAAGCCATCAGTTCGATTCTACCCGAATTCCTACAGTAAGTAGAAGTTCAGATTCATGGCCCAAATGTAAGCCGTAGCAGTGTGTATTTAGGATATGATGGGACTGACATACGCATTGCGATTATAAAAGTCCCTAATTAAATAAATCATAATTTAAAAAAAATATATTTCTAATTAATGATGAATTAAAGGAAAGAAAGATGTCCGGTAAAGAACGATGCCCACGAACTTAACTAATACAAATTTTTCAGAGTAAGTTGAACCTTACTGAAACTTTACTGATTGTACACCAGTTTTCTTCCTGTTAAACTAAACAGTTTCAAGTCAAAAGAAGAAAGCTAGTAATTTAGTTCTACATTATTAAAATTAAGTCCCTGTACAATGATAATTACAAGTGTTAAAACTTTGCACTATCGCAAGCAAGGTCATGCAAGTAATCCTATTTCTAAGGTGTTATTTATTGAGAGCATGTCAAAGAAGCCAAAAACCCTTGCAAATTCATGTAAAATGCAACAGTACCTGAAGCAAAGAAAAGTAAACCAAGTTTAAAATAACAAAAATTTTGTCGGAGCTACGTGTTGTCCCAAATTTTGTAATGCAGCATAAATTATTTTTGTATTTCTTATTAATCAGTTTGTCGAGGAGCTTTATTCATTAACATACTATGGCATCGGCAGAGCAATGTCAATAAATCCCAATTTATTTCATGTTAGGTTCTTCCTAGGCTCTCAATGTTTCCTTTATCTAATACAATTAGTGGACCGCTCATTAGTAACCAGTTAGCGACTAGGGATACACCGCAATCCACTTAGTTACAAGACTCCCGAAATTCTATTCAATTATAAATGAACACTTAAAGTTTCTGGTATTATATCCTAGTCACTAGTCCAATACGCGGCTAGATTACAAACAGTTGAGTTAGTTACAATAGTCTAGTTTAGTTTTTCATCCTACTAAATTTATGATTGGTTAGGTTAGTAAGTACTAGATTTTGCTGATCAAACAAAAACACACGCGGCTCTTATAGCAGAAACTACAAAACGTGAAGTAATAATTATAATCTTTAAAATGCTTCGTCCACGCTCATACTTCATACATCTGATAACACAAGTACTTACTACGAACCTGACCTTTTTGAAGACTCATAACTAATGCAGCTGAACACCATTATTATTCTACGATGGTATCAGCAGGTAAATTTGATGTACCTAGAATAAGGAATTATTTTGGTGACCGAACGCTTGAAAAAAGAGTACCATACATCAACCAATTGCCTACTGATATAAGAAATCAGGAAATAAAAGGTAAATTTGCCAAGTTACATAAGCTGTTATTTTTCTGGAGTTTGTAAACGATGTTCTTAGGAAAATGGTTTACAGGTTGTTGGGGAAGAGCAGATGAGAGATTAGGTAGGTACCTATATTTTATAAGATGTAATTCATAAGATTAGATAATTATTGTTAGTAACTTTATAGGTGCAATGAGTGAAATTTAAATGTCCGCACTAATAAATAAACCAAAATTGTAAAACTGTGTTCTGTTCCCACAGACAAACCGTGAAAATAGTTTTGCGGGGCAAAGTCCTTTTGTAAAGATTTTTTGTAAACGTTATTTAAATAACCCTCCTTCTGAAGCAGTCGGGTAATAAATAATAATAATAATAAAACACCTTGATTTTCCCAAACTATGTTCAAACCTCCTTTTCAATCCAAATCTTTTCCTTCCAGGCTTTACACAAAGAAAGCGGCCAAGTCCTGGCCATCAAGCAGGTCCCCGTGGACACCGACCTTCAGGAGATCATCAAAGAGATCTCCATCATGCAGCAATGCGACAGCCCCTACGTGGTCAAGTACTACGGCAGTTACTTCAAGAACACAGACCTATGGGTGAGGCATTCAGAGGTCACAATATGTTTAGTAAGTGGATAACACGGACGCTCATCTTCTTGCTAATGGTTGTGAGAGTGTATGTTGTAATTTGAGGCTGTAGTAGTTAGCAGGAGTTGTGTAGATACTTTTATTTGTTTTTGTTACGCTTGTATTGTATTTTTTGAATCTGTACAGAGCAATCCGAGTGCGGTGCCCGATCATCTGTGTAATGACGCGAGATTAAAATGGAATGGTTTTGCCGTAGAAATCGTTGACGGGATTTACGCGCAGTGGAGACTGGCCAAAAAGTTAAGGGTTTTTTTAAGCCAGTTTTTGGAATCCGTAGTCTTCTGCAGTCTATCAAACTGCATAACTTAATAGATAAGGGAAGGATAGGATAGGGAGGGATTTAGGGAAGTAGTCATCCTGGGGAATGCACTTGTATTATGTAAATCCTTGTTGGTAGGAAACCTACAATGATTATTACGGTTACCGGTTCATAGACTCAACAGCTGTGCAATTGTTTCACAGACATTATTTTATGCGAAATGTTGACTAACGCTTGAATAACTGTATAAGATGTTAGTCATATCTCCAAGAAGTTAATCGAACGGACGATAACTCGTTTTTAGAGACTCCAGGGGTCTAATCCGAAGTATCGGCCGTTTTATAACTTCCAAAGTTTCCTTTTTTGACTTTGAATCCTTACCCGACTTCAAGTCACATTTTTGACTTTGGCTTATCTCTTTGACTGACGTTTTTTTTCCCGCCGTAGTCATCCATAGTTAGCCGTAGTTAAGCAGCGGCCGAACATTCGGCCGATACTTCAGATTTATGTTCGGAGTAGACCCCAGCCCCCTTATTCCAAAACAAGGTTTATCTTAAGACCCAGGTTTAAAACATGGAGCCATAATTGAATTTCGAACTTTATTCCGACTATGGTAAAGTTCCTAAACACAAAACTGACAACTTAGTACCGAACTAAGTTTTCAGTTTTGTATAAAGAACGGTATTTCAATCACTGTTACGTTCTTATTACAGAAACTGGCTCCATGGTCTAAGCCATTTCAAAATATAAATCTTGTTTTGTAATAAGGCGGCAGGGGTTTAATATTCGTCGCTGATCCGTATAGCATTTACTTAGAAAAACCAATTGACGTAAACTATGTATCAAGTGGCGCAGCTAATTGAGCGGCAGACAGGCGACAGACGGACATTTTAATTGGGAAAACTTCAAGGTAAGAAACGATCGATAAATTATCCAGACATAGCTTCGGTCCCTACTCATCCCAAGTGTACCAGAGACTTTTGTGTGATGTGGTACAGAGGGTTTACTCTTGACCTACAGTTTTAAATTGCACAGTCCAGCCGTTTTCTTTTGTGTCCTGTGAATCCAGACGTAGTTGGATGGCGTTGGTTGTAGAATTGGTTTTTATTGTTGTCCTATTAATCTGGGAAAAATCAAATAGTGCGGTGTTAGGATTTCTTCTATAGCGGTAATATTATGTCCGTGACTACCGCCGCCCCACCAACGCCAATCGCTTCCATATTTGGCAAATAATTAGTGCTCAATTGGTGCTAATTAGTGCTCGAACAACAGAATTGGTGCCTTAGTAGTTTTCGAGATAATCGACTTTGAAGGTGGTCCTGCGGTAGTCACGCTCCCTTCAGCAGGACCACCATGAGCGCCGAAAAAGGGGGCATGCTACAGCAATTCTAAGTATACAAATAATTAGTGCTCTTAAATGTGATTCATTTCGTAACAAAAAAAGAACTGAAACATTTGTATTTACCGAGAAATCAACGATGATAACTTTCGCGCGCTCGTTCAGCAGGACCATGACTTTGAGTGTTGATTCCATGTTTCAGGAGCTAGTCGCTTTCCTCAAACCTACATAGAAAATTAGTGCTCTGCGAGATAAAATTGATACCCAAAATTCAAAATTACTACTCCAGTAGTTTACGAGATATACCATACCATTGGTGGGGTGGCGGTAGTCACGGTGTTAAATTTTCATTTGAAGATTTCCCTATTAAAAACTATGTGATTTCTTCCCAAATTTATACAAAAATTAGTGCTCCTAAAGAAGTTATAGTGACCAAAAATTCAGATTCCCAAGTGTTGTATTTTAAGAGAAATTAGCTTTCATTACTTTTCCATACTAAATGACCGCATATAAGCCGACCAAATTAAGTTGTCAATGGTATTGGGCTGTTTATGAGATGTACACTCGTGCACATAAATTGATGGATGTCGGAATAGTTATAACAACAGTTCAATATCTATAATTTTTATACCAACTGTGTACCTTTACTCAAATTGAAATACGATTAGACATTTAAATAAACATTTTGTACAGTCCGTTCAGCCGATGTTGACTTCTATTACGTTGGTGGCATGACAACAGGCAGCTGTATTGTAACCACGTCTACAGTTGGTATTGTAACCACGTTTTTGCTTTTAATGCCATCCTTATGCCTACGGAATAGAAGTCAAAATTGGTTGAACGGACTGTAAAAAAGTTTATTTAAATTTTTAATCTTATATCAAATGAAGTAACGTACATATTAAGAAAACAAACAACGTGTAATGTGATACCTTTGTTAATGACGTGAGTAGGTAGTACCATAGTAGGTAACTCCAATAATTATTTTTCTGTATTGTAAGTACCTACCTTTTGTCAGCGACAGCGATAGGCATTTCTCATTTATTTCTTTCCTACTAATTTACCGTTGCTGCAAGCAGTACCTATTATAGTATTCAAAACCTAATTTATTGCATTAAAAAATCTGTAATTTTGAAATAGTTTTAATAATTATTAATTTAATGGTATATAATTTAATAATGATTAATTTTATAGTATATAATTTAATGATTAATTTTATGGTATATAATTTAATGATTAATTTTATGGTGTATAATTTAATAATAAATAACTTACTAACAATAGATAATAATTTGATGTAAATGAAATGATGATGTTTGTTTGTTTTTTGTAGATGTGTTTTGTGTAATGTTTATCGAGTTTATGTTTTCGTATGCACGTGTTTCTGTGACAAATAAAATTATTTTTCTTTCTTCTTTCTTTCTAAATATTTGCATGCCGAATGGCAAAATATGGCTGATGTTTGTACAGTACTAACATCTATTGATGTATCATCTACCCATATAAGCGAAACTCAAACTAAAACCATTTATTTCAATTAAACCATTGACAGGCACTTTTGAATTGTCAAGAAGTCGGTCAGTTACAAATATGAAGCTAGTTGCCCATTCCAAATAGTAGGTTCCTATGGAGAAGAACGGGCAAGAAACTCCACGGACACTCTTTTAAATTAAAATATTGATACAAAATATTGGTTACATCATTCATATTGAAGTTAAACATGTGAGAACGATGCAATACGTCAGAAGCGTCCGTGATAAAAAGATAATGAACAAAAAAAAAACAATTCAAAACTAAAATAATTAAAAATAAGCCGTGGCAGCTAAGAGATGACCAGTCCCAACTGACAGCGCCCGTTCACGAACATGACGCATGGATCAGCACCATTCAGCTCAACCATTTGAAGGGAGCTAAATGATCAAACACACACGCCACCATCAGCGAGACATCTGAGTGAGCATGACATACTCTCAGCCGCCAGGGCACATTCAAGTCAATGGAAGACATAATTACCCGGTAAATGGTAGCTCTATTGTACATAGTACTCACACCTGTGTTATGCAAAATTATATAATACAAAGGAGATTCGAGTTTATACAATGAAAAGATAGTCTTACAATCTTCATCAGCTCCAACAGTATTTTCAAATGTTAATAAATTAGTTGTGGTTGTGGAGCAGGACCAGCATTGAGCCGAGCATTTCTATCAGCCATGTAATCCCCCAACCTATAATATGCCTGCTTGCATAGTGTGCGTTTTATACAAGATTTGAATTTCGTCTCATTCAGTTGAAGTATGAGGGGAGGGATTTTATTATAACATTTTAAACAGTACCCCATGAAGATGAGTCTAATTTTGCCAGTCTAAAACCTGGTTGAGCTAATAGATCCCTACTTCTAGTACTATAATTATGTCTTTCGCCTCTTTTACTAAAAAGATGTAAATTTTTTCTTACGTACATGATTTTTTTATAGATATATTGACAAGGCATCGTAATGATGTTAATATCCTTAAACAGTTCCCTAATTGAATCGCGCCTGCGGAGATTATACATGGCTCTGATGGCTCTTTTCTGCAGAACAAAAATAGACTCGATGTCTGCAGCCCGTCCCCAAAGTAAAATACCGTAAGACATGATACTATGAAAGTAACTAAAATAAACTAGCCTCGCGGTATCTACATCAGTAAAATGACGGATTTTTCTTATTTGAAAATAAAGTTATTCTTATTCTTAAAACTAATTTTCGTTCTATCCTTAATTGTTGTAACTATGCATGAATATCCAAGCTTTTTCTATTCTGTTCTATCGAACCTATTTGTTAGATATTAACATATTTCTAGTTTTGTTTATGGTTCTACCTAGTTACCTACTAGTCGGCCTATCTTAATAGTCTAATCGAGTTGATTGATTTGTGTTAATAAATTTAAGTGCACATTTTATATTGTTGATTTTTAAGTACCTACTTAAAATTCTACTGATTTTACAAATTGTTATTGAACTGTGATCTATAATTAATGAAACTTATTCGATTTATAAATTTAATGTATTTTCCATTAAAAATACACCTACTAATTCATAAATCTTAACCTAGCTTTAATAAAGTAGGTATTGAATTGGTAACTAAAAATACACCCAAGGACCCAAGATATGTCAGTGGAAATTTGATAAAATCGACTTCAGGTACTGAAAAATACATAACTATTACATAAGCAATACTTTTATACTAACGTTATTAGCAAAATATTATTAATGCAATAAATTAGGTTTTTAGTACTTAGGTACTGCTTGCAGCAACGTTAAATTAGTAGGAAAGAAATAAATAAGAAATACCTATCGCTGTTATATTCATATAACAACACAAAAGGTAGGTACTTACAATACAGAAAAATAATTATTATAGTACCTACCTAGCCATGTCATTAACAAAGGTATCACAGGCCATGGGTAACGATAGGTTTTTTTTTTTTTTTTATAAATGTGTACCCAGGTACACAGTTTGTATAAAAATTATAGATATTGAACTGTTGTTTTTACTATTCCGACATCCATCAATTTAGGTGCACGAGTGTACATCTCATAAACAGCTCAATACCATTGACAACTTAATTTGGTCGGGTTATATGCGGCCATTTAGTATGGAAAAGTAATGAAAGCTAATTTCTCTTAAAATACAACACTTGGGAATCTGAATTTTTGGTCACTATAACTTGTTTAGGAGCACAAATTTTTGTATAAATTTGGTAAGAAATCACATAGTTTTTAATAGGGAAATCTTCAAATGAAAATTTAACACCGTGACTACCGCCACCCCACCAATGGTATGGTATATCTCGTAATCTACTGGAGTAGTAATTTTGAATTTTGGTTATCAATTTTATCTCGCAGAGCACTAATTTTCTATGTAGGTTTGAGGAAAGCGACTAGCTCCTGAAACTTGGAATCAACACTCAAAGTCGTGGTCCTGCTGAACGAGCGCGCGAAAGTTATCATCGTTGATTTCTCGGTAAATACAAATGTTTCAGTTCTTTTTTTGTTACGAAATGAATCACATTTAAGAGCACTAATTATTTGTATACTTGGAATTGCTGTAGCATGCCCCCTTTTTCGGCGTTCATGGTGGTCCTGCTGAAGGGAGCGTGACTACCGCAGGACCACCTTCAAAGTCGATTATCTCGAAAACTACTCAGGCACCAATTCTGTTGTTCGAGCACTAATTAGCACCAATTGAGCACTAATTATTTGCCAAAAATGGAAGCGATTGGCGTTGTGGTCACGGACATGTAATATTTCTACTTTCGGTCGTATCGGAAGGTACACATCCAGTTCTTAACAGGGTCCAATGTTCGCTGTTATTGGTCATAGAAGATATTGCCATTTAAAACTTAACATGGTATTTGCCTTTTTTATATCCTTTAATTCATAGCCATTATTTCTGTATTATTATTTGTCGACTTATAGAACAAAACAAATCCAAGACTAGCTTTTAACTAACGCCGATAGCACACCTTCGTCGTGAAACCATAGCAGCGAAACCGCAGTAGTTGAATTCAACTGGCTCGCGTCATGTTCCGCTACTCGATTCGGATGCGAGTAGCGGAACATGACGCGGTTTCGTGGCGGAGGTGTGCTGCCGGCGTTATCAAGGCCTAATTATATTAATTGGCGAGACTTCACTCATGTGATGGGTATAGGAAATATTATCACATGAAAATAAAAAAAAATGTTTTTTTTTCTAAACTCATGTAACGACAGCTGATTACGGGGCAACGACCGCTGGTAGTATCCATCAAGTCTGAAGTTTCGCTACGTAATTTAATTTGACATGCTTGGTTTCCATGTTCCCATCATATACATAGATAAAGTAACGAGACACCATCAACAAGTAACTTATAGCTAAAGTAACGAGACTCCACCAACACGTAACATATAGCTAAAGTAAAGTAACGAGACTCCACCAACACGTAACATATAGCTAAAGTAAAGTAACGAGACTCCACCAACACGTAACATATAGCTAAAGTAAAGTAACGAGACTCCACCAACACGTAACATATAGCTAAAGTAAAGTAACGAGACTCCACCAACACGTAACATATAGCTAAAGTAAAGTAACGAGACTCCACCAACACGTAACATATAGCTAAATTAAAGTAACGAGACTCCACCAACACGTAACATATAGCTAAAGTAAAGTAACGAGACTCCACCAACACGTAACATATAGCTAAAGTAAAGTAACGAGACTCCACCAACACGTAACATATAGCTAAAGTAAAGTAACGAGACTCCACCAACACGTAACATATTATAGCTAAAGTAAAGTAACGAGACACCACCAACACGTAACAATTCTCACACTTAATCCCATTTACATTTCAGATCGTAATGGAATACTGTGGCGCCGGGTCAGTATCAGACATAATGCGGCTTCGCAAAAAGACTTTATCAGAGGACGAGATAGCCACGATCCTGTGCGACACGCTGAAGGGGTTGGAGTACCTGCACAGGCGGCGGAAGATACACCGAGACATCAAGGCGGGGAATATATTGTTGAATACTGAGGGACACGCGAAGTTGGCGGACTTTGGAGTCGCCGGACAGTTGACGGTGAGATGAATGTTTGTATTTCATTTTGTGGAGGATTTCTTGTATTTTTATATTGATTTAGTTTTAGATTGAATAGGTTACATTAATTTTTCTTACCAAAAGAGAGAAAATACTGCAACAACTAAACATTGTTGTTTTGCATTCAATGACTCCCAAAGTTTTGATCAAACTTAAAAAAAAAATACTTTATTAAAACGTTTGGGATTGAGTCTTACTTTTTAATGGTTGTGCCTTATTGCACTATGATTGCATAAATTCGTAAACGAGTTGTCGTGAGTACTGCATTCTTTGGAGATCCTTTATCATACAGCTTAAACGCCGCTCATAGTAAAAATAAAAAATACAACATCTCCTTTTCGGGATCTAAACCCTTAAAAATAATTTTGCCTTTTAATTGTTACTCAAACCCGACAATTCTGCCATAACCCAAAAATTGCTTCTTTCCAGGACACAATGGCGAAACGCAACACAGTAATAGGCACTCCATTCTGGATGGCGCCGGAGGTGATCCAAGAGATCGGCTACGACTGCGTGGCCGACATCTGGTCGCTCGGCATCACGGCGCTGGAGATGGCCGAGGGCAAGCCGCCCTACGGCGACATCCACCCCATGCGGGCCATCTTCATGATCCCGACCAAACCGCCGCCGTCCTTCAGGTAAGGGGCTACATTTCTAACATCGACAATTATATGGAGGGTCAAAAGTTACTAAAGATAGCTCCCAAAAGCAATGTAATTAAAATTAACTAGCTTTTAGCCTAGGTCTCTCGTGCACTACACCACAACACGCGGTTATCTCCTTTTAGCCTAGGTCTCTCCTGCAGTACACCACAACACTCGGTTCTCTGCATTTAACCTAGGTCTCTCGTGCACTACACCACAACACGCGGTTATCTCCTTTTAGCCTAGGTCTCTCCTGCAGTACACCACAACACGCGGTTATCTCCTTTTAGCCTAGGTCTCTCCTGCAGTACACCACAACACTCGGTTCTCTGCATTTAGACTAGGGCTCTCCTGCAGTACACCACAACACTCGGTTCTCTGAATTTAGCCTAGGTCTTTCCTGCAGTACACCACAACACTCGGTTATCTGCATTTAGCCTAGGTCTCTCCTGCAGTACACCACAACACTCGGTTCTCTGAATTTAGCCTAGGTCTCTCCTGCAGTACACCACAACACTCGGTTCTCGGCTTTTAGCCTGGGTCTCTCCTGCAGTACATCACAACACGTGGTTCTATGCTTTTAGCCTGAGTCCCCCCTGCAGTACACCACAACACGTGATTCTCTGCTTTTAGCCTAGGACTCACCTGCAGTACACCACAACACTCGGTTCTCTGCTTTTAGCCTGGGTGTGAGTACTGGCAGCCCAGTACCAAATGACACTGCACGTCGTTTGGTTTTCTACGTTTGTAATTACTTTTGTTTTAACTATGATGGATGTGTCAAATAAAAAGCGATATCTTTGATCACACGTATTATATATTTCAATAATTAAAACCCTCACAAAATTGGTAGCAGAGCGTGGTTGTATTTTGCAAGTATGAAAAATGGCAAGTACAAGTTATAGAAATATAGAACCTTTGACAAAATCAAATTATGATACATGGTGCGTACAAGCACAAGCGGTCCTAATTAAAAATGACTTTTGGGATATCGTAAGCGGCGAGAAAACGTTACCACCAGCTACGGATGTGGCGGCGAGATCGGCGTTCAACAAAGAGGACTTGAAGGCAAGGGCTGAAATCCTACTTTTATTGTCACCGTCTGAATTAAAACAAATTAAAGTCTGCGCGACATCTAAAGCTGTATGGGACAAGTTAAAGGCTACTTACCAAAGCACTGGGCCTGCGAGGAAAGCTACCTTATTAAAACAGTTGGTTCTAAAGCGAATGACCATAGGGGAAGATATACGTGACCATATAAATAACTTCATGGACATCGTGGACAAACTCGCAGATATGGATATAAAGGTACCCCCAGAACTGCTTAGCATAATGCTTCTCTACAGTTTGCCGACAACTTTTGAGAACTTTAGAATAGCCATCGAATCTCGAGACACCCTGCCCAATCCTGAAGATCTAAAAGTAAAGATTCTGGAGGAATATCAAGCAAGGAGTGGAAGTGATCAGCCTGAAAGATCAGAAGCATATAACATCAAGAAAAATAGGCAAAGATTGTACTGCAAGAGCTGTCAAAAGAAAGGCCACACTATTGAGACATGTTGGGGCAAGAAGAAAACGTTAAAGAAAGAAAGTTCGGGCACTAATGAAAAAGACAACGGAAGCAAATACAATTATAACGTTTGTCTGAGCACCGTAAATTCAGATGCTGATGAAAATGTCTGGTGTCTAGATAGCGGCTGCTCATCACACATGTGCGGTGACGAATCAATGTTTTCTACCATGACCCCTGAAATTGGCACCCTAAAGTTGGCATCAGACAAATATACTAGTAGAATTCAAGGCAGAGGAAGAGTTACAATAAGTACCGATAAACACGGCTACAATTTCAATGACACCTTGTATGTTCCAGACATATCAGTAAACCTTTTATCCGTCGCCAAGATAACGGACAGAGGAAATAAGGTTGTTTTTGAAAAAGAGAAAGCCTACGTCGTAGAAAAAACCGGCGAAATGACACTGACTGCTCGAAAGAGAGATGGGCTTTACTACTTTGAATCTGGACGAAAAGAGACTGCAAAGTACACACCCAAAAATTACAGTGACATCATGGAATGGCATCGCAAACTCGGCCACATAAACGAAAGAGATTTAAAGAACATGGCTAAAGATAACCTTATGTATGGCCTAAACTTAAATGATGAACAAATGGAAACATGTGAAACCTGCATCAAAGGAAAATTGTCTAGGTTACCGTTCACAAGACATAATGATCTATATACAACTGATAACCTGGAAATAATCCATAGCGACGTTTGTGGACCGTTTGAATGCGATACGCTAGCAGGATCAAAGTACTATGTTACTTTCATAGACGACTATAGTCGCTATTGTCACGTATATTTTATTAAAAGAAAGAGTGATGTATTTAAAATTTTCAAAGAATATAAAAATGAAGTTGAGACGCTCCATAACAAGAAGATAAAGAACCTGCAGACCGACAATGGCACAGAATACCGAAACAAGGAATTCGATGACTTTCTCAAATCGCATGGCATCCAAAGAAGATTGACCACATTTTACACCCCTCAACAAAATGGGATTAGCGAGAGGAAGAACAGATCCTTGCTAGACAAAGCCAGATGTCTGTTAATCGAGGCCAAGGTACCTAAAAAGCTCTGGGCGGAAGCGGTAGCAACTGCAAACTACCTTATAAATCGTAGCCCTTCCAAAGCACTTAATGGCGAAGCACCGTTCAAGAAATGGCTAGGCCGAGTACCATGTGGACATCATCTTCACGTGTATGGCAGGAAGACATTTGTTTTAAAAAAGAACAAACGAGGCAAACTGACCCAGAATGCCAAAGAAGGCGTATTCATGGGGTACTCGATGACGTCAAAGGCTTACAGAGTGTACATACCCGAAGACGATGATGTAGTGATAAGCAGGGATATAAAAGTCATAGACAAGATGTACTTCGAAGAAGAAAGTCAGAACTATTATGAACTTGTTAACGAAAAAGATTCCTCTCAAATGTCTGAAAAAGAAAACATAATTAAAGACACTATTAAGAAAAATAAAACTGTACAACCAATAGAAATTGAAATATCAGAGAATAAAAAGGAAAATACGTTACAAAATTTCAACGAGCAAGAAGTTGAAGTTTCTTCGGTAGAAGAAATAGAGTTATACGATGACGCATCAGAAGTTTTAGAGATACCTGAAAATGGGAGGCCGCAAAGAGAGAGGCGTCCGCCTGCTTGGACCAAAGATTTTATATTGGACCAGAATGAAGAAAGTCACGTATTCTCGGAGATATCCTACATATCTGATGCGAATGAAGATGATGAATACTGGCATGATGCTATTAAAGCTGAGATTAGAGCACATGTTAAGAATGGAACCTGGAAAATAGAAAAGAAGAACAAAGACATGAAAGAAGTGGATTACAAAATAGTTCTAAGAAACAAAATAGGACCTGACAACAGTATCACAAAGAAAGCCAGACTTGTAGCACGGGGTTTCACTCAGCGACCAGGCGTTGATTATAATGAAACATACGCTCCTGTAGCTAAACTGAGTTCGATACGAGCTGTTGTTGGAATAGCCATGGAAGAAGGCTTGAAATTGAACCAGATGGATGTCACAACGGCGTACCTGAATGGTGAACTAGAAGAAAAGATACTAATGAAGTATCCTGACTATTTAGAAGAATATCTGATTGAAATCATGGTTGAAGAAAGTAAAAAAGAAAATTTAACTTTGTACCACAAAACAATGAGTATGCTAAAAGACATAAAAAACAATCCCAAAGGGAAAGTCTGTCATCTCATAAAAGCTCTATATGGACTCAAACAGGCAGGGAGGCAGTGGTACAAGAAACTCGACACAGAGTTAAAGAACATAGGTTTTAAAGCATCGGAAGCTGGCCCATGTCTATACTTACTAGAGAAAAGAGGAGTTAAAGTCATAATAATTATCTATGTCGATGATTTGTTAATTGCCTATTCGTGTCCTAGAAAGTTGCAAGAAATACAAGACCTGTTAAATACGAAATTTGAGTTAAAGGACTTAGGAACACCTAAACGGCTAATAGGGATAGATGTTACCTATGAGGGAGATGAAATCAAACTGAACCAGGAGAAGTTCATAGAAGATACTCTTAAAGAATTCAAAATGGTAGATTGCAAGGCCACGTCTACACCTATAAAACCAGGTCTAAGACTTGAAAAAGGAAGAAGAGATGAAAGGAACGATCTGCCCTACAAAAATTTGATTGGCACACTCATGTATCTGGCAGTGGCAACTCGACCCGATATAATGTTTGCCATAAGCTATCTCTCCCAATTTAATGACTGTTTCGGAGAAGAGCATTTCAAATGTGCAAAAAGAGTGCTACGATACTTAAAGGGAACAAAAAGCGTTGGTCTTTTATTCAGAAAAACTCGCCGAGAATTACACGGCATGGCTGACGCAGATTGGGGCGCATGCAAACTCGACCGTAAATCTTTTTCGGGCTGTTGTTTTAAATATGCTGGAACGGTCATAAGCTGGATGTCGAAGAAGCAAAAGAGTGTAGCGCTATCGACTGCCGAAGCGGAATACGTCGCCTTGACTGAAGCTGCAAAAGAAGCCATTCACCTGAAAAGTCTATTCAAAGATCTTGGGGCAAACTATGAAAGCATAGTCATATTAAACGACAACCAAGCCGCCCTCAAATTAAGTCAGAACACAATGGTCACTTCAAAGTCCAAGCACATTGACTTAAAAATGCACTTCATACGAAATTGCATAATGGACGGAGCGATTCAGGTCAAGTATCTGCGAACCGAAGATATGGAGGCAGATATCCTAACCAAAGCCCTAGCCGGCCCGCGGCTGTTGCGGATTGAAATTGCGGATTGACTTAGGAGTTTCCTGAACCTCTGATCACCACGACGATGCCGTGAAGAGGAGTGTGAGTACTGGCAGCCCAGTACCAAATGACACTGCACGTCGTTTGGTTTTCTACGTTTGTAATTACTTTTGTTTTAACTATGATGGATGTGTCAAATAAAAAGCGATATCTTTGATCACACGTATTATATATTTCAATAATTAAAACCCTCACACTGGGTCTCTCCTGCAGTACATCACAACACGTGGTTCTATGCTTTTAGCCTGAGTCCCTCCTGCAGTACACCACAACACGTGATTCTCTGCTTTTAGCCTAGGACTCACCTGCAGTACACCACAACACTCGGTTCTCTGCTTTTAGCCTGGGTCTCTCCTGCAGTACATCACAACACGTGGTTCTATGCTTTTAGCCTGAGTTCCTCCTGCAGTACACCACAACACGTGATTCTCTGCTTTTAGCCTAGGACTCACCTGCAGTACACCACAACACTCGGTTCTCTGCTTTTAGCCTGGGTCTCTCCTGCAGTACATCACAACACGTGGTTCTCTGCTTTTAGCCTAGGTCCCTCCTGCAGTACACCACAACACGCGATTCTCTGCTTTTAGCCTAGGACTCTCCTGCAGTACACCACAACACGCGGTTCTCTGCTTTTCGCAATCCGCCTTCTTTAATCTTTTAAATACCCGTAAAAACCATATTTCAATCAGATTAAGGCTTTTACAGTTTTCCGGTTTGTCCGGCTTAGTGGTTTCTGATAATTCACAATATGTCTCTTGGCGGTATTCTTCAGCTGTCAATCAACCTCGATCCCAGGTCCAACCAGATAATGGTGTAGACTTGTTTGTATTTTAATATTTCCGTAATTGTTTTGTACTTCCAGAGAGCCAGATCAGTGGTCTCCAGAATTCATAGACTTCGTAAGTCAGTGTCTTGTGAAAAATCCCGAGGAGCGAGCCACGGCAGAGTATTTGTTAACGCACGAGTTTATAGGTAAATATATTATTTTTATTTAACGTTAATGTCCTGGCATGCTGACCACACAGTTTATGTTTGAATACAATTTGTTGTTCTAGCAATTTATATTCGCATTTTATTGGTTTTGCTATTAGCCTTTTTGACGAAGCGAAATGCCCTTTTGTCCGTTTATTTGTATCCGTGACGTTCGAAACAAAGACCTCATCTAGTTTTTTTAATTGTAAAATTGTTTTTTAGAATCAATTTACAGAAATAAATATATTTTATCATTAACGTCTTTGACGTCGCATACACGTGCCCACCTACTGGGCTCAAACAATACAATATAGATGTACTGTCGATACAAAAGAAAAGAAGATTTAATACCGATTTCACGACAAATCGATCCTATTACTAATCCAGCACTTTACACCTGTTGGACAAGTTTCGTTAATTTTAAACGTGTCAAAGTCAAAGCCTTTTTTGCAAAACTAAGTGTACATTTTTTGTTATTTGCGTCAGTTGTTTATCTTATTACCTGCTTACCAAAAACTTTAATATTATTTAAATGCTCGTGTAACAATTGTATTGTCCTCAGCATCAGACGTAGGCAACACGAAGCACCCCAGCATCCTCAGCTCGATGATAGCAGAGGCGCGCGAGATCAGGGAGAGTCAGGTGTTCCGGAATGCGCAGCATCATACAAATAACGCTAAGGCTTTTGCAGCGGTAAGTCCTTATCACCTTATGTATAAACCAACATTTTTAGCAAATGATTGATTTTATTTCGATAGTCATTTATTGGTCAGGAATTCTAATAAATCATCACAGTAAATCATAATATTTAGAAAAAAGTAAAAATAACAATGTTAAAAATTCTCTCTTATAATGTTGTGTATCTCTATCGTGGTGTTCATAAATATAGTTTCATAAAAACGAGGAAATAATGTGAGGATCCTAGACGTTTTTATTATGAATTGGTGATTAAGAGCTAACTAATGGCTATTAATTTGTCATTAAAAAAACTTTTTACAAAAAAATAATAACCGTCTACCAAAAATAACACTACAAAGTGAAAAATAACTTTAATTTCGGAAGTCGGTGTCTTTGGATCTGTATTTGAGTTTTTTGCCACCGACTTCCGAAATTAAAGTTATTTTTCACTTTGTAGTGTTATTTTTGGTAGTCGGTTATTATGTTTTTGTAAAAAGTTTTTTATTTTTCACTTTTTAGTGGGTCAGTTTTGAATTTATCTAAGTTACAATAGCCTATTGTTAACTGCTCATCACCTTTTACAAAATATTGCTTTTCCCGATGCTGGGACGTTGATTGTTGAGGAGTTCTCCTGGTAAGAACCAGGATAACTGCCACTCACCATATGCATAGTCGACGAGCATAAATTGCTTAATCGCAACCCGTTAAATAGGTACTCATTATTATATTGTTCCGGTGGCCATCTGTGGTCTCCATCATCAGTTCCACTTCACCAAATGGTGCTTTCCGAGAGCAAATGCACGAGTTACTATAAAAAATACCCAAATCGCTATAGGTTTGCATATAAAAATTGAGGGTTTCCCTCGATTTCCATGGGATCCCCTCATCAGATTCTGATTTGGAGGCAATGGGACCACCTCGGGAGTATACCCTTTCAAACAAAAAAAGATTTTTCAAAATCGGTTCATAATTGACGGAGTAATCGCGTAACAAACATACAAAAAAAAAAAAACATACAGCCGAATTGAGAACCTCCTACTTTTTGGAAGTCGGTTAAAATATTTTATAAACTCAATACAAAATGTCATGACTTTATATAATACCTATTCTTATAATGTGTAGTTCTGACTTGCATGTACCTAGCTTATTATTTAATATTTCTACACCAGCAGTAGTATTTGTAAAACAATGTTTAATGTAAGATCTAAATGTACCTTAATATACTGAGAAATAAATAAATCTAATCTAATGATAGTGGCTAATCAGTGATTAGCGAGATTTTTATAAATATGGTAAATGTTTAATTAAAAAGTGAATTCTAATTTTAATTTTTAACTTTAAAAACTAAAACACTTAAACCAATACTGTCTTAGTTACAAGAGGAAAATCCTGGTTGTTTGGTCCCGGGGCCGCATAATATGTTTAAAAGCAACGCATCTGCGCAATTAATGGCATCAGACTACAATACATTGTCTTCACGTTAATTATTTATTATATTATCTTAAGTACTATGCAACATTTTTTTTTGTATATGCGAAACCTGAATATAATTTGTTCAGAATAAGGAACTGAATCGATTTCAATAATTTTTACACCATGTTATATTTTGTCCCAAAAATATTGAAGGGTGATGGAAAATGTTATCACCACTTAATTACTTACAACACAATCGCCGTACGGTTAGGTACAGTCAGCACCAAAAGTCGATGAACAGAATCAACATAACAAAACACCTGTTCACAATAAAATGCCATAAGTTATAGTCGCAACTAGGAAACAAAATAGCCTGTACACCTGAAATTTACAAAAGTCGTTAAACACGACTATTTCAAAAGTATCTGTGCACTAGTATTCCTAAAGTCGCCGTACACCATCAATCCAAATGTCGCTGAACATCATTGTATCAAAGTCACTAAACAGCTAATTTCACCTGACTAAACTAACTACTACTAAATATAGAAACTGCTGATATTGTTATTATAGAACAAAGTGTTTAGTACTGAATAAAAGTATAATTAAAAACGTAATCATTTATTTATTAATAGCACAATCAAAAATTCTAATGATATTTATAAATTATAAAAAAAAAACAAATATTTTAGATATTTTAATTTAAATCTTAACGCAAAATCAAAAATTTAATTTAAAAATAATAATTAATAGCGGGTATGGCCTCCATTCGCGTCTATTACTGCCTGGAGACGTTCGCGCATACTACCTACCAATTTTGACAAATATTTTGGCCCCTAAATCTCTATATGTAATAATCTCTAATATATGTTTCTGTTGCATGAGCAACAGAAACATATATTTTGTCGGGTGCGGAGTGTATCGGGATATGGGATCCTTGCACCATAAGACCCCACAAATTTTCTATGGGGTTGAGGTCCGGGCTCTTCGGCGGGAATGGAATCTCCAAAATTTGCTCAGTGTTTTCATTAAACCATACTCGGCATACACGTGTTTTATGAATTGGACAGTTATCGTGAACGAAGTTTATTGGCCTCTCTTCTGGCAACATGACTTGTGTCGTCGGCAACAAAACATCGTTCAATATATCTATATAGCCCGCGCTATTTAATCGACCTCCTATCTCGATTAGTTCTCCAGGGCCACCAGAGCACATCCAACCCCAAAACCCAACAGATGTTCTGCCACTTGCACGGTTATCGATTATATTACGTTCTGCATATCGAGTATTATTTATGCGCCAGAGCGACATACGACCATTTTCGGTAGAATGAAATGTTTTTTCATCCGAAAATATGACATTTGTAAAATCATAATTCAAAAATTTTTGCGCAAATTCGAGTCTTTGCAATTTATGTCTTGCTGTTAACATGAGTTTTTTGGCTGGTACTCGGTGATGAATACCTGCCTTCGTGCAGTCGGCGCCTTACTGTATTAAGGGACAAGTTATTATTGATAGCTATTTCATCAGTACGAGTGAAACCGTTATTTCTAAAAGCGTTAATAATTATTGTTTGGTCGTGTTGGCGAAATATTTTTCTAGGTCTTCCTGTTTTTTTCAACTCCCTTATGTGACCATCTTCATCCCAACGCCTAAGCCAAAGATATACGGTGGTGCGCTGAAACAATGTTTAGCTATGATTAGACATAAACATATATTTCATATATTTCGATTTTAGGTAAAAATATCAAATAAATAAATGTTATTTATTATTGATTTAAAATCAAAACTGTTTAATTGTTAAAATGTTTTAGAAATAATGCACATTTTATTTGTTTTTATTAATTACAGCAATCTTAATACCTACTTACAATTATTGTTAAACATGAATGCAAATATGATATAATATTATACGTTTTATTACTTACCGAAACTCCTGATTCTGCAGCAATTTCTGATACATTGTATCCTTGTTCTTTCAAGAAAACAATTCTGTGACGTTCATGCTCCGTAATATGCACATTATACGGCATTATTGTGATATTTATCGATTGATGTATCTCAATAATATAAATAAACAATTATGCACTTACACAACGTTTCAATTACTTCAGACTACGACAGTCGACAATCATACGCTAGACTAAAATTATCACAAGTCATGTGAATAGAAATTATAAATTAAAAATTAAAAAATTTAAAAAAGGTAGGTTTTGTAAGATTCGCGCAAAGTAAATTACAAGTACCGTCACAATAATCGCTTCGTAGATCATTAGAGTTATGTTTATGTTATTTCATATTATAGATTAGTATGGTTACTGACAATAAAATATAATTGCTTTGTAAATAAGTATTGAAATAGATACTAACGTGTTAACATACATTGCAAGCAAGCACTGTCCCAAAAGTAGCTGAACAACATAAGCGTCAAAAGTATATTAACATACGGCAACATTAAAAATATACTTTGTTAACCTAATTTTGTCTTTACTGCTGTTTGGTGACTTTTGATACAATGATGTTCAGCGACATTTGGATTGATGGTGTACAGCGACTTTAGGAATACTAGTGCACAGATACTTTTGAAATAGTCGTGTTTAACGACTTTTGTAAATTTCAGGTGTACAGGCTATTTTGTTTCCTAGTTGCGACTATAACTTATGGCATTTTATTGTGAACAGGTGTTTTGTTATGTTGATTCTGTTCATCGACTTTTGGTGCTGACTGTACCTACTGCCAAATTATTATCTATGAGCGCAAGACGACCCTGGAGGCGCGGGGGCGCCGTTAGCATGTTTTTGTATGGACAACCCGGTAACATAACAACCTTATAACTTTGTGATGTTTCATGATACAGTTTTGAAATTTTGTACATAGATTTTTTTACAAAAAACCGGCCAAGTGCGGGTCGGACTCGCGCACAAAGGGTTCCGTACCATTATCTATAAAAATGGCAAAAAAAAACACGTTTGTTGTATGGGAGCCCCCCTTAAATATTTGTTTTATTTTAATTTAATGATTTATTTTTAAAGTCAACATATATCTACATATTCTGTGAATATTTTAAGCGTCTATCTGTTGCCGTTATCAATATAGAGCAAAAACGAGCAAAAAAATCACATTTGTTGTATGGGAGCCCCCTTAAATATTTATTTTATTCTATTTTTTGTTATAGCGGCAACAAAAATACATCATCTGTGAAAATTTCAACTGTCTAGCTATCACGGTTCATGAGATACAGTCTGGTGACAGACGAACAGACGGACAGACAGACAGACGGCGGAGCCTTAGTAATAGGGTTCCCGTTTTACCCTTTGGGTACGGAACCCTAAAAGGTACTAGACACGTGTTTCGGGTTTCGCATATACTAAACCGAATGTTGTGTATTACGAGTATATATGTAACAATAGCCCCGGACTTGCGCAGTCGCCAATTACAGGTTAACCTGAACAAATGTTCTGTATGGTCCAGGGCGAGGGCTACGAGGAAGCGACGATGAAGCAGCGAGGGGACGGCACGCTGGTGCCCGCGCGGGACGCGGCCGAGCCGGGCGCGGAGCTGGGCGCCGACCTGGGCACCATGGTCATCAACGAGCCCGACGCCGATCTAGCCACTATGAAACGTTAGTGTGCTCCAATTATTCAGTTTTTTATTTTTCACTTTTTAGTGTATTTTAATTCGTATACCACTACTTGCTATGAAAACAACAGTGGCAGGAACTTTTATAACATCATCAACATACACCGAGTGGATTAAATACGTATTATTGAAGAGTTAGCTGTAGATCTGTAATGTATAAGAGACCGCGCAAGCTTCCTCTACCAAATAAAAGAATTATAAAAATCTATTCATAAACAAATAAGTTATGCCTGAACATAATATAATACTAGCTTTTGCTCGCGGCTTCACCCGCGTGGATGTCAGAAAAAATCTCACGGGAACCGGGATTAAAAGTACCTACCCTACATAAAAGGAACCCTAGTGCAAAATTTCACGTCATTCCAGTAGTTTGGGTTGTGCGTTGATACGTAAGTCAATCAGTCGGTCAGTTTCTTCATTTATTAATATAGATAGATTTGTTATTTAGATCAATACAAAATAATAATAAATTAAGACTTAATAATTTTTTTGTTGTTCAAGTGTAATCAATTTCCAAATTGTTGACTTTTACGTGATCAACGTCCTGAAAACCCTTGAAAATGACACGATATTGATTTGTAGACTATTTACCTCTTTACAACCTCAGAAGGAGCTGTTTAAAAAAAAAACATGAAACACGTTTTATTTATATATGGGTTGAATAAATATCTGTGTGCCAAATTTTAGCCCAATCCATTCAGTGATTTGAGCTTTGCGTTGATAGATCAGTCAGTAAGTCAGTCACTGTTTCCTTTTGTATGTATTAAACCTATAGTGTAATTCGACATGTTACGACGACTCCTAATAAATTGGGATTAGGACAGGAAGACTGATGATGAGGTATTCAGGTGAAGTTTCAAGTTAATAGATCAACGAAAGAAGATTTTGTTCATACAAACTGTATCCATCCCCCCTTTACACCCCCAAAGAGGTTAATTTTTAAAGTGGTTTGCGACTTTTCCATTATTTGACTTAAAGGTTATACCAATTTTCGAGTTAATCAAGCCACGTAGTAAAATCCTCTCTTGTAAAATTGACTACCCCTTTTTATCCCGTTATGGTTAGATTTTCGAAAAACCCTGATACAAGTTATTCTTCATTTTTGGTTTTAAATACTGAGTTTCGAGTTGATCGGACCGCGCGTTAAAATTCTTCTATACAAGCTTTGACATCCCATCCATTGATGTTAAGATAACAAAAACATTATAATTTACTTACGTAAGTATTCCTCCAAGTTTCAAGTTTATTAACTCTTAACTCTAGGAATAAGATTTTTCATGCAAACAAAACCCCCCGTTTTCCCCCCCTTAAAGGTCAAATTTCCAAAAACCCCTTCTTAGCGGATGCGTACGTGCCAAATTTCAGCCCAATCTGTTCAGTGGTTTGAGCTGTGTTGATAGACCAATCAGTCACGGTTTCCTTTTATATGTGTATAAGACCTCTAGAAGACTCCTCCTTTTTTGAAGTCGGTTAAAAATCATTTATAGCCAGAGTGCATCTCATGACAATTCCAATAAGACCAAATACGGGTAGGATACATTTTTTTTATTACGGAGTTCCAGTGCCTACCTTCCGGCTTCATCATCAGATCAGTTTGATGGTACCATTTATATAAATAGGCTTCGCTTAACTATCTTAATCCAGATATCTCTCATCGCCACCCGTGAAATACGTATCATTGAGAAGTTCCGGTGGCCATCTGTGGCCTTCTTCATCAGTTCCAATTCACCAAATTATACTTTCTGAATGCAAATGATTGACTTGTTGATGAAAATATAAAAATCGCTATAAGTATGCCTATAATATTTGAGGAGTTCCCTCAATTACTCATGGATCCCAACATCAAAACTGGATTTTGATAAAAATGGGACCAATCTGAAAGTATATCCTATCAAATAAAAAAAATATTTTCCAAATCGGTTCATAAACGACGGAGTTCTGAGGTAACAAACATTAAAAAAAAAAAAAAAACATACAGATGACTTGAGAACCTCCTCCTTTTTGTGAAGTCGGTTAAAAATGAATCTGTACAATAGTACGCAAAAAATCATATGAAACAAAACAAATTATTTGCCATAACGTGCGTTTGGAATAAAATGGTTCCACCTAACAATTTGAGCATCATTTATATTATGAGGCAAAAAGTTTATATTTGCTCCAAATTTTATTAATTTCAAACACCCAGTGCCATCTGTTGAATCATTTTTAAACTAGCCTAGCTACAGTGAAGTTTCCAAATGAAACCCATAATTCCAGTTTTTTTGCGGTTTTCTCGAAATGTATGTTGGAGCAATGCAACCTTTTTATTCCAAAAGCACGATATGTGAGCTACTGGCGTTTAGCCAGTATACCAACAAAAACAGAGGAAAGCTTGCTGCTTTTCTGCAGAAAACTATAAAATAAAAATGAAATGCTGTTCGTTGGTCAGCGCATATCTTGAGAACGGCTGGACTGATTTGGCAAATTTTTTGTTTTAAAATGTTTGTAATAGTTAGAATTGTGTTCTTACGGAGAGAATTTTTTTAAAGTTACCCGAAAAAAATTCAAATTCGGGAAACACAAAACGTACAACGCACGTACAATGTCTGTCGGGGCAGCTAGTCAAAAATAGAAACGTAAAATATAAAAATATATAAATAATATTTATATAATATATTATTTACAAATAAATAAATGCCTCCATGCATTTCGGATTATGTTCATATGTACTATGTGCTGTGTTCAGCCGTAATTTAGTAAAGCTGTGCTTCCATCACATGAAGTATTCTACATAATCGTCTAAAACCATCGTTATATCTTCAGGTCACGACACAGACCCGATGGACACAAACCGGCCCAAATACCGTCCTCTATTCCTGGAACACTTCGACAAGAAGGAAGTAAACCACCTCAACATTGGCGCGCCCACCAACGGGACCCTCACGCCGCACACACGCCTCGCCAGCGACGATGCTGTCAGGTAAGTCCTTACTATATGTTCCTGACGAAACTGTTAGGTACGTCAATGTCACCTATGCCCGTACGATATTGTCAGGTATGTCCATGTGAGCTTGGGCGAACATACCGGACATGTCTACGAGAGCTTAGGTGATAATGTCAGGTATGTCCATGTCACCTGTACCTGGATGATACTGTCAGGTATGTTCATATAAACTGTGACAGTATTGAAAAAAAAACTGGGCTTACGTAACTTTCAATGTACAAGTGCATTTTTCCTACAGTTTGACAAGAAGTTTAACTGTCCTAAAATAGATTTAAAATGACAGAAATGTTTTAAAACTTCAATCAAGATTTGTCTTTTCCGAATCTTAAACTGAACCTATAACAATATTTTTTCATAATCTACTATTGAATTTGCAGCGTCGGAGCCGAAACAGAAACCGAAACGAACCCCGCGCTGGCGTTCCAACGCGCGTTCGTAGAGGAAGGCAACTTCGAATTCGTAAGTCAGCTCCACGTGGTCTCCATACTGCCGCTGCCGAGACGTAAGCGTGTGCGCACACGCACTGTGTCGACACCTCCATTACTATCTATTTGTTACTGTTACTAATACCGTTTTGACTAAACTTTTGCGGTTTTTCAAGGGAGATTTGGAGGGGATTGAATGAAGATTTAGGCAACCTGGTGAATGGTCGCTGGCACGGTAGCATTTGATGAGGGTACGCTTGCATGACTTAAGCTCCATTTACACGCTGCAAGTTTATTGCCTGTGGCATACCATAACATAGAAGCAACAATTGACTAGCACCGTCTACACGATACGGGCAAGTTAGTTACCGTTCAAAACTAGTATAGGTGTAAACAGCACGTGCAATAAAATCGCATTCAACTCTACAAGTACGAACGATTGAAACAAGTTAAAAAAAGTCTTGAGAAGACGTTCAATAACATTATTATGAAATATTTGGCCGCGCAAATACGGGCAATACTTGAATCAGTAGTAATAAGGACGTGCAACTACTTTGTATCGAGGCAAAACTTACATTAAATAATCGCCTTGCAATCAAATTGCCTTTGTGTAAGTCGCATGTAATTTTATGGGTCGGACAAACTTGCATTCAATTATTATATGCCATTTTATGGAAATCGCACGTGTGTAAAATACTTGCATGCAATTCTCGAATGGCAATAATTGAACTAGCTTTATGGCATGTAATTATTGCTCTAGAACGTTCCAAAAACTTGCCCGTGTAAATGGGGCTTAAGCAATATGGCCACATTTAACGCAAATCCCAATATTAAATGAAATATAAAAATAAAACTATGATTATTAAAATATACGATTTTCATTACAATTAGTTTAGTTTGGTAGTTTAGCGCGTGCTTTAGTTTGGAGGTGTCGATATTTACTAAAACGAGCTAATAACGAAACGTGTGCGTCACTAACCGCTTTACTTCTGTGTGTACTGGTATCAGAAATAAATAGTTTTCTTTGTGCTAGCGTACAACTTTATATTTGTTGCATAAGACTATTGATTAACATTTTATGTGTGCTTTAAGTGTAATATTATAATAAAAGTTATCCCCCTTATTACAAAACAAGGTTTATCTTCAGACCCAGGTTTAAATCATGGAGCAATTATTGAATTTGGAACTTTATTCCGACTATGGTAACGTTCCTAAACACAAAACTGACAACTTAGCACCGAACTAAGTTTTCAGTTTTGTATAAAGAACGGTATTTCAGTCACTGTTACGTTCTTATTACAAAAACTAGCTCCATGGTTTAAGCCATCTCAAAATATAAATGTTGTTTTGTAATAAGGCGGTCTAAGTACAGATTATGCAAGTAAAGGAAACACTTTTTATACAAAATTCTTAAACAAAATAATTCCAATATTATATTTCTTTTAACTAATTTTCTCTCTGACTTTCTGAAGTAACAGATTTATAGCGTACAAGGATATTTTGGCCAAAATCAGAACTAATGTCGTCATGTTGTTTTTTCAATACATTACACTACAATTGCATTAAACGTTTACCAACAGCAACACCATACAAACGTCATTTACAATAGGGAATATACAGGGTGGATTTTTGAGATGGGGCTTTAGAGGTATGAGGAACAGGGTGTAAAGTTCACTCATACTCTATAGAAAAAGGAGGATCCTCCGACCAGACGTGCAGACGGGTGTTGTGTCTGGTGGGCAAGTGCCCGACGGTTGATGTCGGGATGTTGTATATATGCTAGTTGCGCGGTAAACTCTGCTTGCGCGATGCAGGATTTTGCGTGACGTCAGTGTGACGCGTAGTTCGCATGTGGCGATGTTGATGCCGCTACACGGCAGTAAGGGCAATTACCTTAATCGTTGTAGCTACAGCAAAACGGTCTCAAGAGACTGTCCTTATCTTTTTGAGAAATTTTGATCTGCATTCACCGATTTTGAAAAAAATGTACAGTCCAGTCCGAGGGAAAATGGGCAATTTTCACAAAAACTTTTTTTTACGCCAATCGACCCTCTTTCTTATAAGGATCAAAAAACTCTTTTGGACCAATTGAGGTTTGAGTAGTAGAAAAGTCATACATCGTTAAAAACTTTTCCCATACATTTCGTAGGAAATAAGACCCAAACTTAAATTTTTTACCATTGATAAACTGGCCGCTACGAAAAAGACTGATTGAAAAACATATAAAAAACAATAACTTCTAGTTTGGGTATTATTTCATCTTAAAATTAAAAACTTGAAACATTACAATAATACTACTGCCGTAAAAAAATTACAAAAACAACATTTAGCTGGCAGGGGGGAGTGGGGACACTTGACTCTAACAAAAAATAGCACTCTAAAGCTTAATATTACGCAAACGGATCTCTGAATATAAAAATAGTTTTCACAGACCCGCAATATTTTTGAACGACGACAACCACCACCAACCAACCACGTCTATTTCCTATTCCTGTAAGTAGGAAATAGACTTGTAATTATTGTGTAACTTGTTTTGTTTACTAACACCTTTTTATTTTTGTGTGTACTCTAATAACCCTGCTAACGCTATCTTTGTAAAAAAATATGGACATATGTCTAAAATAAAGATAAATTAAACTAACTTATAATTATTAAAAAAAAAAAAATACCTACAGACGAGCATATAACCTCCTCCTTTTTTGAAGTCGGAAAAAGAAATATCAATTTGTTTCTTGACACATATACTTAAACAGCCTTACTAATAAAAATGTAAAAAAACTCGTTTAACAACTGTTTAATTATACATTGTTTATGCTATGGGTAAGAACACACTCCCCTTACCAATAATGGGTGTGTAAGCATTGTATAGTTATAAAGTCGTTATAACAAAAGTCACTGGCAACATTCTTCGGAAACGTTTTGAAACTAGATTATGAAATTGTAGACATTTACAAAACCTTGTAAACAACATAAAAAATGTTTATTTTTAATAAATAATACAAATTGTGCCTAAAAAATAATTGTATGTTTTTGAAGTAAAACTTCTTTAGGCACGCTTGACTTGGGGAGTAAGCGGGTGAATGCGTGACGGGAGCGTTACGGAAGTATAATTAGTATTAATATTTGTAAGTTTTACTTCAGTCGTGTGGTCTAAAGCATTCGTTTTTTTACGGTAAAACGAAAGAAAATATTAAACATAATTTATAAGTTAGTCATTAAACGCACCTTTTAAAATTCAAACTAGGGTCCTAACGAAAATTGTCTTTGTAAATAATTTGGTTTTTAAATACTATCTGTAAATTGGGACACTTGCAGGTCGATATCACTAACTCAACTATTTTCCGTACAAAAACGTTTTTTTTGTTGGTTCTTCACGGTCCATTTCGTCAAAAATATCGAAATGTTGCAAAAAATCCATCATTGAGACTTGCCAGATGTCCGGTGACGGTTACGCGCTCACTAAACAAGGGTTGAGGAGTGCTTAAATGTTTCATACAAAAAAAGGTCCCGCTATACCAGATGTGTACAACTGAACTGTCAAATATCTTTTATTGGTTGAGTAAGCGTTATAATTCCGGTATACGTCGTGTGTAAATCTTTATTAGTAGGTAAAGATGTTAATGTATATTTAAATAATTAAAAAGCTTTGAATTACTTGCCTTCCCTATTACTATAATCTAAGTAAAACTGCCTAGGCAAACTTCTTCACTATCCAATGTATATCCCCCACACAACTAGAGCGTATAATGTTGTTCGGTTTCCTTCTCGCCAGCTGGGCTACCTGTCGGTGAACGAGCTGGAGGCGCGCATGGCGTCGCTGGACGCGGAGATGGAGGCCGAGATCGAGCAGCTGCGCGCGCGCTACAACCGCAAGCGCCAGCCCATCCTCGACGCCATACACCTCAAGCGCAAGCGTCAGCAGAACTTCTAGCCGAGCCGCGGCTGTAGCCGTCTGCTACGCCGTAGCACCCCGCTACGCCGTAGCACTCCCACTACACCGCTACGCCGTCGCACACTCTGCCGCACGGAACATACGCGGACCTTAACCGCAGCGGTTTTATTACGGAATACGGACTTAGGTAACGGAATTAATTCCACCCTCTCAAATGTACAAATTGTACATCCAAAATCAAAATTCTTAATATAGTTTCTTAATCATCTTTCAAACGCGCTCATTATTGTCGACATTCAATTATAGAGCTATAAGGTACTTTTGGTGTTTCAATACATTTAACAAAGCAAGTGCACTAGACGTTCACAAACAGCGCCGCCCTGACAACGTCATTCGAGCGCCAAAAGATCCTTGTAGTAGTGTAGGTGCTTTTCATCAGAAGGTGCCAAAGTTCAAGATACGACTGTCTGTATGTTCCTAAATTATCTCATGACGCATTTACTAGGAAACGATTCGGCCTAATATTAAAAAAAAAACTCGTCTCTTGCTATTGGCCAAATACCGTGCCACTCGTGTGGAATGTTCGCTGTGTGCTCACTACTTGTACCGTTTGACGCAAGATTTAAGTCGACCTAATCCCCTGTTCCATCCTACGATCAAATATTTATAAGACGTTCACAAATCGCAGATTCTATTACGGCCGAACCCAATAACTTTCTGTTATTTTTGTAAGGGGGGGGGTTAAATTTCTGTTATTTTTTGCCTAGGGCGCACCGTTTTCGAGATATTTGAATTTCAATTATTTTGTATTACTTTAAATAAAAAAAAACATCTATGATCATTATTGCAAGTACTAAAGAGTTCATTTTAGCTTGGCTACTTTACGTTTATCCCTGCAATTCGGAGAATAGCCAAATCTGCCATCTGTAGTACTGTCCTGTCAAACAAATCGTATATTGGGACGCATACTTTGGCATTTTCATACAAAGAGATATCTGTTGTAGGCGATACACCCTGCCATCAGTAGATAGCGTGGGCCGGTATGATTCCTAGATTATTGGGACGTTAAAACCATCGATAGATATATTTTTATATCTCCAGTAGGCCGAAACTGGGGATATATACGTTATTGGGTTCGGCCGTTAGTGAATTAGCCAAACTACTAATCAAGACTTACGTTAACTGCCAAAGGGTGATTCTTCTTGTTTTTTGTGACCAAAATATTGATGAACAAATACTAGTAACATGAAAGTCTTCCTCGTAATAATTTATTTCAACTACACTGTCTAATATTTAGGGGTTGTTTGAACGATGGCAGCGCAACCTGAGTGGCCATTCCCGTTTATTTTAAGAATACTCACTTTCTAAACTTTATATCAATCTGTCAAAAACGCCTAATTGATCTAAATTTTTGACAAGTTGTTGACAGATTTGTAGCCGATAGAAGATTGCAATTCCATTTGAACGATTTTGATTACGGGAATTGGCCTTCTGAGCTTGTCAGTTGGTTCATCTTCACCGCAACCGAAGCTATTCAGGGAAGCTCCACAGCAGTAGTTAACTTCAATCTTGCGACTTCTCCATGCGCGTCACAAAAGCAATGAAAAGTTGGGGTCTCCGCATGTGTGCGCCCCCATAGATATAGCGTAGCTTGTTAATATAGATCGTTATCGTAGTGTAAAGTAGCCCTAATTAACGTAAGGACACGTAAGGTTGCTGAAACATATCCCCGGACTAGGTGGCGCCTCTGTCGACTGTTCAATACATCTACGTAAAATGTGGCCTGCCTTGTGTATTTTCTTTGCATTTTAGAATCAAGAGCGAAAAATACTGTGACAATTTTAGGGAAGCTTATTATCTTGGCATAGACTGACAAAAATATTGAGATTATAGTGTCTTGTTGTCTCAATTTTACAATGACATTAATAGTGATCTAATAACAATTATTTTAAAGGGAAAGAAAATACACATCCGTCTTGTAGAATACTGTATTAAATTCATGACAATATTATTTGTAGATATTACTATAATGTAACAAATAATTTGAACGAGAACTGTTTTGTTTTGTTTGGTGTATTGCATTCGAACAGTTATTATTAAGTTCCTTATGTTTTAGATCTCAGATGTATCTCGCAAACTGTATTATATATACGTATATATTGTAATTAGATTATATTATTCACTCAATTTGTACATTGTTTACGACTTTGTAGTGGGTTGTGAGATGAATTTATTGAAAAATAATTATAATACAAGTTACATTGTGAATTCAAACGATTTTCATGTGGATGTAGTTGAGTATGGGGACGTAGTGGACGCGGGCGCATTTAACGTACATATTTTTTTTTTGAAATGCCGTCGTAGCAGGGATCGGCAACCTTTTGACACGGGGGAGCCAAAATTACAATTTACAAAATTTCCCAGTTTTTAAAGAGCAACTAATTTTTTTTTATATTATAGTATTTACTTCTATATTTTTGATTTAAAATAAAAGAGCTTTAACACATAACATAACATCACGCCTGTAATCCCTGAAAGGTAAGGCAGAGGTGTACCTTAAAAACACCGTTTCGCCAGTTATGTTTCAAGTCCCATGTAATAAATAGCCGACGACTAAAACGACTTTAAACACGAAATAATAATTTTCATATAAAAACATACAAATGTCTTCAGCAAAAAACTAGTATTCTAGCAGCTAGCTAAAATACTTTTTGGCTAGCTGCTAGAATGCCAGTTTTTTTCTGCTAGAATAATAAAATAAATATAACTATAGCTATTGAATAATAATAAATTTTTGCTTATGGAACTGGAGAGCCATAACTTTACATCGATAGAGCCGCAGGTTGCCGACCCCTGGCCTTGAACATTGAACATTGAGGCATTGAACACCTTCCCATACTCAGTTGATACTCGTATACTATTAGTGATCGTTCCGGGTCCCACTCCCATATATTTCCCGCGTGCCGTCTGATGCTCATAGTGCAGATCGTAGCAATTATCCTCTAAGAATATTTACTCTATTCTCACAAGATTTTATGCATTTCTACATTGTAATAATGTAAAATAATTAGCAAATATTATAAAATGCTAGCGTTAACGAGTGATTATTTGAGCTGGACATAGATAGCTGTTTTCATGTAAGATGTCTCGACTCTCTTCTGTCATAAATAGAGTATTTTGCAAATATTAGTGTTCAACTTCATCGATTTGAAATGAAATAAGTAATAAAAAAGTTTTAGAAGTGCCATTAAATATAAATAAAAACATAGTATTTTCGTACTACAAGCAATAGTTGTATATTATAAATCTATATCTTTTGTCAATGAATTATATTTATATATATTTTTGTGCCATTGAAGTTGAAAGAGTTCTGCATATTGTTGGGTAAAGTGGAATGAACTTGTGTGTTGATGCGCTGCTTTCAGGTAAAGGGCTCTTTTATTCTATTTTTAACGCAATATTTTGATAGAATATAAGTTTGCCACAAACCTGGGGGCAAGCTTTTTGTGACATTTTTATGGACTCTTATTAACCGAACAAAATTATTAAATTATCATTATTACTTTTGTATAATTTTTAAATCAATTGCTAATAATAATAATGGCCTTTCGACTTTTTGAAACGGCATGGTTTATCAAATGATAATTTGCAAGTACATCGTTAAAATTAATGCGAGTCAGCAGGTAACACACAAATGACAAAACAAAACCACTTTTTTGTGACTTCTTTATTGAACAATATATTTATAGCTACTGTTTTGAGTGGTTTTTCGTGATTTATGAAGTTGAAGTGTTTTTAAAAAACTGCTGACTCAATTCAACCGGCCTACACTAAAATAATTGGAAAAAAATCCATTGTCTGTGTAAAATGTACAGGGTAAATTATAATTAATACTTAATTACTAGGAAACTCGCTTGTTTCGTACATGCTTCGTACATTCAGTTCGACATTTATGAACTTATTCGATTTTTACTAAAATTTTGGGAAATTAATATTGTAATCAATATAATTTTTGAAGAAATTATATATATTTAATTTTAAGTACTGTAACTACAAATCTAGGATAAAATAGGCTGAATATGGATGACAAAATAGCAATAACTACTAGTGTTGTTAATACAATGTGCTATTATTGACATTCGGGTGTAAATGATACCTTGTTGGAAATGTTTTAAAACGAAAATTGAGTAAGAATTATCTGAAAATATTATTACCAAGTCTACTTTTATAGTTAAGCAGTAGCTCCAAAGTATTTTTGTACCCTTTTCCTAAAATTAACAAGCAATAATGGACGTTAACATTTGCAACAAGGTTGATTATCGAACAAACCAGTATAGTGTTGTTGACGAGTGTTTCGATGAGCGTTCGTTCTAGTAAGTTTGTTGTTGGCAGTACGACGCTTTGATTATACAGCGTGTTGTGTGATGTACAGGCTGCACACCAAGCGATACAACGCTACAAATACATTGACCAAGTTTCCAGCTTCCCTTAAATATTTATTTTATAAGGCATGAAAGAAAATCCAATATGAATACACATGCGTCCACGGTGCCGTCTAAAAAGCTAGATTTGAACCAAGAAAAGTAGAAGTTATTGAACGTGTAATGTTTAGGTTTGCCAGCGTATGTGTATGTTTTCTTTGATATCCTTATTTGTTTGAGAATGACAATTTGTCTAATATGTCAATATAATGTTGACCTTGTTTATTGCTACAAATGTAATGTTTCTTAAAAATAGTGCAACGTCAGTTAGCTCAATTAAACAACGACCTATTATTATATTATCTTGTGTGGTGCATGTATCGCTCGGTGTGCGGCCGGCCTAATGCCTTGTATTATAGTTTGTTAGAGTACGATGGAAGTGCACTTTGTAATTCTGTAGCCTGTTGACGAGTGTTGAATAGCTGCGTACGCATTATATTTTTGGACAGACAACTCACTGAAATAAAAAGATTAATTCATTATAAAAACTTTATTTTATTTCTCGTTCAACGAAGTTACAAATCGGTCAAGACTGCATGTATCTATACAATTATACACATCTTTACAAACATGACTACGTAGCCAATGAAAATTCATTAACTTTTTAGTTAAACCTCAAAACAAATTAACAATTTATTATTTTTTAATAATCTCTTTACTCTGACTAGTATTTAAGATTTTTATAAATCAATTCTTAAAATACTTTCTTAAAAACTTTTTTGAAGCATTTTTTGGCGTAAAATCAAAACATAATAAAACAACCGAAAAATCACAGATAAAAAGATTCACAAACTTATATAAATACTTAGACGAAATTGATAAAATTGTTAAAAATAATACTTGTGAGGATTTCAGTGCAGGCGTATGAATACTTAATATTCGGTGGGAAGATAATATTGCAGTCAGACGCGGAACTTACAACCAGGAAGGCCTGTCCTTATAGCTACGAGAATTTACTGATAAGTGTTGGGAGAACCTGCAGCACGGAGACGCGGCGACCGCTGCGACGGGAGCACGCGCGACTCCAGCAACCAAGCGAGAAACCGTTTACTCGCACTACGACACTTAATGTATAGAAACTGCTTTGAACTTTGACAGAAATTATGTGCTCAACGCACTTTTGGCGCCATGAATCTTATTAGTACTGCCGGTTCTACACTCTGCCGGTGCGGCGATTTCGTGTTCAGATTTTCGGGGAGCGAACCTTGGCTTTTGGCCGAGTCCGAAACTAGTCGGAAAATCTCAGTATAGGATTAAAATCGCTTTAACTCTTAATAAATTGTACATCTGTATCCCAAATTTTTTTGAGAATTCAAAATAATGAGTTATATTTCGATCCGCGCCTGACTATCTACATAATTTATCTAACACTTAAACCTAGATAATTCTAGTCTGCTCTACTACCTTACACCTAGTCTTAGGAAAAGTAATGTACACAACATGGGCAAGGCAAGACTTATGTGATACAGAATCTTCTGGTAAAGCTATCATACGGTGTGAATTGCAGTTTATTGTCTCCGATATAAAAACTCGCAGAGTTCATATAGCGTGGAAAATGTAACAGTGACAGTGAGATCAAATTAATGGCTTTAATAATTTCGGAATTGAATTTTTAAAGCATACATTCTTAGCTGCCTATTGAATTTTCAGATACTCCCAATAGCATTTGATTCGACAAAGTTTTTGTGAGAAGTGTATAGAAACGCAATGTGTCAAGATATCGAACCATTAACACTGTCGAATATATGAACTCCCGTCACGAATACCTTAGAAACCGGGCATCTAAGATCATAAGGCGCAAGGTTTTTGGCGCGTGGTTAAAACTGGAACTAACGCCGCCATCTTGTTTTTTTCAATACATTTCACAAAACTAAACACAACTGTTTACAACCAGCGCCCCCTGTTATCGTCATAGTAGTGTAACTCGCAGGCTGAACCTGATAGACTAACAATCAGATACAATCAACAACTGATTAATATCGATTCAATTAGTTATATTCGACGATCACAGCTACAATGGAGTGATCATTATATTTTATAATACATGTTTGGACAACGTCCTCTACATCAGCATTGCTTGGAAGCTATTACAGTGCAAATTGGTAATGTAAGAGCTCGACTATTTACAAAAAAGAATTGCTGGTACCTTGAAAGTCAAAAGCCTTGCATTTTGACCAGGGTAGCCAAAACCAAGCAATTCCGATAATTTCAATAAAATACACAACAAAATCGTTTTTCAAACACAAGGAGAAGACACCTTTCCCTTTTAAATGCATTGAACCTTTTTACAAGATTGCTATAATTTCTTGTAAAATCGCAAATCAGCCTCTATGGCGGACGAGTGCATCCTATGGATGTCCACTATAATAACGCCTAAATTACAGATGTTCGCCCAATACTAGTGTCGGAGTATCATTTGACAGTAGAGAAAGCTGTCCAACACTGAAAAAAAAAAGAAATATTGCATTATTATAGGCCACAGAATTCCTAATTTATCAATTGAAAAATAGAGATATAGGAACCGCATTGCATACTTTGCCAAGCTCAAATTTAAAAGACATTTCTATAAACGTTGCAGTGAACTACATCCTATTTTTTCCCGTGGGTGTCGCAAAAGGCGATTAAGGGACTTACTAGAGAATGGGCAGCAGCGTTCTCTATGCATTTTAACACCATACTGCGATTAGCAACCTGACAAGCCTGACAGCCTGACAAGCGTGGTGATTATGGCAACCCTTTCTATGGAAATCCTTTTATGGGACCTATGGGAGGCCTATGTCCAGCAGTGGACGTCGTTCGGCTGAAATGATGATGATGAATGCAGGGAACTATTTTTAATATCGAAGTGGGTCTGACATTGACTGAAGCTAGTAGCCTGGAATAGACGCTACAAGAAAGGGGTAAGCTAGGTGTGCAAACCAATTTTTTTGAAAAAAAATCTACTAATAGTTGTCCCAGCCAAAACAGAATTCAAAAAAAGTACAAAAACTCCTTATAAAATAAATAATGTTTGTTTAATGGTAATATCCTAATGTTTTCAGGCAACATAGGTGTGTGCTGTGTGCATAAACCTTGACCTACTTGCTAATGGTGTGACCTTTTACGGCTACTAATATTTTGTGCCATAAAGCGCACGAACTGTTCAGTAGGGCGCCGAGTAAATAGAAAACTTACACAAACTATCAAATCATTTATTTCAGATAAATCCATTCTGTAAATTTTACGCATGTCATAATACAAAAACAAATAAAATCGCAAACTTATAGAATTAGAATCAAAATCAAAATTAAAAACAAAACTAAGTATCATAAAAGTTAAAATCAAAATGAATACACTTATTACATTATATAATAAACGCAGGCGCTGGCATGCAGCTGCAGCCACCTCCGCAAAAAAGGCGAGTCCCACCGCTCGGACAACTCACTCAGCAGCCCGTTCCAGCTGCCACGGCCACGGCGCAGAACCGACGTACTCCTTTTTCTAATTATACCGTGGAAATCATCAGTTCTAGCCTCAGCAAACATCGCAGACGCGCGCAAATCCGTGGCCGCCCGAACAGAATCCAAAACGCGTTGTTGTACTGGACACGTAGAGCGTTGTACGCCCGCTGAGTGAAATTGCCACGTGTAGAAGGTCTGACAGTACGCCTTGAACAGGGTTACTTTCATCTGCGAAGAACAACGCGCAAACCTGCGAGCCAACATGTTGCACCGGAAACTCCCTACGTTCCCTCAATGTCCGCATTGTAACAACTACAGGCCTATTTCACTTTCTACTATTGTAGCAAAGGTGTTTGACGGCTTGCTTAATACTCAGCTAGATAAATATTTGTCCCTGCATGACAATCAGTTTGGTTTTAAGCATGTCGTCAGATTTTATACGCATCGCAAAACTCCTGTGTACGCGTGTTTCTTGGATCTTTCCAAGGCCTTTGATCTGGTGTCATATAACATCCTGTGGGAGAAGCTGAAGCGTATCGTGTTACCCCCAGAACTCTCGAATATGTTTAGATATTGGTACAGACACCAGATCAATAGCGTCAGTTGGGGGGATGTAATCGGAACCTTATGGGTTGGAATGCGGGGTGAGAGGGGGGGTTGACGTCTCCTGCGCTCTTCAACCTCTATGTGAACGCCCTGATCGTTGGGCTCAGCAGCCAGCATGTTGGTTGCCATGTGGATGGAGTATGCGTCAATAATTTGAGCTACGCTGACGACATGGTGCTGCTGAGCGCATCGGTCTGCGGTCTTAGGAAATTGATGGGGACCTGTGAAGAATATGCCTCGAGCCATAGGTTGAAATATAATGCAGGGAAGAGCAAATTCATGGTGTTTGGAGCTAGTAGTCTAAGTATGAACAGTGTACCCCCTGTGTTTATAAATAATGCTTGAGAAAGTGGAACAGTTTAAATACTTGGGTCACATTATTACACCTGATCTAAAGGACGATGCGGACATGAGCGAGAGCGGAGGGCGTTGTCAGTCAGGGGTAATATGATAGCGCGTAGGTTTGCGCGTTGTTCGAGGGAGGTAAAAATAACGCTCTTTAGAGCTCGCGGCGAGGTTAACCCCCCCTGTCTCACGCCGCACGTATACATCCGAATGCGACCCTTCCCATCTGACACTGTTCACATCACACTGAAACTTTTTTGACGGCACGGTTGGCGCAGTGGTTAAGCGATTGACTACTGCGCTGCGTGTCGCGGGTTCGATTCCCGCACGGAACAAATATTTGTATGACTTACAAGTAGTTGTTCCGGGTTTGGCTGTTTGTGTATGTGATTTTAAATGTTTGTAAACGCACCCACGACACAGGAGAAATTCCTAGTGTGGGGCAACATTAAAAAAAACTATGAATAGTAATTTTGCGTAAGGAACCGTTAAATACGTGAAGTCCAGCGCCATTGAGCGGTCGGAACGGCAGAGGGTATTAAATCTGTCAATGTGTGATATTTTTCTAATGAATTGAAATAAAGATGAGGTGCAGTTTCTTTGAGATCGTGCTCCGCGTATTGAAATATATCCTTTATTAAATAATTTGATAAAGATCCATAGATGATGACTGTGGTCATTTACAGCACATGGACACCAGTAGACTACATAAAGCCGCTTTCTGCTCAGAGCTCGGCCAAGGAAAACGTGCACAGGGCGGGTAATACCTACGCTACAAAGACGTTCTCAAACGTCACCTTAAGATTTGTGGCACACCCGTTGATCGGCGGCAGAAGCTTGTTCGATATCGAGAAAGTTGGCGCACTTCAATCCACAAAGCAATTGAATGATTTGAAACGAATGATAACGAATCGTCTTGAAGACCTAGACAACGCGCGCCATAAACGCAAAAGTAGCCCAAAGTGAAGCGCTTTGGGCTACATACAATGATGCTGATCAGCTCTTCTGTACACGGTGGTGTGACTTGGTGGTTTTCAAGACCTAAATTTGGCTTTGCTAGTCATCAGAGAGCTCATGAAAGGAATGAAAAGTAGTCTGGGTCGTCGCTTTCGTAAGATATAGTGAAGAGGACTATTTTTAAACTTATTAAGCCTCGACACATATTCATGGGAAACAGAAGCTGGGCCACAGTTGCACAACATTGTTTCTCGCAACATGGAATGATTCTGGCAACAATATTAACGCCGAACTGTCTGCTGCGGGCGCTATATATAGAAATCCTTTTCAATACGTAATTTTAGGTCAACAATCAATCTCCTCAACATTTTACAGCCACTGGGCAAGCCCCTCCTTAGGCGTCTGTTGATTGGCCAAACATTGAGGGCTTTATTTGCGCAGTTACCGAGCAATTGGCTTATGAGTTATGCGCTACGTACGCGGCTTCGATTACCGGGCGAACGACGGGTAGGTAATGTGCGCATGATGATACAGGAAACATAAAATACATAATATGCAAGTATTTTCATTGTTTTCGTCAGTTGCCAATGGCTGGGTTGTGCGAAACAGCAAGAAAGTGAATACTGAGATGACGGGTGTGAGAGATGTATAGTAGAAGACATGCTGCACCGAAGCACTTGATAGTGGTGAGGGGCGAGCGTTTTTGGGGAGACTGTCTTATATAGTTTTGACGTTCAAAAAACGCTGTGATTCTCAGCCTAATTTCAATAAATGACTATTGATTGGATTTGATTTGTAGGTACCGACCTACCGACCCTAAATAAATTGGGGTAAGGACAGGAGCTTAATGAGCGGCCAATGGAAAAAAAAGGAATACTCACGGTATTGCGCAGCGCTAATCAACAGCTCATATAATTGCATGGGCCCCTTCCCTTTCAGCAGTATTTCACAAACAAACACGTACACAACCCGCGTGGTTTCAAACAGCGAGTCCAAGAGTAACCACGTGGTTATATTCCGCCCTGTATTGTGGCTGGCACTGCGGTTCATTACCACGCAGCTGTTTAGGAACCCTATGCCACTCGTCACTATCATTAGACCTGATATGAAGTAGTGGATACCTGTGGAGGGAACAGCTTTTGCAGTAAATGTTAATAAACAAGGTTTTAGGCATGAGAGTGTGTGAAGCATAAAAGCAGTTTTTTTTAACAGTTCTTCTATCTTTATTTTTAATTTCAGTAAGCTACTCCAATAGATCCCAAAACCTTTTCGGATTCAAATGGGAATTTATCATAATTGGGGGCATAGGCCTTTCCAAGTTGTACCAGACTACACTCCGTTTGAAATAAGATTAGACATTTAAATAAACTTTTTTTACAGTCCGTTCAACCGATTTTAACTTCTATTGCGTTGGTTGCATGACAAATGGCAGCTGTAATAAACAGTTGGTATGGTAACTACGTTTTTGCTTTTAATGCCATCCTTATGCCTAAGGAATAGAACTCAAAATTGGTTGAACGGACTGTAAACAAGTTTATTTAAATATCTAATCTTATTTCAAATGGAGTATAGTGCTCTATAGTATCATTTCAAAACATCACATTCTTCCTTTCTTTGTCTATTTTGATTGAAGAGACCTGGTTCATGTAGGTTTATATGAAAATAGTTACTTTTCTGGGTGGCAAAGATTTAATTAGATGAACTTTGAGCAGCAATACTTGTCTAGATGAAATGATGAATGGCATGCAGCAGCAATATAAATAGAGAAGTATAATATACCTAACGCATTACCTATTTCATTTCCTTCTAAAGGATCTAGGTAAAACAAATTGGGGTTGAGGAGGCGGATTAGTGCCAACACAAGTGCTGTTGCCGATGATATCTGAAAGGTAAAAATAGATCAGTACGGTATACTTTCTCTATCTCCTTCACATATACGAACTTTTTGTCTGACTCCAGTTGTTAGCCATTGCAACAACTGGATCAGCATAAATCTGTAGTCATTGTACAATTTCTTTGGAAAGTATATAAAGTTGGTTTGTAAGTATTGTATTGTTGTTTTTGATTGATTTTATTTAATTTTACCACAACTGTATCTTTTATAAACTAGTAAATGTGGAAACATAGTGGATTGCACATTTTCTTATAGCATACTGTGTATCTGATATAATATATAATGTACGATTGTTTGTCTTCCCCAATAAAATAAAGTATTACCCGACTACATAAGTTAGTACCAGTTTACAAGCTAAAATACAATAAAGACTAATGATTTGTCTATGAAAATGAAATGAAAATTGTGGAATACTTTGAAGACATGTTGTTTTTCTCAGTAAAACCTGGAACTTTATTCTTTCTCTGCAGTGCAGTATCATCCAACTCTCTAGATATTGAGAGTTCCTTGACCTCTTTATACATTGCAATCTTGAATTCTTACTTTCTCCTTTATAATTTGTCTAATTATCTGATGTAGTTTTGTCTTGGTTTACCCCTCTTCTTTTTTCAAATATTAATAATAATAAAAACTATTATGATATTGAAAGAAGTCACTCACAAACAAATAAATATTCAGCTGTAAAAGTAACTTTACTTAATTAAGTAATTTCATTATGTTATATTTTTAAGAAATGAAGATTATGGAATAAATTCATTATCTAATCAACAAATGCTTAACAATCATTGTTACTAACAACAACAACTAATAACATCTAATAAACTAATGATACTCAGTGTGAACACTGGAAGACGATATGTAAATAAAGCCACAGTCTCATTAAAATTTATTAGGTACAAAGATTATGAACAAATAGTCTTTAAAGACATGTATGTTATTACTGTACAGACTTGTTAATGAAATCTGTATTGTTTGTGTTCTAGTTATGAACCAATTAATTATATTTTCAGTAATCTCGTTGCATCTAACGTCTTAAAAGAACGATTTATATTTTTAATGCAACTAAACATGAGGGTATTAATCAGACTTTATGAATTTGCCACACTAATTTTAAGGTAGCGATATTCCTAATCGTTATAGTTAATAGAAAGCGGTTTCAGAAAATAATATTTTAGTGTACTTTGAGATATTTATAACAATATTTACTTACAGAAAACACAGCAGCGACAACTCTCACATACATTTTAAGGTCTAACATTGGCATGGTTTTAGACTGTGTTGACATCGAGACACGAAACTACACTTACTGCTAATCACGGTCACTGCATTGATTATTACAATAAATGTGTTATTTTGGCGAAAATCAATAATTTTATTTGACTTGTCCGTATTTACGCGCTCGCTATCCTTGCCTGCAAACCGATCAATTTATCAATGAAATTAATGACAGTTGACTGTCAAACAAAACAAAGTCAGGCCAAACGTCACTTTGTCAAAAAAAGAAATACAAAATCAAGAAATTTTATTTATTTATTTAATAGAAAATTGTTTAATATAAATAATACAAATTGTGGTAAAATATTATAATTTGAAGCACTATTAATTGTAAAGTCAAACTTCTGACAAGTTTTACATTGCCATCTATGCTCATGTTTCCTGACTGAATATTTTGTTTTGAATTGCTAAGATAGATGACGCTAGTGATAGCAATGAAGATTTTCTACACGGTGGGGTGGGTGTAAAGACTGAAGAGTTAGAACTGATAAAAATGACGCCGAATTCACAGGAAAGAAATAATGCACTGCCGTAAAAGTAGATCTCTAAAAATAAATGGCGAAATCTGGGTGTATCTACTTATGTTACCTCGGCAGACCTCGGCGGTATACCGATGTAATGGCAGCGTTTTGTTAGATGTTTCGAGCCTATCCTTCGTTTCTGCTAATCATGCTTGCCACAAATTGCCATGATGATAGCTTAAGGTACTTAAGTTCCAATACAATGTACATCATTAGGTATGTTTTGCATGCAGAACCTGAAAATTTTAACATTTGTCTAGTGGCTGAATGATAACAGCCGCTTGGGTCGATCGAAGGTTAAAGTAAGCTACGCTTGTTGTCTACAGTCAGTTTGTGGATGGATGACCATCCACTACACTTAAAGAGACCCCTTCGTGCCTCTGAAACCACGTTATGTTGTTGGTCCCGGCTGTCATAATGTAAGTACTAGATCGTCGACAGTAGTTACGGGTAGTCCGAAGCCAGAAAGTGTTAAGAGAGCTATCACAAAAAAAAATTTTCGTTAATTTCTTATCTAATTGTGAGAAAGCGTGAAATAATATAATCTGTGTAACTATAAAAGTACAGTTTTCGTGGTGATAAACCATTCGTGTCAGTCTCAGCACTCTCGAAAATATAGCATATTTCGCCGTTGATTTACGCCGTTATTTTACTTTAAAATACACATTTTTTTTTTGAGCATGGTAACATTTTTAATTTAGTTTTTGTTGAATTTGGATTATCGTAGATAAAAAATAAAATTTCGGACGAAAAATGATCAGTAACTCTCTGTTTTACAGAATTGTTTTTGGTGTATTACTGTATGAAGTATAATAAATTGATTCAAGCGCTCCCAAGTATAAGATACAGTAGTACCATGGACATTTTTATAAAATTTTAAATTATGTTATCTTCGGTGTAAGAAAGCATCAAAAGATACCCAAAAGTAAAATTTTATGAAACATCCTTTGCAGAGACAAGGTTTTTACTCATTTATGTAAACAAATTGAAATATGTATTTAAAGCGCTCCCAAGATAAATAATCAAACGTGCTTGGGCCTATTTTTTTTTAATTTTATAGCTATATCTAAACCATAATCACACATCAAAACTCGAGTAAAACGCTCAAATTAAAGAAAAATTGTGATAGCCTCTTAACATACTATTATTAGGTAGGCTTATTATGAGGTATCGTGTTACCCAGCAACTGGGTTGTGGAGATCAGATAGGCAGTCGCTTAATGTAAAGCCGGCTCTACACTCGCGGCGCGAACGGCCGCGAAAACCCGCGACAACTGCGAATCACGAGTGTAGATTAACTGCTGACATAATTAATTAATTTACTGTTTTAGAATAGAATATTTGCATACCCATGTGATGGTTGGTGTGAAAACATCAATGTATATTCCTACCCATGTTTGCAAATAAATATATGATTTATGATTTAGATGTTGTTCACGCTTCGCGTTCGCGCTTCGCGCCGTTCCCCGATTTGTGTCGGTTTTTTGGGCCGCGACAAAGGGTTTGCGGCGCGCGAACGTGAACGCACCCACACTCGCAGTTTTCCGCAGTAGCGTACAAGACAGTGTAGGGAGTGGTTTTACTTTATCTCTTTTTTATATGCTTCTTATCTTTAACACAAAGGTAATTGTAATACGCAATGGCAAGTAGTGAGACAGCAGCAGCAGAAATCACTTCGTCGTCCATGATAGTCGCGAAGAAGACTGTGAAGCTTTGCGAGTGTGGAGGGACACAGTTCGCGCGCGGATCACAGCGTTATTCACGGCGCGGCGCGAGCTCACGGCGCGACGTCACACGCGAGTGTAGTGCCGGCTTAAAATACTGATAGTCAGCTGCATCCGGCTATACTGGAAGCCAACCCCGACATAGTCGGGAAATTTAAAGGCAGATTGATTAGCGATGAGTTGTGAGATGTTTTGGTAGCTGCAGCGACTCGACGAAGAGAAGTTTAGCCATTCGAACACTGAATAACACTAATGACCTTCTCAATAACATTAAGACCGTCACAATAAAAACAGTATTAATTTAAATTCTCCATAGATGTCAGCACTCGTCACAAACAAAGTGTAAAAGCAATTAAAATCATTTGTAAGCTTTTTACGGCTGTCAACAATCGTATCACGATACATTTGCATGGGGTAACTTTTTATTTAATTGTTTAGGCAACAAATGAATATTAATGAATTACATCTGCAAGATGTTTTGATAAAAAATACTTTCCTATATCGTAGGTATGTTAGAACGTTCGTAATAACGGTCCAAGCTAAAAATACTTTCCTATATCGTAGGTATGTTAGAACGTTCGTAATAACGGTCCAAGCAAAAAGGGTCCAGTGGGGTTACTCGTATTGAGTTTAAGACTAGATTCGATAACTAGAATAGTCAATTGATTTATAATAAGGATTAAAATATTTATTTATTTATTAAACAGTTTATGTACACTCATATTACAGACAAGAAGAAAGGAACAGAAAAATACGTACACACGGCTACTCATCAAGCTATATATATCCAGTTTAGGCTGATCTCGCATTGTATATAATTTTCGTACAATGAGAGGCCAGCTTATACTGGAAATGTATAGCTTGATGTATAGCTGTGTGTACAAAGGTGATGCTTGTTTCCAAAGAAACCTAAAAAACAAATATTCAAAAACTGGCACATTTATTTTTATCAGATAATTTGAAGTTGAAACTGAAAAACTTTTTTACTAAACTTTTCTCATATTTCTGATACTTAGAAGCATCATAGAAAGTAATTTACTACATGAACTTGTAGATAATTGAACATTCACTAATAATCAATTAAATACGCGAAATGCAATTTTTTCACCCAATTTTACAAAGCTACATGTCTCAGAAACTAAATGCCCGGAACTGGCAGTACCCTTTTTGCTTGACGAAACCTTATGTTATTTATTATATACGAGTATCTTCGCACGTTTTTTGCGACTTGACAAAACATAAAGATTTCCTTATTTTAAGTTGTTTGTAAATAAATGATTACTTACTTAAGTAAGTTTAATATTCTATAGGCCGGCGCGACACGCGACGCGACGCAAAGGACGACGTGTCGCACGACGAGCGGTGCCTTTGTATCTCGTCGCGAGTCGCACCGGTCTGTAGAAGCCTTTATAATAATAATAATAATTAAAATTCTTTATTGGGAGTAACTCATGAGACTCATACAGTATTAGTTTGTATACCTTCCGGAATAAATTCTCTAAATGTTGGTGAAACCGCATCAAAATCCCTTTCGAAGTTTATAATAACAACGCGGTCACAATACAATATGTAGACTCGAAAAGCGACTATAATTTATATTATTTGTAGATGGTCACTATAAAAAGAAGATTCAATATTTTTTTATCACATATCTAGAGATACCTATTACCTACATATGTTGATTATAAGTAGGTAGGTTACATCTCTATTTCTTAGGTGGGTACATGGACGTTTCCATCAAAATAGGGCCACTCTATGTATGCAGCTTCTTTAGTATATTGTTGATGTTGATCGAACAATAGGATATATTTTAATGAGGCGACAACATATGGAAGAAGTGTTGGTTGTCTAAATAAGTAAATTGGAGACCTCGGTAATCGGTATGTTTTCCGACCTCACTCTACCCCGATAAGTAGAAGGTAGGTACCTATCTATACCCGAATCGCTATAGCGTGGCAATAGCGGTCATCGACCTTTCCCTAATATTTCATGTTTTTTCGTTATTGGAACATGTTGAATATCACGACAGATATTGATTCAGGACGATAACGGACTTTATTTTCAGTTTTTGAAATAAATAATGCTAGAAAATGTATACCCTAAGTCATCAATTCAGATAATTTTAGTAAACAAAGAAATGTCACTGTCAAAATGACAGGACAGTGCTGCAAAACAATTTATCATATATCAAACTTAACAAAAACAACAGAAACAAGGAAATATAACAACTAACAACAAAATGAAACACTTAACACGATGATAACAAAGCACAATTAACAAACACGCAGCGAATAATATGATTGGAGAAAAGAAAACGAACGTATTGAAAAGACGCGAGTTTGCAAATTATGTCAAATGAAATTTGAGAATGTTGGGAACTTCTGTAGTGTTACCAGTATCATAATATTTTTTATACCACAAAATTTTCTTTTTTTAATAACTTTGTTTAAAACCGAAAACTTATAAAAATTAACACGGTATGATAATTGTTTAATTATTATTTCTAAAATCAGTACATAAAAGCCAATATAGCCTTGTTTTCCGCCATTTTATGTGAATTACCATTATGACGATATTTTTTTGATCTGTTATCACCTTTGTTTACATAAATTATCTGAATTGATGACTTAGGGTATAGGTGGGTCAATGACCGCTATTGCCACGCTAAAGCGATTCGGCTATACTTCTCCGCGTGAATGTTACGACATTGAATCTACGTCATACCGGAGAAATCAATAGAATTTAATCGAAGCTGAATAGGTAGGGCCTCACGGAGTGTTACGTTCTCGTTTCAGATACGGAACAAAACCGTCAAAATGAAAACTTCAAAACAGGGTGAAGAAAATAATAGTTTGAAATTAGAACCGCGCTCTTAGTGATGGGGCGTTTCGCATAATGCACGCCGCACGCTCAATCATTAGTTCCCATTCATCGAATAGCCGTCCGATTCGATTAAACCGATTCTATTCCAATTATTAATCTGATTATAAAGTTACGACTTGTTGGCTGTTATAAATTTCGTTGATTCCACTTTTGCATATTTATTTTTATTACGTTTCTGATTTATTATTTGGTTACCAACTGGTATATTTACGATTACAGTTACGATAATGCATTTTTCATTAACAGCTTGCACGGATTCCAATTTTATAGGAATGCCTACGAATGAAGGCTATACAATATTTTCCTTTTGCAGTTCACCTAATTTAATTGTAAGCGCAAATTAATATTGCTTCATGTTAAAATAATAAATCCCAAATCCTCTTTTTGATTAATATTTGTTTAAGGCTGACCACTGAAATTGCTTCTGTTTAATTAAATTTGTTCAAGTGTATATTGCTCAAACATTAAAAAGCACTTTGATGGTTACCTATAAACTGTATCCTCATTGTTTTCACTGACCACTTGTCTAAGTGAGAGGTCAGAGTGTGGTCAATTCTTTTGTCGGCTGTCACCTAAATGTAGTGCATCGATTTGTTTAAATTGAACCTTATTCCTTTGATATAAGGATCACGTAGTTTCGGATGTGACAATAGAGCTTGCGCCCCATCCCGGTAGCTAATTGTCGAGCAATAAAACGGTATGGTCAGTCGGAGTCGGGAGTGTATCACATGACAAGGGAACGTTTGATGCAATCTACTTTATTAAATAATAATGATTGCTACACTGTAACAGGTTCTAGTAGTTTTGGTTTTGGGTTTGATTTTAATTGTTTCGGTGGTTTGTTTTTGTGACTAATCTAATTGTATAAAATAAGTAAGTTTTTTTTGAATAACATTCAGCATTTATAAATCCTACTAAATTAGTTAAATTATATAAGTAGAATCTGATAATAGCTTTCTTAGAAAATAATACAAACCCAATCTTTTGTCAAACAAACAAAGTTGTCAAATACTTATACTAAGTACGACCAAAAGTTATAATCTCGCGACCTAACTATACCTACAAATGACAGGACCATGTTTTTTTGGACTATTATATATTTTATTAGTCCTGTCCATATTTCTATGGACAGGACTAATAAAATATCAAGCTGATTCGGTCGCTCTTTATTATTCGAAGACCGACCGTCGCTCGCCTTTATAGATATGTCAATAGTAGATGAATAATAATAATATATATCTACCTAATATTATTAAAGCTTCAACGTTTGTGTTGTATTTGTAATGTTTGCGGGCATAATTCATACGGTCAATGTGGCGTGCAGACAGGACCGCAAATGTCATTAATAATTATGATAAACAATTAGATAACTACAACATTATTGCATATTTTTTAAATTACTTTACCTACATTTGGTGATACATAGGTACCTATTATGATTGACCGAGCTTTTTTTAGATTTGGGTAGATAGGTAGTAAATGTAGGTAGGTTAGGTACCTTAGTACCTACCCATATTTTGCAAATGATGCTTATTATTTTAGTCTAGTAACCATTGAATTTTCTTCCGCCTTCACTTGAGAGTTGATTTAATAAAATTACTTAAATAAAATGATAATTTAGCAATCGCCACATGTTCAACTCTTCCTATACGTTTGTCTGTCAGTTATGTCACATTCGATGATCGATGGTAACCGATTGTCATAATCGATTCGATTGGCATATAATCCACTACCGTCTCATCGGTCATACACTAATTATTTGAAGTTTTTATTTTTTATTTTGGTTAGGGATGAATTTTATTTTCATAAGGTGGATGTATACGTCCACCCTAAACAAACGTCACGTAAGGCCGCAATATTGGTAAGGGTGTGACAGTACATGAAAATATAATTATGATAAGTTAAGGGAACCTACACAGACCTACAAGCCTAACAGCCCTACGACCCTAAGCCCTATAAGCCCTACAGCCCTAACCTACCATATATCTAGTATGTGATAAATAAATATATAAATAAGTTCAGGATGTCTGCACCATGCGACCTAAGGTTACAGACGGATAGTAGACAGTATTTCCAGGTTTTGGGAAGGGTAAACTCACTGCCAGTCGCGCAGACTCACGAGACTGATCAGAGATGGCTAAAGGTGTCTTGGCCACAGTGAGGGGTAATGAGACAAGAATATAAAATTCAAATCTGATTTATTTACAAAATTATACAGCTTATATACTACTTTTTCTTCACACACACTATTACATAAAATCTTTGTGTCCTATGCGTGTGAGATGCAACCAAATCCGGCCGCGCGTCAGCCGGGCCGAGTGCTGAGTCAATGTCCAAAGGATTTTGAACAGTGGATTACTCGAGAATGATTGTTTGTTTGTTTTAACATTTAAATTAGCAAACCTAATTATAATTTAGACAAAGGCATTATGAGAATCTTAAACATTTGATCCCGGAGTTATGAATAAAACGTTATCAATATTAATTTGATTTTCTGCTTTAAACTTTGTATCAAACTGAAACTTTCTAGTCATTCCAATATATTTTGGAAGATCACTTCTAGAACTATGTCCATAATTGCGGCGGCTAGATTCAACGGTTCCATGGTGTAATGGTTAGCACTCTGGACTCTGAATCCAGCGATCCGAGTTCAAATCTCGGTGGAACCTGTTCTTTTGGCATTTTAAAACTATCTGAAAGCTTATTTTTTTAGTTTTCGCTGTAGCAGAATACCAATCTAGTTTTGTAACACCTTAAAATAAATCTTATTTAATTTCATCTTATTCAGCTCTGGCATTAACGTACAGTTTTTCCTTTAAGGTCCTTATGTACATACAAATTCCATTAAAAAAAACATAATCCATAAAAGCATGTAAGTATGATTCATCTTCGCCGCGCACGCCGGGCGCGCGTCGCGCACGTGCTACGCGCTCGGCACGCGACCACGCGCGCGCGCGCGCTTATTTATTTTTTGTTTTTAATGAGCAAAAATATTTAATTGCTCTTTGAAGCCATTGTGCCCTGAAACTCGTAATCTCCTAGAGTGCTTGTTAACTGGGGAGTGTATTGACGCTGCCAGTTCTCATATCTTCTTATTATGTCAATTTGGGAAATATTAAATAGTTACAAATAAGTATCAACTCATTCATTTCTAAAGATGGCTTATAGACACACAACAAAATCGAATTATTGGCATGGCAATATCATTATAAGACTATACTTCATTTGATTGCCAACCTGCCACCAACAGTGCCGGGAGCCCAAACCAAAAAGTTCATGGTCAAACAACCACTGAGCGAAATCATCGACCAATAAAAAACTGATTTCGCAACACCGTATCCCCTTATTAAATCAATCAATGTTATAAAAAACATCGCCGGACATTCTGCTGACCCCAAATAAATTGGAATAAGGGCAGAAGAATGAATGTTTTGTGATATAAAAAAAAACACATCGCTTCAATGATTTGACCATCACAACATTTGAACATCACAACATTTGACCATCACAACATTTGACCATCACAAAATTTGACCATCACAACATTTGACCATCACTCCAAACACATCATAGCCATCAGTTCGATTTCTCAAACGAGATGAACTTAACTCCGGAATATTGGCCTCACTCCAAGCTCATGTGCTACCGACTCAATCAATCTACCCGCCTTTTTTCAACTATGTCGGGGCCAGCTTCCGAATGCAGCTGAATACCAGTTTTTTCTGTGCTACCGACTGCCAACCATTTATCTATCAGTAAGTATCTACGAGTAACTTCGTGATACTTGAAAAAGGTGAGCAAATAACATCTATTTATAATGTCTATTACACACAACAATACAAAACCCAGTAACTTGATAGTGGGGGCCAGATCTGGAGTCGCTCCATGTAAATATAAAAACTGGTAATCAGCTACATCGGGTCAGACTGTAAGCCGACCCCAACACAGTTGGCAAAAGGCAGGCAGATGATGATGATACAACATTACAAATACTTATACAACATGTCCCAAAATTCATGCACAACCTCTTAGGGGTCATTGTACTCATCATTATGAACAACTTTTACTATAGGACCTAATCTGATATCGCGAAAATAAAATCAGCTGTTTAAGATTCAAGCAGACGGCTTCCCAGCTGAAGCACTCGGACGTGGTGGGCGCGCGTTTTGGGGGACTGTCTTATGCAATAAGATAATATAATAATATAACGTTCAAAAAGTGCTGATTCTCAGCCAAATTTGAATAAATGAGTTTTGATTTTGTGTCTGTTACTACCGCACCCATATAATTGTAGGAGGCGGAACGCGTGAGGGTGAGGCAGAGTTCGCGCCCTCACGCCCTAAGTCGTCGCAGGAGACTCCCCGGGCGTCGGGAGTCGCAAGCTGATTTCTGACCACCGTAGGCGCGGGCCTGCGGACGGTGAGCGATGGGTAGCTCGCCGTCCAACAAGGACCAGGCCCGGGTCGACGGCGCGTTGTGTTTCACACCCGCCTCAAAGAGATGTCAGCACCAACTGACGGGGTCCGTTAGGGCCAATGCCTGCCAGGGTTGCGAGTTTGTCCGAAAAGGATATCGTGGCCACGTGGTGAACACGGGTGGGTTTTAGTCAGTAAAAGTCTGACACGACCTCCCGCCCAGCTCAGAGCGGGGGAAGTTATTTGATAATTTCCCACCCAAAAAAAAAACCTTTTCATATCTTTGTGTCTGTAACTACCGCACCCATATAAATCAAAGCGAAACACAGCAAGTTACTTGGCGGCAAAAATAGGAAAGACGGAGCTGAGTACTATTTCTGCTAAGTTTCTTAGAAAGAAAAGTTAAATCGCAGGAGTGCTAGCCACGCCGCGGCCGCACTGCCCTTGGAAATACCTTAGGCCTTGACTTTTACAAACTGCGTAGAAGGCGAAACAGTTAACTGTAGACAATGACATGCTATTTCGCTTCCAGGTTGCTTGCCGGTTATTATAGCTGACTGTTATTATGCTTTCGACGCTTGTTATGCTGTTTTGTTTAGCAAGGATTTAACTCATATTTATGAGGTTTATGAACGCTACAGAGCGCTGGCTTTCTTCGGGTATGTAGGTATGAGATCACACTAGAAAACTAAAACTGCTGGAAAATGTAATTTCCCGTCTTTTAGTTTTAAAACAATATCATTTTACAACTTTTTATTAAACGGATAGGTAATCATAATCATAATCAATCATAATAATTATAATCATTTATTAATTTGCGAATATGGGTACCATGTGGTGCCGGACGTAAAGAATAGCACTAACCCATTTCTTTTCTTCACATGGGTGTCGTAAAAGGCGACTAAGGGACTAATTACTAGAGAATGGGCAGCAGCGTCCTCAATGCATTTTAACACCGTACTACGATCGCCAACCCACCTGCCAAGCGTGGCGATTATGGCAAACCCCCCCTTTGGGGAGGTCTATGTCCAGCAGTGGACGTCTTTCGGCTGAAATGATTCTGATGAATGATGATGAATATGGGTACAAAAAAAAAGGTCTTAAACAAACAAAAGTTTCCATTAGCCATATCCTACCGTAAGGCATGCAAATTTACACACATTATATAATATGTTTATCCTGTAAATATTCAGTGACAGAGTACTCGTAATACGCTTTTTTTAGTAACAGTGTTTTGATATCGTTTTTAAATATACTTATATCACTTATCTCCAGGAATGAGTTTGGTAAATGGTTATAAAAGCGTAGCCATACATAATATTTATACTTTTATTTGACAAAGCTTTTTTATTAAAAGGTAATAATCAGCCTATAATGTTCCCACTGCTGGGACACAGGCCTCCTCTCGTCGAGAGGGTAAACATATATTGAAATAGTATATTTTGCTATGTAACTTATTAAAGAGGTTTGTATTTTTTCTTACGAACATTAACCCTCTAATTTATATAAACATGGTAACGTAAGAACATTAAATTAACTTATTTCTAGGTCCATGCTGAAAGCTCTTTTCATGCATAAATTATAATGTTAACAGTAAAAGTTCTCGTGCTGTTTAGATATCTGCTTCAAATGACAGCGTAGGAGTGGGTCTATGTAGGTACAGTAACAATCTATTTTAAGGTATAGTTCAGTTCTGGAGTTTGTTTAACCTCTAACTATTACAGGAGTAACGAAAACAATTTAGCTGGGAAATTGCTAGCTAGCATGTCGCCTTTACATTTTCTTTGATTTATTAGAGCAATCGTCACAAAATATTCTTTTAGATTTATTTGATTTTACAAACGCTTACTTACCATGGATCTGGTATTTTCTATGGTAAAGGTCTTTAATTTCATCCTTTAGTACGAAGGTAACCCGAAACTGAACTTGTTTACAGAAAATAGGTTTCAGCAAGAGGCTTAAAGTAAAAGTAAAATAAAATTCTAAACATACATTTCAGGAATTGAGGATTTCAGTAGTTGGCGCTACCGTCGTCCGCAGCTCTATCTGATTATAATTTTCCGGGAAGAAAAGTCCAGGGCCCCAAGTCTGCTATTTTTATAAATTCAGTCATTCCAACACGATCTCATTGTCATTTTGCTAAAAGTTCGTAATCTGCTAAATTCATAATGGTCGATCATTGGTCGGCCAATGTTCTCGTAATAGAATTGTGTTACTTTTAATGGCATTGTCGTCTTGCCATTATTATAAAACCCATTAGTAGAAATGTCATTAATTTGTCATTATGTACGAGATTACCAATAAATGCAATTTCTTTCAATGTAGTGTCAGTGGCCGACCATTGGAAAGTCATAATGACGCCATTACAGTAGTAGATTACCAAACTTGTCAAAATCAACAATTATGAAATCAATGATCGACCATTCTGACACTATTGTAATAGCAGACTTGAGGCCCAGGTCGTTGTAATTATTGCGACGCAAACGAACAAACTCATTGTAGAATAGTTTGCCAAGATATGAATGGATATAATACATTGAGTCAAACATTATATCTATACTTATACTATATAAATATAATTACTATATAAGTACTTACTAATAATAAAGCTGAAGAGTTTGTTTGTTTTTAGGGTTCCGTAGACAACAAGGAACACTTATAGTTTCGCCATGTCCGTCTGTCTGTGTGTCTGTCCGCGGCTTAGCTCAGTCTCAGTATGAAGGGAGGAAAATTACCGGGGTATGACGCTCTCAGCGTGGAAAACCTCAAGCATGCTGGTTTCCACCTTCCTAGAGTACTTGCAATGGTATGTAATTTGTGCATAAATCACTGACATCTACCCCCTGCCCTGATGAAGACTCAGTTGGTACCGATTGCCAAGAGTAAAACTAGGGATGTGTATAAAAAATCGAACTATAGACCCATTTCGCTAGCCACGATTGTAGCCCTTCGCTGCTATTTGACAGTGTGCTTAACTCATATTTGAACAAGCATGTTAAGTTCGCATGTGGCGATGTTGATGCCGCTACAGTATAATATCACAATGTGGTTAAGGCTAAGAATATCAGTCTCAGCGGAAAGCCAGGACGAAAGCCGAACTGAGCGTCATGTGCTCAGTTCGGCTTCGTGCGAACTTCGCGTCACACTGACGTCACGCAAAATCCTGCATCGCGCAAGCAGAGTTTACCGCGCAACTAGCATATATACAACATCCAGACATCAACCATCAGGAAGTTGCCCACCAGATACGACACCCGTCTGGTCAGAGGATTCTACCTTTTTTATAGAGTATGAGTGAACTTTACACCCTGTTGCTCATGCCTCTTAAACACTGACAGACAGACCCCAGTTTATGCTTGCTTTCTAGACCCCTCGAAAGCATTTGATCTAGTGCCTTATGATATGTCAAAGTCAAAGTCAAATTGTTTATTTCAAATAGGCACATAAAAGGCACTTTTGAACGTCAATATTTACAAAAAACTAGAATTGATTCTAGTCACCCCTTCCAAAAGGTAGTTTCGTATGGAGAAGAATGGGCAAGAAACTCCACCGGTACTCTTTTAAAATCTAGTACAATATTTTTATAGGTACATTAATTATACAGGGTTACAGGGAAAGTCGTACTGAATATTAAAGGATGTTATTATTCAGGTCATTTCCGATGAATTTCATTCTGAAATAAAATGTCCGAAACTTAACCGTTATGGAGATATTAAATTTTAAAGATTATTTTTAAAAATCCTTTATTTTTTGGCTTTTAGTCGTTTTCTTTGGGATTAGAGCTCCTAGAGTCGGTTTTTTTTATGTATCTAGTTAGAGGACATGTCCATTAATAAAAATGATCAACAGAAACTGAACCTACTATACTTTTTCGGCGTGGTTTAATAATATACCTAATATTAAACCACGCCGAAAAAGTGGTAAAATCAATCATGAAAGATTTTTTTTTGTAGGGTACCTCCCTTTTACGTAAAGTGGGGATGATATTTTTTTTCTCGTCTATCTCATGGTGTGGGCCTGTGAAAAATATTGCGGGTCTGACCGAGCAATTTTTTGATTCAAGGATCCGTTTGCGTAATATTAAGCTTTAAAATGCAAATTTTTGTTAGAGTCAAGCGCCAAGCTAAACTACACTTGCAGTTGGAGATTTGACAGTGAGGTACCTTTACCGATGTATGGGTGAACAAGTTTTTCAAATACAAAGTTTGTTTTTGGGATAAATGCATCCCAACTACGGATCCCTTCATTGTGCGTGGTCCGACACGCACTTGGCCGGTTTTTAGGGTTCCGTACCTCAAAAGAAAAATACGGAACCCTTATAGGATCACTCGTGTGTCTGTCTGTCTATCTGTCTGTCGGTCTGTCACAGCCGATTTGCTCTGAATCTACAGGACCGATTAAGTTGAAATTTGGTACACATACGGACTTCTGTGACCCAAACACGGACGTGTAACTGTACTGTACCGTGCGACACATCAAATGAAAGGGCTTGTTGTAAGGATTTCAGATATATTATGTTTTTTATCATTTTAAAATAAATACTGTTAAAATTAGTAACGAAAATAGATGAAAATTTACCATTTCCCCCCCCCCCCTATCTCCGAAACTACTGAGCCTAAAATTTTGAAAAAAATACTGAAAATAGCTATTTACTTAAAGATTACAGGAAACCCTATAAGAAGTCTATGATCTTAAAATAACATGGTAAATCTCTCAATATTGTGCGTACAAACTTAAATTTCCAGTTGGAATGTATGAGGGAACAAGTTTTTCAACTGCAATGTTAAGTTTGTTTGTAGGATAATTAATCCCGACTACGGAACCATTCATTGTGCGTGGTCCGACACGCACTTGACTGATTTTTTTGTTTGGAGGCGCTAATCTCTGGAACTTCCAGCCGGATTTGATTATTTTTTTCAATTGGATAGCCCTATTTTTGAGAAAGGTATTTAACATAACGCTACTACCCTACCCTTAGGAACCTAGCAAAACGAAAAAAGTCGCAAACATCGCTAAGCGAAAACAAAGTAGGTAATAGCGCGGGCGGGCGATGCGATGCGACGCGGTGGGAGGGGGAACAAACACGCGGATGAAGTGGCGGGCAGGAGCTAGTCAATGATATAATATGTATCCTTTTGTGTGTGTGTATGTGTATTGTAGACTTAAATTATCTATGTTCTTTCATTAATTAGGGAAGGCGTAGACAAGACTTGTGACTAAATTATATTTGTTAAACTTTCTAGTCTTATATCTGTAATTTTTCTGGTGTATAAAATAAAGAGTAAGTATTCTATTCTAGTCGGTCACACACACATTATTTTTTGTTTGAGTATCCTTTGAGCTATGTTCTAAAAATTGTTGTTAATTTAATTAGATGTTTTCACGGGCAAGTACCTCGGAGGTTGGGTCATAAGGATGCGACCTCTGTAGAAGGTGGAGGTCTTAAATGTAGCGTCAATACGTGAACAAATGTAACATTGAAAAATACTTAAAATTAGAGTGACAAATTAATGTAGTAACATGTTTGGGTTTTATTTTTAGTTACACAATTTCTTTCATGTATGTTCCAAAGCCAGAAAACGACATTACGAGAAGCTAATCGTGTAATTAGTTTTCATAAAAAAAAACAACGATTGAACTAATTTTGTTGATGTTGGCAAAATAGTGCCCGATCCGCCTTAAAATCAAATTTAAGGGCCCGTAGCATGCGTAGTTCATACAAACGTATACCAGACTAATTTGTAAAAATAAAAATAAATAAATAAATAACCTCCTCTTTTTGGAAGTCGGTTAAAAAAAGAGTTATTACCCATACGCATCCCATACGTAAGTTCCTAGTTTTTTTAATAAATAAACATATTGTTAAGGTTGTGTGTATTTATTTCGATTGGGTTACAGAATATCTATGTTCCCAAATATATATTTTGATAGGACAATGATATAAAGACGAGATATGAGGAATTTAAAATATCTATAGAAAACTTATTTTTCTCATAACTCAGTGTCCATTCAAAATACTTATATATTTGGGAACCTTGATATTCTGTATTTCAATCGGAATAAAGACGCACTACCTTAAGAATATGTTTGATTTAAAAATGATTTTGGTATTACGTTTGTATGAACTACGCGGCCTCATAAAGGTTAGTAAATTGCATAGGTAGAGGTGGAAATTCCAGGGCGGTAAAACGTTTGCCATAATAATATAGAGCTGAATTCCGTGCCTGTAACAGGTAATTCACGTGTAAGTACGAGTGAAGTGGACTGTATATTTGGGTGTTTTGGAATAAAAGATTATTCCGGGTCCTTCGCCTTTATTAATACTTGATTTACTTGATACACTTTATATTACTTTATAGTACTTGTTCACGTTTTGCTCTGTTGAGAGCTGGAGATCGACTGTGTACTACGCTCAAATGGCGCGCCTTATAAACAGCCCGTTGTGACTTTAATGGGAGCCATGATTTCTAACTGTTACAAAAGAATCAAATCCGTTATGACCGGATCTTTGACTCAACCCATCTCACTTATTCTACGGTCAATGTTGACCGTAGAATAAGTGAGATGTATAAGTATAAGGCGGCCCATTTATGGCTTAATCCCATTACATACAAATATCTAACTTATTCTTATAGGGGGAAAAGTTTCTAGAACATTAAGTGTTCAAAACACGACTGGGTGCAAATCCCTTATACATTTATCCCTATATCTTCGGAACCCATGGTCCGATTCTCTTTATTTTAACGGAGATGTTACTTCTAGACATTATGCTACCTTCTTAAACAAATTTGGAGACAATATCTCACCAGGCAAAAAAGTGAGTTTTCAAACTACGTAATATTTTCTTAAATAAAAATGTTTACAAATGACTCTTTTTTGGTCTCAAAGTTTTCCTACGTAACTATACAACAAGAAACTAAGCTATCTATACACATTATACCTTAAAACTAGCCAAAGTTACACACGTTTTAGCGTCTCGCCCACGGCGATCCGTGCGCTACTTGTGCCCATGTGCAAAAATAGGGTCTCCTACTTTGAATTTATACATTTCGATTTTACAGGCTCGGCGTTCGTAACAACGAGTATATGCGTTACGTCACACAGACGAGGTTGCATAATTTCTTCTACTTACTTGTGAGTACTGTTGTTGACATCGCGAGGACGAAACTGTTTGTTCATTCATAATATGAATTTAGGCTGAAATAAGAATTTTCTTGCCAGCCATTTGAGATGTCAGTAGACCAGGTAAATAATGATAATTGAATGTAGAGTCATTTATCTATCTGTAAAATACACTTGAGAACATGACGTTTAGTGGTTTATTTATAAAAAAATACTATATAGGAATTCTGACCAAACCAAATTGAACCAAATTGGTACTAGATGTAAATATTTACATCTAGTACCAATTTGGTTCACCAATATACTGTCATGTATTTATTAATCTACATAATTTTATTGCGAACACATAAACTACAGCCACTATAAATAAGTACAAATCAGCTATTGTCACACTTTCCAATCATTTAATCAGTCATCGATAAGATTTTGATTTTTTAATACCCCTTTTCACCCTCACTGAAAATCCTACCTTAACCTTTATAACACAAAATTCATTATCGAACAACAAGATCACCAAACATTCCCCATTGAATATTACACTGTAATTTGTAGAGATAAGGTTGAATTTTGTCAATCAACGCTTTTAATAACATAGGGGGTGAATAATTCTCGTAGTATAGTGATTACGTGTGCCGCACGCGCCACCCCCCGTGAGATCGGCGCGCGCGCTCGTTCCCACGTCATTGACGTCATTGCGGGGAAAATTGATATTTTCCACCGCGCTAATGTAAATATTGTCAAATGGACTTTTATTGTGTGTTATTGTTATACAAAGGAGCGGATTGTTTTTTGGTCTTGATTGAGGGAACTCAATATTAAGTTTGCAGGTTGCTATGTCCACGGCTTACTCCCAAAAACCATCCCTTAGTAGACATTTTGCTTAAATTGCCCACCAGGCAGTAAAAAAAACGGATTGAAAAAGTAAAAAACTAGGAACTTACGTATGGGATGCGTATGGGTAATAATAACTCTTTTTTAACCGACTTCTAAAAAGAGGAGGTTATTTATGTTTGTCTGTACTTATATATTTTTTTTTAATGTATGTTCACCGATTTCTCCGTCAATTGAGGACCGATTTTGTTGGGGAGGTTTGCAGAGATAAAACACAGGAAATACTGTAAAGCATATAATAGGTGTAAAGGTACTCAGAACAATATGTAACAATGGAATCTCGTACAAAACCATATGTCAACTATTAGCTAGATAGCTTTCTATCTAGCCAGTCTAAGTATTTACATGAAGGTGATATATCTTCAACAGATTTGAATTAAAAACTTTTTACAAATAGGTAATAAAATACAGATCCAAAGACACCGATTTCTAAAGTTAAGCTATTTTTCACTTTGTAGCGTGTTTTTGGAAGTCGGATATTTTTTTTGTAAAAAAAGTTTTTAATTTTTCACTTTCGGCAGATACTTAGGTACACGTTCAATAATTAAATCAAACATAAGTATTGAATTTGAGTTTTCTGCAAGCCCTTATCTAATAAATCCGTTTAACAATTTAATTTAATAACTCAAATAAAAAGATTCCATATAATTCGCAATTTTTACTTTCTGAAATCTGAAATGGAATAAATAAATCCAGGACAAGGGCATTCAATACAGTCGTTCAATAAAACTTGACCTAAAAAGCATAATTTAATTATGGAGATTGAATAGATTAATACTAACTGTATCGACTGAGTTATACAGACAATTAATTATGCTAGGCTGTCTGAATCTGATCACTGTCTCGTGTTTCCAATTATTGTTGAAAGTGTCAGTGGGTCTGAGACAGTGTTTACAAAGAAACAAATAGAGTGCTTTAATTGTTTCGTATGAAACGATACGATTACGATACGAAACTTTTAAACTATATCTAGCTTCTAGCTAATAGTGATTTCTTTAACAAATAAATATTTTGGGATGGCACGGAAACCTCAGAGAGGAAATAGGGTAGAGTCTCCCTACAGGATCTAAACTGCATCGGCAATTCCACTGGTAACGACAGGTCAAAGTGTGTTCTATTATCAGTTTTTCTTTTGCTGGAAAACTTAAAATTAAATTATCCATTCCGAAGTCACAATATCATGTTCAATCAATCAAAATATTTTATTTCACATAAACCTACATAGGCACTTATGACGTCAGAAGCTAGGTGCACGGTTCCAATTGGTTGTTTCCTATGGAGAAGAACCGGCAAGAAAATCCACTGTTATCCAGTAGCATCACGATCGCTCGATCTTGCTGTATCATAGTACTATTAGCAGCTTCCAAAATTCCAAATACATAATCCATTTCACATTTTCACATAAAACACACTATACAAGCATACACACGGATCGCCTTTATGAAAGCTGTGTAAGTGATGGGGTGGTCCGTTATCGGTGGCCCGCAGTATTTGCTAACTCCTGACGGTAGGTTCTGCGTAACTGCGATTCATCTGTTGAATTTAATGCGAATTTCATGGTGACTGGACATAATGGTTCATGTTGGACATGCAGACAACTTTCGGTATCATGGATACTTAAAAGTTTTATATGGGCTTATAATTAAATAGACTTCGAGTACTTTGCAATGGTCATGCCATTGCAAAGTACGCGAAGTATAAAGCCACTAAAAACAGACAACTTATAAGTACAAGTGTCATATATCCAAATAGTAGTTTTTTAATGGCGAAAATGTGATTAGATGTAATGATGCTTCTCGCTTATACAATTCTCTCAACAAATTTCTCACCATATACCCTATGAAATACCGCGATTGTAAAAAGACACTCACTGAATGGTTGAAGAGCAAGAGTTACGAAGAAATCGAGGCTATGTTCCATACAGTCACATAATTCCCAAAATACATAATTATAATCTATAGATACAATTTGTCACTGACTAAAACAAAAAGTACACCTTCCACACCAACATTCACACCCCTACACCACACATACACCGCCACCTCACACATACTCACCCCACACACATAACACTGTGCGCATTCCTTCCTTTATTTTTTGGTTTTTATTTTTCTATTATGTTTGTATTGTTAAAAACCTTTGGCATGCTTTCAAAATGATCTATTGTGTAATCTCTCACACATTTGTATAGTCAACGTAAACTGGAACAGCGGAACCACCTAATACAAGCAAATTTTTGCTTAAAAAGTGACTGCAAACAAAGCAATGTAATTTACATATGTTGATGAAATAAACATTTTTTTTTTAAATTACCTTTTCACATTACAACCAGTTGGTTCCAGTTGGGTTGGGCGGCATTTGGAAAACTGCGTCAAGTCTTCTCGTCGCCTATCCCGCAATGTTTGAAGACTAAGGTCTTTTAACCAGTGCGTTCTGCCCGTCATGACATACGGTGCCGAAACGTGGACACTGACAGTCGGGCTGGTCCACACATTCAAGGTCGCCCAGCGCGCTATGGAGCGGGCTATGCTTGGAGTCTCTTTGAAGGATAAAATCAGGAATGAAATTATCCGGAAAAGAACCGGAGTTACCGACATAGCTTGCAGAGTAAGCAAACTGAAGTGGCAGTGGGCTGGCCATGTTTGTCGAAGGACCGATGGCCGATGGAGCAGACGAGTCCTGGAGTGGAGACCGCGTATCGGCAAGCGTGGTATGGGATGCCCCCCAGCTAGATGGACCGACGACCTTAAGAAGATGGCTGGGTCAGACTGGATGCGGAAGGCGGAGGACAGGGTGTTGTGGCGCAGCCTGGGAGAGGCCTATGTCCAGCAGTGGACTGCGATAGGCTGAGTTGATTGAGTTGATTACAACCAGTAAGTCTCGTTTGCACTAAATCGGCATCACACTAACTTGGAATTTTGTAACCCTTTTCTGTTATACTTAGTTACTTACGGACTATTCTATTCGAGTGCAAATTAAGTTCCTATACCTAGGTATTGCCGTGAAGCATTCTAACTAAGGTTTTCATCATCTAAATGGTGAAAAACTATATCACACCAAATACGTCACTCATAAAAATCCACTCAGCATAATATCTACACTTGTCCCCCCTGTATAAAACCGCGTGTGTCCACGTGACAGACAGGGCTGTGTCTCTATATAGTCGTTCATCTCTACGCCCCTCCGCGCGTCTAGGCCTACGCTACGCACCAAATGTCCATCGATCCTCTGTGATTAGTGAAATAGACATATTTTATATGAAACCATAACCTATGAACTACGGACTTGTAAAGTAATTCGAGGAAAATTTTGCTCTAAAATGTAAGGAAGAATCAGTGTTGTTTTTTTTTACTATACCCAATCAAGAGAAAATATTTTTCGCGATGGGATAACTATGCAAGAAGCAAACTTTTGTACTTCCTCTATGTTATGTATACCGAGGCAGAAAAGCTTTTAGTATAACGACTATAAACTGTGGTAGGCTTGTTGTTTTAGGGCCGGAGTTAACATTAAAGGAACAAAATATATTCAAAGTTAAAAAAATATTCCGACGAATTGAGAGCCTCCTCCTTATTTATTCAGTTAAAAGAGCTAATTGGATGAAGCCTATTTGCATAAACAGTAGGTACATAATAATAATAACCTCATTATTTAAACAAGCAAAAACTTTTTATAAAAAAAAATAACAGACTTCCAAAAAACACTACAAAGTGAAAAATAACTTTAATTTCGGAAGTCGGTGTCTTTGGATCTGTATTTTAGTTTCTTACCACCACTTTCTTGGAAGTCGGTTATTTTTTTTATAATAAGTTTATTATTTATCTCTTTTTAGTGGGTCAGTTTTTTATTTATTTAAGTTACAAAAGCCTAATGTCAACTGCTCATCACCTTTTACAAAATATTGCTTTTCCCGATGCTGGGACGTTAATTGTTGAGGAGTTCTCCTTATACGAGGAGAACTCCACAACCATATTAGATTACCTATTATAATCGAATAGCAACCGTTAAATACTTATTATTATGTTGTTCCGGTGGCCATCTGTGGTCTCCATCAACCAAATGGTGATTTCCGAGAGTAAATGCACGAGTTACTATAAAAAATACCCAAATCACTACAGGTTTGCCTGTAAAATTTGAGGGTTTCCCTCGATTTCCATGGGATCCCCTCATCAGATTCTAATTTGGTGGCAATGGGACTACCTCGAGAGCAGGGAGCATACTCTTCCTAAAAAAAAAGGGGTTTTCAAAATCGGTCCATCATTGACGGAGAAATCGGTGAACAAGAACAAAAAAAAAAAACAAACTTACAGCCGAACATACAGGGTTATTGGTAAAACACCAATAACCTCTTAAAGGGTCTTTGTACTCATCAGCAAACACGAAATCGCGAAAAAAAATCAGCAGTTCCCTACTACACATTTTAACGAAATATGCGAACATAAATGTAGGGAACAGCTGATGTTTTTTTCGTGATTTCAGTTTTGGTCCCTTATTAAAAGTTGTTCATAATGCAGAGAACAATGACCCCTTAAGAGATTATTGTTGTTTTACCAATAACCCTCTCCCCCTCCCCCCTGTATAACCTCCTCCTTTTTGGAAGTTGGTTGAAAATAAAATTTCTATCAAAGTTTAATGTTAAATTCTTACTTAATCTGAAATTCAAACTCGTGTGGTGTCGCATCGCTTGGTCTGAATAGTGTCTTTTATCTTTGGTTCAGAGCCTTTTGGTGTCACCTTTTGTGTTCGTAAAGCGAGTAGGTAAAGGCTTCCTGAAAGCCTCCTAAGGCAATAAGCTTCTAGATACCTACCTATCTACGTATCTACGAGTACCTAAATGGATGTTGTTGACGAAAACAGAAATAATGAGGGAAGTTTTCTTGGTTTGTGTCGTTACCCTCAAGGTAGCTGTATTATACTCGAAAATATGCTTAAGTAACGATTTGAATACCTGCTGTAGGTTTCATGGACAATAAAGCTACTTCGTATTGTAAGTTTGTGAAATGAATTTATGTTTTTATCTTGTTACTATAGATGAAAAAACGAGTTTCCGACCAACTGTTAACGCAAATAAACTATTTTTATGAGCAAAATAATTTACTCTTAATAACTTACTTTTACTATAATAATAGTAGTTGAGTAAGTCATCATCATCATTCATCATTTCAGCCGAAAGACGTCTGCTGGACATAGGCCTCCCCCAAGCACCGCCACTTCGACCGGTTCTGTGCTTCCCGCATCCAGCGGATACCTGCAACAGTGTTGCTGGTAGGACTAGCGGACAGTGTTGCTAGTCAACAATAGTTGCCAAATATTGAAATAGATAAACGACTAGCGACCTGACAAAACATCGAGATTTGTTTATTATATACGAGGTATGTTCAATAGCAAACCTTCCGGAATAAATTCCCTAAATTGTGGTGAAAACCTCATCCAAATCTGTCACGTAGTTTAGAATAACAACGCGGTCACACAGACAGACACGGAAAGCGACTTTAACTTATAATAAGTATAGATATCGAAGATACAGACAGTATGTCAAAGTTCAAGGAAAGGTTTGCAGATCGTAAATAGATACGAACCCCTGGATACGGGGAAGTAACGATTTGTGTATACAATGACTTGACGGATTTTGGAAAGAAATCTCTTTTAATAAAAGAGTTCCGTGACTGCCAGACCGACAACGCGTGGATTAATGCGCGTGATTTATGTTCTTCGCGTCCATTACAACAATGCATTCAGGATGCTGCTGGGGCTGCCACGCTTCTGCAGTGCGTCGGGAATGTTTGCTGATGCGCACACTGATGGCTTCGCAGCGATCAGACGTAATCGTGCCGCGTCGCTGCTGCAGAGGGTCCGGGGCAGCCCGAACAGTCTCCTGAGTGTCATTGCGGAAAAATTTGATTACCCGCTCGTCCGTTATTTGTCCAACCTGCATGTTTACTAACATAGTTGTTAAGATTAATGTTTACTAACAAATTATGGTTGTTTCTGAAATAAAATGTTTATTATTATTATTAAACCACTGAAGACAGAAATGTAAAAACAAAGATACTGATTAGGTATGTATGATCGAGACAAAATAAAATACAAAACGGTTTTATCGTAATCAGCGATTCCTGCCAGATATCGGGAAGCAATTTTTGAAACTCAACCGCTTAGCGAAAAAGGGGTGCTGAGTTGGGTTCGTCTGTAGAGGAAGACGCGGGAAACATTGTATGTACTTTACTCGTACTATACTAATCTTAGTTGCTTGTCATGCTGAGTATGTTATAGGACCTCATCGATTGATGGAAGTTGGTAGCTTATTATAACCTACACTGGGTGGTCATCCATCATAGCTTCGATGATAGCGTGGCCTTTAATCTTAATACATTAGCTTTACCTAGGTATATTTTAATTTATGTGTGGACCATCAATGACGATTGGTAGACACGACTCACGAAGTCACGACATATTAAAAACTTAAATGTTTTTTTACTTTAAATACAGATTTTCACTGGTTCTGGTTGTAATAGCTGTCTATTACACAAGAGGGATTATGACCACAGGACTGGTACTATAGCTTTGGGTTATTCGGGTTGAAAAAATATGTATATTATATAACATAAATCATTCATTCGCTATAATGTATGAGATGAGATGGTTTTTTTTTGGGTGGACTGTGAGCAAATTCTATAATCCAATTGCAATATTTACTTAAAAGTCGATAAAAAAAAAAAAAAACTTTAATACGGACCTTGATCCATATAATGTTAGTAATACACAAAACTTATGCTTATGCTATGTTAGTAACAAATACAACTCAAATATTTAATTCAAATACCTGTTGCACTCACTTGACGCACCGGGTACATGCACATGTACATGCACCCAATGCGCCATAATGGTGCAACACGGCTTATCACTGATGACCTCCAGAATGTCGTTGACGCTCCCACGCACTCTGCGCATCATGGACGCAATCCTTTTTCGCAGGATGGTACTGAAACCATCAGTATGTGCTTCGGCAAACATTCCTGATGCACTGACTGAAGTAACGTGGAAGCCCCAACAACATTCTGAAGGCATTATTATATTGAACTCTGAGGGCGTTATATGCCCTTTGGGTATATCGAACCCATAGAGTGCACTTGTACAAGGATTGGCAAAACGCCTTAAAAAGAGTTATTTTTGTTTCTGGTGTACAACGAGCAAACCTGCGGGCCAACATATTGCATCGGACAGCCAACGCACTCCGTTTGTTGTTGGAAAGAACTTTAATAAAAAAAAAAATTGTAGAACGTTTCCACTCGAATCCATTCCAATCCAAATATTGAAAAATAATATCTTTGTCAAATAATTATCTATTCACACGCCAGCCGGTTGTTTCACCCCCGCATTCATCAATTTTAAAAGCTTTATTTCCGAATGTCGATAAAAGTTTACCATCCCGACAACTCAAGAGCTTTTTAGGTCACACAAGAAACTTATAGAAGAAAATTGTCTTTTTGGTACTTACTTTATTATTTATAAAAGAAATATCGATATGAGAAAGTACCCCTAATGTTTACGAGTATTTATGATTTTATTCTTTCTTATTTATGATTTTACGTCGTAATCGAGGTCTCAAAAAGCAATATAAAAGATATAATTACAGTACCTACAAATACAATTTTTACAGTAACCTACCTACAAATCAAATTTACTATCAAAAATATTCTTGTAAGACGTTACGTATTCTGTGAAGGTTTTCAATCGAGATAAATGAAATTAGCTTCACATCCAAAGTTTCCAGAAAATTACAATTTCAGACAACTAACTGTCAGAGATCATCAGAGGATTTCCTAGATTTCCAGAACTCTAAATTGAGTTTAGAGTTCTGGAAATCTAGGAAATCCAATTTCATTCCCTGTGAAAAGGAGGAAAGATGAGGATAGCAGGGAATCCAATTAGGCTGTGCCCGCTAACGCTGCAACCGATTGGAGTAATAGGTACAGCTATAGTTGGTCACAATCCTAAGATAAGATACGATTTTAACACACAGGCGCGTAAGATTAAGACACTCAGGCGCGACTTGTCGCACGACACAAAGGCACCGCTCGTCGCGCGACACGCGGGGCCTTTGTGTCGCGTCGCGTGTCACGCCAGTATGTAGAAGCCTTAAAGGTCAGAAGCGTAGTACTCGCAACTGGCGTGCGTGTATGACCAGTGTATTCACGTAAACGAAACAAAAGAAGTATGTCAGGATCGTAGCAGGTGTTCTGCCTACCCCTATGGGAAAAAGGCGTGAGTTTGTGTGTATGAATATTCCTTATAGTTTTGCTGTCTCCGTTCTAGATCTATATTATATATTATATTATATTAGATCAGGAACGTTCAGGTCAATATGATTGACGACTTGTTTTGATACCGTGAGCCAGACAGATGTTTTGTTTGATAACCATTGTTTTTGGGCCATCTAGAAATGAAATGATAGATAAAAAGGAATGATAGTGAAAGTCACAAGCAGTAATATAAATGTATTGAAGGTAGTGTTCGGCTTTTATGTGTAGATTATACAGGGTTACTGGTAACTCAACGTATTCCTTGCACGACGTCATAGTAGGGTTAAAATGCAACAAATTAAGCCACCAAATGTTCTACCGAAATTCAGTAGTTTTAGAGTTTTTTTAAATAAAGTAATGACAGTAATTACAAAAAATAAAATGTTTAATTAGTGATCTCTGCCAAACTTTTAGGCATTTTGGAACTTTTAATTATTAACAAAGATCTGATACGGCATCAGCTATGATAATAACTTAAATTCCATTATAGTCGCGCCGTAAATCATTTTTAAATTGGATTATTCATAAAACAACTAAAAACCTAATTAACTCAAAAACTACTGAATTTCGGTAGAACATTTGGTGGCTTAATTTGTTGCATTTTAACCCTACTATGACGTCCTGCAAGGAATACGTCGAGTTACCAGTAACCCTGTATATTTATCAGCCGTTGCATAGAGAAACTTAAGTAAGCTTCATTTTTAAACTCCCGATTCCTGTTCGGGTTGATTATAAAATACACTTGCCTCCTCCTTTCAAGTCCAAGTCGCGCCTAATGTGCGAGGCTTGACGTTTTCAAAAGATTGTGTGAGTTATATTAGTGGCGCATTTCGATTCGGTAGCATGTGATCGACTGGTAAGTAAATGATTGGATTTAGGAAATAAGAAAAAGTCGTAGGTGTTTTAATAAGACACTCAATCTGCCCAACTATAGATAATGCAGCTTCCGGTCTTACCGAATGCTGCTAAATACCAGTACTCTACATGGAGCGACTGCCTATATTGACCTTGGTAAGAGTGCTTGCCAGATTTTCGGGCTTCTGACTATCCGTAACGACTACCCACGACTACATACAGAGAGGTCTACGAATAACAGCCGGGACCAACGGCTTAAAGTGCTTTTTGAGGCAAGATAAAGATACATTTATCAATTAGTTCAAACATGTGTAACATGATACATGAATATGCACATACAGATAGATGGAAACAAAATAAAAACATAATTTTACCGGACCAACATGTTTTGCCTCACTAGGCGTACAACATTTTTACATTTTATTAATTAAGTTGGTAATTATAAATTCATTATTAATGACAGTTTCATGTATAAAATTAGAGTCAGTGCAAAATATAGTCAATATTAATTACAGACAAAATAATCGATGTATGATAAAATTAAATCAACAATTAAATTCTAAATTTATCATTAAAAAAACAATAATGTTATAATAGCACTTTTTGAATGTTTTCTTAAAAATAAATTAAAATTCAATTGCTTATTGTCATTCGGAATTTTATATTAAGTCAACCATCTAAGTCAACGCAATAAAAAATATGGCGATCATTCGACATATTTTGTTACGCGCATATACATCAAAATCTAATGGATACTTCCCGTTGACCTAGAATCATGAAATAGACCTTGCATGCAACAGTTTTTCATAGAAGTGCTGTTTTGGCAGAGTGTGCCTGCACCCAAAGTCTATACTTGTCACTCTAAGATGGGTCTCGATCAGGGACCGTACAACCCCGGTTAAGGGGTAACCCATTAAATGGGTTACCTTTATCATGGTGTAACCCATTGAAAGGGTTTTATACTAGAAACCCATTGAAAGGGTTACATGATAACCCATTTCAATGGGTTCTATACCTACTTGAAACCCAGTAACATGAAAAAATCATAATATTATGTTATTTCGATATCCGCCACGCACGCGTAGCATGACCAGTTCTATCTATATTCTACCCAGGGACCATTTTGGTTACCATTTTAGAAAAACCCTATCGAAAACCCTTTCAATGGAAAGGGTTTTCGATAGGGTTTTTCTAAGCAGTTAAGTAATCAAAAACCCATACGGTGTGGGTAATTTTAAATGGCTTAAATTAAGTCGTTCAAAAGGGTTACCCACACCGTATGGGTTTTTATCGAAAACCCTTTCAATGGGTTACCAAAATTTAATTTAAGCCGTTCATAAGAGTTACCCTTATCGTATGGGTTTTTGTTGAAAAACCCTATCAAAAACCCTTTCAATGGGTAACCAAAATGGTCCCTGGTCTCGATATGTAATGGATGGTTACCCATCCACAAACCGACCTTGGCAAGCGTAGCTTAACCATTGATGAACCCGTGCGGCTGTTATCATTAGCCACGAGTCCGCGGTTCAATACGACACGTTGTCAGTCACTCAACAACAGCAGGCTGAGACGGTTTATTTTACAAACCCAGTGTCTTACCACGTGCTTTCCTCCATGAATGAAAGAAATGACGTTCATTTACCAAGCATGTTTTATTGCACGTTGTGTAGACAACTGAAGGGTAAAACTACGTAATGTTTCTGCACGAGGAAAAATGGGCGATTCATGAAATTGCCGTCTGTAACTATGATGCTCACTTATTTTAGACTAACTAAAAGTTGTTTTTTGACGTAAGAGAAAGCGACTGGGTAAGAAAGGCAAGAGTCTTCAAATAGTTTGTGATGCCAGGGCAAAATGGTCCTCTTGTAGGACATTTCACATTATACATATCTACATAATTTGCAGCCACTACCTTAATATTGAGTTGAAGAGGAGGTGGTAGTTTTGTTTAGTAGGTGCCTCTCCTTAAGCAAAAAACATAATTTTTGAATTGTCTGTTTTCATAATAATTTAGCAGAGCTTGTTCTAACGATGCTAATATTTCATTACATGAAAACACTTTATTTAATGGCCATTAGTGTAGTTATATAACACTGCAACGTTATTCTGATACATGTTGCGCTTGCCAACGAACTGACCCCTGACATTTGGCCTCTGACCTCGGTGTAAGGGGTTTGTTATTAAGTTGGCTACTTACTCAAGCTGAGCTCTGGCTTGCTACATGCATAGTGTGTGCATGGCAGATATTTTTTATAACTAAATCTTCCATCTGTATCTATCTATGAAATATAATGAGGTAAAATTATTTGTTGTGGTGAAGGGCGGGTGTTTTGGGGGACTGTTTAATGTGTTTTTTTACGTTCAAAAAGTGCTGATTCTCACCCATTTTGAATAAATTACTTTTGATTTTGTAACAGGAATTATCTTGAAGTTCTTTCTGATCCAATCACAAAAATTCTTTCACTGATTGAAACCTACAACAAATGATAAGTTTTGTACCCACGCAGACGGAAGTCGCGGGGGATTATAAATAGGAACTTATTTAGCGTTAACTTTACAAGGCACCAAAATGAGGAACCTGCTAACAATACGCTCCTGGCCTACAAGTATCACTTTCTGAATCTCAAGAGTCAACAGCTAAACGACAGCCTTGATAGGTGATTGTCAAGGTTCTTGGCTACTTTAGATCATTTGCCAAAACAACTATCGTCGCAATGATCGCTAACATCCCAAAATCTACCGACAACCTATAGGACCAGAGTGCTTACTCAAGAAACCTATATTTTTCCATATTTTTATTGTTTAGTCCATCTGTTTGCATCTATTGAACCCTATCATCTCCGCTGCAGTCCTGTATCTGAATGACCCGGTTACATTGTCCCTCGCTGACGACGTCTGCGCCCACAACCTTATGGAAAAATTTCTCTTAAATAGAGCACTTAGATGAGGCCTGATAACGACTGATAAGGAACTAGGCTTACTTTAGATAATAGTGAATAGCAAATATTTTGTATTAGAAACCTTGGGTGACCCTGATTTTTGAGAATGAGTGATCTGATGTTGTATATTTATCATTTTTAGGGTTTCGTACCTCAAAAGGAACCCTTATAGGTTCACTTCGTTGTCCGTCTGACTGTATGTCCGTCTGTCTGTCAAGACCCTTTTTCTCAGAAACGCTTGGAGGTATCAAGTTGAAATTAATATCAAATACCTACGTAAGTCTACGGTTCCATGAAAATCAAGCTTCAAGTTAACGCAATAAAACAATACGGAGATAATTATAACCGACATATTTTGATATAGAGTACCTCCCGTTGACCTAGAAACATGAAATTTAGCAAAATTGCGATTATAAACTTACATTTGCCGTTGGAAAACTGACTGTTGCGTACCTATATCGATTATGGGAGAACATGTTTTTCAACTAAAACATTAAGTTTGTTTTTGGGATAAATTCATCCCAACTACGGAACCCTTCATTGTGCGTGATCCGACATGCGCTTGACCGGTTTTTTTAATCAAGTCGGTTTTTTCTATTAAAAGTGAGCTTCTTTTGTGTGTCTTAGTCCCTTCCACCTTATATTAATCCGTGGAGCTATCCACGGGGCGGCAGCGTACTTATTTGTCTCTTGTCCTACGTTTCTCCTAAGAGCCGTCACGTGCGCCGGCCACCCGCCATCCCACTGCGGGTCGGTTACGGTCCTACTGACATCTGGGACAGTCATCGACTTTTATTGTAAGTAGTTAGGGTTGCTTGCAGAAAACTTCAAATACAGCAATTTAAAGTTTTCTAATAGAATAGAATAGAATAGAAACTTTATTATCAGACACATAGTCCATATGTTACAAAACATTACAATAAAAAACACAATACACTTCAAATAAAATAACATGCACGTTAAATAAAATAAACACAAATATACATAAAATTATTTAAGGCATTGGAAAAACAACACACACACACTAATACTTGTTTGTAATGTTTCGTCGACGACTTGTAGAGGAGTACCAACAAACTTGTAGAGGAGTACCAACAAACTTGTAGAGGAGTACCAACAAACTTGTAGAGGAGTACCAACAAACTTGTAGAGGAGTACCAACAAACTTGTAGAGGAGTACCAACAAACTTGTAGAGGAGTACCAACAAACTTGTAGAGGAGTACCAACAAACTTGTAGAGGAGTACCAACAAACTTGTAGAGGAGTACCAACAAACTTGTAGAGGAGTACCAACAAACTTGTAGAGGAGTACCAACAAACTTGTAGAGGAGTACCAACAAACTTGTAGAGGAGTACCAACAAACTTGTAGAGGAGTACCAACAAACTTGTAGAGGAGTACCAACAAACTTGTAGAGGAGTACCAACAAACTTGTAGAGGAGTACCAACAAACTTGTAGAGGAGTACCAACAAACTTGTAGAGGAGTACCAACAAACTTGTAGAGGAGTACCAACAAACTTGTAGAGGAGTACCAACAAACTTACAGACGAAAGAAAATGTTGCGACTTGAAGCAGAAACGCTTCGCTCACTTCAATCGCTCGGTTCAAAGCTGAATTATTATACATATAATTAATAATGATGAATTAATAAAGAACATTTTCATAGATTTAGTAAGTTCTGTAGTTTCTGCCTTCCCCCATTGGAAAAAGGCGTGAGTTTATATACGTATGTAGTAAGAACTATACAGGTCACCTTAAATTAGCTAGCGAGACTGCAGACGTGATGGTATCGATATCTTTATCTTATATAAACACGATAAAATATAAATACAAAGTTTTATTTGGGGGTCAGCGACAGCTGGGAGTGTTGCTACTTGAAGTATGTGTTGAGAAAATCTGTTTTCTTTTGTTTTATCGTGTTTAGGTATCGATACCAATCACGTCTGTGAAGTTTACACAGAAAGAACTGATATTTCAAGTGACTACACTAACTGCGGTCGATGACCGCACAAAAAAAATCATCAAAAAATATTTTTTTGTTTTATCATATTTAATATCGATACCCATGACGTCTGCGGAGTTTCGCTAGCTGATTTAATTTGAGCCGAAAAAGTCAATGATACGAAAGAGAAACACATTCTACTTTACTTATTTCAAATTACCTAGTAACTCACTTAATATGCAATAAAGAAAAAGTCTTTATTGGGACTCGCACAAAATATGACATCCAAAAAGGTAACAAATAATAATACCTACTGTCGCCGCAAACGTTTTAACTAAAGTACTATAGTAAACTAAACCTAACTAAACTTACTAATTCCATACATTACCTGTGGAACATTTTCCTAGAACGCATATTAAAATTAAGTAGCTTGTAGGAATAACACTTATGTATAATTTCGGTATAATAACCTTGTTAAAGGTGAATCTTACATTAAAGTGTAACTATTCCACTGCATTTAATTCGAACTTTTGACCTTTCGCCTTGCCATTTAACCATTGTTATAATTTATTTAAATGTAGGTACCTACAGTACTTATACCCCCTTATTACAAAAAAAGGTTTATCTTCAGACCCAGGTTTAAAACATGGAGCCATTAATTGAATTTCGAACTTTATTCCGACTATGGTAAAGTTCCTAAACACAAAACTGACAACTTAGTACCGAACTAAGTTTTCAGTTTTGTATAAAGAACGGTATTTCAATCACAATTACGTTCATAGTACAAAAACTGGCTCCATGGTTTAAGCCATGTCAAAATATAAATCTTGTTTTGTAATAAGGCGGATAAGGTTTATTCTTCGGGACTAAATTCGGTCGGAACATGTACCAATAAAGACTTTGTGTACGTACCCTAATCCATTATAATGTAAATTTCGTAGATCGGATTAATTAAAACATCATGAAAAATGCTTTATTTCTCTCTGTGTGAAGAGGCCTAGGAAAAATCATAGACTGACACTCAATCAACAAGTATTCGTTATAAAATCAATATTTTTTTATCAGCATTACGTCCGCGTCATACTGATGACTGAAATGATTCGTAGCAGTGACGTAGCGCGTAGCTTCTCTACGAAGCTACGCCGCGTGCCGCGGTGCTACGCCATTCTTCAACGAGTTGTATTAATTTTAGTTTTTCATTCAGTGTAGGTTTAGGGGCCATCCATAAATGACGTCACACAATTTCATGATTTTTGGAGTGCTCCCGTCCTTATAGGTTGTTCATATTTGTGTCACATATTTAGCAAATTGAAAAAATATTTTAAAGATTCTGATTAGAGTTGATGTTTTAGTTTTTTTTTAGTTTTTCTTTTGCTTTATACACACAACTTATGCCTCGCCCTCCCCTTGTCACACGATGTCACACTTTTTTTACTATAATTTATGGGTAGGTAGTATAATTTATAGTTAGTTGGTTTATTTGTTTACGTCTAAGTAATAAATTCAGTTCAGATGAAAAACTTTATTACAGATCAATCTCACGTTTCAAAAGGAACAAATGGTGTTTGTTATTTATCGTTTTCTAGAGTAGGTCAGAAGAATTGGCAGTTCAGTCAATATCAATAAAACTATTGAAGTATGATTAGCCCAATAAATACTTACAATGGACTGTTCTGTTCTGTTGACCCATTTCTTTTAATCGGAGTTTTAGTGAAACTTACCTAATGATTGAAGTATTTTTTCTTATAATATTGTTTTATAACTTGTTTACTGGCAAAAAGTCGATTAACACTCTGTAAAACGACGAGAAAAAAAAAATAAAAAAAAGAATGATCGATACAACATTTCTATTCGCTCATTTTTATACTCTGTCAATCTTAATTATTGAGCTAAATATTTGATTAAAACCAAAACAGTAGTAAAATTATAAAAAATATCATTCTTAGCTTAGCTTAGCTGTTATATAAAATGCTGAAGATTTGATGAAGATCCTTGGAGATAGACGATGGACTCTTCAATAAAGGACAGCAAATTTCCTGCAATTGCTGCAATCGCATGTCTATGTGCATGAAGTGCACGAAGAGAAATGCATGAAGTGGGGTAAATCGCCTGGTCATGATGGGCTTAGGATCGAGCACCTTCAAAATGCTGGTATACATCGGCCGAGAGTGTTGACTATGTTATTAAATTTGTGTTGGGGGCATTCTTACTTACATCAGGAGTTACTGAATACAATTGTTGTACCTATTGTGAAGAATCGGACAGGGGAAATAGCAGACAAAGGTAACTACTGGCCTTTTTTACTTTAAATTCCCTATTTAAATATTTTAATACGCTATCGAATAAAAAAACTGGCCAAGTGCGTGTCAGACTACGCACAATGAAGGGTTCCGTAGTTGGGATGAATTTACCCCTAAAACAAACTTAATATTGTAGTTGAAAAACATGTTCTCCCATACATCGATATACGCCACAGTCATTTTTCCAACTGAAAATGTAAGTTTGTAATCGCAAAAAAATGTTTGTATGTGATAAAAAAAAATCCTTTACTTGTGCTGTGAGACCTTGCTTCATGCCAAATTTCATGATTCTAGGTCAACGGAAAGTACCCTGTAGGTTTGATTTATTTGCGAGTATCGAAATATGTCGCGCACGTTTTTAGGATATATTCATCCTTACTACGGAACCCTTCGTTGTGCGTGGTCCGACACGCACTTGGCCGGTTTTTTTTTTGGAAATCGGTTGAAAACACACATTCACATAACGATGACGATTATATCACACTAATATTTTAAAGGCGAAAGTGTGTGTGTGTTTGTTACTTTTTCATGCACAAACGGCTCGACAAATGTTGATAAAATTTTGTATGGAGGTAGCTGACATCTTGAATTAACATATAGGTTACTTTTTTCCCCGATATTCTTACGGGATCGAGACGCGTGTGAAACCGCGGGGCGCAGCAAGTAATTCCATATGAAGGTAACAGTAAATCCAGTTCAATCTCCAATATATTACTAGACGTCTATGTATATTACAATGAAAAAGAAAGGTTGCAGAGGTACAGTAGATTTTAAATCCCTTTTACGATTTCTTATTTTGCGTATTGACTTTGAGTTACGATGTTAGTGATTAACATTGACTATTGACCCTCATTTATACTTAAAAATGCAAATAATTTTAATTAAACAGAAGAACAAACCTCAACAAATGTGTACCACACATTCAATCTCACTTTTTTTTCTTTTCTCGATAAATAATTCTCGCTATAATTAAAAAGTTTTTTAATTAGTGCTTTGTTCATCACATAAAAAAGCTTTAGTCAAAATTAAACGAGTCTTTAATTATCTGCCTGATAATCACTCACCCAAATAATATCGAGTGCAACCTCTATCTGACCCAAATTCATTGATCATCCTTATAAATAGATAGCATAGAATAAAAACTCTTAATAGAAGCGAATCTCATTTAGTAATAATCTGATGGTCCTCTTATGAGCTGAACAAGGTCATGTCTGGACTTTAAAAGACACGTGTCTGTATGTATAATTATTAAGTACCATTCCAATAATAACCAATGATCTCCTTAGCGAATGTTAATTTTTTAATTTTTATTTATTTAGATTTTTATATATTTTTGTTGTTAAATTAAATGTTAATGTTATAATCTTATTGTTATATTATTTTGAATTAAATTTTTGATATTATTATTGTTTCTCGTGAATCACCAAATTATTGAATAACTTTAATTGTATATTATATAAATCCTTTTTGGCCTTGTATTATTATGTAAAATCATAAAATGCTGCATGTTGTGTTAGCCTGTAAGTGATTGTTGCACTTATAAATGTATCTATTATGTAAAATATTGTTAATTTATTGTGTAAACAATTGTTGGCTAACCTAAATAAATAAATAAGTATGTGTTTAGGTGTACACCCTACTGTGAGTAGAACACACTACTATGTCGTGTCGTGACACAAGCATTAGGTTCATACATTTATTATGGTTAGTTTACTATTTATTTGGGTAAGCCTAAAATTCACTTTCAAGCATTATTGTTCTATGTCCCAGGTAAAGAATCTGATGACCTAGATAGGCTATCGCACACGTACGGTAATTAGCGAGCCGGGAACGAACCTTGGACGTGACGTATCGACGGCGTGGAGGCTTCATTAACTATTGATGCGACCTTTGTTGTAATAAATTTGAGGTTTTCAAGAGATTCTTGTGAGTATAGAAAGGGTTGAGGGTTTTTTCAGTCTTGTCTTGATACGGCAAGGCAATTTAATTGTGTGTTATTCAACCAATTTGAAGGTTGAATAACACAAAATTAAATTGCCTTCTCCATTCAACTTGAAACTGTTTCAGAATCGATTTATATTAATTACTAGCTTCTGCCCGCGACTTCGTTCGCGTAAATGTCAGAATTTGTGCGCGGTTAGTGGCAATAGGCTCACCCTATTACATGGGACCTAACCATAACGGGCGAAATTTAATGTGGGTGTACTATAGGTAGGTACACCTCTGCCCAACCCTTCGGGGAATAGAGACGTGATGCTATGTTATTTTTACAAAACATAAATTCATACATAAACTCACGCCTTCTTCCCAGGGGGGTAGGCAGAAACTATAGAACGCCACCTGCTACGCTAATTACAAACTCCTTTTGCTTCGTTTACGTTCATACATCTGATCATATACGCACGCCTGTTCCGAGTACTACGCATCTGACCTTTGAACATCAAAAATTCGCTCACTATTATGTCCTCCTAGGGCGTCGCCTCCCGGCATTTCCACTCACCTCTGCCTTGTAAATACCTTTTTTTAGTCACCTTTCATTCACATTTCTACATCTTCTTTTAAACCGCACCGTTGCCTTGTCACATAATTTTCAGCCTATCAATCATAGTCACGCCACACATGCTTCGCAAGGAACACATTTCCACAAAATTGTTTCTACTTTCATGCTTCTTTTGCCACATCCAACATTCACTTCCATACATAAGCGTGAGTACCAGCACACCATTGTGAACAGCCAGTCGAGCATTTTTGAGCATCGACTGGTTGGTCACAATCGCATGTATATCACAAAACACACACACATTCCTAATGTCACAAAACTGATACACTGACTGATGCATTCTTACAGATTATTCCTGACGAACGACGTTCACTAAAATAATGTAACAGTTGATTCTTCAGAACACATGGTCGATAGGGCCGAAAGTTTCAGGAGTGGCGACGCCATACCAGAAGACGTAGCGTTGGAAGGCCTCCCAAATGGTGGACCGATGACTTTGTGAACGCCGCAGGAATCCGCTGGATTCGGGTAGCACAGAACCGGTCGAAAAGGCGATGCTTGGGAGAGAGGCTTATGTCCCACAGTTCTTTCGGCTGTGTGTGATGTGATAAAACTACAAATTAACTACATATTTTTGGGCTTTTTCCTTTACTTGTGCTGTGAGACTTTGCTTTTTGCCAAATTGTATAATTCTAGGTCAACGGGAAGTACCCTGTAGATTAATTAGGGAACCGTAGACCTACGTATTTGAAATTAATTTCAACTTGATACCTTCACGTATTCCTGAGAAAAGGGTCTTCAGTGACAGACAGACAGACGGACGGACGGGTGGACAACGAAGTGATAATATAGGGTTAATTTTTTTCTTTTGAGATACGAAACCCTAAAAAGTATGTTGGAGTCTCATTTCTCACAATATGTAGGGAAAAAGGCTTTTGCGCTTTCTGACTCTTCTAGTACTCAAACCTCAGTTGGTCTAAAAGAGTTTTTTTTTAAATCCAATCCAATCCACCAATTTTTTTTTAAATGGAAATTGCCTTTTTTTCATGTTGACTTTACATTTTATTTTTATCTATAAACAGATCAAAATGTCTCAAAAAGTTAAGGAGTTCTCCTTAGACTGATTTTATGTAGCTACAACGGTAAAGGTACCCTTACTGCCCCATCGCAAAAATCCAACCTGTTTATGTCATGATGATTGATAGCTTAGCTCCATATACAGGCTGATTTTAAAAACATGCGACAAAATTTAAGGGAGTGTTCTACCCATCAATATGAACAACTTTTACTATGGGACCAACCTTGAAATCGCGAAAAAAAAATCAGCTGTTCCCTACATTTAAGTTCGCTGAACTCGTCAAAATGTAGGGAACAGCTGATAATTTTTTCGCGATTTCTACTTTGGTCCCATAGTAAAAGTTGTTCATATTGATGGGTAGAACACTCCCTTAAATTTTGTCGCATGTTTTGAAAGTCAGCCTGTAGATCTAGCGTGATGATTAAATCTGTAACTATCTGCATAGTTTTAACGATTTGGCTCGTTCTTTTACAATTTACTGCAAACTACAGAGGAATACAAACATAATGCAATATTGCTCATCCCCCATAGCAAGTAGCGTGATAATATATAGCCTACCAACTGACCAGACTTATAGGGAATATCTATGCAAAATTTGAACAGAATCTATCCAGTAGAATTTGCGTGATGCTGGAACATACATTCAGACAAACAGACAAACATTCTAAAATTATATATTTGCGATTGGAATCGATCCCAGACCACGTAGTAAATACTTTTTTTTCAAAAATATTCAATGTACATTTTTGACTTCGCTACGATTTTATTATATCAAACTCAAACCATTTATTTCAATTAAACCAACCCAATTACAGGCACTTTTGAATTGTCTAAGAGTTGGTCAGATAGTCAGAAAGTTGAAGCTATTTGCCCATTCCAAAACGTAGATCTCTATGAAGACCAGGCAAGAAACTCCAACGACACTCTTTTAAATCAAGATATTACAAAATCCTGGGTACATTATTCTTGTCGCTTCTATGTGAGAACAACGTAAAAAAAAAAAAACTAATCAATATATAAGATTAAAAGATTACCAATAAGCCCTGGCAGTTAAAAGATGACCAGTCTCAACTCAAACATGACGCGTGAATCAGCACCATCCAGCTCATTTGTAGGGAACCGAATGATCCACACACGCGCCACCATCAGCGAGACATTTAAGTGAGCATGACATACTCTCAACTGCGAAGCTTTTTTAAGTCAACATAGATCATAACATAATAAACGGCTCCATGGTACACACATTTACAAAATTTAAAAAATGCCTTTAAATTATACAAAACTTTAAGCTGTTTTGTTTTCGTTATTAATTAATAATAATTTTTAAATTTAAATTTCGTTATTAATTAATTAAAAATAATTAATAATTTCGATGATTAATAAAATTTTACTAGCAAAAGGAAAATCATTATTACATATTGAAGTATTCTAACTAAAACTTGATTAAGTACATAAAAATAAACGATAAGATTGTATGTCAGAACATAAAAAAAGGGAGAAGCGTTCTCTATGCATTTTAACAACCATACTGCGATCGTCAATCCGCCTGCCAAGTGTCGCGATTATAGCGAACCCCGTTTAAGGGAGCCCTGTCTTGTACTTTTGACAATCTGAATCGTACTGGTTAATCTAATTTGTTCCTATTTCTAGTGTTAAAATTATGCCTGTCACTAATCTTACTGAAAAGATGTAGGTTTTTTCTAACATACATAATATCTTCATATATATATTGCCAATGTACCGTCATGATGTTATTTTTTTTAAACAGTTCTCTCAGAGATTCGCGTCTGCGGAGGTTGTAGATGGCTCTGATAGCCCTCTTTTGCAGAATATAGATAGAAATAATATCTGCAGCCCATCCCCACAGCAAGATACTGTAAGGCATGAATTTTCCAAACAGCGTAGACGGCTGAACTTAGCCGCACTGCACTTATGCATTTAGTTTTCTTCTCATTTAATACCAAATTATTTACAGTAAACCAATTATGGACCTTAAGCATAGCGTTATTTACGTTGTCAACCTCCTGTGCATGTCTGTTTACTTGAAAAATCTGTGATGTGTCACCAGCAAATAACACCATTTGTGTTCGGTTTTTCAGTAAATGAGGTTAATCATTTATATGTGCTAAAAAGAGGAACAGACCCAATGTTGAGCCCTGCGGTACACTCATTTTGACTATTAAACCCAATAAATTCACATAGTTTATTTGAACTTGCTGCAGACTATCACTCAAATATGATTTTACTAAGTTAAGCGCAAGTTTACCAGTCCGTAATGCTCAAGTTTCAAGAGCAGAGTTTCGTTATTTACGCAATCAAATGCCTTGGAAAGGTCACAAAAGATGCCTATTGCATCTTGTGCCTCTTCCCATGCGTTAAAAATGTGTTTCAATAATGTGACACCAGCGTCAGATGTACAACGTCCTTTGGTGAAACCATACTGTTGCTCGTGTAGGATGTTATTACGATAAAAATGATTAAGCATTTGATATATATATTATATATACCTATATATTTTTTACTTTTTCAAACACATTGCTGAAAACCGATACGGGTATATAATTATTAGTGTCTTTATATGTATATGACTGTATGACTGCTGTCACTGTATTTTAAAAGTGGATAACTTTACTATACTTCATTAAATTATAATTAAAGCTAGATATGGTGCAATTGTCTCAATAATAGATTGACAAACTTTAGTAGACATGCCCCACAGATCTTCGGTAATTTTAATCTTAAGTTGCATAAAAGTCTTTACAACGACCACAGGGTTTTATATTTTAATTTAAATTCCACAGAGCAAGCTGAAACATTTGCTCTTAATAGATCAATAGCAAGTGAGGGCGAGGAATTTAAAGTTTCTGTAGTTTTAATTGGAATATTTGTAAAGAAAGTTGCAAATATCCTGAGCAACATTGATGTTATCGCTAACGAGATACGTATAGTTAAGTGTAGATACACTGGGCGGCTGAGAAAGCAGGTCGGTTATAAAATATGCGATAACTTATAAAACATTTGAGCAATCCTTTTAAAATAAAAACGTATTTTAAATGGCTGCCGTTGACGTCGCTGAATCCAGTGGACCTAGCACGAACGCACGGAGGAGAAAACGTAAGGTAAATACGAACGATTTTAAAATTGAAAATACTCGTTTCGCACATAATATTTACTTAGTCTTAAGACCTGCTATAGAATAGTTGTATTCACATTGATGTATTAAATAGGAAGATATGGAACGCGCTCCTCGACGTGGACCGCATAAATTAGGGGAAAGAACACAATCGACCTACATTACTCTCGGTTTGCGGGGAATACCCGAATCGTAGTTTGTTTCCGAGTTGTAATGGGTACGTAACAGTGACAATTATTGCTATCTCGTTCCCGCTATAGCCCGCGTAATATGTATCTCTATTTCGGTTGTCGAGCACATGACGCACGACATCGGGTCCATTTAATATTTACGTGATGTTAGAGAGTGGCCTATCTTCCTATTTATTACATCAATGTGTATTTATAATTCAATAATCGTTCTAATTTACGTTACGTTTACGTGGCGCGTTCGTGCTAGGGCTTCTGAAAAAAAATGTGCAACAGTCCATTACTCTATCTCACGTGATATTATCTACGTCCGTACGTAATAGTGGTGGTGCCGACATGACCCGTGCGCTCGCCTTGACCGATTTATATGCTGTTATGTCAATACGATTCATATGATATTGTTAACAGGTGAAAGCTTTTGTGGTGAATTGTTTCAGGTTTTTAGGGTACCGTAGTCAATAAGGAACCCTTATACTTACCCCATGTCCGTCTGTCTGTCTGACCGCGGCTTAGCTCAGAGACTCCTAGTACTAGAAAGCTGTAATTTGGCATGGGTATACAAATATTAATCACGCCAACAAATTAGTAAAATGCAATCTTGATGAAGAACTTTTTAGTAGGGAAGGTACGCTACTAAAAATGTTGTGATCAATGTCATTGTCTAGTAATCATCGAGTAGAGCACATTTTTCTTTAAGCTCAAAAATTAAGGAATAGGGCGCCGTAAAAGTTGTCAGTTTAAAACCATTTTTGTACGACCTCTATTGCAAAAACTAAAAAGGTTAGGAATTTGAAACTTCTGTATATCATGTACCATCATGTAGGTAGCAAATATTATACGGACCATGGCGGCTTACTTTTAATTAAGCCTCTATGGCCCGTCTGTCAGTGAGCGGTATTGATGAACCGTAGAAAGGTAGGTAGAAAGTTGAAATTTTCACAGATTAAGTATTTCTATTGCCGCTATAACAATACATAATAAAAATAAAATAAAGTTAAAAATTAAAGGGGGTTCACTAAGAAACGTGTTTTAGTCTCTAAAGTTAGCAAAGTATCAGTCAACCATTTGCTCTTGTCACATCATAACATAGTCTTTAAAGTTAGCAAGGTATCAGTCAACCATTTTGCTCTTGGTAAATAGTCTTGATCTCCCAGACTTATTAACAAATGTATTTACTTGTACTTAATACTCTCAGTTCTGCATACAACACGTCATCAATTTGTGACTATGTAAAAGTGCGCGCTTTGATGTGCATCAAAAAACAAATACCAATGCAAATCCAGTCAAATTTAAGCATAGCCTAAATGTATATTTATATAAATAAAGCCTTGGAAAATACTGCCCTATACTGGACGATTTCCGTATTTGTGTAATATGAGTGACGGGTTTTGTAACACTAATTCATTATTAAATTTTTTTATCTACATCTTGTATGTTGAATCTTGATGTATTGGTATACATCTCTATTAATTATTCTCTGACGTCAACAATGAGCGAATTACGTAAGTCAAGTAATTATTTGCATTTATAATCAGCAGTACGCCTTCATATTGTGCCAACACTTCTAATCTTATCGCGGCATTTTTAATTACAGCGATCCTATGGAGACTGCTGTCCCACTTTCTAAATTTCATGTGAATGATTGAGATAGCATTTTACGTTTGGTTGTAGAAATAGAAATAAGTGCGTCCTTTCGCTTAATTTCTTAAATTACTCAAAAATTCTTATTAATATATAATAATTTTACTTTGGTTGCATGCTCGTATAAAGGGTGTACCAGAAAAGGGTGATAAACTTTAACCCCCTTATTCAATAACAAGGTTTATCTTCAGTCCCAGGTTTAAAACATGGAGCCATTATTGAATTTCGAACTTTATTCCGACTACGGTAAAGTTCCTAAACACAACACTGATCACTTAGTACCGAACTAAGTTTTCAGTTTTGTATAAAGAACGGTATTTCAATCACAGTTACGTTCTTATTACAAAAACTGGCTCCATGGTTTAGAGCCATGTCAAAATATAAATCTTGTTTTGTAATAAGGCGGTAAGGGTGTGGTACAGACCATCACATCGCTGAACAAATTTATCCATGAGACCAACATCGTAATCGTGATGAACATAAAATCGTTTTCGGACCCTAACTTGGTGAATCCACACAGACCATAAGAATCTGGTGTATCTTACAGGATCAACCGAGATTTGCCTTGAGGTACGGACACTAACTATTATAGTGCGTTTGGCTCATATCTACCTACGCACCGCAAATACGAAATACGTCATCATGACCAAAAACGAAATTCTATTTTTAATTTCCTACATAAATGTAAGAAGGTTACATACCGATCTATGATAAATGACTTTTCTATGACGTAATTTTTTTATTATCAAACTTATCAAAGGTTTTCTGTGACGTTTTACAAGGAAGACGAGTGCTCACCTGCAATCTACGATTAGAAGAGATTTCCTCTCAAGTTTTATATCTTCCGCGTTTAAGGCGACGATAACCGACTTTTGATGATTTTATACTGAAGATCACGTCTAAACGAGTAGTGTTAATGATTTGAAAAAAAAATATGTTAAATTAGAGCATTTTTTCAATAACTTAATATATGAATATTTTAGATCATGTTTATATTACATAATGAAATTAATTTGTAAAGTTATGTCTAACGCGGATAAAAAACTGAGAATGGCGCAAAATCTACCAAGGGTATTTTTCTGAAACCTTCACCAATTTAAAGATAATTTAAGTATTGATCTTTTAGTATACGTGTTTAATTAAAATACCTTTTGTTTTGTGTATAATAAATTAATAATGCGTCAAATTAGGGACAGCGCTCCTTGATGGGCGAGTCCTATTACTGGCTGAACGTACGACGCGTTGCGTGAGCTCAGTACAGAACACCCAAGCTAACCACTCAAGGTCACTGGCACATATCTCCGTCTTAAGATAATATTTGCAGGGATTCTGAGAGAGGTGACTGAAGTCAATGTTATTATTTCGAGGTTAAGAATTTGTTGACATGTTGATTAACATTTTGCACGTCATTGCGTTAAAGTATACACAAGTAAAGGTGTTATAAGTTTCTACCAATGCCCGGCGACTTAAGGGAAGCAGCTGGAGTGAGCAACGGTATTGTAGATTTTTGAATCGCTGAAGGCAGGTTTTACGAGGGTAAGTAGTAAGTAAGTAAGTAATTATTTATTTGTTAGAATATTTTTGTTACAAAGGTGTTGTTACGTAATATGATGTCCATAATATTCTGTTGTTTCCAGCGTACAAATATTTCAAAGAATTAAAATTAGGAGTATTAGAACAATATGTCGAAATTAAACCATACAATAGCAAGGTCAAGGAAAACGTTAACTACTGTCAAATACAATGTAGAAAATTATTATAAAATACAATGTCATAGAAATGAAATTCCATTCAAGTAATAAGAAAACAAAGACAAGTCATCGTCTAATTTAAATTTTGAATCAAATTTTTCATTTAAAAACTCAATCTAGTCGGTAGTCTTTTATTGATCTTTCATTGGGGTACGAAAGGCTGAGTTATTGACGATTGAATCTATCAGCTTAACAAAGAGATATACATATATGTATCAATCAGCAATTCGTAAAAATGCTGTAATCATTTTAGTATTTCTCAAGGGCACTGCTGAGTACATCGTCACCCAAAACTAACTTGAAATACGCCCAATTATTATTATTAATTCATTTATTTCAGTCATAGTCCATACATTATATAAAAAATTTAAATTCAATAAAACACATATCATTAAAAACTTTTTGTAAAAAAAAATAACCGACTTCCAAAAAAACACTACAAAGTAAAAAACTACTTTAATTTCGGAAGTCGGTGTCTTTGGATCTGTATTTTAGTTTTTTGCCACCGCCTTCTGAAATTAAAGTTATTTTTTACTTTGTAGTGTTTTTTTGGAAGTCGGTTATTCTTTTTACAAAAAGTTTTTTATTTTTCTCTTTTTAGCGGGTCAGTTCTTAATTTATCTAAGTTCCAATAGCCTAAAGTCAACTGCTCATCACACCTGTAACAAAATATTGCTTTTCCCGATGCTGGGACGTTAATTGTTGAGGAGTTCTCCTGGTAAGAACAACTGCCACTCACCATATGCATTGTGACGAGCATAAATTGGTTAGCAACCATATTAAAGTGCCTAATCTAATCGCAACCCGTTAAATACTTATTATTATGTTATTCCGGTGGCCATCTGTGGTCTCCATCATCAGTACCACTTCACCAAATGGTGATTTTCGGGAGCAAATGCACGAGTTACTATAAACAAGGTAGCTACTGTAAACCAATGAGGAGTTCCCTGAACTGTCCTTCGTCTTCATTATCATACTCCTAATGACAGTAACAACCCATCTAGGTGTAAAGTTCTATTCAATACAAATTAATCAAGCTCAAACACAAGGTAGCTACTGTAAACCGTTAAGGAGTTCCCTGAATTGTCCTTCGTCTTCATCCTCAGACCCCTAATGACAGTCACAACCCATCTAGGTGTAAAAATCTTATCAATACAAATTAATCAACCTCGAACACAAGGTAGCTACTGTAAACTGTTGAGGAGTTCCCTGAACTGTCCTTTGTCTTCATCATCAGACCCCTAATGACAGTCACAACCCATCTAGGTGTAAAGTTCTTATCAATACAAATTAATCAAGCTCAAACACAAGGTAGCTGCTGTGAATCGTTGAGGAGTTCCCTTGACTGTCTCTCGGCTCCATCATCAGACCTACTCCACACCTTTATTAAATTGTAGTAGTTTAAAATACTTAATGAAAAACCTTACAAACACACTAGTCGCCCCTGCGGTTTTTGAAAGTTCCCCTTGATTTCTCTGGTCTGCCATCATCAAACCCTGACTTCCGGTTTTGATGATGATGATGAGGCTTCATAGGACCATCTTTGAAATATCTTCTTTCCAACAAAAAAAGAATCATCAAAATCGGTTCATAAACGACGAAGTTAGGCGCGAACAAACATAAAAAAAGCATATATACGGTCGAATTGAGTAACCTCCTTTTTAGAAGTCGGTTAAAAATAACCAAACAATAAATAAAATTACACAATTATTTAGAAATTAAATAATCAAACAATTAATGCTCGTAGCGAAATGATGTTTATTATTATAATCTGCGCCTTGTGAATAACGTTTTACGTTAGGCTAATTGGGCGACATATCCCTCATTATTCAAAACTAGATCATTAGACGGCATTACTCGGTTACTCGTATTAGAATTATTCTACATAATCTTTTACCTCATTCTCTAGAGATCTAAGGTTTGTGCGGAACTTATCGCAATTCGGTGCTAAACACAAGCTTACACTTAATAGCAAATTATATGGTTTAAAAAGGTCAAGTTGACCCAAATTCTTCGCCTAATATCTACCGGTATAGTATTTTAAGACTATTTAGTGTAGTGCCAGTAGCAGTATTTAGTGTAGTGCCAGTAGCAGTATTTAGTGTAGTGCCAGTAGCAGTATTTAAGACTATTTAGTGTAGTGCCAGTAGCAGTATTTAGTGTAGTGCCAGTAGCAGTATTTAAGACTATTTAGTGTAGTGCCAGTAGCAGTATTTAAGACTATTTAGTGTAGTGCCAGTAGCAGTATTTAAGACTATTTAGTGTAGTGCCAGTAGCAGTATTTAAGACTATTTAGTGTAGTGCCAGTAGCAGTATTTAAGACTATTTAGTGTAGTGCCAGTAGCAGTATTTAAGACTGTTTAGTGTAGTGCCAGTAGCAGTATTTAGTGTAGTGCCAGTAGCAGTATTTAAGACTATTTAGTGTAGTGCCAGTAGCAGTATTTAGTGTAGTGCCAGTAGCAGTATTTAAGACTATTTAGTGTAGTGCCAGTAGCAGTATTTAGTGTAGTGCCAGTAGCAGTATTTAGTGTAGTGCCAGTAGCAGTATTTCTCATACGTATCTCTGCTCTTAAGGCGCGGTGTTACCTCAATATTCACAATAACTGGTTTCATGGATAGTCGAGTATGACGTAACGCAATGAAAATATCCGACGCAATAAATACGGTGGACAGAAAAGGGTTTGTAGAAAAATTTTAACCGAATAGAATAGTAAAATATAGTTTGATATGCCCAATAAAAAAAGTTACTTTACAAAAATAATTTTTGGCGTCGAATATCTCTGTATTTTCAGCGAAAACAACTTTTTTTTTTTTTGAATTCTAATTACATTAGCTTTGTTTTAAAACTTTAACCGGACAATTATTTAATATAATGTGTATATTCCGAATAATCTAAATAAAACCCGTAAAAGAAATGCCCATTCGCAGCTTAGTCACATCGTCAACACAAATGTTTATTCAATTTTCAACCTTATTTGTAGCGGTTGTGTGAGTGCAGTTGCAGCGATTAAAATCGTAGTCAATCCGCGCCATAAGCAGCTCAGTATTAACAAAATATCAAATAAGATGTAGCAGTAAGCAACCCACAAAGACAAATTGCAGCAAAACGCTACCGTATATTTAATCCGCCCAACTTACTCCGTACAAGTGTATTCATTTCTCCGGCTGCTGATCGCTGCCACTCATTGTTTAGCATTCACAATGGCCTCCCAGACGTCGTCAACAACATCAGTATTCATGGTACCTGTCCTTACGACTCTTCTGAAAGTGCCCTTTTTGTATCTACTCGTTAGAAGCCGAGATTAAATGAGTCCTGGCTAAAAATATTTTTTTTACCGGCTGGACTGGGTTTTAGAATAAACGTGTAGATGAGGTTATATTTAGCGAGATTTATGGGCATAATAATGATCTAATATCGAATAAACATAATTGATATAAGACAAAATGTATAAAACACCGTAGATTTTAGCACCTTCATCGAGCAACTAGCAGCAACCCAGAGTAGATCGTAGTACCACTTAGCGTGTCGCTCTACCGAAATAATAAAGCTTTCCTTATTAATGAACTCTTTTCAGCCATGCTCATTGTGCTGTCTGAGAAAAAATTAACTCCCTAGGACAACGTAGTCGCCGCTTGTCACTTCATATCAGAAAGTATGCAACATTGTTTTTGATTACCCAGAAAAGAAAAAAAAACCGGACAAGTGCGAGTCGGACTCGCGCACGAAGGGTTCCGTACCATTATCTATAAAAATGGCAAAAAAACACGTTTGTTGTATGGGAGCCCCCCTTAAATATTTGTTTTATTTTAATTTAATTATTTATTTTTAAAGTCAATATATATCTACATATTCTGTGAATATTTCAAGCGTCTACCTGTTGCCGTTATCAATATAGAGCAAAAACGAGCAACAAAATCACGTTTGTTGTATGGGAGCCCCCTTAAATATTTATTTAATTCTATTTTTTAGTATTTGTTGTTATAGCGGCAACAGAAATACATCATGTGTGAAAACTTCAACTGTCTAGCTATCACGGTTCATGAGATACAGCCTGGTGACAGACGGACAGACAGACAAACGGCGGAGCCTTAGTAATAGGGTTACCGTTTTACCCTTTGGGTACCTATGGAACACTAAAAAAGACAATTAAGCCAAAATGTACACACACTGTACTTGTTAGGTAGTAAATTAGCAAGCAAATCCTCGGCAAAACCGTTATTTTGAAACTAATTATGAAGAACAACATGGCCGTCTAATAGCTAAGGTCCCAGATGAGTTACTCGGAGTGGTAGTGGGTAGTGTGGCACATAAACTGCTGATGACGGCAGCAGTTCCCGCGGGAGGGCAGAACATGTCAAATGAATGAAGGATTGGCTACTAGCGTCGATTAATTTGTAATGTTCTATTAATATTGTGTGTTCATAATAAACAGTATTCTATTCTACTTTGAATCATCGGTCACATCTATATAGGTGTACGTACTAAGTTACATTTATATATGGTGAAAAACTCCATTTTTACCCGACTGCGGCGAAGCCAAAAAAGGCGGGTAAAAAGCCAATGTGTTTGACCCGTATGTATGTATTTATGTATGTCCATCCCTACGTTCCCTCGTAAATACTAAACCGATTTTGATGAATGATATGTCGTTAGATTCGTCTTTATTGCGCGAGTGTCACTGGGTGGGTGGGTGAGTGTTTTACGCATAAAAAAGTAAATTATAAAAATCAAAAAACCCGACAGCGCAAAAAGAGATGCATCCGACTGCATGAGATTGTTTATATTATTAATTTATATAAATCTTGTTTCCACTTTTTTAAGTTCACTTTTTATGCAGTCGGGTTTTTGGATTTTTTAAATTTACTTCTTTTATGCGTAAATCACTCAAGCATTCGCGTATTCATTGGAAAACGCACGGTTTTGCTTTACTCCTGACAGATTATGAGCTCACGCTGCTCCTATTTCCCCTCGTGCCTGGGATCTGGTTAGTCCTTGCACAAACACCCACAATCCCAAGTCATTGTCTACTAGATGCCCCGCTAGCCTTGCTTCTTCTTTTCAAGTGCACGTTAACAGCAGCATCAGTGACGGTCATTAAATCCTCAATGGTGTAGGTGTATGGACTCCTGGGACAGTCCAGCAAGCAAGGCAGGTTCTGGACAGCACGCACTCACATTGGGCGTCGGACGCATATAATCCCCAATTTTGGCTAGACTTTACCTAAGGACTTTACTACCGTAGTATTGATTATAAGTAGTGATAACATATTATAGTTGGGTTCCGTACGTATTTTTCAGGTGACCACTGAATATCAGCGCTGTGCTGTGGGTCCCCCATAGCACAGCATCATGCTGAGTGCAAGCCTTCTTGTCACAGTCATGACGTGCAGCTGCCGACTATTTGTGTGTGATCGTGATTATATAATATGTATTTCTCTCTACTACTACTCTGATTATAATCTGTTTTGTGTAATGTTTACCTTCGAGTTTATTACATATATTATGTTTTCATACGCACGGTTTTCTGTGACAAATAAAATTACTTTCTTTCTTTCTTCTTTCTTTCATAACATAACTCATAATAACATATCCAAAAGAATGAATAATCAGTGATTTTATTTAAAACCGAAACAATACAATAGCAAAGCAGATTCCCATTTCATTCATAAGTCATGCTCACTTGCGTAGACCAAGCCACATTGACAGGAAACGGGTGGTTTGTTATGATCATGTTTGTGCATAATTATATGACGTATGACCAGATGACCCATGGCTGTGGTGAATGGGTATTCCCTTCATTCGATTCTCCTAGCTAAGAGGAAAGATGTAACTCTAGCGTTTCTGCTTCTATGACACTATTAATAAGTAATTCGATGTGGTTTATGTATTGTAATATTTTTATATTAATCTTAACACTAGATTAATATAAAAATATTTAAATGATCTTCTCCATCTAATATGACTAAGGTACTACGTACACGATGTAAAAAAAAAAATAAGGTGGAGATAGTTTTATATAAATTGGTTTTAGAGAAAATTAATAAAAAAAAAAAAAAAAAAAAAAAGGTTTGGCAAAACCGATTGGATGTAGGACGAAGGAACGTATAACGTGAAGCGTTTTAGATCGCAGGTCACACATGCCGCCAACAGATTCGAGTAGCTTGTGAAAGATAGCGATCTGTTCTCCATTATTCGGACACTGACCTCTCAGCCTTAACCAACATTTATTGTGTTCGTCGTGGAAATACTCAACGCGCAGACCACTTTTCAAAAAATCCCACCTATATTTAAAAAAAATTGTGCAAACAGCAAAACCAATGACAAAAAAAGCGCCTCAAATAGATAAGTGATTTTATCAATCTAAAATGGTTCCTGTCAATCAATAAATAAACTCTCAACTGCTGCACATAGCCTCTACCAAGTTCCACTACGACAGCCGGTTACTGCGGCGCGGCGGCGCGGGTAGCTACCTTTCTTTAAATCATCTTAAACAATCTTCAACTGTTGTTGAACGTAAAAAATAATGTATTGGTTTTCCTTCATCCATCTCACCTTAGAGAAACCTGCAAAACATACCTTAATTAAAATGAACGCGTGGCCAAAGGAATTTTCTTTATGACGGCTAAGTTACAGGCTGGTTTAGGGTCTCAAGGGTCAGTGGGGGACACCACTCCTTGACCCACTTCACATGACCCTAGGGGCTCTACTATACTTCAAGGCTATTGAAGTCTTATATCGCTATTATATACTTAAGAATTTTTCGTTGATAACTTGATAATCATATTGTTGTACGTGGATTTAGCCTGAATATTGAAAAAGAAATTAAATACCTTGAATATACTTTTCTTCCAACTACCTGGTAATATCGTAATTGTTAATTCAAAATGCCAGCAGAAACCTGAACATTTCTGCGTCGCTAAAACAGTGCAGAAATGATTGAATGCAGATATATTAATTACATTTCATTTTTTTTTGGCCAAAAAGTTTTCATGTGTTCCGTATAAAATGTACGCTGACCACCAAAGAGATTAAAAATAATACGTGCTGGCTGTAAAGAAATAATAATAAAATAACCGGTCAAGAGCGAGTTGGACTCGCGCACCGAGGGTTCCGTACGTATATATGTAGTTGATGATTTCTGAAAAACTGTGCTATTTAGAGACATTGTTTTATTTTTCCTGTAATCTTTACATAAACTTCTATCACATAGAATAATTTCAGATTTTTATCTATGCAAACTTCGGAGATAAGGGGAACGGTATTTTTTTTTACATTTTTCATCAAAAGTCGGAACTATGCTGCCTAAAAAAAAAATGTATGAGGATGTACCCTAGTACCCCCACTTCAAATTTTTAAGACCCCCTTTCAGTCCCTTTTGCAAAAAAGATATATTTTTTTATTTCTTTCTTGTTTGCAAAATAGTTGGGCAAACGTCATCTAAAATATTCGAAATTTCAAGTTGATAGCATTAGTAGTTCTTGAGATATCCAGGTATGACAGACAGACAGACAGACTTGGTCTCACCATAAGGGTTCCTTTTTACCATTTTGGTACGGAACCCTAAAAAGAAAATGAATTGGCGTGAACTTTATCTTTTTTACAGCTGAACATTACGAATTTCATCGAAATTAGTAAAAAAAAATGAGAGCCGTCACGGGACGCCTGGCAGATGTGAAACATCGAAATCAAACAAACAAACAAACATCGATAAAAAGTTCAAGGTCGCGTAGCGGGGAAACCGCGCTCGCGGAGTGTGCGGTGAATCGCCACGCCGCATGCGTCGCCCCGCCAGCAATCGGTTTTACGTGCGCTTATAGATGTTTAACATCAAAAAATGGATTCTTATAGTGAAAGTAAGTTAGCAGAAGCTATAAAAAATGAGGCTCTGCTCATAATTGATAACCAGAGAAATCTAGTGCCAGATATTTCAAGGCATAATATGAAAATGTAATGTTTTGGAGAAACGAAAGAAAGGTTAAATCTGTATCCGAGAGTGTGCTTTTAGTCCATATTCTTCTTGAGAAACGTTATATATAAGTATAAGTATAGTAGATTACTGCACCTCACTCGACGTGACTTCTTATTGCACTCGTGTTTTTAGAACCCTCGCCGCCGCTCGGGCTGCAATCTAACACACAATGCGACAAGAAGTCTCTTTCTGTTCGTGTTGCGTTCTACTATACTTATAACGTTTCGTAAGAAGAATCTGGACTAGGTGCTGCCTTGGCATTTCGTAAAATGACGAACATGTGTAAGATTACATAGAAGTTATGAAGCGATAACGAAATATGTAAGAAACGTTCGTAGCTAGGTACAAGACTATGGTTGCTACGGGTGAGGTAGGTTTAGTTGTTGCGTGGGTGGCCGGTATTTTGGGCTTTGAGGCTTTTCCAACCTTCGAAGTACATGTTTATAAGTCATCATCATCATCATTTTCAGCCGAAAGACGTCCACTGCTGGACATAGACCTCCCCCAAGCACCGCCACTTCGACCAGTTTTGTGCTACCCGTATCCAGTGGATTCCTGCAAACTTAACAAGGCCATCGGTCCACTACGACTTCCGGTACGCTGTCGCCACTCCAGCACCTTTCGGCCCCATCAGCGTGCCTACTGCCACTTAAGTTTGGAAATTCTTCGGGCTATGTCCGTTACCTTGGTTTTCCAGCGGATCTCTTAATTTCTGATTAGATCACGTAGGGAAACTCCAAGCACAGCACTTTCCATTGCCCTATGTGTGCCTTTTAGCCTTCTAATAAGGCCCATTGTGGGCGATTTCACGCGGTTTCAGTGGCATAGGTCATCACTGGCAACACGCATTGCGTAGCTTCCCGAACGCTGCCCAGCCGAGTCAGATTCGACGATTGACCTCTTTCTCGAAGTTAGACCTACCTAACTGAACAGTTTCTCGTATGTAAACACACTCGTCCACAACTTCGAGTGTAGCGTCTCTGATCTTCATGAGAGTGTTACATGGGCATTTGACATGACCTTTGTCTCGTCCATGTTCATTTTAGGACCCACTCTTTCGGAAGTTCTACTGAGGTCATCGGGCATTGTACTGAAGTCCTCCATAGTCACACGCATGACAACTATATCGTCGGCAAACCGAAGGTGAGTTATGTAATCGCCATTGATGTTGATGCTTAGCCCTTTCCAATCCAAAACCTTGAAGACATCATCCAGTGCAGCGGTGAACAGTTTCGGAGATATAACGTCTTCCTGTCTCACACCTCGCTGCAGAAGGATAAGTTTCGAGGTCTGGTCCTGGAGTCGGACTGACATAGTGCCGTTTATAAGTGTCTTCCCAGAAAGCACAGGTAGTCACACTATGTGAGACACGCTATCTAATCATATCAAATGACTATGTAGATTCAACATGCCTATGGGCATTAGTTTTAGCCTAGTCTTGAAGAAGAAAACCAAATTTGTTTCAGGGACACTACCTTTTAATATTATTATAATTAAATAATTGTGGATAAATAAACATGTCATAAATCATTATAGGTACTTACGTAATCCTTATACCTATTACACATCCAACTATTTACATAAATGATATGTGTGTACACTTTTTACTCTCTGATTCATCTAAGAACAATAGCCGCAGTTATTACTGTGGTTCGAAAAACGATAAAAGGTAATAAAAATAATAATTGTCCGTTTAATAAAGTTGCTCTTGCACATATTGATAATAACAAAATGGCCGATGCGTGCAACTTGCTGATTTGATATTTTTAAATTGTTGTTTATGTAGGTACCTACAATAAATTGATAACAAATTATCACTGTCCTTTTTATGCTTTAAGGTTTCTACAGACCGGCGCGACACGCGACGTGACACAGAGGCCCCAAATGTCGCGTGACGAGCGGTGCCTTTGTGTTGCGTCGCGAGTCGCACCGGTCTGTAGAAGCCTCTAAATGAATGGTGTAAAAGCTTGCCAAGTGCCGAATGTGAAATAAGTAGGTATTCATATCTAATTAAGTATTTTATTAAATTACCAATTTCTTAATTTAGAAATTACAATAGCTCTCTCCAATGCTAGTTGACGATTTTGCTTTTTGTTATCTTAATTGATCAAGTTATAACAGTAGGTTCAAAAGTTTGTAATTTAAAGAGATAAGGGTTAGGCGATGATCACACTGCACCGGCTGCACCGCGTTCCGCCGCCGCACCGCGTAGCGCGGGCCGGCCAGCCATGCGCATATCCATAATAATATTATAAATACGAGAAACGACCAATTGGAACCGTAAACTAGCTTCTGACGTTTCTTAAGAACCCATGTAGGTTTATGTGAAATAAAATATTTTGATTTTGATTTTGAAATTCGAAAGTAACTCTGTCCGTCTGTCTGTCTGTATGTAACCTTTTCACGCCTAAACCACTGAACACTGAAACACTTCTCTTGAAACTTGAGCATTACGGACTGGGTAAACTTGCGCTTAACTTAGTAAAATCATATTTGAATGATAGATTGCAGCAAGTTCAAATAAATGGTGTGAATTCATTGGCTTTAATAGTCAAAATGGGGGTACCGCAGGGCTCAATATTGGGTCCGTTCCTCTTTTTAGTATATATAAATGATTTACCTCATTTACTGAAAAACCGACCACAAATGGTGTTATTTGCTGATGACACATCACTGATTTTTAAAGTAAGCAGACATGCACAGGAGCTTGACGACGTAAATAACGCTATGATTATGGTCCATAATTGGTTTACTGTAAATAATTTGGTATTAAATGAGAAGAAAACTAAATGCATAAGATTCGCATTACCGAATGTTAGAAGTAGTGAATGTCACGTTGTACTGAACAAAGAGATACTAGAATTTGTCGAAAAAACTGTTTTCCTGGGAATCACGCTTGACTCTAAGCTGCAGTGGAGTCCTCACTTAACATCACTTGCAGGGCGGCTAAGTTCAGCCGCCTACGCTGTTTGGAAAATCCGCCCATTAACAGACGTGGATACAGCGAGACTGATCTATTTTAGTTACTTTCATAGCATCATGTCTTACGGTATTTTGCTGTGGGGACGGGCTGCAGATATTGTTTCTATCTTTGTTCTGCAAAAGAGGGCTATCAGAGCCATCTACAACCTCCGCCGACGCGACTCTCTAAGGGAACTGTTTAAAAAAATTAACATCATGACGGTACCTTGCCAATATATTTATGAAAATATTGTGTATGTTAGAAAAAACCTACATCTTTTCAGTAAGATAAGTGACAGGCATAATTTTAATACTAGAAATAGGAACAAATTAAATCAACCACGTTTCAGATGGTCAAAAGTACACACTTCTTTTATGGGGTATTGTGTAAAATGTTATAATAAAATACCACTCGATATTCTTTAACTAAATGAGAAGAAATTTAAAACATGCATTAAACGCACACTATGTAGACAAGCATATTATAGGTTGGATGATTATATCGTAGATAAAAATGCTTGGCTTAATGCTGGTCCTGCTCCACAACCACTTGGGCTCACTTGTTAAAATTATAATATTTGGAAGAGATGCTTCCCCCCTTTTTTATGTTCTGACATTACAATCATAATTATTATACAACCTGTTTTTTTTGATATCCCATAACTCTAGGGTTATATTCTGTAGGTAAAAATAATACTAAAACTCCTAGAATAGGTGGTCCAAAAATGCATCGTTTCGGAGATATCATCAATCATAATTAAATTAGGTTAAAAATTGTCACCAGTATGACGAATCTTTACTTTTGCGAGGTTGCCAAACTTTGCAGTAGTGTAGTAAAATAAAATATGTAGGTATGTTGGTATAAGGGCTTCCTGGCAGCAGCTAGTGAAGGGACGAAAGAAAATGCGACGTTGTCATATTTCACGTAAGGGTGTTTTACATTAATAATCGTGACTTTGCCGAATTACTTTGTATGAAAAATGAAAAAAAAAAATAACGAAGGATTGGAACATAACTCATATGCCAGTTGATTCTTTGATATGGCCTCAATCATACCCTAGAGTTATGGGATATCAAAAAAAACACGTTGTATAAAATGTACTTAATCAAGTTTTAGTTGTTGAATACTTCAATAGGTAATTACTTATGTTTATCCTTTTGCTAGTAAAATTTTATTTATCTTTGACATGCATTGCAAGCTATAGTTTTGTATAATTTAAAAGCATTTTTTAAATTTTTGTTAATGTGAGTACCATGGAGCCGTTTATTATGTTATGATGTACGTTGACTTAAAAAAGTTTGGCTGTTAAGAGTATGTCATGCTCACTTAAATGTCTCGCTGATGGTGGCGCGTGTGTTGGATCATTCGGTTCCCTACAAAATGGTTGAGCTGGATGGTGCTGATCCACGCGTCATGCTCGTGAACGGGCGCCGTCAGTTGTGACTAGTCTTCTCCTATCTGCCAGGGCTTATTTGTAATATTTTATATTGTTTTTTAAATAATTTATACTTTTACATTGTTCTCACATATAGAAGCGACAAGAATAATGTACCCAGGATTTTGTAAATCTTGATTTAAAAGAGTGTCCTTGGAGTTTCTTGGCTATTCTTCTCCATAGAGATCTACGTTTTGGAATGGGCAAATAGCTTCAACTTTCTGACTAACTGACCGACTTTTTTACAATTCAAAAGTGCCTGTAATTGCTTTATTTGAAATAAATGCTTTGAGTTTGAGTTGAGTTTGAGTTTAAGTTTTAACGGATTTCGATAAAATTTGGCAAGGAGACAGATGGCATCTTGGGGAAGGACATAGGCTACTTTTTGCTTCTAAAATAATCCCAAAGGTGGTGATATAGGGGATGTAAGTTTGTATGTGGAACTTAGCATTTCTTAAGTTAGGGATAATTATGATAACTCAAATTTATGTTTTTGATATTAGCGTTTTTGTAAAATCATCCCTCAAGGGAGTAAAATAGGGGATGATTTTAAAACTCACACGATTCTTTATAATTTTGTCTACCATTTTTTTTAAGAGATTAAAGGAATTGGAAATAATATAGTCGGAGTCCGAATCATCAGGTAATATTTTATTTTATTTTTTATTTCATTATAATCGGTCCACCCGCTTAAAAGTTATAACAATTTAAAGTTAATATTTAGATATTACGCGGTCGATGGCGGCCCTAGAGTATTTCAAATTAATGGTTATAATATTCAAATAAATTAATATTATTTTAAAGTTAGACATTTAGAATTATAAAACCTGTTTAATTAAAAAAATAAGATTATTTACCTACATTTATTATCTGTCTATTACCCTTTCACGCTTTAACAGCTGAATTGATTTGAGTGATAGGTATACGTAAAGGCCATGACCTGGGCTCATAGGATACGTTTTATCCCAGTAGCACGTTCCCGTGGGATAATTTCCGACATCCACGCGGGCGAAGCCGCGGGCAAAAGCTAGTAGCAAATAAATAGAAAACACGACACGACGGAGCGCGGTGCAGTGCGATAATCGCCTTAGGTAGGTAGGACCTCGCAAACGCGCAATCTCTCCACCCTTTGAAGTCGCACTTTAAGTTTTAATCATTATTATCATACTTCGAATGTAATGAGCAAGCCGTATTGTATAACAATGCCTAAATTCGAGTGTTCTTTCGTGGACTCATTTTTTGTCCTACCACTAGGTGCACCATGTCCAAGTCATGTACAAGTGCTGAAACCAAAATGTACCTCCTGTATAAACAAATTAGACTAGGTGTTGGGGCGTCTCGGTTTCAGACGGCTTACCTACTGCTTTCATATTGCGTGGACCTCACTTTCAGTACATACCTCTTTTTAAAAATACGGCGATGCAAATATTATTACATTTACAGCCATTTACTTCTTTTTGACTAATATCCTATGACTAATATGTCATTACATGTCAAGTCATAAATGTGTTTGTTGTATTGTCGCGAATAGGTTTTTGGTGTTTTATTTATTTACTGAGTTGTAAATATTAATTACAATGAATATAGTTAAATTAAATTAGTAGCTGATTTTTTTTTCACGATTTTAGGTTTGGCCCCATAGTAAAAGTTGTTCATAATGACGAGTATAATGACCATAATGATGATGATGTAAGAGGTTGTATGTTAATTCTGGGACATGTTGTATAAGAAGGCGCAGCAACTGGCGTCGTCTATTTTTGTTACGAAGTTACTGGAATCACCGAAAAGGTCGGACAAGAGTGACACTGGCTGGTGACACACTCTAGCAGAGCGTCGCATCGATGGTTGCGTGGCGGCTGTCTTCTGATGACAGAAGACGTCAGGGGGTGCCTCTGTCATGTCGTACCACGTCCACGACGAACTGCTATATTCAGGCACAATCCTGATGACATTGAAGCTGCTGAACCACTAATACGATGATCATTTAGTGAAGGCTCTCCCGCGCCGCTATATATATCTATATACTTATTTTATTCCAAAGTTTTAAGTTTTCACTTCTGTTGGCAGTCCCCATGACTGTCTATTTATAAAAATAAAACAAAACAATAAAATATATAATTAAATTAAGTTGAAAACGTTGTATGAAAAGTTTTCCACTTAATTTAATTCTATAATTTATTCTTATAGGTTGGAAAACGTTAGCTGCTCTAGGAATTTACAATAACTCGAGACTAACAGTGAGGTTCAGTAACTTAGCCACAAATATTAAACTAAGTTCTATATTAGCTATACACGGCTACACATCAAGCTATACATTTCCAGTATACGCTGATTTCTCATTGTACGGAAATTCTATACAATGCGAGATCAGCTTATACTGGAAATGTATAGCTTGATGTGTAGCCGTCTGTACCTATGACTTATGAGTAAAAGACATGAGTATACGTTTTACTTCTTGTTGTTATGTTTCCCAATTCCCGAATAAGTTAATATAACTTTGTGTAAGTATTACTTAGGTAAATTCCATTTGGTAATAATTATAATACCTTGGATTGTCCCATTTTGTATTCATATAACTGGTTTGTGAAGCAAGTGCAGGGTAAAATTTCTTCCCATTACGCATGTTTTGACTGAGTATAAAAAACAGATAGTATTTTCATGTCTTTTTAAAGGACCATTTAGGTAATAACAACTCATAGCAAATTAATTCTTATCAGTATAAGCTAGCTGTTTTGTTGTTAATATCTTTTCTGTCGTACAACAAGAATACAATATTCCGACTCACAGGACCAGTACGAAGTCAATAACTCCCCCACACCATGTGGTGTCCCGAACGACTCCACATAATTACAACAACTATTGTGTGTGACTGTCTTCTAAGGCGGCTGTTTTGTTGATCGCACGATAACTCCACCTCGTGCCTATCGGTTGCTACGAGAAAACTATTGTTGGTTTTTAGTCCTATTTATTGAAATTGTTTATTGAAATAATTGATTTTCATAAATATTTACAAAATAGGGCCTTAGACTAGAGGTTAAGGTAAATAATAATTGGATTCTACCTGAACTAGGAATAAACCTCTATCTCTGGTATCTCACTCAAGTAAAAAATAAATAAATAAAAATGTTTATTTCAATTACAAAGGACTTAAAGATACATGTTATTGGAGATCACCCTTAAAGCAGGGAAGTGCTTATACATTATAAGTGTTATCTAAGATTCCAAAAAATTGTAACTGATTTATCAACTATAAATTATGATTTTATTCAAATTTAGAAAATAGTATGCTGCATTTTTGCATTATCGTAAGACATTTTTACAACCATGTTCTATCATGATATTCATGATTTTTGCAATATAACATTTTTAACAAGGTCGCCTTTACTTTACACATACAGAAAATTATGCCATGTCAACAAAAAGTAAAGATTGCATGTTTATTTATGATGCGAATGAATCGTAAAAACTAAAACTATTTTTATGAGTAAAGGGTAATATTAGAGTAAATAAATAACATTAATTAATAAACTTTGTCGCTATTATGCAACCTCGGTACAATCTATAGAATTTATGTATCTTGTCTCAGCTATCTTCTTTGCAGGGCATTCTTGATCGCCTGTTTTGTGGTTGCTCGGTTTTTTAAATCGCAAGCATGTTGCACACTGTGACAGTTCAGCATGTTTAGTGCACTCATTCGTTTGATGACCTTGTCCTCCACAATTTCCACACGTATAGGTAGCCTCACGACAAGTTTTTGCAGCATGTCCATATTGTTGACATTTAAAGCACCTGGTCACAAGTGTGAAGTCCTTCACTGGGCAGGATGTGCAATTAATGAACACTCGACTTTGGTTTTTATGCGCCTTCCTTATGCTAGCAGTTACTTCAAGAATAAAGTTGCACGTAGGCCCCTCTTTTTTAAGGCCAAGGCTTTGTGAGATTTTGTGTCGTCACTCGATTTTAATTTATCCGTTAGATAAATTGCAATAGAGCTGACGTTATTGGGTCGCTAGTAATTATTTTGATTGGTATTTATCATGTCAGTGAATGAAATTTTTACTGCCATCGTCAGTTTAGCGCAGTTTTCATGAATGCTAGCTTGAACGTCTTTCCGGAAATTTTCGAGGCAATCTGTGAGGTCTACTCTTTCTTTCAACGCTAGTTTCGAGTTTTGAATTTCTTGGGCTTTTAGGTTCATGTCCTGGTAGTAAACTGCCATTTGTGAAACGCCATGTCCAACCTTGCGCGATAAGGAATTGATCCTTAACTTTTGTTCGCAGTTCAGCTTTCCTTCCTGAGCAATGCTTCAGGCATGATTCAATTGAGATCAACCAGTTACAATGTCACTGGTGCCCACTGCCTGAATTTTTCCTTCAGCAACATTGTAAGGTATTTGAGGTTTGCTGGCAGGGCTGCTTGGTGGTGGGATATTCCGAGGGCTGTTTTCACTGTATGACATACTTAATTCTTAAATGTATCTCATAATTATTTGTTATTCACTAAAGTAAATCACTAACTTAGCAGAAAAATGCGCGAGTAATTTTCTAGGTCACCCATCACTCGGAAATATTTTAACGACTTAAATAATATTGCTTATACACGTCCGCACTACTTGAGTGCCAGAAGAGACTCCTTTATTTCTATAAACAATTTCAATTTCAAAGTCCTATTTATGTCGTTAGTGTTGATAAGATCATAAGTTATAACTCAAAATCGTAAAATTTTGCATGTACTCGTATAATCCGGTTCCTTGTTGGATGTTCTGAGTTCATTCGGGAGTGCTGCTCAGCGTTTTCCTAAATATGTTGAGGTCGGTTACCAGTCTAACCGGATGGAACTGAACTAAATGGAGCGACTGCCTATCTTGACCTTCACTACCCAGTTACTGGGTAAAGTAATACCCCTTGGTAAGAGTGATTGACTGATAATCCGTAACTACTGTCAAAGATCCACCAATGCCCGCCGAGATCGACGGCTTAACATGCTTTACGAGGCACGGAGGGGTCTCGATATATAATAGATGGTCACCCATCCACGGACTGACCTCGGCAAGCGTAGTTTAACTTTCGATCGACCCGTGCGGCTGTTATTATTTAGCCACGAGCCCCTGGGCTCCTTCATTTAGCCACGAGCCCCTGGGCTCCTTCATTTAGCCACGAGCCCCTGGGCTCCTTCAAGGCTTCTACATACCGGCGCCATACGCGACGCGACACAAAGTCCCCGCGTGTCGCGACGAGCGGTGCCTTTGTATGGCGTCGCGAGTCGCACCGGTATGTAGAAGCCTTCATTCGGGAGTGCATCATATTCATTTTTGTTGCCAACGATCCAAGTGGTTTAATGGGTGTGTAGATTAAATTACAGGCCCATGAGACAGTCAACTTCGGTTCTAAGGACAGCAAACCGTGTTACAGGTGTACCTGCTGAACAAAGGGACGTGTGCCACTATACAAACCGTGTTACAGGTGTACCTGCTGAACAAAGGGATGTGTGCCACTATACATTAGGGCTGTAAGGCTGTAACTAGCCGTCAACATTTACTGTAAAAATGGCGTAGAACTGTTTATAGCAGCCTTTTTGCTTTGTTTCAGCATAAGGTGAACTAGACAAGTTCTGTTAAGCTTAGTTTATTGCGAACATTTAATAGCTAAGTTGAGAGCTTAGCTTTATCGTTGCAAAGATTTTATAACGGATAAGTAATTGTCTGATATAAAATCACAACTTGTTATTATACTAGAGCAAGCTTCTTGAAGTTTTTTTTTGAGACAGGATTTTATTATTTTTCTCATAGTTTAAAATATATGTAAATCTATTTATATTTTGCAAAAGCATTTATTGGAAGATCTAGCATGTATCTACTAACTTTTTAAATGTTTCATGAGAATAGTGAGCAAGCGTGATGCAAATGCTCGTAATTTCTCTAATCATAATAATATCAAGAGAGGCTGTTCCGGACCGGGACTACCTATCAATTTTACAGTCCATTTTTATAGTTACATACATAACATCATGCCCTGTTTCCCCGAAGGGTTGGGCAGAGGTGTACTTGGGCAGAGGTGTACCGTATGTTTAAGTCCATAAAGTACCATTTATGTTTAAGTCCCGTATAATAGGGGGCGAGATTCTCATCAACCGGGCACAAATCCAGACTCAACATATCTATAAATTATTTATAGATATTATATTATATTATATTTCAATATAATTCGTCCCGTGTGGTGCCGGACGTAAAGAATAGCACCATCGCATTTCTTCCTGTGGGTGTCGTAAAAGGCGACTAAGGGACTTACTAGAGAACGGGCCGCTGCGTTCTCTATGCATTTAAACACCATACTGCGATCGCCAACCCGCCTGACGAGCGTGGCGATTATGGTAAACCCCCCTTTTATAGTAGGCCTATGTCCAGCAGTGGACGTATTTCGGCTGAAATGATGATGATGATATTTCAATAATTATTATTAAGTAAAAAACCATCAAATCTCCCTAAAGAATTGTAAAATCGAATCAATTAACATTATATTTTAGTGTCCCACTAATTGCATTACGCATTTCTCAAAATAAAATAAAATCTTTTATCAACCACCCCTTTCGGAGTCCAGTTAGTTGATTGTATTTTTCACCCTTTTTAATTCGATTATTAAGCAATCATAACCGCAAACGCGTCCCTCAGGACAGGAGGACCAAAACGGAGGGACTTTGGATGGAAGGACCAGGGTGGCGGAGGTGCGGGGGAGTGTGGGGGAGGGGACGTAGGACAGTGTAGCGCGGCCCTCCGGGCTCCGACATTCCCTCAGTGACCGCGATCAGGCTCGCACGTCGCTCGTAGCACCAAGTTTGCTCGCACGCGTTCTGTCGTAACGAATTAATAAATAAACATTAATAATAATTTGATCAGTGTTGAAGATGGTGCTTTCCGATTTCTTGACGGAGACCAGAAGGCGATGGCTTAAGGTGAGCTTTTGTTGTTATTTAATGTTTTATTGATATCGTTTGCCGAATAATATTTATGTTTATAATATGTCAGTCACAGTTATATAAGTTAATATCATTAAACCATTTCGTAGTAAATTAAGAAGTGCCAGTGTTTTTCAGGATGTGTAAACATATAATATTATTATATCGGCGTCGTTAGTTTATGTTATGTGATGTTACATATTATTGCTAGCTAATGTGTTGTCCTTATCAGCCAGTTGAAGTTTAGTCCTAATTTGTGTAAAGAGAGTGTTGATACTACATATTATTACATACTTTCACTATTTATAGTGTGGGATAAATATGCTACTGAGATATCACATAGAGCTAATACTGTGTCGCAGAACTTATTTGTTTAAGTAATCCTGCTTGACCAATAGACCGAAAGGAGTGACAGCTCTAGTGATATATAATAATATAGTCATAAACATGCTACAGTTAGCGTAAAATAATGTCTCATCGATCGATTGTGTTTTGTTTCTTATTGGATTCTTATTTCCTCTGACTCTTACTACTATAGATGGCTGAAAATAATCAACCTGTAGGTCCCTACTTGTTTAGCTTAGAAGCTAACCCCTTTTTTATTTTTTGGGTGGGATATTATCAAATAACTATTCCCGCTCTGGGCGGAGCGGGAGGGAGGGCGTGTCAGAATTTTACTGACTAAAACCCACCCGTGTTCCTTCCGTAGCCTGTGTGCCAGGGCCACGATATCCCTTTCGGACAAACTCGTAACCCTAGCAGGAGATGCTGACCCCTGGATATTGCAGTAGCATCAAGTGTTACGGCTGTTATTTAATTAACTAAAATTCCACATGTTTAGGTATACCTAACAGTGTTTGTTGAACGTATTTGTAGGATCCGCATTACTTATTATACAAATTACTAACCGACTAGCAACAACTTACCAAACTCCTAAATTCATCATGGACGTGGCGAATTTCGCGCGAGACTAAACAAACATTTTGTTTGCCACTCCTATGAACAAACCATCGATATTTCGTCAAACAACGTGTCGACGGACACACTCTAGCTATATTACTGCACTATAACGTACTACGCTACGCACACAATGAGTTAGGTAAACAGTTATTTGTAAACAAGGCCCAGGTGGCCCCGTGGGATTGACTCTTTACGACAGAAGTAGAACACTACCTTAGTACCTAGTGATAAACTAGCACTATGCTTAGCTTACGGCCTATCGCAGTCCTCTCCATTGTTACGATTATTATAGGCAACCAAGCTATCAGTGGAAGTCCTCAATATCAAGCAGTGTGGATTTTTAACAGGTTGCCATTGGACTTAAAAACTATAATTTACAAGCGCTCATTTAAGTCAAGACTGCGTTCCTTTTGGAGAAATGTCGGTATTCGATAGACGATGACTTTTAACCACGTTTTAAAATTTTTATAATAGATAATGTGAGACTGGGTAATATTAGTAGGTATGTAGTAGTTTGTAATGGTATTGAATTTTTAATTGTTGAATGTTTTATTTTCTATAATTATTGTATTATGAATTATTTTAGATTTTATTAGATATCAATTTATTTAGATATTATTAGTTAGTTAGATTTATATTTTTAATGATCGTGATTTTTTTTTGTATTTTTTATCTATTGTTTATGATTTCAAACACAATGTGAATTGTTCTTGAATAAAATCGAATTGAATTGAATTGAAGTCATTAGCAGAAGGCTTTATTTATTTGTTTAGTACTTTAAGCTCACAAATAGCTCACAATAGATTGTCCATTGCCAATCTACCTACTGTTGAGTATAGAGATAAACAGCTGATCACCATTTTAAGGTGATGCTAGACGATAGACCAACCCGAAACAGAATTAATGTCCTATAACAATCACCGCATTTGTACCAATGATAACTCAACTTTAACTGCATTGTCATCACACAGCTATTATTAATCAACTAATTAATTCAACAATCATAGACGAAACACATAACTCAGTCTTTTAAAGGCGTCTTTCCCATCTTGCCAAATTCGAGCCTATTTCGTAACCCAAACAAGGCGCCAGAAGTGTAGTCACTGATATGTACACACTTAGCAAAATGCAAAAGCGAAATCCTTGTGGAATGCCAATGGCAACTTTGACATAAAACCAATTTCATAATAGTATGGGTCGCAAAATACTATGTTCGTAACAGCATAAAATTACAATCAATACAGTAGGAGAAAATCACTTTTAAAAGTTGCTAAGCGTATGTATATTAGTGCTCGTGACTGTACACTAGTGTACATGTACAATGATTTAATGTATGTAAATAATTACCAAACCACCAGATAATGACGGCGACGCAACGGCGACGTGCTGTCGACATAGTAGAGCCATCGGCATAGTAGTGTCACCGACATAGTAGAGCCATCGACGTAGTAGAGCCATCGACATAGTAGAGCCATCGACATAGTAGAGCCATCGACATAGTAGAGCCATCGACATAGTAGGGCCATCGACATAGTAGAGCCATTGACATAATAGAGCTATCGACATAGTAGAGCCATCGATATAGTAGAGCCTTCGACATAGTAGAGTCATCGATATAGTAGAGCCATGGACATAATAGAGCCATCGATATAGTAGAGCCATCGACGTAGTAGAGCCATCGACATAGTAGAGCCATCGACATAGTAGGGCCATCGACATAGTAGAGCCATTGACATAATAGAGCTATCGACATAGTAGAGCCATCGATATAGTAGAGCCTTCGACATAGTAGAGTCATCGATATAGTAGAGCCATGGACATAATAGAGCCATCTATATAGTAGAGCCATCGACGTAGTAGAGCCATCGACATAGTAGAGCCATCGACATAGTAGGGCCATCGACATAGTAGAGCCATTGACATAATAGAGCTATCGACATAGTAGAGCCATCGATATAGTAGAGCCTTCGACATAGTAGAGTCATCGATATAGTAGAGCCATGGACATAATAGAGCCATCGATATAGTAGAGCCATCGACATAGTAGAGCCATTGACATAAAAAAGCCATCGACACAGTAGAGCTATCGACATAGTAGAGCCATCGACATAGTAGAGCCATAGTAGAGCCATCGACATAGTAGAGCCATCGACATGTCGATACTAGGGACGATCGTTGTTTGTGATTGTGATTGTAGGAATGATTCGGAGAATGGGTCTTTCAATTGGTTGAGGCTGTTTTCCCTTTAATCTAATTGCGATGGAGTGTAAATTAATCTGGATAATTTTATTATAAATACGAGTTTTCAAGTTGATGGCGGCTAGCTACTTTCTTCATTTATTTTTCGTATGGGTAGTGACTAACCTAGTGCCAGAGTTTTTATGCCGCCCATAGTCCTCTGACTTGGCTTTAACTTGCCGTCGAGAAATATCTCTCAGTCAGGTTTCCTCACGATGTTTTCCATCACAGTTTTGATAGCAATGATAAATATACAATACGCACATGAATCCGAAAAGTCCAGAGGTGCGTGCCTTGGGTTCGAACTCGAGACCCAAGACTTGGCAGTCCGACAGTCACACCACTAGGCTATCACTGCTTGGCTACTTAAGATAAGGGGATAGCGAGAAGATAGAAACAAAAGTGAACTTCTGGACTTCAAGCAGTTCTCTAAAACAATACCTAAACAGAAGGATGCCTATAATCGATTTGAAATAAGATTAGACATTTAATAAACTTATTTACAGTCCGTTCAACCGATTTTGACTTCTATTCCGTAGGCATAAGGATGACATTAAAAGCAAAAACGTGGTTACAATACCAACTCTTTATTACAGCTGCCATTTGTCATGCCGTCAACGCAATATAAGTCAAAATCGGTTGAACGGACTGTAAAAAAGGTTTATTTATGTGTCTAATCTTATTTCAAATGGAGTATAGGAGTGGGACCACCATACCTCTAAGGACCACTCATACAAGCATGGTGTCAATATAAATAATAAAAATGAATTCCATTGCTATTCCTTTGCATAAGTTTTCTACATACAGATCGTCAAACGAATCGCAATGAAATCGAGCGACACCTAGGACGCCTCGTATCGTGAACATAATCTGTGTGTACAAGTCCTTAGTGGTATTTGATAAATAAACAAAGTAAATACTTTACCTCGAATTATCTGAGATCTTAGGATTTGTTCAGATACCAAGTGTTTTTAACAATACAGTGCTTGTTTTTGACAAACAGGGCTAGACTGAAAACTATTAAGCGGTTTTATGTTTGTAATTCGAGTCTTCTCAAGATTTAAAAAATATTAGTAAGTAAGTAAGTTTATTTATTTGTGTAAACATGGTGTATACATTGCATGCAAGATATTAAATACAGAAAGAAATGTTCGATCATGTTCAGCCGCTTATCGTGGCGTACAAATTGGTAAGCAGAGATGGCGCACAAACCGTGACTATATTTATCAAAATCACATTATAAAATTACTTATTAAATCATAATTACTTATACGTTATTAATTTATTATACAATTCAATGTCCATACATATTATTGATTAAGTCATTGCAAATTTTAATTTCATCAACAATAAAAACAATACACTATATAATATGGAGTAATCTTATAACACTGTGGACAAAACAACATTAAATAAAAGAGAACATCATCATTTCAAAAAACTAAGAAAATTGTCCCCATTCATAAATTCCAAAATACTATAATATGTCCTTTCAATCAATAATGTCCTTAATTTGCATTTAAGAGCAGATAAACTCAAAGTTCTCCATGATTTGGGCAACTTATTAAATATGGTTGGAGCCATGTAAAAGATGCTCTTGCGCACAAAAGTTGTTTTAGCGCCGTGAACACAAAGTTTGGAATTATCACGTCTATTCCTTGGAACGACCTCAGACAAACGCTGAAATAAATTAGGATGAGTTTTAATGAACATTATTGTTTCCAAAATGTATAATGAGGGTAATGTCAATACGTTATGCTCTTTAAAATAAAATATTAGGAAGATTGTTTAAATTGCTTCAGATTACGTAGAAACAAACCAAATTCAAATCACACTCAGAATTTCCTAACTCACAGCGGTTCTTAAAATCAAATCAAAACTTAGAAACAATACATCTTGATTACTTTCTCTTCTTCGAATTATATAATACAATTGTTTGATATTCCCAGAATGTGTTTTATAGCCCAGATGTACATCCTGAGTGGTCGAGCAGTCTCCTAGTTGCTCGTAAGGGCCTGGTACATTCACAGTTCAAAGTTGAGTAGGCAACCTGATTAAATACCAGTTGCGACTATCTGAACATAATTTATGCTCACTATCTGTTGCATACATTATACATCATTTAATTATGTGTCGGCAATGTTAACGTACCAACTTTACGCAAACAATAATTGTTGATAAATTATTATTGAAAGTATTTGTTTGTTCCGGTCGCCACGATTGTTATGGCAGTGTGCCAAATGTCACATCTTTAAGATAAAAGTGATGTTTTGTTTCAAAATGATAATGGTAATTATGCCTTGTGGATGGATGTTAATGGATTAAGGGGAAAATATTGCGTCTTGGTCTTTAGGTACCTACATTAGTGAAAGTTGATATCGTACCTTGAGTCTCATGAAAGGAAAAGTTTCTGTATTTGCGCCGCGCGTTTGGCCTCTGACCTTTTCTACGTTTAGACAAACTTTTTCATGGTATTTATGATAACCTTTCATATGGCTTCGTTGCAAAACTTTCTCTAACATTTACCCCGACAACGTTTCAATGGGTTGATAACAAATTTATAAAAAAAAATCCTTCTCGCTGAAGTTGAAAACTGCTCATAATATTACATGAACAGTTTTAAAGTTATAGTTTTTTTAATAATTTTACCAACCTCTATTAAAACCAATTTGAAGGCTTTTAATCTCGTTAAATTAAACACAATTTATTCAATAAGTTTAATGTACAACTTAATTAAATAACTCAAAACTAGTCTATCTAACAAAATAGCCGTTCATAATATAATCATTTCTTTATTTACATTTTCCGTTTACGTTATATATCACATAATGGCCCGGCACCTAAATAAATATCTTTTAAGGGTCGCAGAAACCATATCAGCAGATATAGGTTCTTAAATAATTTCTTGGCAGGTTTAATAATAATATGTTTACTCTCAATTATTTGTTTCATTTAGTTATCTTAAATATTTTAGTAATGCAGATAATTTTGTTCTTGCCTGTAAGGACTAAGGACCAGATTGTTTGAACATTCTGTATCTACAATTCTACACATACTCGTAGGACCTATTATTTACAAAATTCACTAAGTTACTGATCTTCAACTGACAAAAATATTGGAAAATGCTTTCAATAAGTTCAACAAATAGGTAATTCAGATGTCTAAATCACATTGAATAGAATTGTATTTCTAATAATAGAACAATGGATTCAGGGCCTTTACCTAATTCTATAAAAAAATTGATTTGGTTTATTTATTTTCTATAGAATTTGGGGTGCTCATACAGTCGCGTCTCAGGGGTAGTTTGGGACGCCCCTCAGCTAGATGGACCGACGACCTTAAGAAGGTGGCTGGGTCAGACTGGATGCGGAAGGCGGAGGACAGGGTGTTGTTGCGCAGCCTGGGAGACGCCTATGTCCAGCAGTGGACTGCGATAGGCTGAGTTGATTGATACAATCAAGTCTATCTAGACGTGACTGTATACTGGGATATTGAACTTTACTTTAATCCTTAAAATACACAGTGAAGGGTGTTAAATTATCTTCATTCTGTTGATTACTTGTAGTATATGGCGACAGTATTACGTTTAATTAAAAGCTCACTGAAACTTAATTTCTATTTAATCTTGTACTTGTTTACGTATTACGCAAATGAATTAGTAAGTTCTTTTGTTGACAATCAAAGTTACTTTACAATTGGCCAATTTTCACAGACTTTTACAAACAAAGTTTGCTCAGCAAAACTCGGAAAATTATTGCCACACAAATTTATGTTCATTTATTTTCCTCTTTAGAAAACTTGGCGAGTTCGAAAGTAGGAATTCGCTAGTAGTAGTTCGGTATTATGTTTGGTAAGTCTTCTGAACTTCGTTCTTGGTAGGGAGTTGTTACTGAAGCTCCAAGTTATTTGTTACCACGTGAACCAGTGGAGATCACGGTGGACCTTCTCCCTGACTAAATATGCATTTTCTGGTATATTTTGTAACGTCATTCAGATTCAATGTATTTACTAGTAATGAGAACTACGTAGGTTATATTTCCCTGTTAGTGTATAAGGAAAATTAGTCAATGGGTAATGTTATGGATATAACGTTTTAATTACGTGACGTAGTTATATGACGAGGACATGAGTCCTTAAATACATGTACTATGTATAAATACATTTTCTACAAACTTAATAATGGGAATAGATTAGGAGGCGTAATATGGTGATTTTAACAATGTGGGCATGGGGGTTTTCCGTCATCCAATTTGTTTCAAGATAGGTATTCATGGTTAACCTGTTTTGTAGAAAGGAAAACGGAACAAAACATTGCTCTGTTCCGTGTCCCTATTTCACTACATGACGCATTGTCAGGAAAAAACAACAGAAGAAATGTATCAAATCAACAATGGAACAATTAATTGAATTGAAAACGCCCATTCGATTCTATAAAGTAAATAGAAAATAATTTAAATTAATTTAACCAATAAAAACGCGCCTAAATGGGTAATAATATAATCATAATCATTAGCCATTATCGCAATTTATTTGTGGTCGTGCACCATGGCTTCCATATACTTCTCGCCTAAAAGGATTAATTAAATAAAAAAATAATTTTGCAAGATAGAATTCGATAGGAAATCGATAGAAAATTATTTTTTCAACAAAGTAGTTTGAGGAATAAAATGTAGCCACATTTTGTACCCAAACATCGATAACATCCAAACAATACATACCAACACCCCTCATTTCACCCCCGCGGTTGGGCAAAGTGATGTAATGTAATGCAAATAACTGTAGAACGCGGGCAGGTGCGCGTGCGCCGCCCCCACTTTCCCACGCGGCGCGCGGCGGAGGCGGCACACGTGGTCATCAACATGGGAATACTCGTAATAAGCGATAGTAGTTTTATAAACAGTATAGCTTCGAATTAAGGGGTCTTAAAAACACTTGACTTCCCCCTTCAATTGTTAGGGTAGAGAAAAAAGTTGAGACCGTGCATTGGATCTACGAGCATTTTATTTTAAGGTCCTATCACATACTTTATTGACCTGTAACCAGGGACCATTTTGGTTACCCATTGAAAGGGTTTTCGATAGGGTCTTTCAAAGCAGTTAATCAAAAGCCATACGATATGGGTAACCTTTTTGAACGGCTTAATTTATTAGCCATTCAAATTTGGTTACCCGGGTTTTTGATTGTGTTTTTCTAAGCAGTTTATCAAAAGCTCATACGGTGTGGCGACTTACCGAGTGGCTTGTAAACCCCTGTTTACAAGCCGCTTGGTAAGTAGCCAAAGCTAAAATGAACTCTATATTACATGTAATAATGATCATAGATGTTTTTTTTTAAACTAATTAAAAATATATAAATTCAAATATCTTTAATTATAATAAAATGGTGCGTCCTAGGCAAAAAATTACAGAAATTTAACCTCCACTGTGTCAAACCCGTGAAAAAAAAAATTTTTTTTTTTTCGTTGAACCTATTGAAAGGGTTTTCGATAGGGTGTTTCGAAGCGGTTAATCAAAAACCCATACGATATGGGCAATCCTTTTTACTGGGGTTCAAGCAAAAACCCATTCAAGGAGTTACAACATGATAAAGGTAACCTCATATACGGCTGCCTGTAACATACAGACGAAACATATAAGATGAAGACATGGGATCATAGTTTCCCATCTTAATGGCCAACAGATGTTTTCCTTTGGGATTAGGTATCTATCTTGCTTGCTTAATCTGACTGATAACAGACAGTAACAGCATTTTGTCATCAGTGACTTGAAAGTTACACAACCCTCAATTTAACCGTAATTTCGGTTAAACGCAGTTAACGTAACATGATAAACTGGTACCACAATATGCAAATAACTGTAGTGTGTCTGTATTGGCCGGGCAGGTGCGCCTGCGCCGCCCCCAGTTCCCACGCCGTGCAGTTAGCGTGCGGCCTGCAGGCAGTTCGCACATGTGCACTTTATTGCTTTACTTGATATACTGACCTTTTAACTTTCACTTGGAAATTAATGTTTGCTTTTAACAGCTTTAATGACGCAATTAAATAATTATTGAGTCTGATAGCAAGAGTGTCGATCAAGCTTGTTGTTTGTAAACTTTTTAAGCACGGGTAAAGCGAATTTCACGATAATTCTTGAGGTTAGCTTACGGAACAACTCGTCTACGATGACTACGACGGATAAATAGACCTATCGACCGTCAAGAATAATCTAGCGTTAACTTCAGTGGATGACAAACGGGACACTTCGGTACTTAGGTAGGTACTCTATGAAAACCACTCTGTGAAAAATGAATCATTCGCGAACGCGACGCTCATAAGCTGACATAAGATCAGTCGGTAGTAGAGAATACTTAGAGAATACAGCTTTTATATATGTTTTTGACAGAGGGCTTTTAAAAGCCGAGAGTTATTATTATTATTGGCTTATATATACGACGTATGACGTTTATTGAGCTGATAATGTAGGGTAGTATAATGAGCCTAAGCAAGCTGTCAAACGTAAGTTGTAACTTTCTTGTAAAACCTTTACCCCCTTATTACAAAACAAGGTTTATCTTCAGACCCAGGTTTAAAACATGGAGCCATTATTGAATTTCAAACTTTATTCCGACTATGTTAAAGTTCCTAAACACAAAACTGACAACTTAGTACCGAACTAAGTTTTCAGTTTTGTATAAAGAACGGCATATCAATCACTGTTACGGTCTATTACAAAAACTGGCTCCATGGTTTAAGCCATGTCAAAATATAAATCTTGTTTTGTAATAAGTCGGTTACTGTTTGCATCAAATAGGTCACTCTTAGTCGGTAATCATTATAATATATCTACACTTGAGCTCCTGTAGGCGTGCATTTACGTTGAAAATCATGTGTCAGGTATCAGGTATGTATGTATGTATGTATCAGTATTAACAATACTCAGGTAGTGCCTCACATTGCCATTAATAATATCTACGAGATATTTCAGCATCATGCGAGTCGACTCACGCGTATAGCACTCCACTTGAACAAGTTTACTATCTGTAGTGATATTAGCAATACTATGAAAGGTGATAGCAATGTATTACACAATACTAGGTGCCGCCCGCGACTTAGCCCGCGTGGCTTTTTCTGAACATATAAACCTTCCTCTTGAATCACTCTATCTATTAAAAAAAACCTCATCAAAATCCGTTGCGTAGTTTTAAAGATCTAAACATACATAGGGACAGACAGGAAGCGGGAAGTGACTTTGTTTTGTACTATGTAGTGCTGCACGTGCGTTGTGGAATGGCATCGTGAATGGCTGTAAATAGTTCCAGTCCCAGTTCTCCATATTATCATCATTACAGCCGAAAGACGACTATTGTTGGACATCGGCGTCCCCGAAAGGGGGGTTTGCCATAATAGCCACGCTTGGCAGGCGGGTTGGCGATCGCAGTATGGTGTTAAAATGCATATAGAACGCTGCTGCCCATTCTCTAGTAAGTCCCTTAGTCACCTTTTACGACACCCACGGGAAGAAATGGGGTGGTGCTATTCTTTACGTCCGGCACCACATGGATTATCTATAGTTCCTACCTATTCATGGTCTACTATGAAAACTATTTTCAGATTAGGATTGTTACTTGAACCATCTAACTTAACTTACATTAGAACCCGCGTTCTATAACTTATCTTGGATTGTTCCCTATTACATGGGACTTAGGGCCTGTGCACACCACGTTTTTTAAACGCGCCGTTGACCCGCGTTTTAGAAACGTGCGTCGACGGCGCGCTTTTATCCTACAGAAGGTCTACAGGCTGCGTCTGACTCGCGTGCGTATCTCGTCTGTATCGCTACAAACGCGCGTCAACGGCGCGTTTAAAAAACGTGGTGTGCACAGGCCCTTAAGGCGACGATTACCGACTTTTGATGATTTTATACTGAAGGTCACGTCTAAACGAGTAGTGTTAATGATTTGAAAAAATATGTGTTAAATTAGAGCATTTTCTCAATAACTTAATATGTGCATATTTTAGATTAACTTTATATTACATAGTGAAATTAATTTGTAAAGTTATGTCTAACACTGATAAAAAACTGAGAATGGGGCAAAATCTACCAAGCGTATTACCTTCACCAATTTAAAGATAATTTAATTTTTGATCTTTTAATACACGCGTTTTATTAAAATACGTTTTGGTTTGAGTATAATAAATTAATAATGCGTCAAATTGGGGACAGCGCTCCTTGATGGACGAGTCCTATTACTGGCTGAACGTACGACGCGTTGCGTGAGCTCAGTACAGAACACGCAAGCTAACCGTCAAGGTCACTGGCATATATCTGCGTCTTAAACATAATTGGCGAAATGTGGGGTGTAGTAGGTAGGTGGCCCTCTGCTTAACCCTTTACGGGTTACAGGCGTCGTGGTATGTTAAGTAATTGTAAATTTTGTTTAGCCGAGAACGATCGTTATCTTATCATAACCAACAAGGTAGGTAGGTAAATGAATATTGGTCAACTTTTCTTTGCAAATTATAACAAATATTTGCTAATTTTATGAATTACGGGAGCTGATAAACTAGATTTGAATTAGGGCCAAGGTAATTGTGTTATCATAATAAAACATCTCTCGTAGAAATACGCTGTTATTTGGCAAACAAATTAGGTAGGTATCTAGTGAAATGTGGGTGCACTGTAATAGGTACCTACATAGGTACACTGCTGCCCAACACTTCGGGGAAAAACAGGCGTGATGTGTTAAATTAAGTAGGCACATGATTACGATCGAGAGAAATTATGAGGAAAATGCTAGGGTTCAAATCATTTTTTTCAATTCAAAGTAAACGGTTTAGTTTACCGTTAATTTGTATCGAGATTTTTTTTCTAGACGTGTTTTGGTAACAACAAAGTTCTGAGAAATATGTTCAAGAATAACATGATATTTTTTCCGCTACCACAAACTATGTATGTAGATTTGACAATTTTTTTGTTTAAGACAAGCCTACTTTTATCATTTGCCTCTTGTCACCGCCTTAACAGCAAGTTGAGACAACATCAGCAGCTTAAAATATTATCTATTGCTAGGTAACAATATCATTATTTGCCAGTGAGCCCTAAATAAGACAGTTAGTCTGTATCTTATACGACATAAATGTACAAAGAACCCACCTCGGTGACTACCTTTTAATTTGTTATGTAAGTTGTGTATGCAAATGTTTTGTGAGTTAACACGTAAGATTACCTACTAATATCTGATATTTTAAACTACTACTACTTTTACACTTCTCTTTCATTTACCAGATTTATTGATTGTTTTGTATTTACATCATCACTGCAGGATACTGCGGTATGTAATTTGTCATCAATATTGGTTTAGTTTACCTCTAAAGTTTAATAACTATTGCTTGTCATTGACCTAATCGTTTACCGGTAAATGGTACCTATTAATTTTGTTTTTCGATTATAATTGCAAAGAAAACTATAACTATTCAATTCAACGGTAAAAGCAGTTGAAAACATTCATTCTAAACTATAAAAAACATTCTACAAAAACAGGTAAAAACTAGTTTTAATTAGAAAAATTAAGGCGTATTTGCTCCATCTGGTATATTTGTGATAAGCACATCAATTCAAATGTCATAATTTTAAGTATGAAAACATGCACATACTCCTTTTATCTTGCTAATTATCTCATTGTCACGAAAACAAGCACCACCTTAATTTCTCGAAGCCCTGAGAATAATTTCCATAGCTAATTCTCTTCAAATGCCACTATCTCAGTCCTCCGCCTTATCACTAACAAATATTAGAGCAGCCATCTGTCTTAGTTATAGCCGATTGCCCTAATTTAACTATCTGTAACGAGCATTACTTATTATAATGATCGCGCTACATTCCAGGCTATTACGATTAGTTATTTCTGACCTGCTTTAGAAATTGTGGCAGTTTCGCGAAAAAGTAGTGTTAAAATAGTTAATCAATGAGTGAGTACACCACCCTGTGTCTTTAGATTACCTATATTATTATCAACATCAAGCCTGGCTATCAAATTCTTAGTTTATTACATCTCACTGCTGAAAAGGTTGACCTTTAGTACATAAAATTTAGTAGATATAATTTAGTATTTGACTTTATCTTCTTCCAATTAAAAAATAATAATTAAAATACCGGGCATCCATAAAAACTATATTATTCAAAATACCGAGCATCATCTACAAGAATCCCTTCTTACAAAGGATCAAAGGACCATTATTTACATTACAAAAATCGGTCCTTAGCAACGGATCAACTAAACACGCGGTCAAAAACACCCTTACAATCAATTATTGTAAACACGTGTTGACTATCATTGTCATATCACACACGAGTTCACCCCCCGTGGATGCTACTCGTACATAGATATTACCTAATATACGCATCGGTACATACGCGGAATGTTACAGTCGTGCCCAATTATTGGACAATATTATCTATCTAGTGTAGTGAGGTCGGGTCGGATAATAAAAATAAAAAAAATAAAAATGTTTTTATTGACATTAATTAAGGAGTTTCATTTTAATTTGAAGCCCTGATTCCTGAGCTAGGTGGTACCTGTGTTACAGGAGTCAGTTTCTTCCCCTGTTTTTGGAACAATAACAATAGTATGCAAAAACAAAAATTAAATTAACGTAAAATTAAAATTATAAATTTAGATCATGCATGCTCTTGAGTAGTTTGTGTGCGCGTGTGTGTGTATTTTTGTTGTGTTTTGTGTGTATGTGTGAGTGTGTGGTATAATGACGATGTGTATAGTTTAGATCCTACCGATTAGGTAAAAGGTTGTCTTAAGTTCGACGATTATCAATATCGGTCATTGACCTACATGGTAGAGAAGTCCCATTCATTGCATTCAGAGATTGCTATTTTAATTTCAACAACACATTTTTAGTAGTCTTTTTTTTCGGTCCTTTTGTTCCCTTTGTAGTGAATCTGCCGAAACTTTTCCAACGTAGTTGGGGTCAGCTTCCAGTCTAACGGGATGCAGCTGAATACCAGTAAGGCTCGGCGCAAACGGGCCACCGACCACAGCCACCGCTGGCTGTCGCGCGCTACCGCCACATTTGTAACAGTGGCAGAAGCGAGCGACAGCCACCGGTGTTCCGGTGGCCCGTAGCGACCACAAGTGGCTAGTCGCCGACACTACTGTAGCGTGTGGCCGCCACCGGCTACACGTGTGCGGCGCGTCTATACAAAATATATGAAAAAGTTTGTTAAGTCGATGTCGCTGGCCACCAGTGGCTGTGGTCGGTGGCCCGTTTGCGCCGAGCCTATTTTACATGGAGCGACTGCCTATCTGGGCCCCAAGTCTGCTATTTTTATAAATTCAGTCATTCCAACACGATCCCATTGTCATTTAGCTAAAAGTTCGTAATCTGCTAAATTCATAATGGTCGATCATTGGTCGGTCAATGTTCTCGTAATAGAATTGTGTTACTTATAATGGCATTGTCGTATTGCAATTATTATAAAATCCATTAGTAGAAATGTCATTGATTTGTCTTTAGGTACGAGATTACCAATAAATGCAATTTCTTTCAATGTAGTGTCAGTGGCCGACCATTGGAAAGTCATAATGACGCCATTATAATAGTAGATTACCAAACTTGTCAAAATCAACAATTACGAAATCAATGATCGACCATTCTGACACTATTGTAATAGCAGACTTGAGGCCCTGACCTCCACAACCAAGTAACTGGGTAATAGGATACCCCATGGTAAAACTGGTTGGCAAATCTTCTGACGACCCGTAACGACTATCAAAGATCCACAAATGACACCTGGGAAGAACGGCTTAACGTGCTTTCCGAGACAGGGAGTAGTCTCGGTAGGAGATGGTCACCCATCTACGGACCAACTCTAGGAAGCGTAGCTTAACCTGATGGTTCGACCAATGCGGCGGTTATTACTTTTAAAGCCAAGATATTTTTTCTCTTTATAGTATTGAGCTTTAATAAAACTTCAAAGGCTCTATCAAGCGACGCGCGACGCATCCCGAGTTGGAGATGTTTGAGTTAGTTTCCTTACTTATTTATAGAAAAAAACGGCTCTAGAGTCATTAGCATAACATAGAGTAGTTAGGACGCCTGCGTGGTTGGGACATTGAAGGTCGTGTCATGTCAATAGCCCTAGTTACTGACCAGACATGTGCCCAGTTCCAAAAGTTTTAAAAGGGATCGCTTTATTTGCGAATAATTCGTTTTTGAAAGGGTCAAGTCCTTAAAGAATATTCTGGTGTCTATTTTATTTGAAATGATGAAAGGGTGCAATTTTGGCTTATTTTATTCTATTAGAGTCTGAAAATATTACGATTGGTAAGCGATTATGAATCGGGTATAGCAATATAGGTATTAGGTGTTGAATAGCTTACAACTGAGATACTGTTGGGCAAAACATTCATATACATTTTCTGTATACACTTGAGTTTACTTAAAAAAAAATGTATGTTAGGTATTAGGTGCTGAATAGACAATCTTAATAAAAAAATATGTATATTTATAGTACCTAAAACATCGTCTATTAAGACGCAGATATATGCCAGTGACCTTGAGTGGTTAGCTTGCGTGTTCTTTACTGAGCTCACGCAACGCGTCGTACGTTCAGCCAGTAATAGGCTCGCCCATCAAGGAGCATGTCCCCAATTTGACGCATTGTTAATTTATTATACACAAAACAAAAGGTATTTTAATAAAACGCGTAGATCAATTATTAAATTATCTTTAAATTGGTGAAGGTTTCAAAAAAATACGCTACTCCTACCCATGCGTCTCAGTTCAGCTTTCTAGTTTAGATTAGCAACAAAACTTGCAGAAGTTGACTTCCGCAAGCAATTATTACCGTGTGAACAATTGCAGCAAGCTCACTTCTGCAAGTATTCTAAGTAAGAATTGCTTGCGAAAGTCAACTTCTACATGTTTTGTTGCTAATCTAAACTTCGGTTAAGATAATATTAGGTAATCTTGAAATGTTCGTATTTATACTGAAAGTCGACCCCGATATAGTAAAGGCTTTAATGACAATAAAATGATACTATGGTGATATATTTAGTCACAAGGACATAATTTGCAGTGGTAACTAATACGCGATAAGTTTATGATAAGTCAATAATATTTTAATGTCGGCGCCTTCGGCCAGTAGATAATGGCGGATACATTTTGGTCTGATTATGTACTTAGCTTGAATTTAGCTTAGCTTGACAGCTAATATAAATCATAAAACTTACGAGTTATATTAGCCGCGTGTTGCAAGGATAACAAACTATGATTTAATTAATTAAGAGTATCGTCATAATTTATCGTTTTTGAAGTATAATATCAACACACCCAAAATAGAAATGAAATATGAAATACCAAGCCTAAACAAACATTGCATATCCTTCATTTGAATTGATCGTCCCCACAATTATGTTAATGAATAACCAAATAACGCATATCTCTCTTTGCAGGCCTTCAAACTGTTCAAGCGGAACAAGAGCCGCAAAAACACACGGAACCGGATCTCGCCGGAGCTGTCCCGCTCGCCGTCCTACAGCGGGACTGTCGACGCACGCCCAGACATCGACATACAACGCTTCTGCGCCTGCCGCACCTCTCTTCCACCCCTACACCTCTCCAACAACGAATCATACGAGAATACTTCTTACTACAGCAGCTACAACAGTTATTATAGCTCGAGGATTGATAGCTTAGAGTCTTATGGTACCAACGAATCCAACAGTGGCAGCAATCGTTCAGACTCTGCCTACGACTCAGCCAGGTCCAGTCCTGAACACGCCAGGGTCTGCTACGCTACCGTTACGTACTTCAACGTGAATGACAGCGAAGACAGCAGCAGCATCCGCACTGAGTACACCCTCCTCGATGATGCCGAGGCCGACCGAATGGCCGATCTCGATGACATGGAAGGACACATGGACGAAGATGAACGAACACAGAACATGATCAACGAGAGCATCGAACTAGTTAGCACGTTATGAACTGAATGCGGAGGACATTGTTTTAGATTGTAATTATACTTTAGTTAGGCAAGTTAGGGAAGCGTTTCATTCTGAATTTGGAAGCATGTGTGATATTCGATGCGTGGTCGACGAGATGTGACGAAATGATTCAGTTATATTAGGAGGACTATGAATTAATCATATAATCGTAACTAATGACTTTTTTCCACGTGTATACTATGTATTTATAATCTATAATAATCTGGCAACTGTAAGCTATCCGGTAGATCTTAAGGTTTCATGGAAAGTAGTGTTAGTGAATTTCTATCAGATTTTTCACTTTGTAGGAAACACAAACAGAATGAAAATACACTCAGAAAAAATCCTCCCTTTGTTAAAAGTCTCCAATGCATTGACATAATTGAGCAATCAGCTGTAACTAAAAGCCCTTATTATTGACCAATCAGAGAAGCTACAGCACTTTGCTCCGTGACAATATTATTGAAACATTATCTTCAGTCGATATTGCTCCCGAAGCGTTTTCGCGACAAGATATTGGAAAGCGTAAAATATGTAAACTCTTGAGTTTTGAAGTCTTTTAGATTTCTTAATACATTTTTGAATTAAGTATAATATTATTATATATACCACATATATATATATATATATTCTTATGTATATTTGAGTCTAAAGATGAGAAATGTAACCTTTATTTTCTTTTTATTCGTAGATCTAGAGTATAACTTTATAAAGAAGAATTCCAATTATCTAAAATGTTTAGTTATCAAAGCTTTAGGTTGAGTATAGTAATACACTTTATTACTCAAGTTTCTTGTACTAATACCTAGCTTATCATCCGAGCCAGTCTTTTGGTAATATTCGTTGGTCCTCGAAGTAACTACAGCAAGACAAAATAAAACTTTTGATGGAAGTGGCTGGAGTTATAATCTTGTTCCAAGTTTCCAACATTCAGTCGCGTCGTGATTTTAATTAATTTTGAGTTAATATCATAGCAGAGTTTGTAATAATAATAATTATGCTGTAACCAAATGGAGGATGGTGAAAAACGACAAGAACGCAGAAATTCAGGTTGATCGATTTCAACTTGTATAATATAATGTGAAATAATTTAAACGGTAAATTGATGAAATACTCACTCTATAACATGTTAATGTAAATAAATAGTTCAGATATTATGAAATATTTATCAAAGTTGTATGTTTCTGAAGTTGTAAGTTGCTTTCAGTGTCAATATTTATCGTGATATTGAACAAACAATTGATTATGTTGATTATTATGCTCTGTTTATTATTTTGCCTTCATGTATACCGACTATTAATTTAAATTATAGTCTTTGTTTTGTTGTCTTTGAGTTCTTTAGAGACTTTTAGCATACATAATTTATGTTCTAAAGGTATGTAGAGATTCAAGAGGTCCGTTTAATAATCGAATAGCCTTTTTAAGCCTATTACTGACCTTCTGTGGACATAAGCTTGTCCCAAGAGTCAACCCGATAGAAAAGCGGATTGGTCGTTACAAAATGGAAGCCGGTCAATCGGCTTATCGAAATTAATATTAAAATCAATTCTGCTGAGCAAAACTTTTGGAATATAATTTATGTAAGACGATAAACATTTATATTTTCCTGTATTTTGTCTACTAATATTTTGCGATTGTCTATTGTACAGTTTCAACCACTCGCTGGTCGAGTGCTTGTTAATTTTTATACGAAATATTATGAAAGTATGCTTAAATAATGAAAATATCGCGAAAATATTGTCACCGAAAACCTTTTTGTAAAAGGATCCGCAATTGAATGTCTCCTTCAAGTGTTTACCAAAGTAAATGTGATACTATAAGATTATGTAAGTTTAAGATATTAGAATTATTTATTATTACGTCAGTTGATCTCAATGGTGTAAATTTTAACGTACTCGTAAGTAGATTGCGTCAGAGTCTGCTTTGCTATGCAGAAGCAACACGTTTTACGAACTGCTGTGACGCACAGAGTACCTAATGTATGTTAAAGGATACTTACATTTTTCGTAATTATAATAAACACAATTTAAATTTTTAATTATGGCATTTTTTATTTTTTTGTCCGTATCTCGTTTTAATGGGTTTTGGGATTTAAAAATAGAAGTAACATAATACGCATACCTTACATACTTCGCCACTTATTTTTAAGACGCAGTTATATGCCAGTGACCTTGAGTGGTTAGCTTGCGTGTTCTGTATTTAGCTCACGCAACGTGTCGTACGTTCAGCCAGTAATATGACTCACCCATCAAGGAGCGCTGTCCCCAATTTGACGCATTATTAATTTATTATACACAGAACAAAAGGTATTTTAATAAAACGCGTATACTAAAAGATCAATAACTAAATTATCTTTAAATTGGTGAAGGTTTCAGAAAAATACGCTTGGTTGATTTTGCGCCATTCTCAGTTTTATATCCGCGTTAAGGCTTCTACATACCAGCGCGACACGGCACAAAGGCCCCGCGTGTCGTGGGACGAGCGGTGCCTTTGTGTCACGTCGTGTCGCGCGACAAGTCGCCCCGGTATGTAGAAGCCTTTAGACATAACTTTACAAATTAATTTCACTATGTAATATAAACATAATCTAAAATATTAATATACTAAGTTATTGAAAAAATGCTTTAATTTATCATATATTTTTTCAATACACTTCCTCGAAACCTGGTTCAAAAACAACCTCGCCTACGGCTCGGGTGTTAATTCCGCCTCGAATGCAATAACAAACATTCTCCACTTGTATCAAAATGTACTATTTTCAAATCATTAGCAGTACTCATTTAGACGTGATCTTCAGTATAAAATCATTAAAAGTCAGTTATCGTCCCCGTTAGTCCCATACATTAATACTCTAATGCTATTTACTAGGCAGAAATACAGACTGCGAGCTGCTACTCAGAGTTTTCTATAGTTAAGTATAAATGAAAGGTATGTCAAGGTTGGACATGGTAGCTTAATATCCTTTAGTTAAGGGATAATACCATAGAACAAGGTTAACATGTCCGAAAATGTTTTACTGTCAAAATCATCATGACTGAAACCTGAAAGCTGTTAAAAAAAAGCTCTTAAAAAAATAGATTTAGAACTTGGCTTCTGGAAGTCCATTGTCTAACATACCCATGCTAGGAAGACTGGGCTTTGTATACACCCGTATACAAAGCCCAGTCTTCATAGCGTGTCGATGGTTATCGAAATTGAGTCGCCGCAGAAGTTGGCCACGAGTTTGTAAACCATATAGATACCTACCTGTAATCATAGGTCACCACACTAGCGAATCAGGTCATTGACCTCGCGTGACGTAGCTGCCACTGACCTGTCCTACATACTGGATGGGACTGACATCCTGGCAGGTCCTACATTTCACCAGTCGGCCTTGTAACCTACTTCTTCTAGTACCGGGGATTAAAGCTTTGTCCTATCTTTTTAATCCAATAAAGATTGATTGGAAATATAGGTGAGTGGGATCACTTAACAACTTGATTTGAATGATTTTTCTGCCATTTACAGCTGATATCAGACGCTTCAATTGAGATTGTTTTTGTTTTTTTCCACGTTCAAATGACACCGGCAAAATTACATAGAAGCCGCCGTTTATCTGCTCTTAATTTAAAAAAAAAAATTAAATATTTAATTTTAGCGCGGATTTTTGTTACCTCGTAGCACAAATGTATACTCAACTATAGAGGCATCAATCTGTATGGATGATAGTAAATGTTTTGGTAATTGAAGTCATGCAGAAAAGTTTACGAGACATTCCAATGGCAAAGTTCTACAGCTCTTCAGTAGGTAGGTATCCTACAGTACCATGTTATTTTTTCTTATAATGTCGAAAGTTCGTAAAGAAACAAACAAAGTAGAGATTCAATTAGCAAACTTTTATTCGTTCAAAGTCACAAGTAAAACTAAGTACCTAGTGTATCAATTGGCAAAATCAATAGTTTACCATCATTCCGTTTTGTGTCAACCGAACTTCGCATAAACATTCACAGTACTCATTGAATAGCTTCTCCTTCTTACCTAACTTCCCATGTTCAATACTTGTGCTCTGCCCACAGTAAAAATCTTCGTTCCACCAACATTCGCCTTCTGCGATATCCTTCTCACCGCTCTGGTTTCATTCACTCTTCTTTCTTTGTCCAGGTGGTTTTTCTTTGGAATGCGCTCCCTCTGAGCATCAGGATGGCAACCGGACGGTTAACGTTTAAAGTGAAGGCACGGGAATATATTCGTAAGAAGTTGGCAGAATAATCCCAACGTTGATTCGTTTTCTCCTCCACCAATCGTTATTTCTCCTGGCATTTTTTATGTTGTTTAAAAGTATGTATTAGTATATATGTGTGTGTGTTAGTATATATTTTTGATTTTCGAGATATCTATCCCCTATGTTGCACCTACCATGTTTTGTCTCTGCATCACACTGGTAAAAAATGCCTCAGGCATTAAGTCCGCCTTTGTACAGTATTTTTTTACTTGTGCATAAAGTTTTAATAAATAAATAGCTCCACAAAATCTAGTTCTGCAGCAACTAACACCAATTACAATATTGTCAAGTCCCGACACAATGGCGCGGCCGGTAGGGGGGGGGGGGGACCGGGCAGAATAGGCCGCAACGTGCCAATAATAGGCTCAACAAACAGGTTCCCGAGAACTAATGGACGTGTTGGGTTTCACTCAGCGGAAGAGGAAACTTTGTCACTTATGTGTTCGGTAAATAATTAGGTACTTATGTAGGTAAGTATATTTTGTTGATAAAGGAAAGTATGATGTGGTTTCCGATAGGCGTTCTGGGAAAATCTACTCCAATTCAATTCAATTTATTTATTCAGTAATAATTCACATTGCATTCGTATATAATCCTGCATGAAACATAAAATGATACTTAATAAAAATCTTAAAAACCACTCACTGACATACAACGCACAGCCAACCCCGTTGCACTAGAAGCATGAAGTTTTGTATACAAAGTTCCAATACGGAAAGTGAGCACTAAGGAAGGATTTCTAAAGTTCACCCCCAAAGAGGTTAACTAGGGCATGAATGTTTGTATGGAAGTTCGTAATTTTTGGCGATGGGAAATCCCATTGCGCAAACCCGATCTCCGAGGGTACAGCCCGCTTCCAATAGGTATGTAACTAGGCATACTCATTTGAGACTTCCTAAATTCAACACCTAATGGGAATCTGAAAAAAAATATTTACCAACTTTTATACCTGTAGTATATTAAGTAGTGTGCCGAAATGTGAGGGTGTGTGGAAATAAATCAGTTTTTAACCAACCTGCGTGTGTTTTATTACATGGTGACAGCGGTGTGCCTTTTTAACATTTTTGCGAGTTAAAACGGACTTGAACCTCTAAAGTATTGTATCTTAGTGCCGTGACTCGTCGTGTTTATAAAACGGAAAAATAATAATGGAGCACGCACGTCCTCCAGCGGAATTATCGCTCGACGGCGGCGGCGCGGGCGGCGGCGGCGGTCCGGCCGCGCGGTCCTCAGCGTGGCACAAATGGCGGAAGCTGTTCGAAGTTTTTCTTAAAGCATCTGGAGTGAGCAAAGAGCCTAAAGAAGTCCAGGCTAGTTTGTTGGTTAACCTCGTTGGATCAGCTGGGTATGAGGCATAAACAACGTTTACCTTCGATGAAGGCGAAAGAGAACAACGACATAAATTGTGTATTGAAAAAGTATGATAACTATTTCGGCTCAAAACCAAATATCACAGTTCGGCGGTTTTAATTTTTTCTTTATATATTTTTTTTTTACTTCATTACATTCCAAAAACAAAATAGCGCAGCGCCTGTTTCCCGCCACCCTGTTCTATTTTCCGGAAAACGTAATGACACATCGCAGCTGTTCATTGCCTTTCAATCTAGAACTTTTGTGTTGTGGTCTAACTCCAGCGTGTGACGTCATACGAAGTTGAGACCACTTGTACACTGTACAGCTGACGACGGATTTAGATCCACCTGCACACATGAGGGTAAAATAATTTAACTAAGTTCTAACATAAAGAGATGCTGAAACTTTTAGGGCGAATGTGACCAATGAAACTGAACGTGATCAGCACATCTAAACCGCGTTCAGGAGCTGTCAGTGTCATTATTGTTGTGGAATATTGACAATGTCGGCTCTGGAACGCGGCTTAAACTTCAGTTTAACATGAAATAATAGTTGGTATAAATAATTTTCATCTAAGGACCTGTGTCTCTGGGTAGATACTACTTACCAGTTCACCATCATCATTCCAACCGAAAGACGTCCACAATGGGGTATAAATATCTGTCATGTAATATAATTCAAATTATCGAAGGATTGTGATACGGACTTTAGGTGTTGTAAGTAGAAGTTATTATTATAAAGATACAGTTATCAAAATAAATGAAGCAGTCGTGACTTTGAAATCTCAGACTTTGCTAGCCTACCTACCTAACTTAAAAACAGAGGAATATACGAGGCTAATGTATATATAATTGTGTTCTGTTCCCACAGACAAACCGTGAAAACGGTTTTGCGGGGCAAAGTCCTTATGTTAAGTTTTTTGTAAACGAAGTTAATAAATAAATAATATTATTATCGGATTATACCATGGTGCATATAAGATCTGGTCACTTTATCTAAGGTGATCGAGGCCAAAACCAACTTTATTAAAGGTCCATTACACTCTCAAATCGAAAGTGCCTTAGTTTAAAGTTCTAGTTCAGGTCTGCATACTTAGTCAGTTTTCGTTTGTTCAAGATAATGTGAAATTCAGGCTAACCGACTATTGTTTAACCTGTACATGGAAACTTCATAAAAGCTGTGTATTCAATATCTTGAATACAATCCCTTATTATTCGTCTCACAGTGGGGACGCTGGGCGAACTAAATTCCTTATTCAACACTCAATATACAAACCTACTAATAGCAGACTATGCCATCAATGCCACATCTAGTAGAAATCAAATTCATACATCGATGTTGTGTTTGGTTAACTTACGATCGAGTTTATGTTATTTTACCCACATCTGTGCGCTCTAATTATTAATCTTAGTTTTAGATATTGTTTCTCAGTAAGTGAATTATGTATGAAATTCTTATGAGAAATAAAGTTATTCTTAAACCTAAAAAAAAAACTTATTCAATCTGCCCGCCCTTTCCCAATTATGTTGGGGCCGGCTTCCAGTTTAACCAGATTCAACTGAATAACAGTATTTTACATGGAATGAATGCTCTGATCTCCACAACCCAGTAACTGGGTAATACGATACCTACAGCTTGGTAATACTGGTTTGTTAGACTTTCGGTCTTCTGACGACCAGTAACGACTGTCAAAGATCCAATAATGACAGCCATGGCCGACGGCCTATCGTGCTTTCGGAGGCACGGAGGACTCTCGGTATGTAAAGATGGTTACCCATCCACGGATCAACCGCGGCAAGCGTAGCTTAACCTGATGGGTCGACCCGTGCGGCTATTGTTACTACGTGTTAGCCACGAGTTCTTCTACTAAATACCTTTTTATTCGATCACAATCTTTGGTCTGAAACAACTAACTGTATCTGGGCGATATTGTTATAATCATTTGGCTTAGCCATAATTATTTGGGCAAAAATATTCGAGAGGACAGTAACCTACACTTCTTTTTGAGTCGATGGTAGTTTTGAGATCAGTTGTGTCCGACGGTGGTTATGTTAATGGCAGCATTAGAACTCTAAATGTATTATTAACTTCTTTGCTAAATAAAAAACAAATAATTAAAAAAATTAAAGACGGGGGGGACGGATCCTTGGAATAGTTCTTTACAGGTCCCCCCGACTTCCCTGGATTGATTTTCAGTTTTCCACTTTTAGGCACAATGGCGTTTTAATTGCACAGTAAATATTATAATCCTTTTAGTACCTACCTTGTGGCCATTCAACACTAAAATCATGTAACTTGTTTATAATTTTTTTTTGTTATTTTAGTTAACTTTTTGGTATGGCAAGCGTATTTTTTTCATTTATAATCTGACCATGATTATTTCTGGACTTTAAAAAAGACTGTGACCTCTGAGTTTATTTCGGCCTTTCTTCTCAGAGTAGTAGATACGAAACGCCGACCTCATCTAGTTTTTAAAATATGACTGACATGTAAAAGTGTTTGTACAAACCCCCTTACAGAAATAAAAATCGTTTATCATTATTTATCATTTATCACTTTTGTATTTAGGAATCTTGCCGCCAATCCGGCAATAATATTTAAAATACTTTTTTCGCCCATTGCTTATAATCGAACCAGTTTGCAGCTTATCTTCCAAACAGGAAATATTACTAATTTATTTTTAACAATCACTGCACATCGTTAAGCTGTTTTGTTCCAAACACCTAAAGCTTTTTCATGTGTCATAATAATTACAAAAACCATTCATTTTGGTTGTGTTTGTCAGAATATAATCCACAAATGTACCATTTTGTAATGAGAACAGACAGTATTGTAACTTGAAGTGAAAGAGAACCTGTAATACCTGTTTTATGGTCCCGTTCGAAGTTGCCCAAGAGGAATGGCTGGGAGAATATCAGAGGACATCGATGGGGTCCACATTGGTCACTTCATTATTATTTTGTGTGAACAGGACTTTGTATTGGTCTTCTTTTTGTTGAATGAGTAGGTAAAACAAAGGGCTTATTGTACCTGAGTGTTATTCAGGATGATACGCATGTCAACAGGTAGTATGGAAAGGAGCTAGATAACTCATCGCAAATGAGATATAAATTAGAAAACTAAAATTGGAAACCAGTCTACTTATTATTTATTTTCTTAAATTACACAATACTCGTACACACGGCTACACATCAAGCTATACATTTCCAGTATACCACTCATTGGACATAAATCCTACACAATGCGAGATCAGGTTATACTGGAAACGTATAACTTGATGTATAGCCGTGTGTACATGTATCGCAATACAGTTATTGTAACAGGCAGACTCTTTCATTGAGACGCTTTAATTTGATGTCTTCAGCCCTTCTGAAATAAATTTTCTATAATTTTAATAAATAAAGTTTCGTAAGCTGAGTGCAGAACGACAGAGAACTATGGAAAATATATTATTACCTCAACTGAATGTGATGTTGCTGGTATAGTTATTTAACACGTAAATTTTGGTATGGAAACAGCTTGCGGCAAAAGCGCATTAAATTTACTGAAGCGTACTATTTTACGAGCTGGCCTTATGTGCAAATGCTTCATAGACATTTGGTAAGTATAATATTTATTTACGTGAACCAAATATGTAATTAGGTATGTCATAATGCGTGTTTCCGAGAAACATTTAGCGTTGTAGAAGTATCAAAACAAATTAGAATAGAATACTCTCAACATAATTATATCTTGTTTGATGACAATAATGACATGAAATGACCTTGTAATTTGGCTCCACAGTACTACGTTAGTACTATTACTTATTTTGTGACAGTACTGAAAACATTAAACGGTCAGTTCGGTTCATCTCAACTTTCTTGTGAATTGATTTTAAAGTGTTTTTGTTTATAATGTTGTGTCCGTCTGTCCATCTGTCACCAGACTGTATCTCATGAACAGATAGTTAGATAGTTGAAATTTTCTCAGATGATGTATTTCTGTAGCCGCTATAACAACAAATACTAAAAAACAGAATAAAATAAATATTTAAGGGGGATCCTATACAACAAACGTGATTTTTTTGCTCGATACTTATAACGGCAACAGGTAGACGCTTGAAATATTCACAGAATATTTAGTTATATATTCACTTTAAAAATAAATAATTGCACCTGGCCGGTCTTTTTAATATTTTGTTAATGAGAGAACCTTTAGGCTTATATATCTACTGTAGATTTGTAGACCATTTTCTATTCTGTTAAGTACCTGGTACTTGTTGACGGGCCTACACTGTCCTCTTTTACCTATTAACACTGTAATTTGAAAACATTGTAAAAGCCAGTTATTTTTTTAAAGAGTAACCGTTTTTTGCCGGCTCTTCTCCATAGGAAACGACCAATTGGAACCGTGCATCTAGCTTCTGACGTTTCATAAGTGCCCATGTAGGCTTATGTGAAATAAAATATTTTGAAAAACAATCAATCTCGTAGCAAATGATTGGCGAAACGAATCGTTTAGTGCTGGTTGGTTACGGTACACGAGCCTTGCGTTACGTACCGTTCGGCACTATACGTGCCAGCCACTATCTGTGCCACTTTCCTTATTTACGCTCATTAACAAATTTGTTAATGAGCGTAAATAAGTTAATAACTGGTTAAAACCCTATCACACAATTAAATTGTGTGATAGGTTTATATTTATTCACTAGGCGCCGGCAGGAGCAGGAAGCAGCCATAACGATGAGTTGTATAGAAATGTGTTTAGTTAGGGTATAGATACTCATTTGCCCTCTTCCTTATAATTAAGGAAGAGGGCAAATGAGTATCTATACCCTGAGGCAAATGGGCTAGTTGTTCAGGATCAGGGTCTAAGGCCCGTATTACAGAACGTCACTCAATACTCAAGCATTACTTAAAACTAGATACAAGCCATTTGATTGGTTGAAACTAGTTTTAAGTAATGCTTGAGTATTGAGTGACGTTCTGTAATACGGGCCTAAGTAGTTGATTGACTCAAGCCCGATTCGAATTTTAGTCGCTGCGCTGCACGCTGTAACGAATTCATGCGTCAGCGGGGGTAAGGGGGGGGGGGAGTTCAGAGCCGCCATTGAGTTTGCCGCGTAGGTACTCTAATAATGGACTAATATGGTATCTAATTATGAACAAGACAGTATGACTAAAAATAAATAAATAAAAAGGTTTATTGCAGAAACTTGTACAAGTTTGACAGTAAAACTTACATAGGGGCCTCCTTTTAAGTAAAGGATATGCCTGTGCTAGGAGACCCGCTCTCCAATGACAAAATAATGAATTGGTAAAAGTTGTGTACAATAAGAAAATAGAATTTAAACAACAAAAATAAATTTAAAAAAAACAAGTAAAATCCCAAATTAGACAAGACAAGACTTGAACTATAACTAAATAAAAAGAAAAATAAAAAACTTAGAGATATATCCTAAAATAGTATGTGTGTGCATGTGTGTGTATGTATGTCAGTGTGTGTATCTTTTCAACTCATACTGACGATGCTTGCAGCAATAACTCAATGTCATCATAGGTCTTCAGTTTTAGCCATTGAACTATTGCATTTTTGCGGTCTTTCGTAGTCATTGGATTTTTTTTTTTCTAAGTCAAAGTTACGAATAATTTATGTGCATTTCAATGAACGCTTATCATCCATTGGTATATCATACAAAAAAAATATATAAAAAAAAAAAAACAATACTTAACAATATCATAACAAACAAAAATAAAGGCAAATTAATTATTGCTAAAAATAATTACAATTTCAGGGAACAACCTGTATCAATCTAAGTCACATCCCTCTACCACTTTTTGTTTGAAGGACGGTCAATTCGGTCACCGATGTTCGCTCGTTTGTTTAGTAATAGATAAATGTTTTGCTAAATAACCTCGTTGTTATTTTTGTTATTGTTTAATTTTAATTAAGAAATTAAGTTTGGTTTAATTCTTTAAATTATGTGGCCGATGATTTTGGTGCATGGTAAAACTCTGAGTTTATGTTTGCGCCAACTTATATGTATAAACATGTAAGTGCAGGTACTACTGAATTAATAAATATAGGTATATGATACAAATACAATCAATTACAAACTTTTCTCAAGAGTCTCTAGCCCGAAGGCGTAGTATTATATTATCTGTGCCGAAGGCTTTAAATAAGTACAGAACTTAGTGTTCAACATTTTGCCTTTAATTATACACAGTCAAACTACGTCGTTGTAGACCGAGTTGTAGATTATTTACATGTTTACGAGACATACGTGATGACGCACGATATCCACATAATATTTGTTCTACGAGGAATGTTGGCGCAGTTCCGTGTAATGAAATGCAAACGAAAGAAGTATTAAAACGGCAGAAAATTATTTTCACATGAGTACCCACCGTTTATACTCACAATGGTAATTTAGCTAGTGGATTTTTTGTTTTTTTACTAGTGGGTGCCTACGACTTCATTTGCATACAAACTTCAACCCTTGGTTAAATCCACCTCGGAGTTGTTAGCAAAAATCCTTTCTTTGTGGCTCAGACTGATGCAGAGTGTGTAATTAATAACCTAAAACCTGGGGCACACGATGCGTTGCAGCGCCGCACCGCAAAAATTTCACCGTATCGGCGGGCACACGAGCGGTGCGGCGCCGCAACGTTGTTATGTCGCAGCGGCGCCGCCGGCGCCCCAGCAGCGTTGGACAGTCTGTTAATCCCTTTCTTGGACTAAAGTTGTGAGGTAGTCCATATCAATATCTTCTATGTTGTTACTAATTTTTTTAAACCTCAATCACAATAAACAAAAAACTAAGAAAAAACAACGAAACGAGCGAGCGTGTGCCCTTCCTTGTGACGCATAAACAATTGAGCGGTGCCACTCCGACGTCGCAACGCATTCACCACTGGGCCACCTAATCTCTGTGGTTGCAAGTCCGGTGCGGCGCCGCCGCCGCGCGCCGCAGCGCATCGCGTGACATGCCACAGATATTTCTATGTAAGATGACGCCGCGACACCGTACACACAGCATTTTCGTCGTGGAACTGTACAGTACAGCGGCCGCACCGCTTTGTATGCAACGTTTGAGTGTTTCCAAAGTGATCCATACAACACTGATGGCCGTGTCTACTCACGGCTAATAACCCATAGATTTGTACGGTTCTGCTACATTTGATGAGAGGTGCCTTGAAAAGGTAAACCTTAGGCAATCCCGCCACCAACCTTGCTGACTGACTGACACAGAGTAAGTTATATACCGAACCTCACTGACTTATCGATAGAGTCGCAGATACCACGATAAACCTATTCAATTAATTGTTAAAGTAATTCGTGCCAACATGAGAGAAAAATAAGGGTTTGTTATCTGATAGGTATTATTTACGTTAACATTAAATGGCCTTCGTATGACGTTGTTTTTCCTAATATCAAGTTTTTGTGACTGTTTTTAGGGTTCCGTACCTCAAGAGGAAAAAACGGAACCCTTATAGGATCACTTCGTGGTCCGTCTGTCTGTCTGTCAAGACCCTTTTTCTCAGAAACGCGTGTAGGTATCAAGTTGACATGAATATTAAATACGTAAGTCCATGGTCCCTTGGAGCTCTAAAACATTCAAGCTTCTAAGTTAACGCAATAACAAAATACGGCGATTTATGCGACATTATTGCAACATATTTCGATTCTCGCAAATAAATCAAAACCTATAGGGTGCTTTCCGTTGACCTAGAATCATGAAATTTGGCAAGAAGCAAGGTCTCGCAGCACAAAGTCCTAAAATTGTAAATTTGTAGTTTTATCACATTAAAAAATTGTTTTTTGCGATTACAAAATTATATTTGCAGTTGGAGAATTGACTGTGACGTATATCGATGTATGGGAGAACAAGTTTTTCAACTACAATGTTAAGTTTGTTTTTAAGATAAATTCATCCTAACTACGGAACCCTTCATTGTGCGTGGACCAACACGCTCTTGGCCGGTTTTTTAGTAATTGTATCCTTGTTGTGATTGGAAAGTTATCTTGAAGATCTTTCTGGTGGGAAAAACCTTCTCATGTATTTAAATTGTTGTACCTACCTACCAAGCTTGCACTGAACTTTTCCTCAACATTGACGTCACTGCATAACTAACTGCACACGGTAGCGATTCCAAATAACCTTTGTTAAGCTTGTTAGTACCTTTACCGATCAGCTTCTAATTTGACATCATTATCAAATTATTATTATATAAATAAATTCCTAACTACCTAGGTATAGCAATAATTTTACAAGTGCATAAGTGTTTGTACTGTTGTAAAAAAGATAATTCCTTGGGTCTTTTAGATTTCCTCCCCATTTTTTCTTAAATCGTAATTATTTTACAAAAAAAAAACAAAAAATCCAAACAAAACTCCGTACAAAGGGCGCACCACACCTACTTCCTAAACCCCGCCACACGGCGCACACACGAACATTAAAAAACGTGACGTTTTTGCACCCTGCGTCTGCCTACGGAAGTACCGAGTTAAAGTGAGAGAGAGATAGTGACCACACAGGAGGGAGCGAGAGAGAAGTCGTGGGAACCGCAAGGGTAGCGATATCCCATACGATCATTGAAGTGGGACGGGCAATGTCGGGCATAGTGACCCTTCGGTGCATATTATGTCCGTCGGGACTCTGTAATACCCGTGAACGACACCTGTGCGATGCTTATCGCTAATTTATGCGACAAATGGCGAATTCGTTGGTTTTTATAGTAGTTTTTAATTACATGTGCATTAAGGGTTGGGCAATTAAAAAGAGTGTTCTATATGAAAATAATTTAATTTTCTTTCTGTCCGCAAGTGACGGTTATTTACATGATATGTACAGTTTAGTGATTGCGCAAAACCGACTAATAACTTAATTGTTTAATTAGGCGATTTAGTACATCAAGTTTAGCCAATAAGCTATACAAATTATACATTTTATGAACAATATCTAAGGCTGAACAATTATTGGTAATTCACAACCTTTTCCCGATATTTCATCGTAATATACTTACATTACTTAGTTACATTCTATTGAAGATTACGTCGAATTTCTTTGAACGTTTACATCTAAGTAAAAAAACATTATACCGAAATGGTATTACAATATGATTCCATTCGACGATATTTAAAGCTCAGTTTTTTGGTCCCAAAATACATCTAGTGACTGACGATAAACTTATACAATATAGTAATATAACTATCACACAACTTACAAAATAACATTTGATATAAAAACTATTTTTACAACAGTAGTAGTCTCCAAAAATATTATTTTGATATTTTTTAAACTCTGAGATCGATACAACAGTACCCTGTGTCTAGGCGACGAAGAAATCAAATATAATTTATACAGAAGCCATTTCAGAGAATCTACTTGAACGTCCAATGCTCTATCTTAAAAACAAGAGGGTACAAACATTATTAGTAAAATGTCAATGAACGGTAGAGGGGCCTTGAAAATTCTTCCAATACTTATTGCCAAAGAAATATTTGTTTGAAGTCGGTACCGGCAGAAATACTCAGTTACTCTTACAATGGACCGTTCAAATATTCCGTTTAATTCCCCTCGATTTCGTTCCCTGTCGCCAAGCCACAAGACAATAATTCTGATAAGTTTTTATGTACTATAGGTCTAATAGGCCAGTTCAGCACCCCACGGTCTGTAGGGCTTCGAACTGTTCTGTGAGTACTGATGATGAGGTGGATGGTGAGGGTACGGTGTAGGGTAGTGAGGAGCTGGTGGCGCAGGATGAGGCCCTGGAGGTCCTGGGGGTGCAGGCGGCGCAGGGTAGTGAGGGTAGTGAGGGGCAGCAGATAAAGGAGCAGCAATAGCAGACATAGCAGTTGGTACAGCTACCGTCGTCGCCGCTGACGTCACCGGTATGTCTTGCCGAGGTCCTCCCAACTCTGTGTAACCGTGTTGGGGTTGAGGTACTGGTGTCGTCGGGTACTGAGGATAGCCCCAGTTTGCTGACTTCGCCGCTAAGTCTCTTTGAGCAGCAAAGCATTGGAGGTGGCTCATAAGACGAAGCCGTAAAGGATCTTGAATATCAAGACCCTCGCAGCTGACGAGGTACCTCGCCACTTCAGCAGCACACTCACGGAACCCGATGCTGTGGTAGTCCATCGCATACCTCTGAGGGTCGTAAGCAAATGTGTCCAATCCTGGAACAAAGGAGAACGAAGGTTAGAAAAGTTTTAATTATCATATTGATTATTCTATGACGCACGCCTACAATATTAATTCAGTTCCACCGTGTTTGGTTAAAAATTTAAATACGAGAGCGTTGTGAAGGAAAGTGACATTTTCCAGTTGGAATAATTAACAACGTTTCAAAAGCTTTCCGCAAAAATTCAAGCTCACACTGGGTAATTTAAAATGCCGTATTTTCTTTGGTAGTTTTAAGCCAGCTATCCGACACTGCAGATGTTATTTTGCATGTAAATAAGAATAATAGACAATGGTGAGTCGGAATAAAGAACACAAAAGTTCAGTTCATTCAGGAAACAACCCTCCAGTTACCCTTGTGCAAGTAGAAAGGGATGGAATATGAGCAATTTATCAAGTGCGTAAGGGATGGCAAATTGTAGTAATGGTAACGGGAACCCCAAGTTTCCGGCCGTCTTCCGAAAGGGAAGGAGACAAACATAAGATGAACTCTCAGACCCTAGCGTACCTCTAACAAAGGGCTCGAGAAAAATATGATTCATTGATGAGTGCGGGGTCAAGAATGCTTGGTCTAGTTACTGTGCCACCGGGCCAGGAGACCGAAGGGTGAAGAAAACTGTCTATGCAGTATTGTTTACTCGCTGAACCAGTTTAATTTCTTTTTAAACTTTTTTCTTTGTCTGCGTTTCGCTTCTTTTATGTTTTTATGAGTGCCGTGTCTAAGTTGAACACGTTTCGTGGTTAATTAAATAGTTCAGAACAGATTCACAGGAACAATATTTTTTTTGTGTTCTGTTAATTCACTATCTTGTTAGATTAATAGAGCTCTGGGGGCCTAAAATGGACGAATTGGCAGAATCATAATAAGATCTGCGTACAATTCATATCCCGCAATTCATCTGTTTGACAGTTTTGTATGGAGTTTCGTAAAATGGTCCACAAATTATGAATTGCTGTAATGAAGTCTAATGTCAAATATCAGCTGTCAAACAGATGAATTGCGGGATGTATAAATTGTACGCAGATCTTATTATGATTCTGCCAAAGCGTCCATTTTAGGTCCCCAGGGAAATGTCGGACTGCCCTTTTACATATTACCGTTTCTCCTACGATCAGTTATTTAATTATACTTTTCATGCGTTTTCCTTTATTTAAAAGAAAAAGGCATGTATAAACGGATAACAGTAAATTTTTTATTAAATAAAGTTTTTTTTTTTTAATGGATTGTTATTCTACTTTAATAATAAAAACACTAAACTATTTTAAAATCGTTATTAAATTTTTTATCGGTATATTTTAAATAAAAAAAAACATGTCACATTCTAATTAAATCCATTTGTAAGCAGATATCTCAGCCCTTCTTCCTCGGAGCGTTTTTTATCAATTTTTTTGCGCGAGTGCAGGTGCGACAACCCTTTGCGCTAGAATCGCTTCCGCTTGTCACGCGGTACACAAAGAAATGATTCGATCGTCAGAATGTAGATTTAGAGGTTTTACTTTTATTCAAAAGGGGTTTTATCGTAATTATTGTGTACTGAAGATACCATATCCGGTATTTTGTCAGAATAATGTTTTCGAAGAAAGTGTCTCGTACATTCAAATCGTATTGTAAAAGATTGTTAGTAGGTAATTCAAATGTTCGTTTCAAATAGTAGCCCAACATCACTTTGATAAAACTCTTATCAATCATAGTAAGTAAGTAAGGTATTCAGTTACAAAATAATTACTTAGGATCAAAAAAAACTATTCCCACACCAAACCCATCAAATAATTGAGAAGTCACCCACAATAATCGCGATTGAAACAATTTAACATTTCGAATCCCCAATCACCACAGCATAAGTTGCGATTAATTCCCCACTGACGGAGGGCAGTATCTTCATCCCTTGTTATTTAGTGGCTAGCAGGGTGGGAGCGGCCCCGCTCTGTGTTCCCACGCACCCCACGCGCATGATTCGCTTACTGATTGATTTATCTGCGCTAATCTGTTGGTGTGCGTGTGAATTTATTTTAGAGATCTGTTTTAGGAAGATAAACAAGTAAATGTGATGGTAGAAATATAATGAAAATAAAGCAAAAAGAAATCCTGAAGATGTTACACAATGTCAACTTGGTCCAATTCTTGGTCAAGGGTTTTCGCTTAAAGACATTAAGAGTGAATAGGTACATCTTCCACTGACTACAATTTTGCAGCATTTTTAGATAATTATTTATCCTGCAATCATAATCTTCTCAAGCCAAACACTCTTTACTTATTTAAAACGCATTAACGTAACCACACAAAGCCCATATGGCTAGTAGGCCACATTATTGACGAAGCTTCAAAGTCGGCGCGTAGGCATCGCGTACGTCACACCTGGCGCCTACAAAAACTCAGGAAGTCGCTAACTGGATCACGCTGATCCAGTTTTTATCTCGCTCGCGCGGTGCGTGGGTGAGAGGGACGGGGATAGTATAGGAATATTGATACAGTTGATAGGGTATCGATTTCGAAATCGATATGAAGTTAATGAAGTGACATATTATGGTATTCGAGGTATTAGATATACGTAGGTACGTGTGAAGTTATTTAATAAGCATTTTAAGTACGAAATCTTTGAAAAGTATCTTGAAATAGTTGAAAGATGAAAAATAATACAGATTGAGGTCACGAAATACTGAGAAGTAAATTGGTTTAGATAAATGTCACGTAAATGACAAAAATACCTCTCCATTAACCGCAAACACGATCCGATCAAAAATATAAAAAAAAATATGCGAATCTAAGTTTTATTTCTTGTTTTTCCCAAGGTTTTTACGACGAACGTCAGAGATGACGCAGTAACACTTCTTAAAATAAAAGATCCATTACTAAAGTTCAACCACACATCTCACGATGCAAGTTTCCGGATTCCCTCCGTCGTGACATTGACCTTTCAACGGCCAACTAGGCCACTGTGGACGGCGGTCGGCAATTGTGGACGACAGTTGGCCATCATGGCCGGAAACTACTCCCAACTGAAGAGGATGCGGTTTTTCGTACACTGAACCATATAGCGACATAATGAACTTCTTTTGTAAAAGTTAAATGGTAACCGCAAATTAATTTTAAACCACAGATTCGGTTAAAACGGATGGATTGGACAATTATTTTGTGTAGGTACAACTAATGTAAAATTTTAAAGCATTGGAGTAGGAAAATCCGCTTTCTGTAATATTTTATAACCATCTTCTTAATTAAAACTACTTCCGTTAAATTGAAATGAATAACAAACAAAATATTGATTTTATGGACAAAAACCTATCATAGTTTGGTAACCCAAGTTTACACTTTAACAAATAGGGAGGAACCTATCATTCGCCGAAAATCAATTAAAATTCTCTCATAAACATTATCAATTTCAAATTTCTCAACACACCCAATGCAAACTCGCCGGCATTTTTTCTATCATCTCCACAAGATCATTTACTGCGCGTGTTTGTAACAAAAACCTCTCAGTTTGTCCACCTGCCGCCCAGGACCCGGAAGCGTGGCGTGGGAAAATAAGGAACAGACCATTTGGAGATGAGCGAGATAGCGATAATGATGAAACAGCTGACTATGTTTATAGAGTAGTGGGTAAGTCGCTTTTGTTTTTTAAGCTATGATTGGTGTGTCAATAAGTTATTATGAAAAAAATATAATTAAATAAGGAATCTAGACCATTGAATTATATACACTTCAAACTTGTGGCATCTCTACTTATTAAAATCTTAATTCTGTAAAGCCAAATTGGTTATGGCCGCGAATCATAATTAGATCAACATAAAACCTATTACTGACCTGAAAATTGCAAAAAATGTTGGGAAATTTGAATTTCGCGGGCTACCTTAGCGCATCCCCCTTAAATTCATTAATTTACTGACAGAACGCACAGCCTAAACCATTGGGTACAGAACCGAAAGTGTATAACTTATAGATGTATAAATAAATAACTAAGGATGATCTCTAAAGGGGTTAAATAGGGCATAATACCTTGTACATGGATAAAGCTTAGTGTCACCATATTTCAACTAACAATATTGTGTAGGTTCAGAGAAGGCCGATGACATGAGCCTTGTACTATTTTTAAATTACTCAGAAAATCCTCTTTGACGAAACAAAAGATGCTCGAAAAAAAAATCACCAACAACCCGGGAACATTGTCACGAACCACTGACCTTGGGAAAACTAAATTGTTATCTTCTCAAATCTTTATCTGTATTTTACCTTTAGGGAAGCATGATCAATTAAGGCGACGATAACCGACTTTTATGATTTTATACTGAAGATCAGGTCTAAACGAGTAGTGTTAATGATTTAAAAAAAATATATGTTAAATTAGAGCATTTTCTCAATAATTTAATATGTGAATTTTTTGATTATGTTCATAATACATAGTGAAATTAATTTGTAAAGTTATGTCTAACGCGGAAAAAAAAACTGAGAATGGCGCAAAATCTACCAAGCGTATTTTTCTGAAACCTTCACCAATTTCAAGGTAATTTAAATATTGATCTTTTAGTATACGCGTTGTATTAAAATACCTTGTTTTGTGTGTAATAAATAATTAAAGCGTCAAATTGAGGACAGCGCTCCTTGATGGGCGAGTCCTATTACTGGCTGAACGTACGACGCGTTGCGTGAGCTCAGTGCAGAACACGTAAGCTAACTACTCAAGGTTACTGGCATATATCTCAGTCTTAATTACAGTAATTAAGACACTTTGTAAGTACTTTTGCTTCTTTTTGCTTGATATTTGGCTTTAGGTAATACATTAATAAAATAAAAAAAAAACTCTTATTCCTTCTATATGTAAGTATCTCTCTGTAAAATACCATGAATTTAAAATCGGTTATCTAACAAACTGTTATAATGATCTTACATTCACGTTTATAATCGTATTTTATTACGGTTATTCTTGTCTTCATTTCTATATTATGCAGTTATGGAAAGTAAAACCCTGTTTTTGAATTTCTGTTTCATCAAAGGTTTGTGTAACAGTAGCAAGTTGTACAATAGACAGGAAAAGCGAATCAAATGCGATGCTTTTGCTTTTTATATTTTTTTTTATCGTACTTTTTAACGAATCACCGTTACGGTCGCATCTTTTATTAATTTGCAGGAAACGGAAATGAACGGAACAGGTTTCTGACTATTTAATCGTTGCGTATAACGGACGCACCATTTTTTCGCATTTTTACTTTTTATTTTGAATATCCTTCTTTTCGTTTTTGGGGTTCCGTAGTCAACAAGGAACCGTTATAGTTTCGCCATGTCCGTCTGTCTGTCTGTCTGTCCGTCTGTCCGTTTGTCCCCAGCTTAGCTCAGAGACGCTTATAACTAGAAAGCTATAATTTGGCATGGGTATACATATTATTTACGCCAAGAAAGTCGTCAAATAAAACCATGAAAAACATTTTTTCATGGTTTATGAAAAACATTTTTTTAGGGTAACCTTGCACGTAAAATGGGGATGATATTTTCATGATTTTTTCTCGTCTATTCCATGGTGTGGGTTGTCGTTGGATAGGCCGTTTAAAAATAATTATGTGAGTTTGTATAAACCATTTTTCAATTCAGGGATCCGTTTGCGTAATATTAAGCTTTAAAGTGCTATTTTTTGTTAGAGTCAAGTGTCCCGCCCCTTGCCAGCTAAATAGTTGGTTTTGGATGTGTGAAAAAATTCATGGCCATAGTAAATATAACGAAATTAAAAGGAAAACTATCACAGCTAAGTAGGCTTTACAAGTTAACGAGTAATAGTCGACCAACTTAAATTTTGCAGTTGGGGAATTGACCGTAACGTATATCGATGTATGGGAGAGCATGTTTTACAACTAACATTTTAAGTTTGTGAGTGGAAACGCCGGGAGGGGACGCCCTAGAATATAGTGACCAAATTGGTGATGTTCTTCAGAAAGGTCAGGTGCGTAATACTCGCAACCGGCGTGCGTGTATGACTAAGGATGTATGAACGTAGGCGAAGCAAAAGGAGTATGTAAGGAGCGTAGCAAGTGGCGTTCTATAGTTTCTGCCTACCCCCATGGGAAGAAGGCGTGAGTTTATGTATGTTTGTATTTTAAGTTTGTTTTAGGGATAAATTCATCCCAACTTCGGAACCCTTCTATGTGCGTGGTCCGACACGCACTTGGCCGGGTTTTAAAACTATTTACGCAGCCTTTCTTTCTCGTAACTTGTTTTCAGGTTTTGCCGGAACTTTATTTCATTGTTTTTGTAAATAAGACGTGAACGTAATATTTAGTTGAACAACGAGCAGACATTACAGGTTCTGCTTGTAAACACGCGGAGTTTTCACCGCAAAGTTGTTTACTAGGCTTCGTTTTATACTTTAATTGTTGGATATTATTTACTTAGGTAGGTACTCGTATATTATGTAACTTGAGCTATGAAATTGATAGGAATCTTACATATCCAGATATATTACAATCAATGAAATCAACCCTACTGCTGGACATCGGCTCGCCCTATTAACCTGCTGACCAACCTAAAAACTTCACAAATTTTAATGTAATTGATTCACCTATTATTTTATGAATTAGGTAGACAAACAGACTTGTCTGAAGTTATATGGTTACCGAATCTAACGATATTTTTCTACAATACCAAGGTAAGAAGAACTGTACCAACCTTTAGCATGCAGCATCTTCAAATGGTCTACGGTCAGCTGCAGAATCTCAGCCTTCTCCAGCTTGGCACTGCCCTGCTTCTCACAGGCTGCTGGGACCAACCTCTTGAGTTCAGTTAGCGAGGTGTTGATGCGGTCACGGCGCTTCTTCTCGATGACGCCGCGACGTCGCTTGCGCGTCATCAGTTGGCAGGAGTCGCCGCCGGGAGACCTGGAATTGCAGGTAATGGTATGTTAGTTATGTGTTCCCAAAAAGGAATTACACATAACATCACGACGTAAATGTAATCGCCAAAGAGAGGTGTACAGTCATGAACATTAATAAGTAAACACTTAGCAAAATTCAAAACCGATTTTCTCGTGGAATAACGATTGCAACTTTGAGAAAAGATATATTTCATAAAGCTTGGGTTCCAAAATACTATGTTCGTAGTAAAATAAAATTACAATCCATGTAGTTGGAGGAAATCACTTTTAAAAGTTGCTAAGTACATACATATTAGTGCTCGTGACTGTACACCCATATTAGTGCTCGTGACTGTACACCCATATTAGTGCTCGTGACTGTACACCCATATTAGTGCTCGTGACTGTACACCCATATTTCGCCAGTAACGCTTAAGTCTCTCTGTATTAGGGGCAAATTTTGCCATCAATCGGGCAGAAGTTCAGGATCAATGAAGGATTTATTTTTACTTTTAGAGTTAAAGTATAGATTTTTCCGTGGTATCTAAGTAAGTTTTGAGGCTAAGTTTAAACTATCAAAAAACCTTGGTCTAGTCACAAATATGTGTTTACACGTGGTATCGGGATGTTTGGGCATGGCAGATTCAGGTTTGGACGTCATGCATCATGCGCCCTCGATATAGGAAACATCCTCCCATATGAGGATAATAAAATCCGAGCTCTTTTATTTATGATTCGGCAGATTTTTGATTACGCAACCAGTCGATACGGACTTTATAACATGTCGTTATAACTTATCGTTATGAAAATCTGTTACAAAACCGTGCAGGATTTTCATAACGTTATATAATCCGACTTTCACTGTAGGTCCTATGTTTTAATGATAGGGCTATTCTATAATGATAAACCCTTTCCCCCTTATTACAAAACAAAATTTATCTTTAGACTCAGGTTTAAAACATGGAGCCATTATTGAACTTCGAACTTAATTCCGACTATGGTAAAGTTCCTAAACAAAAAACTGGCAACTTAGTACCGAACTATGTTCTCAGTTTTGTATAAAGAACGGTATTTCAATCACTGTTACGTTCTTATTACAAAAACTGGCTCCATGGTTTAAGCCATGTCAAAATATAAATCTTGTTTTGTAATAATGCGGTTAGTGTTTTAGTTAATAACCTCATGGTCAAACTGTGACATGTTTGATTTAACCACTCTGAAAAAAATGTTTAACGAGATAAAAATGTCTTGTTCAATGATTTGTTTGTGTAAGTCAGTTTGTCTTCGCATTTCGGTAACCTACTTAAATAATCAGGAAGTAGGCCTGAAGCAATTTACATTAATAATTTATAATACACGTAATTTTGTAGGTATTTTCCCTTGACATATTTCAGATATCAGATAATGGGACTAGGTATTTTTCATCCTGTGTTGTAGGTAACATTTCGAAAATGTGGAAAAGGGTCAGGTGCGTGGAATTCGCATACATGCTTGATAAAAGATTATTGAATGAATGCCAAACGAAAGATACAATATAAGAAAGCCTTTGTGGTTTCCCCTCTGCCGACCCCCATAGGCAAATTACATCACCTACAATACATTACAATGAAGAAAAGTAAACAAAAAACTTTGACAATATCATAAAGAAGTTGTATAACGTATTTTACGTAACTCTGTAACCTTTGGAAAACTTTGAAAATAAATGTGCTACGCGTAACATTGGATCACAGTTATTGCGTAGCATTTTCTACGTACGTAGCGAGCTACGACGAACTGTCAGTGCTACGAGAATTACAATCAAGTTCTTATTGGAATCTTATGTGCTTTAAATAGTATGTTTATGATCCCAATTGACCTTAAATAGGCTAAGCAGAGTTGCAAATAAATAAATACAATATTGAATTAACGTAAAACAAATAAGTAAAAGTCGTGATCTTCCCTCTTTCTGTAATTTGCCTATGGGGGTCGGCAGTAAAAGTCGTGATCTTCCCTTTCCGTTAAGTTATGTAACTCTTAATTAAAGAATAAATTCAGGGAGCAAAATGTTATCTTAGCATTACATGGATAAATGTAATGCTAAGATAAATTAATAATTATAATTAATTAATTCACAGAAATAATTAATTTTTGTTTTTGTTATTCGTTACTTAGTAATAGTCTAGGCCTGCCAGACAAGTAATTTGTTATTTGCTCTAAGATTCTGGAATACTGTTTCTAATTTAGATCTAGAATCCCCAGCCTCCGCCTCAGCCGTTCCTACACAGTCCGTCGGATTAACTGAATACCTCCAAACTAAAATATTAGATCTGGAATAATCTTAATTACATCCTTTTTCATCCCACTTATTTCCAGCCAGCGCATTAGGTAAAATGTAGTACTGTATAAATTGTCGAGAAATGGCAACACGTTCAACAGGTTTTGAAGACTAGGTTGGGAAGCTTGTCCAACAGTGGGACAGTAAACAATAAAATAAACTTTGATTTTAGTACTCACGTCGCATCTTTACTGCTCGCCTCAGAAAAGTCATCGTCTTCGCTTTCAGAGCGAGTTCTCTTGCTGCGCTGCGCTGGCGCAGGCGGGGCCGGCGCTGGAGCCGGCGGGCCCCAGCCGTACCCCCACTGGGACCCCTGGCCCTGAAGCTGAGGACCTGGCTGCTCCATGTGTCTGTGATGGTATTCCATTGTAACCAAAAATTGGAAATCACTTTTTTCTCAAATATGCACGAAATAATCACTGAATGTCTTCCTGGCCTAGTTTTTCAGTTATCACTTTGTTTTCATCGGAAACTTGGTCTGAGGAGGATCGTGTGCGCAGGTCGGTCACGTGCGCGCGCGCTGTGCGACTGGCGCGGAGTGTGTGGCCGCGTGGCGCCCCGTGCCGCCTCGTGTGCTGCCGCCCTGAGCGACCCACCCTATACAAAACACTCTTTATCTATGACTCTATACCTATTGCCTTTATTGCAAGCGGTTTTGAACTTAATTCTTTGCAGGGTAGAGGTTTGAAAGTGGTTATGATTAAGTTGGTATTTTTTTTGACAGCCAAGATTAAAAATGCGTTTTTTGTAAGCAATTTTATGCGTTATATGGTTGCAGTAAGGGCGCTGCAACTGCGTTTCGGGGTCACTTAGCGATATTAAAATTTATAAACTTTCGTTATATTACAGTTGATCGGAAAATACACTTACTTTTCGAGGTGTAAGGTTCAGAATAGATTGGTTTTTTTATTAAGGGTGTATCATAAGGCCGCGTGGCAGGCGTACGGTGGGAAACTGCAGACAATTAGGTAACGCAATTTATTCGCTCCAATATTTGTGTGAATGTATTCTTCAAACTATAGGGAAAGGGTTCCGGGGTAGACAGAGAAGCGTGGGACGATGGCACAGGGATTAACTAGTGGAAAACATTAGGTACTACTCGAGTGAAGTATTAGAGCATAAAAAGAAAAATGTTTATCAAAATATTTGAGATCTGAGTGGCACTTATGTGCTTGCATTTCTTGTTTATTAATTGTTTTAGTGGATGGGCAAAAATTTAAATTGATAAGGTACTCATAGATAATGATAATAATCTTTTGTTTTTAATTTCAGTCCACTATGCCGAAATGTACTGAGATTTTTCTGGTTTACAGAAAACATTTGCTCATAACTTCGTAACAAAAACGTAATCTGAAAATTTTCATTTCCCAAAATGAAAATTACAACTTTCAGCGCCACATCACGTAATCACAAAGCAATCTCGAAGTCATTAGCACCGGTGGTCAGTTAGCTAATTGTTACGTACCTAATCACTCATTATATCACGGCCGACGGCGCCGTACGACCGATCACGAGCGACGACGGCAGCCGGACGGTCGGCGGACGTTCGGTCACGAGACTACCCGAGGTCGGACGTGATCGGATGGCGGGTGACACGCGACCACCAGACGCCTTGCTGAGGTTTTATTACACCTTGGGTAATCAATTGGTGTTCAATTGATTTGAATTTGAATAATAATAATTTGTTTGCTGAAAATACAGGTGTTACCAGTTGTAAAAGTTGGTAGTTTTTGCACAGTCCATATTTTGCCTGTTTAAGGCATGCAAATTAATTTATAATACTTGGTACTTATTTAAGTCAATTACAAGACACACACTACAAAACTGAAGATGTTTGGTGATGCAGTTGGTGAGGGTGAGGGCACCAGGGTAAATGCTCGGCTTTTCATTGCTTGAGTTCTATTTCCAGGCGGATTTTGCTGGCGTAACAGTCGTAACACTGAGACACACAAGGAAGGTCTAAGTTACCTATTTGTAAACAAGATTTACATTAAGTAAAAAAGCTGGTGTTTCCCACAAAAGATTTTGTTGTGAATATGTAGATTATATTCAATTTTTAGGGTACCGTACATCAAAAGAAAAAAACGGAACCCTTATAGGACAGAAGCAAAATCTCACAGCACAAGTAAGAATAGGAAAAAGTCCTAAAATGGTAAATTTGTAGTTTTATAACATAAAAACAATGGGAGTCTCTCGCACATAAACCAAAACATATGCGATTACAAACATACATTTGCAGTATGATAATTGACCGTGGCGTATGTCGCTGTATGGGAGAACATGTTTTTCGAAAACAATGTTAAGTATTTTTGGGATTCATTCATCCCAACTACGGAACCCTTGTACCCGTAGTCAGACACACACTTGGCCGGTTATTTTTTGGGGAGTACACAATTTATTTACAAACTTATTAACAACAAATTACTTAATAACTAAAATACAATACAAAAGAATCTATAAAGCTACAGTACCTACTGTCGAGTTATTAATTAATTAACTAATAACACAAGATCCTTTTCTCCATCGACGTCATGTCAGTTCGTCGGCCGCATCCACACCATTCTTGTCTAGGTAGGGCTGCTCCATCGTCGAAGCCGAATAACTTGGCTATTGGTTTAAATTGGTGCCTTGTGCTACATGCTAGTGGCACGGATTATTGAGATGATGATTCGTGATCATAGCTAACCTATCACTACGCTGAAGGACATATTCCAGCGGTCAGTGATTGCAGCTCCAAGATGTTTTACGAAGGGTAGACATTTGTTATATAACTCGTTAAGTGTCTTGAATGTGGTCGTTATTATTATGTAATACATGTTATGTTACGGCGATAACCTAATAATGATATCGGCATTACGATCTGTATTGAATTGATGTTTGTGGGCATTAACTGCCCCTTCATCAATTCTATCTTTGGACATGTGTAATTTTGAGTTACTGACCCGTATGTAATTGCTAAAGACATCTTCTTAAGGTATAATGTAGTTAAGGGTACTCAATTAATAATTTACAATTTTAATTAACAGCTGGCATACTGGTGCACCTATTCAGGTCCCGGGTGCACCTTAGACTGGAAGCCGCCCCTAACATAGTTGGGAGAAGGAGGCAGATTAGACATCGGTAGCTCGTGAGCGAGTCATAGAAAAGAGCTAGCTCTATAAAATTGACGTCGCTCTCGCTCACTCACTCGCTCGCTCGCTAAATAGCTCACTAGCTCAGTTAGCTCACTCAGAATTTGACAATAAGTCACTGAGATCTAAAAGAGCTAGTTAGTAAATTCCAAACTTCCAAAGAGCTATTGACTTTCCGCCTTATCCCACGCGCGTGCGGCGTGAGTCAAATGAGCTAACAGTCGGCGTCTGAGTCACTGAGCTATATAAGAGCTCTTTAGAGTGAAAGAGCTAATCGCTCTTTTTCTTTTCAGTGAGCTATTTCGCCCATGTCTAAGGCAGATTGAATTTTAATTTACAGGAGTCTAAGCAACATTGAAACTACATAATTCTAATAGAGTAACAAAGATAGATTTAAACACCACGTTCCAACCTTCTTCCAAATTAAGATTTGCCTTCATTTGGTTACACCGCTACATTTTCACGTCACGACAACATTCTAACCTTTTTGAGATAAAGCCGATTACAGCCACATCCCCTTGAAAAAAACCAAGATTATGGCCACCTCTGCCGAACAAAGATCTTGACACATCATGGTTGAGAGAACTAACAAGATTGCTATCAAGTAGGTACCTACAACAGAAACGGATTGTTGACGCAAAACACTGCATAAAAGAAGATTTGCGTAATCTCTTCATACGCTTAAGCACCATACAATATAATGAGATAGGATCAGTGATGCAGAGCGTAACTCTCTAAAATCGGCTATAGTTCACAGAGACCGCCATTTCAGATGCAACATGGTTTTTTGGGGTTTGGTTCCTCCAAAGGAAACAACAGATGAGTGGTGAACAGTGGTGTAGTAGCTCTTAGGTACGAACCCAAGCAGGCGCCTTACTTTGTGTAAATGATTTCATCACCACTGCTCTCAAAACGGTGAAGGAAAACATCGTGAGGAACCAGCCTAGAATGTCCTTGAACAAAATATTCGAAGACATGTGACATCTTTACTTCAAGGCTTTATTTCAAGTACCTAATGATGTTGTAATAAGAAAAAGTAGAAGTATCCACAAATTATGTGTAGCCCAACAAAGAATTAAACTATTTTCCAATAATGTTTACTGTACGGCAATTAGTATTTATAATAAATTACCTAATGTTTTTAAAAGTCTAAACTTCATGGCATTTAAAACGAAATTATTTAACTTCCTATTGCTTATGTGTTACTACTCAACAAAATAATGAGTTATTAAATGTACAATTTGATTCAAAATTTAAATTAGACGACGACTCGCCTTTGTGCTCCTAATAATTGAATGGAATTTCATTTCTATGACATTATATTGAATAATTTTCTACATTGTATTTAATATTGACATTCATAATTAATAACCCTTGACATTGTATTTGATAGTAGTTAAGTAACGTTTTCCTTGACCTTTACATTGTATGGATTAATTTCGACACATTGTTCTAATATTCCTAATTTTAATTCTTTGAAATATTTGTACGCTGGAAACAGCAGAATATTACATACATACATCAACTCACGCCTTCTTCCCATGGGGGTAGGCAGAAACTATAGAACGCCACTTGCTACGCTCCTTACTCCTTTTGCTTCGCCTACGTTCATACATCTAGTCATACACGCACGCCGGTTGCGAGTACTACGCACCTGACCTTTCTGAAGAACATCACCAATTTGGTCACTATATACAGCAGAATATTATGGACATCATAATTACGTGTAACACCTTTTTAACAACAATATTCTAACAAATAAATAATTACTTACTTACTTACTATCTACCAACCGCACTGAGCACGCGTGGTGGATTACGGCTCCCTCTCACTGAGAGGAGGCCTGTGTCCCAGCAGTGGGAACCCCAAAGACTGATTATGTTATGTTCTATGTAAAGGAAAAACGGAACGCTTATCTGTGTCGGTTTGTCTGTCATAGAAAGCCGAAGGGAATTAGCGCATCATGTTAGGTTTTGCTGCTTGTTTTTGTTGCGGATTGGCTAGGCCTCCATAATTCAGATTTCATGTATGTCTTTGTTACGTATCTGTGTTTTATTGCTACATTTAATATGCCTACGGAACGCTAGCCAATCTCGCTCATACACTTTTTCGAATGTTTTTTATCAAACAATACGCGGGTGTCGTGATTTCAGTCACAAAACTGATCAGATTCAACGTCACCCAGTCAACAAGAGCTCCATTGTACTGTAATCCGTTTACTCATAATATAAAAAGGTTCATTGTTAAAGGTTTTGTGCTGTCGAGTATGAATTTGGACTCTCAGCAAGTCTGTGATCTGTGAAATCAAAGGTTTGAAGAACGAGTGATAAAGTGAATCGATTTCTTCTACAAATAAAATGGATGTGTGACCGTGAGTGTATGATTGACAATAATACAGTGGCGTGTCGACTGTGGCCGTTTGCAGTCATACTTATTTACTGTAGGGGTTGAATTTGACACGGAATTACCCCATATTGGGGAAGACTTTGCTAAAGTTATGTATTAAAATTTTTTGCTAAAATTAAGTAATAAATAAATTAAACTTATCGCAATAAGTTTAATTTATTTATTACTTAATTTCAAAAGTTTATAAACTTGGCATAGGTAAAAAAAGTAAAAGTTACAAAGTTCAAGGTTTCATTACACTACAATGAGATAGGTTCCTTATTAGTAGGTCACCTTATTGAAACTGGCTGACCTAAGTCATTTAAGGAAAATGCATTACATTAGGTACCTACTTATTCTGTGACAAAGATTCAACAATCAGGATAGTTCAAAGTTTGCTACGTAAAGTTGATTAAAATCTCCTTTATGAAATGAAATGAAAATGAATATGATGTCCATCCAACCTCATTTTGGCTATGGGATTTTGGCAAAACCTGGCTCTTACTATATTATTTGTCAATGTTGCGTCCTTTTACTTTGTTGAACCTTCATGCGAAGATAGGTGCATTGATTTAGTAAAAAATAAACAGCATGGGATCGGCCACCTGTTTTACGAGCAAAAAGAAAGCCCTTCTCAATACAAATCAATAACATACTTCCCTATCATCTATATTCTATGCAATAACGTAAGGCTTTCCATTACGTGTTCCATACCGTCAGAACAAACACAATTACAGTATGTAATGTTATTAATATGGAGTGACGTCTTTCCATGGCGTAGTCCATATGTAGTAGATACTTTTCAATCAACACGAAGGGGTAATGTGACGGTAATAAGTTTTTCTGCTGGTCTTGAGCTTGAGTGGAAGGTGGTGGTCGTGACGTGTCACGGGTGTGACGGGGGTCGTGATGTGACGTGGCGGTCAATGGTTAAACAGGTGGTAAAATATTGTCAATGCAATTTGGGTTTACGTTTGTAATCGTTGAAACTAATTTGGATCTCATATATTTACTGATTTATTATAATTAGCCTGTTAGGAGGACAGGCCAGATTTAATAAATCTTTTAGGTAAGTACATAGTTCGGAATAAAATGAAAATTATGTGCATCGTTAATCTGAAAACATTTTGGTACAAGATTTACAAAGGCCCATGTTCAGACATGGGCTTTTACATAAATGCTTTGGCCTTTTAATGTAGTATTTATTTATTGCCTGAATCACCACGATTACTAGATATATTGGTTATGGCAGGTTATTGTTAACAATGCGATGTTGACGTGGGAGGACACTCCTAAATATGTACAAATAAATAAAATTGAAGTGTCTATTTGTAATGTCAAAATAACAACTTTTTTGTAAGTAAATGCTTCTGAACCTATGTAGGTACTTACGGTACTAACGAAAAAAAAAATTGTCTATTTGTTAAGGCTAATCTCGGAAACGGCTAGACCGATTTTGACGGGACATTCACTACGGGCAGTTGATGTTATAAAGGAGTAACTTATGTTTTTTATAAAAAGCCACGCGGGCAAACCCGCGGGTAGCAGCAAGTAAATGATTAAAAATAAATCCTCAAATATCATAGCAATTCCCTTACGGCAATTTACTGGGAATTATGACATTGAATCACTGAATGCTTTATTTTTCATTTATTATGTAATTTTATTTTATTGTATGATTTAAACTTATTTGCATTTTAATATTTCAATGTTTTTCTGTTTAGTTAATTTATTGTTATTTTAATTATGAGTTGGACATTATTATTATTATTTCTTTTGTTTTTCTTTTTTTTATAGTTTTTAATTGATTTATTAATTTTGAATGTTTCACTATTTTTAACAATTAATAATATGCAATTATAATTAGAATATTTGTACGCCGTTGACGGCAGGACATAGCGTTCATTATTAATATTGACATCTGTACTTTCGTTTTTACCTATGTTCTACAAATAAAAATATTTGAATTTGAATATAACGGGACAATAAAATAAATCAAATCCAAGTAAAAATACCAAATTCAACTCCTACAGTACAACGCGGCCACGCAAAGTCGCTCATGTATCCACAATTCAAAAGACCGTCACATTCATTGTTAAATCCGAAAAATTCAAAGCAAAAACAGTGAGAGCCGCATTTTTTTACTTTTTCGAGTATTAACCCGTTTTTTTGTGGGCGTGGGAGTCCATGGGATTTTTGGGACAGGTGCTGGTGGGTTTTAATCCCATTGTTGGGGAACACGGAAGGTTAGTCTGACTGTCAATGAGACTGTGAGGTAGTCAGGTTTATTTTAACTAGGTTCTGACGGCCTGTTTACTTGGTCTTGTTTGCGTTTGTGGTTTCAGTCAATGTTTTTGTTTTGAAGCCTTAGGGCCTGTCTGGGTTTAGTTAGAGGCTTTCGTTTATGGGATGTTCGAAAACACTGATTAGTCCAATTTAAATAAAAAAATATATATATCTACAATTCCTATTAGGGATTTTTGAGTGTTGTCATCCATGAAGGCTTTACCTATGCTCAATTTAGGCATGAAGGTATTCTAGATGGGTTCGCATCTACAATTAATTTCAGGTTTCAAGCTGCTACTAGGTACCTATCCCAATGTAATGAAAGAAAGAAAATACGTTTATTTGCGATAAACATGACGCAAAGAAACAAAAAGAACAAGTAGGGGGAAAATATGCGTCACATCCACGCAAAACGGCCACCGCTCAGCATAATGCTGCGACCCTATGAAGACCCATTGACAGCTGAAAACTGCCTGTTCATGGTTTATTTAATTGAAATAAATTCTTTGACTTTGAAAGGCAAGCAGGTATGTTATCGTAAATTAATTTGCAAATGAAAATGACATATTTACGAAGCTGTCACTGAAGTAATCGTATCATAGTGCGACAAGCTCCGAGGTTCTAAAAATCATATTGACAACAAACAGAACCCGTACAAAGGACTAAACAAAATAAACATCGCTAGTTAAAATAAACCTGAGCTTATCAAAGTCTCATTGATGACGTCTATCTTCCGTGATCCAATAATATAACAATAGGACTATAATAGCTGCCAACCCCCCAGGGTTAACGGCTTGAAGAAACGTTAATAAGCAAATGGGTTTGCATTGATAAGTATTATGGCAAGAAAGTAAACAAAGGGTATTGAAGCGTAGTTGAAATAAAAAATAATCAGTAGGTACTTACCTGATACAAGTGTTATTGCAAAACTTTTATTCTTTAAACTTAGATTGAACTGTGTTCGCGATGGGGAGAGCTGGCACGAGCTATGCGAAGCTATGCTTTGAAAGATCGACGTCTCAGCAAAGTTTGTAGCAGATGACAGCCCAACCCTGCCCAGAGTAGGTAGGATTATCAATATCACCAATCAATGGTGGTTTTTTTTTTAGGTAACCCCTTGAAAGTACCTAGCCTTGCCTCTTGCTCAAAAAGTCCGTCATTTTAGCGTAGGTACCAGAGCGGGGCTAAAATAGCTTCCTCTAGGGGAAAAGAAAAAATTTACTTTTTTTTTTGTCTGTTACCAACGAGCCTACAAAAACGAAAAAGTCAGTAAGTATTCTGGTATAGCTGTAGCTGTAAAAAAATAATTAAAATTATGTAAATACATATCTGTAACCTATATTCGCGAATCATATTGTGATTAAGATACAACCTGGCACTGACCTGCAAATAGCAAAACCGGCCAAGTGCGAGTCGGACTCGCGCACGAAAGGGTTCCGTACCATTATCTATAAAAATGGCAAAAAAATCACGTTTGTTGTATGAGAGCCCCCCTTAAATATTTGTTTTATTTTAATTTAATTATTTATTTTTAAAGTGAATATAAAACTAAATATTCTGTGAATATTTCAAGCGTCTACCTGTTGCCATTCCCAATATAGAGCAAAAACAAGCAAAAAAAAAAATCACGTTTGTTGTATGGGAGCCCCCTTAAATATTTATTTTATTCTGTTTTTTTTTTGTATTTGTTGTTTTATTTTATTTTTATTTTTATTAAGAGGAACAGCAAACAGTTACATTATGAAAACTTAAAACTAGTACAACAATATTCGTGTTTTGCTAATAATGTAACCCACAACACTGTCCACGGGTTATCATAATAATATAAAAACAAACAATAATCGCCAGCGGCGAGAAAAGAAAAAAAAAATGTAAAAAAGTAATAAGTAAACAGTTGTAGTAGTAGTAGTTGTTATAGCGGCAACAGAAATACATCATCTGTTAAAATTTCAACTGTCTAACTATCAGGGTTCATGAGATACCTGGTAACAGACGGACAGACCGACAGACAGACAGCGGAGCCTCAGTAATAGGGTTCCCGTTTTACCCTTTGGGTACGGAACCCTAAATAACGTAAGAAAATTTTCATTTCGCGGGCTGCAGCTGCGGATTCGCCTTAAGTATCCTGTATCCTTAGGTATCATGAATAAAGACTCGACTTAATACTTCTTCGTAAAATAAGAACATTTTATTTGATAAAATAGAACTAAAAGCGGCGATCTCTTCGGTAGAATAGAATGCGTGCATTGCGTTGCGGCCTCGTCGTAGGTGAGTATAAATGACAAATGTTCCTTGGTTGCGGCTACAGAATAAATTAATAAAAAGGCATTGGCGCGAAATCTTTAGATTTTTTTTCTATAATTACAACTTGATTGGTGACCGTAATTTATTTTACAACAGTGAAAATGTCATCATCTAGTGAGAATGGAGACCCGTAGGTATTTGCAGATGGAAGAGAAAGGAAAGGAAATAATTTTCAATCTGTTGCCGTCAAGGTCTATTGGATTATTTTATTTTCTCGCAATCGTAGTGAAGAGTATAGTGTAACACACGGCGCTAAAAACCCATTATAACTCGGTTTCTATTTACCCCCTCGCTAAAGCTCGGGAGTTAAACTACCTCGCATATAATGGGTCATTTTAGCCTCTTGTTTAACAATAAACTATTGTGTTTGTTTAGTGCACAAACAGTTTTCTTACCTACCTGATTAAAATTTTGGAGATAACTCCGAAATGTTAATCAGGCCTATAAACTCGAAAGGAAATACTTTGTACATAGTTCAACCACTAAGCACCCTACCTACACGTAAGTAGGTCTGTATAATTATTTACCTACTCATGTAAAATTCCTATACCTGTTAGATATGTTTAAAATTTACATTGTGTAGGTAGATTGTATTATAAATGTTTAAGACGAAAACTTCTGGGGTGAATACCCTGTTATGCTCTAAGACATTCTCTGGAAATACGAATACATTTAATGTAGATGATAGGTACTCGATCGTACAGTAATCGTAAGAGGTTTATTAGATTTGTCTTCCTGTACCTACCGATTATCGAGTGACACTTGAGAATCTAAACAGGATAAAATATCGTGTAATTTCCGGGCGGCTGGAAAACATTATAGCGAACTCCTCTGTCAAAAGTTAATGAAATGAAAGGGTGGGTAACACAACACAACACATTCAATCTTCTATCCTTGCCTTTTATCAAATTAGAATTGGTGGAATTGGTCCCTGGTCCAAGTTTCGAAGTGGGACGCGTTGCTCCGTAACCTCCAGTAATTTTGCGCCCAGGTGAATTTGGATAAAGTTTACTTTTAGTATACCCATTTAATGCATGGTGAATAATATTTACGAAAAGTATTGTTGTGTGAATTTAGTAAGTAAACTACATCAATAATTCCGTATCATTTTGGTTTGGTTTCGATTTACATAGTTATCTTTTTAGTAGTTCCTACCTGGGGGCCTAAAATGGACGCTTTAGCAGAATCATAATATGATCTGCGTATAATTCATACAGCCCACAATTCATCTGTTTGACAGCTGCTATTTGACATTAGACTTCATTAGAGCAATTGATAATTTGTGGACCATTTTACGAAACTCCATACAAACTGTCAAACAGATGAATTGCGGGATATGAATTGCACGCAGTTTCATATTATGATTCTGCCAAAGCGTCCATTTTAGGCCCCCTGTTCTGTTATTTTTGTGTTTCATTGTACATTTTGAGAATCTGGTGACTTGCTCATAAGCGTTTATAAACTTTACACACCAAACTTTAACGATTTTAAGTAATAGTCACTTATCACGGCGGCACATCAATCAAACCCCAATACAATTATAACAGTCAATACCATAAAATTTTACCAAACAAACAATATTCACAGAAAAAAAGCATGTTTGCCGTATTCTATTACAAACAAAAGTTATCTACACACTTCAAAACAGCCCTACCTTGAAAACATTAAAGTTTAATATCGCTTGTTTGGAGTGTAGGTGTATGTTGGTATAAGGGTTTGTTCCCGTGTGAATATGGGGATAGGGGTGGTAGTGGCGCCCAACGTGGGGCCCGAATTAACTTCCAAACTTCGAAAGTCATCAAGAGATGTGTGTTTGGTATTCATTGACGTAATTTGGCACGTCCACTGAGACATCAGACTAGTTGTGTGGAACTTTGATTAGCAACTATACTGTTTAAGTATATAAAGATGGTATACCTACAAGATAGCATCTATAAATAAACAGTACCTAAGTAGTTTCACTTACCTATCAATTTTGAAATCAAACTCAAAGCATTTATTTAAATTAAACCATTTACAGGCACTTTTGTATTGTCAAGAAGTCGGTCAGTTACAAAATATGAAGCTAGTTGCCCATTCCAAATAGAATAAGAAGAATTCCTATGGAGAAGAACGGGCAAGAAACTCCACGGACACTCTTTTATCAATAATCTATCTACCTACTTACTTATAGAGTACACTTTACCTACCTACTCGTAGGTACTAGGTAAGTATGTGAAGTGATACTCTTTAAGGCTTTGACCGACCGGCGCGGCGTGACACGCGACGCGACACAAAGCGAGTCGCGCCGGTCTGTAGAAGCCTTTAAACGAATCATTTAATTAGTCTAGCTGGTAAATAGGGTCACTGTTGATATGGGCTTTTTGAAGCGAAGATTTTTGGTAGGGGCAAAACTTATGGGTTCGTCACCGACATGCTAATGTCACCGCGTTACCGACATGCTGTAGTAGCAGTAGGTGAAGTTAAATTGACCACGTGAATAGTTTTAATTGTGTATAGGTACGTGCTTTGTTTAAATTGTGTTTTAGATAATTATTATTTAACGCGCCTAAGATAAAAGTAATAATTATCTTAGGCGCGTTGAGCGATTTTTGGTTGGGAATTTGTTTATGGGTTCACGTCTAATGTCATGCTAATATGAACACTATAACAGTGTCACTGTAGCTATGCACAGTTTGAAGTTTGTACTTCTGTCGGCAGTTCCCATGATTGTGTATGTTTTATATGCATTTTGGTAGGTAGGTACCTATGCACTATTTAGGTACACGCGCTTAAAAAAATGAAGTAAGAAGAAATAAAATGCCTACTGCAAGTAAGTAGAAAAAAAAGTACAAGAATCTTTTAATTGGTGACAGAAGCTAATGTTTAACTTACTTTTAAAAGTTTGAGTACCTAATTAAACTTTGAAAACGAATAACACTTCGTTAACGACTTTCTGCGGCAGTAACCTTTTCATTAAAGAACTATCAAAGATTTTTTATTTTACTAAACTTTCTATGAAAAAATCTAAATGATTAAATCTGGGGTCAGCTTCCAGTCTAACCGGATGCAGCAGAGTACCAGTATTTTACATGGAGCGACTGCCTATCTGACCTCTATAACCCAGCTACTGGGTAGGTAATACCTAATAGGCTATCTAAAATTTCAACATTTATATCTAATTTTTATGGTGTAAGTACGAGTACCTAATAAAGAGTATTATATTCTATTCTAACACGATACCCCTTGGTAAGACTGGTTGTCAGACTTTCGGGCTTCTGACGACCCGTATCGACTGTCAAAGATCCAAGAATGACAGCTGGGACCAACGGCTTAACGTGCTTTCCGAGGCACGGAGGAGTCTCGGTATGTAAAGATGGTCACTCATCCACTGACCAACCCCGGCAGGCGTAGCTTTACCGGGTGGATCGACCTGTGCGGCTATTACTTACCCACGAGCTCTTTCGAAATCAAAAGTCATTTAATCAAACTAGGCTGAGAATCAGAACTTTTCGAACGTCAAAATTACATAAGACAGTCCCCCAAAAACGCCCGCCCTTCACCATTTCCTAGTGCTTTAGCTGGGAAAGAGTGACACAACAAACTCACCAGCAGCACTGCTGTCTGTTCAGTTAGACAAACTTGATTCTATACAATTGTAGGGATGCAAAGTAATTGACATTACGAGACACAAGACATTAAATTAAATCATTTGCCATTAGGTAAGTCAGCTAGCACACGCTAATAGGTACAAGTATACCAACAAATATAATGAAAACTATACTCAAGCAAACTCATTTTTTCTAGCATAGTAGTACGATTCCTCTAAACTAAACCTTCGTCTTTAGTTTCTTTCGTTAGTGTTTGTGTTATGTTTACCGCAAATAAACGTATTTTCTTTCTTCTTTTTTTCTTTCTTTCAAGTTTGAAGTTGGCTGTAATAAAGATAAAATGATTCGTAATTTTTTTCGCTTGATTACCCAAAGCCACTCAATATTATGACGATGACGTGAACTTAACAATCACATACCTACGTCACCCCCCCACCACACACCACTCGGCGAGTGAGCGTCGCGTGCGCCGCGTGTGAGCGCGCGCGCGCCGCCGGTCGCACGCGCCGCCGTCGATCGGAAGCACTCGGAAGTGATGCGCGCGCACGATACTTCTATACACACAAGGGGAATTGGATTTGATTTGATGGGTGATAGAGAATGTTGGGATTTACTTTTTTCTGTGTGTTGGTTTCTAAAGCCTACCTTAAAATACTAAACATTCAAACAAACAACAACAATCAAAATAAAAAATTGTAACTTATAGACATACCTAAATAGTAGGTATTCATGTATCCAAGAAGTACCTTTAAATGAAAGCTCCTATCTGTTTTAAGCATAGGTACAGTCGGCAACACTACCTACTTATTTCAGCAAAATATTTAAGTAAGTAATTAAAATGGGAACAGACGTAAAATTTAAATAATTTTAACTGTTAGCTATAATATGAAATGTTAAAAATCAGATTATCGAATAATTTGGTCTCAATTTAAGTGTGTAATAGTAGCAGTGTTAATCGACTTTTGTCGTTAACTGTAACAGTCCGAGTTCTTCAAAACACAGCATAACATAATCAGCCTATAAGTAATGTTTCCCACTGATGACACACACAGGTTTCTTTTCTGATATCGGGAGGGCCGTAGTCCACCTCGCAGACCCAGAGTGGGTCGGTGGGATGTCGCATGTCGGTTCTAGGACATAGGGACCGGTGTCCTTAACCATTTTGAAAGCAGTGGTGATGAAATAAATTACAATAAAGTGCATGCGTGCCTGCCCGGGTTAGAACGACTGGGTTCTAACCCGGGCAGGCACGCATGCACTTTATTGTAATTTACAACTAGTCAATATATATAGATAATCTACAACTAGGTAAGGGTCCCGTCACCACTGCGCTACCACTGAATACCACACAATATTATGCTGACAGCAGACATCGGAGTTGATTGCAACAGATGACTAGTAATTTTTTCGTGGACGATCTTTTAATCCGTACTAGGGTATCTACTATTTCACGTGTACATTTTTAATCATTTTAATGCTATTGTATTAAGGCGGAATGCATGTGTCCTGAATTAAAAATATCAACATCTTTTATATTTACTATATTTTATGCAAAAAACTTAAAAACTTGTAACAAAACTTTTCGAAGATATTTAAAATTCTGATCTGAAAGTTGAAACTGGCACCGCCATCTAGTGCTTATTATGGTAAACATTCCACTGGTGTCCTCTAGCTTGAATAATTAGAACTAAGTAATAAAAAGGATTAATTCATTATGCAATGTCTAATGGTACGAGAGCATCTTCGTAAGACATACTTTGGAGAGCCTCCTTGAGAATTATTCTCTTACAATTTGTGTAGTTCAGGGAGTAAATGTTTGCTTTCGAGTTTAGTCAATTATAGAGGAGAGGACAGAGGTACAGGTCAAATTTGGATACAAAAGCATGTTTTATTGCATTTTGTGGGCAAACTATATCTTTACGTCTTTTACTAGAATTTTCAGTGCTGTAGGGTAGAGCTGTGTGTTGTTTTAATACAATGCCCATTATAAATAGTTGCCGAACTGTTAATACTTCACAAGATTTGTCTATGAGGTTGGGAGGGAAAAGGAAAGGGCGGAAGGTAGACACTTTCGACAGGGCCGGATTTAGGGGCGGGCAACCGGGGCAACAGCCCCGGGGCCTCCACAAACGGGGGGCCTCCACAATAGAGACTTCGGAAAAAAAAAACTGTCAAATTCCAACTAGTAAACATCGTTTACTTTGATTTTTTTTTCTCTTTTAACTTGACCTACAGTACTTTGTACATACATGATTATTTGATTATATTAATCTTAAATATTAACAGTATTTGTTCACTCCAAACAGGCAATCAGTGAAATATCAAAATCTCAAATGGCCCTGATATGCACTTGCAATTTACTAATCATCTAGAGGGAGTCCCTAGTTCTTGTTTCCGATTATATTTTTAGGTATTTGTTAAATACTAAGAGAATCTACTTGGTTTCGCAATAAATTATTTATTGAAAAACTCGACTGAAAAAAATTGTTCATTTTATTTGAAAAATAATTTGGGGCGAGGGGGCCTCCATCCTTTGTTGCCCCGAGGCCTCTGGACCTCAAATCCGGCCCTGCACTTTGAGGATCGCCCTCTGAGCTCTCTCGATGATAGTAACCTTGTTTTACCCGCTCCACCCCATGTGTTAATACAGTAAGTTAATATCGATTGACATAGAGCAAGTGTGTGCATCATGGTGTTAAAACCGTTTTGAACGTGTTGAAAAATTTTACCGATCGGTAACGCATTCTGTCTGAAAACTAGACATGATGAAAAAGGTTGCCCAGATGTAGAATAAAATTATATCGGACGAATTTAGTGTAGCATCATAGTAATCAGACAAGTTTTCGATAATCATTAGTAATTTTTCACACTAATCGCACAGCACATGACAATATAACCTTACAACGCCGGTGGGACGCTGCCCTATATAATATACAAATGTACTCTGTGACGCTGCCGACGCTTGCGCTAGTAGTGAAGAGGGATCAGAACGTTACAAGTACTGCGCGTTTAGCTAGTAATGGGCTCCGATAAAACAGTGACATTTCTCGCCAGTACTGCCCACTGCATAATCAGCCTATAATGTTCCCACTGCTGGGACACAGACCTCCTCTCTTCGAGAGGGAGTGGGCCGTAATCCACCACGCGGGCCCAGTGCGGGTTGGTAGATGTCACATGTCTTTGAATGTTTGGTTCTAGGACATGCCGGTTTCCTCACGATGTTTTCCTTCACCGTTATGAGAGCAGTGGTGATTAAATAATTTACACAAAGTAAAGCGCCTGCCTGGGTTCGAACCCACGACCTACAACTCGTATGTCGGGGCCGTTACCACTGGGCCACCACTGCTCTCCACTGCCCACTGAGTCGGATGAAACTAATAATTTTATACGGTTTTGGCCGTAAAACGATGCGACATGGTTTTGGTCGTGTATTCCATAGATAATACACTATAAGTAGGTGTACTCTCGTGCTACAACACCATGGCAATCTGCAGCAAGGAATGGGCGCGTTGTTTGTTATTTATAATGTAAAAAATGTTGTGCCTTCATTGAGCTTGAAATGTAATTTTGTGTTGGTTCTTATTAGGACTTTGATTTTGTGAAACCAGCTTTCGTCTGTAAGTTAAAATGGTAGCTGGTAATCAGTCCATAATAATCTTAGAATGAACAAAACACCATCTTTCTTATGATTTATTAATAATCCTTAAATCTACCGTTAATATTAATATTGTAATCAGTAACTATTCTCCTCTGAGTTCACTTGTCGTGGCTTGATCTTGAGTCAGGATCTGAAGCCAGGTCGCGATGCTCGTTCATTTCTAACTCAAAGTCATCCACGGCCATGGGGGTGTCTGTAAACCAATGAAAATTATTATTATTATTTATTTTTTGAAAAAACTTTGCCCCACACTAGGAATTACTCCTGTATCGTGGGTGCGTTTACAGACATTTAAACTCACATACACAAACAGCCAGACCCGGAACAACTACTTGCAGGTCATACAAATATTTGTTCCGTGCGGGAATCGAACCCGCGACACGCAGCGCAGCAGTCAATCGCTTAACCATTGCGCCAACCGTGCCGTCAAAATATTTAATTCGCAATGTTTAACAAAATTCAAATATTTAAATTCGTGATGGTGTATCGTAGGCGAAAAGACGATTTACCATTTATTTTAGTGATAAGTTTTCTTCTTGCTTGTTCACACACATGTTAAATGTGAAGCAAACGTTACTCACATTGCAATACAAACACTATCATCATCTTCATGACCAAAATCAAAAGTCATTTATTCAAACTAGGCTGAGAATCAGCACTTTTCGAACGTCAAAAATTGCATGAGACAGTCCCCCAAAAACGCCCATCCTTCACCACTTCCTAGTGCTTTAGCTGGGAAGAAGAAGTGGCGCAACAAACTCCCCAGCAGCACAGCTGCCCTTTACCATCTACGAAATGAGATTAAAGTGACGTCAACTAACAATGCAACATGTTTTTTTTTTGGACAGGCAAATGTTGATATTGGATTTATTTACAACATTTGACATTTGCATCGTCATCGTCGTCAAAAATACGACGTTACGAACTCTTAGGCTGGTTTTATAGTCACGCCGCTAAACGCGCTGCTGGGCAGCGGGTTGTTAAGGCGCGGACTGACTACGATTTTGAACCTTATTTAACCGCTTGAAATAAGGTTGAAAATTGAATAAACAGTTGACGATGTGACTAAGCTGCGCATTGGCATTTATTTTACGGGTTTTATTTAGATTATTCGGAATATACACATTATATTAAATAATTGTCCGGTGAAAGTTTTAAAACAAAGCTAATGCAATTAGAAACCTAAAAAAAAAACATGTTTTCGCTGAAAGTACACAGATATTCGACGCCAAAGTTTATTTTTGTGAAGTCACTTCACAATTTTTTATTGCGAATATCAAACTATACGAGGGCGGCACTGATTTCGGGAATCAAGGAAGTGACACAACATTACTATTTAAAAATGTATTTATTGCTTTTCGAACTATTCTCCGCGAAGTTTGACACATTTTTCCATACGATGGAACCAATCATTGAAGCAACCATTCCATTCGGAAGTTGGGGTCTCCAAAATGGCCGTCTTGTAGGCGTCCACAGCTTCTTCAGGTGATGAAAATCTCTGTCCACGCAATTTATTCTTTATTTTAGGGAAAGTATAGAAATCATTAGGGCTTAGGTCGGGGCTGTACGGCGGATGGTCTAATAATTCTATGTTTTCTTGCTCTAAAAACTCTTTTGTTCTGTGCGCGGTGTGAGAACTCGCATTGTCGTGATGGAGGATGATGCGGCGGTTGCAGTTCTCTTTACGGAGTTCAGAAACGACCTGTGGCGAACAAATGCTAGCATACCATTCTGCATTAACCATTCTTTGTCCCTCAAGAGGAATAGTCGTAACATGGCCGGTTTTGGAGACAAACGTGGCCACCATTTTTTTTGCAACACTCCGTGAACGAATAATTTTTGTTGGCTTTAACTCATTTTCGAACACCCAAACTCGTGACTGGTTTTTTGTCTCGGGTTCGTACGCGTATATCCAGGATTCAAAGATAAAGATAAAGATAATTTATTTGTCCAAACATGAGTATACACACGAGAAAAAAAAATAATCAGCATGCAAGTTGTTAAAAAGTATTTTATACAGGTCGTCATGCTTGCCTTATACAATGGCATACAAATATTTAAGTAGATAAGAAGGTTGATCTATGCAAACATTTTTAACTTATTGAAATTAAGTACTCAAGCTAAGAAAATTATTTAAATATTACAACAACAATTCAATTATCCAAATTAAAATATAACACTCACAGTTAACATAGAAAAAATACATAAATTAAGTAGTCAAAACAAATAGGTCAGAATTATAAATCAGTCAAAATATTTTTCAAATAAAAAATCATTAATGGTATAATAAGCTCTTTCTGCTAACATTTTTTTTACTTTCACTTTAAACTGCACGTCAATTAAAAGCTTCCAACTTTTTGGCAATTTATTATAGATTATTGCAGCCATGCAAAAGACACTCTTCCGCATAAGAGTAGTTCTGGCTTGTTGTACGCAAATCTGAGTGTTGTCACGTCTGTTGCGTGGAAACACCTCAGCCATGCAAGGAAACAGATTAGGATTGGACCTTACAAACATTGCATTTTCTATTATGTAAATGGACGGTAATGTCAAAATTTTATATTTTTCAAAATAAGGCCTACAACTCTGAGTGGTTTCTAGTTTGAACATGGACCTAATACATTTTTTTTGTGCTTTGAATATAGTGTCCTTATCAGTTGAGTTACCCCAAAAGATAATTCCGTATCTTAGGACAGATTCCACCAACCCGTAGTATGCGGTAAGCAACGCATCTACACTAGTTATTTCAGACAGTGTATACAGAGCATAAGCTGAGGAACAAATTTTCTTAGTTACGGTCTCTATATGTGCTTTCCAATTTAATTTCGTGTCAATAATTAATCCTAAAAATTTTGTTGTATCAACCGAGTCAATGTTTATATTGTTGTATTTTATGTCCAGTTTATTACTTAATGTCAATGGGCGTTGCCTGAAGTGCATGATTTTAGTCTTAGTTAAATTCATTTTTAAATTATTATTATTTAACCATTTTATTATTGAAATTAGGGATTCATTAATATCATTCTCATATTGATTACTATTTTTACATGGAATCGTCACAACACTGTCATCAGCATATAGGCTCATGGGTTGTTCTGTGGACTTAGGCAAATCATTTATATATAATGTAAAAAGCGGAGGGCCCAATACGCTTCCCTGTGGAACACCATACACTACTTCACGTTCTAGGGATATATGGATTTCTTCTCGTTTCGTAGTCAAATTTATTTTACTAACTTCCGTAATTTGCGTTCTTTTCTGTAGGTATGACTCAAATAATTTTAGAACATTTCCTCTAACTCCATAAGCTTCGAGTTTCTTAATCAAAATGTTGTGATGAACATAATCGAAAGCCTGCGTCATATCACAGAATATAGCACAAACTGGGATATTATGGTCCATATTTGTCATCACCGTGTGTAAAAAATCATAAATTGCCATGTTTATCGTCTTTTTTTCTCTGAAGCCTTTTTGTTCATTGCAAATAATATTATTTTTTTCTACATATGAGTTAAGAGATTCGTCACCAGATACAATGTTGTATACAGCATTTGAGGATCCTGCGTGGAATCTTTCGAGAGTTCTGACGCACCAAGTAACGCGAGCCGCTTTTTGCTCTTCACAGAGCGAATGCGGTATCCATCGGGAAAACAACTTTTTTACACCTAATTGTTCATGCAAGATTATTTGTATTTGACTCATGCCAATGTCTAAAGTTGCTTGAATTTCGCGGTATGTCACATGTCGATCTTCCTCAATCAGCTTACGCACATCATCAACGTTTTCTTGGGTGACTGCAGTTTTTGGACGACCTTGACGGGGATCATCACTGAGCTTGACACGTCCACGTTGTAATTCAGCAAACCAGCGATAAATTGTGGTTTTGGATGGGGCTTCATCACCAAATGCAGAAATCATCCGATCAACACACTGTTTTTGTGTTAAACCACTTCGAAAGTCATAATAAATCATCGCTCTTGAATTTTCTCGAGTCAATACCATTTTCTCAACGACTAAATAAGTTTGACAAAACCTTGTGACAAGACCGAGAATCTTTTTTTAAATAAATAAATGGTATTCGATTTTTAAAACCAAGGAGTTTTCAATTAAAAAGATTTTAATATGACAGGAACAGTGGAAATATTCCATTCCGATACTTTTAGTGCAGCCCTCGTATTTTACTATTCTATTCGGTTAAAATTATTCTATAAATCCTTTTCTGTCCACTGTATTTTTTGCGTCGGATATTTTCATAGCGTTACGTCATACTCGACTATCCAAGAAACCAGTTTTTGTGAATATTGAGGTAACACCGCGCCTTAACAGCGGTGCACTGTGGAACGAGATTAGTACCGCGCGGGGACTTTTTGGCGGGAAAGTGAAGCGTCATGTTCAGCAGTTTGTTTAATTTTCCAAAATTTGTGTTTAGCCGAATATTAATGTGCAATAATGGTGGATTATTAACCATTAAGTGTTTGTGAACGTGCATTAGTGTAGGCAAATGAAACAAAACAGTGCAACTTCGCTTCAAGTTCTCTTAAGAAGACCGCGTGAGGTCTCAGTAAAGCGCTCCATCTTTACTGAAACTCAAGGGGAGTGGGCGGGGATATCATCATCATGCATTTATAATTTATTTCATCAATATTATACAAGAACTAAAACGTGACATTGGCTAAATGCACAAACCGTGCGAAGCCAGAAGGAAAAAAAAAGAAATTGTACCGCGCGTTGCGCTGCTGTGAGACAGTTGTGTACAATATGAACGTAAATGCGGTTAGAGGCGGCTTACGGCGCTTCCCAACGGCGTCACACTAAAACGCGTACTGGCCGTAGTACAGTAGCGCACGGACGGCGCGCGCGCACGCAGCGTACGAATGTACAGCGCGCGTTTACTGAACGGCGCTGCTCAAGCGCTCAACTTTGAACCGCAACTACTACCTAATACTAATTTGTGTGTTGATCAAGGAGTCTTCCCGGATCTAATGAAATATAGTAAGGTAATACCACTTTTCAAATCCGGGGATAGTGAAGACACCAATAATTATAGACCCGTATCCGTGTTGCCGGTCTTCAGCAAGGTGTTTGAAAAGGTAATGCTTAATCAAATGCTCAATCATTTTAACACCAATACAATCTTACACGATCAACAATATGGTTTCACCAAGGGACGTTGTACGACTGACGCCGGTGTCACCTTATTAAAACACATATTTGCGGCATGGGAAGAAGCCCAAGACGCCATAGGAATATTTTGTGACCTCTCCAAGGCATTTGATTGCGTCGACCACGAAACATTACTCTTGAAACTTGAGCATTACGGCCTTGGAAAACTTGCGCTCAGTTTAGTAAAATCTTATTTAAATGATAGACAGCAGCAAGTTCAAATAAATGGAGTCAATTCACTCGGCTTAAAAGTAAAAATGGGTGTACCTCAAGGCTCGATATTGGGTCCTTTCCTCTTTTTAGTATATATTAATGATCTACCCTATTTGTTAAAAACTCAACCACAAATGGTGTTATTTGCTGACGATACTTCCTTAATTTTTAAAATTAACAGACGTGCATTAAATCTTGACGACGTAAATAATGCCCTATTGCAGGTCCAAAATTGGTTCACTGCTAATAATTTGGTATTAAATGGGAAAAAAACTAAGTGCATAAGATTTTCGTTACCAAATGTCAAAAGTAGTAATTGTGAGATAATATTGAATCAAGAGAAACTAGAATTCGTCGATAAAACTGTTTTTCTGGGGATCACGTTCGACTCAAGGCTTCAATGGGGTCCTCATATAATATCCCTTGCAGGACGGCTAAGTTCGGCGGCTTATGCTGTGAGAAAAATCCGTCAATTTACTGATGTAGATACCGCGAGGCTGGTCTATTTTAGTTACTTTCATAGTATTATGTCATACGGTATTTTACTATGGGGACGGGCTGCAGACATCGAGTCTATTTTTATTCTGCAGAAAAGAGCCATCAGAGCCATATATAATCTCCGCAGGCGCGATTCTCTTAGGGAAATGTTTAAGGATATTAACATCATGACGGTGCCTTGTCAATATATCTATGAAAACATCATGTACGTAAGAAAAAAATTACATCTTTTTAGTAAAAGAGGCGAAAGACATAATTATAGTACTAGAAGTAGGGATTTATTAGCTCAACCAGGTTTCAGACTGGCAAAAGTAGACTCGTCTTTCATGGGGTACTGTTTAAAATGTTATAATATAATTCCTCCCCACATACTTCAACTGAATGAGACGAAATTCAAATCTTGTATAAAACGCACACTATGCAAGCAGGCATACTATAATTTGGGGATTACATCGCTGATAAAAATGCTTGGCTCAATGCTGGTCCAGCTCCACAACCTCAACTAATTGATTAACATTTGAAAATACTGTTGGAGCTGCTGAAGATTTCAAAAACTATCTTTGCTTTGTATAAATTCAATCTCTTAGTATTATATAATTGCATAGCACATGTGTGAGCACTATGTACTTACTATAAAGCTACCATTTACTGAGTACTTCTTTCATTGACTTGAATGTGCCCTGGCGGCTGAGAGTATGTCATGCTCACTGTAATGTCTCGCTGATGGTGGCGGGTGTGTTGGATCATTTAGCTCCCTTCAAAATGGTTGAGTTGAATGGTGCTAATCCATGCGTCATGTTCGTGAACGGGCGCCATCAGTAGGGACTGGTCATCTCTTAGCGGCCTTGGCTTATTTTAATTTAAGTTTTGAATTGTTTTTTTTTAATATTTTTGTTACGGACGCCTTTGACGTTTTGCATCGTTCTCACATGTTTAATTTCAACACGAATGATGTAACCAATATTTTGTAACCATATGTTAATTTAAAAGAGTGTCCGTGGAGTTTCTTGCCCGTTCTTCTCCGTAGGTACCTACTAAGCTTTGGAATGGGCAACTAGCTTCATCTTGATGACTGACCGACCCCCTTGACAATTCAAAAGTGCCTGTAATTGGTTTATTTGAAATAAATGCTTTGAGTTTGAGTTGAGTTGAGTTTACCCCATACATCTCCGAACGCGCGCGCTCCAACCGCGCTCGAAACCAGCCTAAGTGTTCACGTGTTCCCCCTGCATTGGGAGGACGTCAATAATGCCTCTAGAAACAATTCTGAAACTCACCGAGATGATCCAGCGTGACGCCCATAGCCTTCCTCACGGCGGGCACGGGCGCCACGTGCCGCGGCGGCACGCGCAGCAGCATGGCGCGCAGGCACGCCGCCACCAGGCGCGCCAGCTCGCGCTCGGCGCCCGCCGGCCGCGCCGCCAGCGCCAGGTGCCACGGCGGCGGCGCCGACAGCCTGCGGGGTGCGGAACGTTAGGAACTAACTAATGTACGAGACAAGAAGCCTAGAGATAACTAGGACCCAAATAATAGTTTTGTATTACCTCAAAAGTCAAAATTCGCGTCTAATTTTTAGTGCACTGGTTATAAAAAAGGCGACTAAAAAACTGTGACGTACAGCATGTAATGGGTATATTTTTTTTCATCCCATCTATTCGAAAAGAGCCAAAGGGTTCCTCGATAGGTGCGAGCAAAATGGGTCATTCCGGCGCACTTACTAACAGTGACGAAATTACTTTTGAATTTGGAACACTATTTAATTAAAAGGGTTGAACGCAATTCGCTTCGATAAAGTCCTGGCCGGTAGTAAAAAAAGCGCGCCAACCGACGCGACCTTGGTTAACCAAATAAAAAAAAAAATACGCGGGATTTTCTTAACGAGTCTGAACTTATTATGAATACCCAAGCCATAAATAAGTCAACGACATTTTCTGTTCCCAACAAAACAGTTACAATAAACTTTAAAAATTGCGAAAACGTACCCAATATTGATATACAGGGTGTTTGGTGCATCGTGTGCCAAATTAAAATGGTCGACTGAAGGGGTCATCCGCTAGCCTTTCAGACCCCTTAACACCCCTCATGCTCTGTGGATTTTTTTTATCGACTTTTTATTGTTTTCCAAAAAAAGACCCAAATTTTACATTCAAATACAGATTTAAAAAAAAAATATAAGGCGTAGGCGTTTTATTTCGATGTGTATTGTTTAAGAATACTTTTAAATAAAAAATTAGTGATATTAGTCACCTAGTTTTTTTTTTAATTCACTCGCAAAGGTAAAACTTAAATTAAAGCTGTACATGTTACAGCTATTTATAAGGCTACAAAAAAAAAAACCAAAAGCGACCGGGATCTTCCAACTCCCTCATTAATTCTCCAGTCTATCCTCTTTCTAATGATGTGCCACATGCCATAAAAGTATTTTAACAACTTTGTGAATTCGCTAGAATTGTGAATCAAGTCACATAAAACTACATTCCAAATTCTAATGAAAAAATATTTATTGCGGAACTGTTACTTGAGAAAGAGGTAAAATTTGTTTTCTCACTCTTTCACAGTAAAATCTATCTTCTATCTCTTTCTTGCATACCTTAAATCGGTTTGAAAAATCGCGCCGCCCGACCCGCCATTTTTTTAGTCGAGACATGACTGCCTCTGCTACCTAACGTGTGTGCTAGTTCACCATACTCTGCGATTCTTTTATTACTTTGTTATCGTTAAGTTTTGCTGGTTCTTGTTACATTTGTTTAATTTTTGTTGTTATTGTTAAACTTTGAATTTTTTGTTATTGCAATGGCGACATTCTCTAACGAAGAATATGCGGACATCATGATGGCTTACGGAGCCGCTAATGGCGTCGCTCGTGCAGCGCAACGACTTTACCAGGAACGCTTTCCTGGTAGACGATTACCTGGCCGCAGTCTTCCAAGACACATACCGACGCATACGCGAGACTGGCAGTGTTACTTTTAATGAACCAAGGGGCCATATTGTGCGACATAATGTTGAAGTAGACGAGAGAATACTGGCACTTTTTGAGGAAGACCCTACAAGAAGCATTAGAAATGTGGCATCACATCTTGATATTTCAATATGGAAAGTGTGGAAAGTACTTCGTCAAAACAAAAAGCATCCATTCCACTACACTCCGGTGCAAGATACGTAATTTTAAACTTTAAACCCGTGCAAGCTTTGTTTGACCTTGCCTTTGTTTAGCAGGTAATGGGTATGGTATGGCGTCACTTCCAGGTAGTGAATCTATTAGCACGAACAGCGGGTCCTTTCTTGTGCAATTACTTATTGCCCAAGAGAAATTCAAAAGAGTTTTTTGTTTGTTGCAGGTCTTGAGGGTGGCGACTTTGAGAGACGAGTGGCTTTTTGTCGGTTTCTTTTACACACGGAAGTGGATGATCCAGATTTTTTAAAAAGAATACTGTGGACGGATGAATCCAAATTTACCAAGGATGGGATCCTCAATTTACACAATTTGCACCACTGGACAACGAAAACGCAAAACCCACGTGTTAAAAGACAGAAATCTTCTCAAAGAAGGTTTAGTGTAAACGTTTGGGCAGGAGTGATTGGGAATCAGGTAATTGGACCGCATTACCTGCCCGATAATCTCAATGGCGAAGACTACCTGGAATTCCTACAAAATGACCTGCCCGAATTAGTGACCGATGTGCCCGTATTTAATGAACGTGTGCCCATTGTATTTCAAAATGACGGCTGTTCCGCGCATTGGCGATTGACTGTGAGGGAATATCTCGACAATGTGTTCCCCAATGCATGGATTGGACGCGATGGCCCTATTCCATGGCCGCCACGTTCCCCAGATCTAACTCCGTTGGACTTTTATGTCTGGGGACGTTCCAAGGAGTTGGTATATGCCACGGAGGTTCCAACTAGGGAGGTATTAGTCCAACGCATAGAAGCGGCATTCAATACTATTAAGGAGGAAATACGACTTCGTACAACAACTGTTGAAATACGAAACAGGTGTCAGGCTTGCATTCGCAACAGAGGCCAACAATTTGAGCAAGATTTGTAACAATGATTAAATAAATGTTAAAAATGCAATTTTGTTTTTTTATTTCAAGTAAATCCCACGAAAGATACAGATATGAGACACGAATTTACCTAACCATAAGAATGAGATAGCAGATTTATAGGTTTGACAAGTATCATTTAAGAGATTTTTTTTTAAATCATAATTTTGAATATTAGCCTTAGGTGACTCGATTCACAATTCTAGCGAATTCACAAAGTTGTTAAAATACTTTTATGGCATGTGGCACATCATTAGAAAGAGGATAGACTGGAGAATTAATGAGGGAGTTGGAAGATCCCGGTCGCTTTTGATTTTTTTTTGTAGCCTTATAGACAGCTGTAACATGTACAGCTTTAATTTAAGTTTTACCTTTGCGAGTGAATTAAAAAAGAACTAGGTGACTAATATCACTAATTTTTCACCATTAAGCATTCGATTTAATTACTTAAAAGAAAGATTTATACTAAAACTTTATGGTGTATCTAGTAACAGTCTTTTGGTCAATTTGTTACATTCAATTACTCCTTCAGTTTCTAAACCAACTTTTATGCTACAAGGTCTTCAAAGTTTCGTAAATTTTGTTCAAAATTTAAATATTTAATATTGGATTCACTGCAAGATAGAAGGAGAAGAAGAAGAGCACTGGAAGATAGAACTGGAAGATAGTATTGAGAGCTATTACTGGACGATAGTACTGGAAGATAGTACTGGAAGCTAGTACTGGGAGCTAGTACTGGAAGATAGCACTGGAAGATAGTACTGGAAGTTATAACTGGAAGATAGTGCTGGAAGATAGTATTGGGAGCTAGTACTGGAAGATAGCACTGGAAGATAGCACTGGAAGATAGTACTGGAAGATAGCACTGGAATATATTACTGGAAGTTAGTACTGGAAGATAGTACTGGAAGATAGTATTGGGAGCTAGTACTGGAAGGTAGCCCTGGAAGATAGAACTGGAAGATAGTGCTGAAAGATAGTATTGGGAGCTAGTACTGGAAGATAGTACTGGAAGATAGTACTGGAAGTTAGTATTGGGAGCTAGTACTGGAAGGTAGCACTGGAAGGTAGCACTGGAAGATAGAACTGGAAGATAGTGCTGGAAGATAGTGCTGGACGATAGTGCTGGAATATAGTGCTGGAAGATAGTATTGGAAGATAGTACTGGAAGATAGCACTGGAAGATAGTGCTGGAAGATAGTATTGGGAGCTAGTACTGGAAGATAGTACTGGAAGATAGCACTGGAAGATAGCACTGGAAGATAGTACTGGAAGATAGCACTGGAATATAGTACTGGAAGTTAGTACTGGAAGATAGTACTGGAAGATAGTATTGGGAGCTAGCACTGGAATATAGTACTGGAAGTTAGTACTGGAAGATAGTACTGGAAGATAGTATTGGGACCTAGTACTGGAAGGTAGCACTGGAAGGTAGCACTGGAAGATAGAACTGGAAGATAGTGCTGGAAGATAGAACTGGAAGATAGTGCTGGACGATAGTGCTGGAATATAGTACTGGTAGTTATTACTGGAAGCTAGTACTGGGAGCAAGTACTGGAAGCTAGTACTGGGAGCTAGTACTGGAAGATAGCACTGGAATATAGTACTGGAAGATAGCACTGGAATATAGTACTGGAAGTTATAACTGGAAGATAGTGCTGGAAGATAGTATTGGGAGCTAGTACTGGAAGTTAGTACTGGAAGATAGTACTGGAAGATAGTACTGGAAGCTAGTACTGGGAGCAAGTACTGGAAGCTAGTACTGGAAGATAGTATTGGGAGGTAGTACTAGAACAACAAAAATTAAACAAATGTAACAAGAACCAGCAAAACTTAACGATAACAAAGTAATAAAAGAATCGCGGAGTATGGTGAACTAGCACACACGTTAGGTAGCAGAGGCAGTCATGTCTCGACTAAAAAAATGGCGGGTCGGGCGGCGCGATTTGTTCAAACCGATTTAAGGTATGCAAGAAAGAGATAGAAGATAGATTTTACTGTGAAAGAGTGAGAAAAAAAAAAAAAAAAAATTTTTTTTTTTTTAGAATTTGGAATGTAGTTTTATGTGACTTGATTCACAATTCTAGCGAATTCACAAAGTTGTTAAAATACTTTTATGGCATGTGGCACATCATTAGAAAGAGGATAGACTGGAGAATTAATGAGGGAGTTGGAAGATCCCGGTCGCTTTTGGTTTTTTTTTTTGTAGCCTTATAAACAGCTGTAACATGTACAGCTTTAATTTAAGTTTTACCTTTGCGAGTGAATTAAAAAAGAACTAGGTGACTAATATCACAAATTTTGTATTTAAAAGTATTCTTAAACAATACACATCGAAATAAAAATAAAATTCAGAGTCTACGCCTTATATTTTTTTTTAAATCTGTATTTGAATGTAAAATTTGGGTCTTTTTTTTGGAAAACAATAAAAAGTCGATAAAACAAAATCCACAGAGCATGAGGGGTGTTAAAGGGTCTAAAAGGCTAGCGGATGACTCCTTCAGTCGACCATTTCAATTTGGCACACGATGCACCAAACACCCTGTATAGAGATTTGGTTATGTAAATATAAATTTTCGTCACTACTAAAAATATCTCTTATTTTATTTTTCTCATAGAGGGGGATGGAAAGCAGAGTGTGCCACACGGTACCAAAATTATTTAGCCGCGAGCGACGTACTTTGAACCCCTCTGACATCCACACTGTGTGACTGTCTCTTTGTAGTGTCTTCTCTGACATCCACACTGTGTGACTGTCTTTTTGTAGTGTCTTCTCTGACATCCACACTGTGTGACTGTCTCTTTATAGTGTCTTCTCTGGCATTCACACTGTGTGACTATCTCTTTGTAGTGTCTTCTCTGACATCCACACTGAGTGACTGTCTCTTTGTAGTGTCTTCTCTGACATCCACACTGTGTGACTGTCTTTTTGTAGTGTCTTCTCTGACATTCACACTGTGTGACTGTCACTTTCTTAACTGAGTCATACTCAACAACCGAGTACTGTACTGTAACTAACCTATCTCTCTGCTCCTTCTCCAACTTGGCCAGCAGTTCATGCGTATGTTTGAGCGCTCCTCCGATGCCGTAGTCGTGTTGCGACGCCGTCACTTCTTCCTCGATGTCGTTCAGATAGTCCACGTCGATGCCCAGTTCTGATAGAGAGCGGAGCTGGTCGATGTCCACCTTTATTTTGGTTGGGTCCTGTAAAAGGAGGTTATAATTTAATGTTTTTTATTTAAATCCGTTTACAAAAAGTGTAACTTTAGCCAGAGCATACGATGGTTTATTAGTGCCTAGAAATGAACTACTTATAACTAAAATAAATTTGTTACAGGTGCAAATAATGATAGTTCGGAATTATAATGTTAGGTAGCAACCTGCCTAATCTAGGTTTATTCAAACCTGTGTTTCAGGCAGGTTGGGTAGTTATAAGTAAGGTTTTGTAAGATGGGTGGGTAATTTGATGGAAAGAGGGCAGCATGGGTTGATAAAAGGTGAAAGATGTTGTAATGACGCAATCATTATTTTTATGTCACCTTTCTTCGAATAATACAAGTTCACAAGCGTGATGAGTGACTTGAATTTATGTTTAGAAAATCTTTTTCATCCCATCTATTCGGAGGGCCGAAGGATTCTTCGATAAGTGCGAGCGAAATGAGTAATTCCGGCGCACTTACGAGGGCTGCACAAAAAGTATCGGGAATGGAATATTTCCACTGTTCCTGTCATATTAAAACCTTTTTAATTGAAAACTCCTTGGTTTTAAAAATCGAATACCATTTATTTATTTAAAAAAACATTCTCGGTCTTGTCACAAGGTTTTGTCAAACTTGTTTAGTCGTTGAGAAAATGGAATTGACTCGAGAAAATTCAAGAGCGATGATTTATTATGACTTTCGAAGTGGTTTAACACAAAAACAGTGTGTTGATCGGATGATTTCTGCATTTGGTGATGAAGCCCCATCCAAAACCACAATTTATCGCTGGTTTGCTGAATTTCAACGTGGACGTGTCAAGCTCAGTGATGATCCCCGTCAAGGTCGTCCAAAAACTGCAGTCACCCAAGAAAAGTTTGATGCTGTGCGTAAGCTGATTGAGGAAGATCGACTTGTGACATACCGCGAAATTCAGGCAACTTTAGACATTGGCATGAGTCAAATACAAATAATCTTGCATGAACAATTAGGTGTAAAAAAGTTGTTTTCCCGATGGATACCGCATTCGCTCTGTGAAGAGCAAAAAGCGGCTCGCGTTACTTGGTGCGCGAAAGATTCCACGCAGGATCCTCAAATGCTGTATACAGCATTGTATCAGGTGACGAATCCTGGATATACGCGTACGAACCCGAAACAAAAAACCAGTCAAGAGTTTGGTAGTTCGAAAATGAGTTAAAGCCAACAAAAATTGTTCGTTCACGGAGTGTTGCAAAAAAAATGGGGGCCACGTTTGTCTCCAAAACCGGCCATGTTACGACTATACCTCTTGAGGGACAAAGAACGGTTAATGCAGAATGGTATGCTAGCATTTGTTTGCCACAGGTCGTTTCTGAACTCCGTAAAGAGAACTGCAACCGCCGCATCATCCTCCATCACGACAATGCGAGTTCTCACACCGCGCACAGAACAAAAGAGTTTTTAGAGCAAGAAAACATAGAATTATTAGACCATCCGCCGTACAGCCCCGACCTAAGCCCTAATGATTTCTATACTTTCCCTAAAATAAAGAATAAATTGCGTGGACAGAGATTTTCATCACCTGAAGAAGCTGTGGACGCCTACAAAACGGCCATTTTGGAGACCCCAACTTCCGAATGGAATGGTTGCTTCAATGACTGGTTCCATCGTATGGAAAAATGTGTCAAACTTCGCGGAGAATACTTCGAAAAGCAATAAATACATTTATAAATAGTAATGTTGTGTCACTTCCTTGATTCCCGAAATTTTCAGTGCCGCCCTCGAACTTTTGAATTAGGAACACTAATTAAAAAGTTTGAACGCAATTCGCTTCCATAAAGTCCTGGTAATAAAAAAAAAACGCGTTTGCCGACGCAGCATGGGTTAACCAAATAAAAATACGCGGGAACTTCTTATTTGTTTTTTTATTAAATACTTTTTAGCAAAATATTATAGACAATTTTAATTTGATTCATACAAATTGAATAAAAGATGAGTTCTAGTGGTGAAAGTGAAATATTAACACCAGAAAGTGTAAAATTAAATGCAGAAACTGTCATAAACAATTTACTACCAAACAAATCGAGAGAAATATAAATATTCCTCACAGTATAAGCATCTCTTATTTATTTTTCTCATAGAAGGGGATGAAAAGCAGAGTGTGCCACACGGTACCAAAATTATTTAACCTCGAGCCACGTACTTTGAATCCCTCGCTACGCTTAGGATTCTACTCTAGAATCCCTCGCAACGCTCTGGATACAATCAATCGCTCTCGCCCTCAATACATTATTTTGGTCCCTTATGACACAATCTACTATTTTTGTTGGTTTTACCACCATCTGTGATGTTTCGCTAATTTAATTTGATTTGAATATTTCCGTCGCCCAGCAACAGTTACTGCGTAGGGTGTGGTTTTAGCCTTGTCCATACAAGCGCAGTTGCGATGGTACAAGTTGAACCAGAAGTGAACGAAAAATCTAGAAACATGTATGTAACCACAGCAAGGATCTGCACACGTTCACTTTTCGTTTCTCACACGTTCACCTTCCGTGGATTTTCTTGCCCGTTCTTCTCCATAGAAACCTACTATTTGGAATGGGCAACTAGCTTCATATTTGTAACTGTCCGACTTCTTGACAATTCCAAAGTGCCTGTCAATGGTTTAATTGAAATAAATGCTTTCCCCCTTATTACAAAACAAAGTTTATCTTCAGACCCAGGTTTAAAACATGGAGCCATTATTGAATTTCGAACTATAATCCGACTACGGTAAAGTTCCTAAACACAAAACTGTCAATTTAGTACCGAACTAAGTTTTCAGTTTTGAATAAAAAACGGTATTTCAATCACTGTTACGTTCTTATTACAAAAACTGGCTCCAGGGTTTAAGCCATGTCAAAATATAAATCTTGTTTTGTAATAAGGCGGTTTGAGTTTGAGTTTTGAGTTTCAGTTCTATCAACATCGTGGGCTGTCATTCTTCAATTAGTCAAAATATTTTTAGCCTAAAAATGCCTAGTAAACACATACATTTTTATTGCACGGCTTGATTTTACGTAAAATAAAAATTCAACAACATCGACACAGTTTTCTATAAAATGGAAAAAGAAACGGGTCTGATTTTATCGGTCGGGCTGAAACTGAGCACCCACTCCTGGCCGCTATCCCAATACTGCCCGATACGGGGACTTTTGGCTGCTGGGTTTCCCCCCTGGCCCGATTCGCCCCTCCTTAGTAAACCTGCACCCCCCAGACTGCTCCGGGGGATCCATATCTATACCGGGCTTAGTGTGGACGTCCAGTCAACATGGGCTACTTAGTACCAGGACCCCCGGCCTCAAACCATCCTCCGATTCCGACCTCCGAGAAGCCGGATTACAGGAGACGCCACGCTCCCAGTCGAAAGCAACGTTGAAATTCTCACACAGTTTCTGTTTAATGGTCGCTGATTCAAATCTTATAAAATACATGTTTATTTATAACAAGTTTTTACATTCACTTTTTACATTCACGTTATCCTTGGAAGTTTTGAGATAAAATTTTCTTGTTTTGTTTACGTGTTTTAGGTAACATTACCTACAAAGTTTCAGCGCCATCTGCCATTAACACATCAAATAAATTTTGACGTACTCTGATAATAAAGCGAGATTAAGTTAATAGTTTAAGATATTTCAATAAACAATTTGAATAATTTGTATCACTATATAAATGAATAAAAATGTATAAATACTGGAAGTTCTTGAAAAATTGTTACGAAGTGAAACTGAACCAACTGCGATTTTGACATCCATTTTGTCAACCAACTCAGCTATTCAGTAAAATTTGTTTCTTTTATTTGAAAACTCAAGCAAGCATTTTGAATAAAAGAAACCGTATTCATTTCACCCGACGGAATATCGTAAAATAATTCGCTTTGATTAGCGGTTTCCTAAAGAATCTGCTGGTTTGCGAAACTACCAAAGGTAAAATTGGTACCTTTATAAACCTTCTCGTCCTATAATATGTTTAACTTGCGCGCTATATTATATGGATGTTCCATCCCAAAATAAGTTAGAACGATGTAAATAAACAATAAAGCGGACTTTTAGCATTTACCAAGCAAGCTTTCAATCGGAGTTTCAAGTGCTTTGATAACAGGAATTGTGTTTTATTTATGGCTCTCCATTATAAGATGTACAGAATACATTTCACATAAATAAAGGGCAACATTAGGTATTAAGTAGGTACACTTCTTCACATATAGGAGACGACAGCACCCAAAATAAAGTTAACAACTAAGCTAACAAAGTTAAAATATTAATAATAGGTAAAATTTGGAAACAGTTCATATTTTTTTAAAGGACAATAAAGAAGAAAATAGTACATTTAGAGGTACTTCAATTAAATTTATTAAAACATTTCTTATGTTTAAGACAGAGACTCGTAGATGTCTAAATATAAGAAATGTTTAATAGATTTAATTTAAGTATATCTAAATATTTTATTTTCTTATTTTTTATTGCCTACAAAGTCTTGGCAAGTATAGTAGGAATACTGTCGGGGATTCGACTAGCTTGACCTCTGTGAAGCCTAGGCTCGGATGATTTGTGGCCGTTTACTCGCCGAGCATCTAAATATAACACCGCAACTAGCTACTAAGCTAAAATAAGTTCTAAAGTCAACGCCATGAGACGAGATAAATTTCATACTTTGGAATTTAAAACTTTAACTGAAATTGCGTATGGTTCAGTTTCCATTGCAACTAAAATTATTTTATGACGTTTAGCGATAATTTCTTCATTCATAAATCTACTTAGATATCTTGAGTTTAAAGTTGATAGTTGTATAATTTGCAATTTTATGTATTTATAGCTTCTCATGACGGTTACTTTAGATTCAATCATTGAAGATGACAGATACAGAATTATGTTTCAAATATAAGTTTAGCGCTAAACGCATTTAGTTATTTGTGGTGCAAGCGGGTCTAAGATTTAGGGTCTTTATATATCATAAAGGCTATATGTAAATGTTACGACTTGACAAAACAGTGATTTTGTTATTACTTATATGTATATTTATAATAATATCCCTAGCTGTGTTAAGAAATTAAATAAGACCAGTGTAACAAAACATTTAAAAAAATACTGACAGAAAAAGCCTATTATAATGATAACGAATTTTTAAATGATAAATCGCTATGAAGATACTGACATCTAATCTATTTAATTTAAATCGCATGACTATTGACCTATTTAATTTAATATTGTTGTTAATTGTGGATTTATTTATATTATTGTTCATTGTATTCATAGTTTTGAAATCCGTTTGTCTTTAGACCTAATTTGTACACCAGCTATGGTCAAACATGTTGAGCCAAAAAATACTTTGTTACACCTATAATAAGCATCATACCATGTATATTATCTACACATGTTTTTGCAAATAAATTAATCTGAATCTGAATCTATACTACTAATACTACTTACTATTAATTTATTTCACACATAAACCTTCCGAAATAAATTCTCTTAATGATAGTAAAACCCGCATCAAAATGCGTTGCGTTGTTTAGAAGAACAACGCAGTCACACAGACAGACACGAAAAGCGATTTATAGTTATGCATGTATAGATGATACTTACAGGCTCAGTAGTGGGGGGTTGCTCCTGCGGCTTCTTCTCCGGGAACAGCGCCTCCATGTCGTATATGAGCGCCCACGGCGAGTCGGCCGCGAAGCGGAGAGGTTCTTCAGTGGTTTGACCTGTCTCGTACGCTGTAAAAGAAACAACACGAATTAAAGTTAAATTCAATAAAGGACGATTAAAGTTAAGAGACGTTTAACCGTCAAAAGTGTATTATTAAACAGTCGCTAATCATCACTTAACTTTAAGCAGCGTTTATAAATAAAGGTGTCAAAGTCAAATTATTTATTTCAAATAGGCACTTAAAAAGCACTTTTGAACGTCAAGAATTACAAAAAAAAAATAGAATTGATTCTAGTCGCCCCTTCCAAAAGGTAGTTTAATATGGAGAAGAATGGGCAAGAAACTCCACCGTCACTCTAAAACTTTAAAATGTTGTTTCTCAATATTTTGTTTAAGTACATTAATTATATTAATAAATGCGAACACGATGCACCTAGAATAAACTACTATACCACAATAGGTTAAAATAATTAAAAATTAAGCAATTAAAAACAACTTCGCCGATTGTAATGTATCTCGTTGGTACTTATAAATAAATAAACTTAATTATGAGATAGATACATGGTGCTCACATATTTACAAACATCGTAAAAATATATGCTTTCCTAAGAAAAGAAAATAATAATAATAATAAGTCAGTGTGTGAGTTTAGGCAATTACGGAATCAATGTCATTAAAATTACAAAATAAACAATTAAAATAGCAACCAGTTTGATTTTGTCTAAACTCTAGATTGTCCTATGGAGCTGGACCAGCATGTTGCCAAGCATTCATATCTTGGATATAATCCTCAAACTTGTAATATGCTTGTTTACAAAGTGTACTTTTAATATGTGTTTTAAAATGTGTGTGTGTGTATAGTCAACTAAAATTACCTAATACTCGTACTTTTGAAGTTATCAAAGATAGAACTCAATATCTGCCTTAGCATAATCAGCCTATAATGTTCCTACTGCTGGGACACAGGGCTCCTATCAGTCAGTGGGGGCGGGCTGTAATCCGCCACGCGGGCCCAGTGCGGGTTGGTGGATGTCACATGTCTTCGAATTTTTAGTTCTAGGACATGCTGGTTTCTTCACGATGTTTTCCTTCACCGTTTTGACAGAGAAAGAAATATTTAATGCGAAAACTGTATAGGAAGCAGTTCATGTAGCGCCAGCGTTTAGTCTTTTTATAAACAAGATAATATCCAAAATCGGTTATGCAGTAGCAATAAAAAGAGAAATTAAAAATAGCTTTTCAACATAGTTTGCTTGTAATGTGACTCTTATGGCAACGCATTTAGGTTCACAATTCATCTTATTATACCCTCGTGTTTTTACTTTACATTACCACACTACTGTTTTTTATTTTACTTTTTTTTACGACTAGACTGTGTAACGGTTTCGCCAGTGCCTTTATTTACACCTGCGCACGCATAGGTACCGCGGCGCGCGAAAAAAACAAAACTAGCGCGCATAGAATAATACCGCTCCGAGTGTAATGACCAATATAGCACACTAGTATCATAAGGTACTGTATCACATTCTACCACACTGCAAAAGCCGTTCGTCGGGCGCTATTAAGCAAAATAAAGGGTGTTACTCACGTAATGTATGATACAGCAAGTGCGACTCTTCCTTGGTGAGGGTTGCGAAGGTGCCGTCGTACGAAGGAGCGTATGAACTGAACGGACCGTAGTTCAGAGGCTTCACGCCTTTAGCTACGTTGCGACGGTCTTCACGAGGTGCTGGAAACGAAGCAAAACGTTTCATTGTAATATATTATTATTCACTAGCTGTTGCCCGCGGCTTCACCCGCGTGGCTTTTTCTAAAATAATAATAGACTAAGTTACGCCACATAACATCAGCTATGTGCCAGTGAAAGTCCTGTCAAAATCAGTCCAGTCGTTTCGGAGATTAGCCGGAGCAAACAGACACAAAAAAGAAAAAAAAAACTAAATTTGTTTTTTATTTTAAGAACCGTATGTACTTTCCTATGCATTTAGTAAAAAGCTGTTTGAAATTACAAACAGACACTTCAATTTTATTTTTTTGCATAGATTCCCCCACACCGATACACCCACCCGCCTACACGCACAATGGTCCACATGAAGGACTAAGTGCGGAAACCAAACCCTCTAACATAGATACACCCACCCGCATGGAAGCAGCGTCCTATATAAATGTTAAGAGACTATTGGTCCACCTTGTATTTTATGTAACTGTGATTTGAGCCAGATTAGGATTAAGAATTAACAATTACAAACATATAAGAGCGCTTGCATTACATTTTGAAAATGCTGTCACAAATTGAATTTAAACTTTTGTACATTTACAATAGACTGAGAAAAATTAATTAAATAGTTTGTTTTTATATTGTAATTTATTCAGTGCAGAAACTGCCAGCAATCTTTAGTATTGATACAAGGTACTTACTGTGTAGGGTCCCGCTGCCCTGTGTGAGCTTGCCAATGTACCGGCCAAGTGTGAGCGGCTTCTCCTCGCCGGATCCTTCCACCGTGTTGGTGACCAGGCACAGAGTTGTCTTGCCGTCAGAGTCCATGCGCGGGAATGCTGCACGAAGAACATAGAAAATTATGAATAATGCGTGATTAACTCATTAAAATACATTCACAAAAGCAGTTTGGCAGCAAGAACTTAATTATTATAATAAAAAATGGTTCATAGATGGAATAAAAAGTCAACATTAGTACTCAAGTAGCTTTGTTAGAAACAAGCTTACCTATGCAAATGATAGTCGTCACAAAAACCCCGTATACATGTCCCAGAACTAACGCGCAACCTCTTAAGGGGTCATTGTACTCATCATTATGAACAACTTTTACTATGGGACAAACCTGAAAGCACGAAAAAAAATCAGCTGTTCCCTACATTTTGACGAGTTATTCGAACATCATCATTTCAGCCGAAAGACGTCCACTGCTGGACACAGGCCTCCCCTAAAGGGGGTGTTTGCCATAATCGCCACGCTCGGCAGGCGGGTTGGCAATCGCAGTATGGTGTTAAAATGCATAGAGAACGCTGCTGCCCATTCTCTAGTAAGACGACTGTGTATCCACGGCTAATCCTAACTATTCTAATCATAACTTAATATTATGATAAATGCGAAAATTGTTACATAGTTCAGGTCATGGGTAGACCATGACCTGGGTTATAATAGTAATTGTAAGAACTCATGCCGCCTGTGATACAGGTTTATCCTAGTACAGGCACCATACTTTGTGATACCTACATTATTTCATAGATTTATACTGTATTTTACCCATTATTAATTTTTGAATAAATTTAATAATTTTTTTATGACCTGGGTTAGAACATAGGGTACTTTTTATCCCGGTGGTACGTTCCCGTGGGATCATTTCCGACCTCCACGCGGGCAAATGCTAGTTAATTTATAGTTAACAGCTTCTGCGTACAATAAATCACAAGTGGATAGGATAAAGAGAATGATGGTGTGGCAGTAGCTACCTTTCTTAGCCAGGCGCCGCCTGTGCTGCTCCCGCGCGGCCTCCATCTGCAGCTTCACGGCGTCCCCGGCGAGCTCCAGGGCGCCGTCGGCCGCGTCGGGCTCGGCGCCGCCCGACTTGACGGGGCTGCTGCGCTTCAGCACCTTGTGCTGCCACACACGGACAGGGACACTGCAGTGCAAGCGCCGCCAACCAAAACTAACTATGCTACGTCGCGACTGATCAACGTTGGAGAGTGGAGCTTATAACTCTTTGTTGCCAAAGTTCAGTGCCAAAATTACAGTAGGTTTTTGTCTGTACTTTTATTTGTAAGTTTATTGAAACATTTCCATCACTGACTGTCAGTCTATGTGTCGACTTAGGTGGAAAAATAATTTATGTAGCAATTATAGGTAGTTTTGAAGTTTATATGCGTACGCGGACACAACTTGTGTATATTTGTAGTTGTTATTACGAAAATTATTATAGCGTAAAACAAATAACAACATAATCTTCACCAGATATAAAAACAAACTCTTTTCCGATTTTGGCATTAATTTAGGCAAAACTATTACATACCTACTTCGTTCGAGCAAAGAATTAAGCACAGAACATCAATAAGAATAAGAATCATTTATTTGCAGAAAATATAGGTATTACCAGTTGTAAGAGTTGGTGGTATATGTACAGTCCTTATTTTGCCTGTTTAGGGCATGCAAATTAATTTACATTAATACCTAATAGGTTCTTATTATAATAAGATATTATACGGGAAAATATCTACTAGTATTTTTATGTTTTGTTGCAAAATAAATTCAATGTTTTCGAACTATCAGTACTCACATCAGTCTCCATTCCCGCTCAACGTTCACCATCCGCACGTGTAAACATGCATTATGCACAAACGCAGCGCTGTAGTCAACTCGTCCTACCCGCTCAACACAGACGCGTCAACCGACAGAAGCAAACAAAATTTCGCTAACCTCTAAACACGACTACCCTATGGAACCACAGAATGGATACGTACAGAAGGTCGGCTCCGCGCAACGAGCGAAAACATCCGCACGCACACACAGACGTGTATGTACGGCGATCTTAAACAAATGCCAGTCGCAGTACGCTTGCATTCGCCGTACGTGAAGCATGTCAATGTGTGCGTCCGTTTTCTTTCGTAGTATGGAGCCGACCTGCTGTACCTATTTATTCTGTGATTAAACTATTAATGAGTCAAAGTGTCACCTTTCTGCCGTACGTCCTAAGAGGCTGCGATGCAAAAAGTCATTTTATCAACATGTTTAGTTCAAACTTCAATATAAATACAAAAAGAAGGTAGTTTTATTTTTATCTTTACTTAATATTTAATAAGGTTATTAATGACAGGTAGAAAAGGTTTTTTTTCGTATTGTGTTCTTGATTAGCTCAGATTATAGAAATAAGTTAGGAAGGGATTTTAAGTGCGCGTCTTGACTGTGACCTAGTACAACATTTTTATTTGTATTCCTCGCAAAATAAAGTTGCACTACGGTTTATAAATGTTTTATGTAACAAAAGCTGTGAAGCGATACAAATTACAATTTAATCAAAGGTAGGACATAAGCAACATTACTTTTTTGAGAAAAACGATACTGTGATTCGGGTCTACTTCGCGGTTTCAATTACAAATACATTAACATTTTTATTCTTAATGTTTCTAAAAGTATTCTTTACTATAATGAATTCAAATTGCATAAGTTTGAAAACATTATATTCTGCACTTACCTATTACTGGGTGATATTTTGGTAAAACGAGCTACCAAAATCTCAAAAACAATGTAAATATTATTAATTTTAAAGGCCAATGCCAATATTATCTAAGTAATTCTACATGGCTAGCCCCCTTTCTCATAGGACTAATAAAATAACTTGGCAAAATAAGGGTGTAGGGTTCACCTCTGCCTCCCCTTGTGGGGTATACTGGCATCAAGTTAAATTTTCTACGCTCGCCAAGCCTACATCTGTCTCAACTACCTATGCATCTTTGCTTTGCGAGGCTCATCTTAAACAAAAACAAGTTGTACTCACCACATCCATCTTCCCAATATCGAAGCCGAGCTCTTTGATTGGTATCTCGTACATATAGGTTAGCATGTTGCCGAGGGGCCGAAGCTTCTGCGGCGTCAGTTGTTTCAGGCCTGCATGGAGTAAGCGACGGGCTGCCTTGTGATATACTGTGCCGGCTTTGTTGTACTTCATTGCGTTGTTACACATCAGTTTGAAGTCGCCCTGAGTGGGGGAATGGTGGAAAATAGAGATGAAATCCAGGGCCAGGGCGAGTAATTTACTAAAGCTGGACGTACAAGCGAAAGAAGGAAGAAAAATTTACGTCTTGTTCACATGAACAAGCCATATATGGCTTATTCTTTAAACATCACATTGCATATTACATGCTATCAAGGATATACCTTCACCTTGATAGCATGTTAGAATAGGTTAGGTTACCTTGATTTCCAGGTGTCCTATGTTTGAGAGATCAAAATCGTTTCATACATAGGTACTGATGATGTTATTTATAAGCACTATAAATTGCGGTTTGTGGTCTGTGGAAAGACACCTGCCAAACCATTACTAACTACCTAATCACTGCACGAAAGTTAATATATTAAGAACAAAGTTTTGCCCGCGGCTTCGATGGCGCACGTAACTTACTGCCGGTATTAATTTATCCTATGTGTTAATCCAGGTTATTAACTGTGTCTGCCAAATTTCATTCAATTCCGTTCAGCCGTTTTATCTATCGTAGCAAATAGCAATCAACCACACGATACGCACGCACAAGCACGCGCACGCACGCGCACGCGCACGCACGCACACGCACGCGCACGTACGCACGTGTTTCTGTGATGTATAAAATTATTTTTCTTTCTTAACCATAATTATTTTGTTACGCGTAATTTTGAATCTGTGATATCTTTTAAAATAATTTAAATGATGTGATCTCAAGGCATATTTTAATTTTAATTACATGCCCAATTTAAATAACATATTTTATTGGATCAGGATTAATAATATACCCGTCAAAGTTGCTGCAGAAATAACAATGAATTTTTTATCAAATTCTGAAAGATAAAAATGGTTGCTATGGGTCGAAGTTATACATAGTGCTATTGCAACTTTTTAAGATGTACAATCCTGTAGAACATTAATTTGATGTATCTCATACCGCCTTATTACAAAACAAGATTTATATTTTGACATGGCTTAAACCATGCACCCAGTTTTTGTAATAAGAACTTAACAGTGATTGAAATACCGTTCTTTATACATACTGAAAACTTAGTTCGGTACTAACTTGTCAGTTTTGTGTTTATGAACTTTACCATAGTCGGAATATAGTTCGAAATTCAATAATGGCTCCATGTTTTAAACCTGGGTCTGAAGATAAACCTTGTTTTGTAATAAGGGGGTTACAGTTTAAGCTGGTCACGCCAGTAAAGCTCGCAGTCGGCATCATTTTTTCCGACATCTTAAACAATAAACATCATATTTCAGCCAATTTACACAAAAACTTAATGAATTGTACACCCAAACGTTCCTCATGAATCACTCCGACCATTGGTGAAAACCGTTTGAAAATCCGTTCAGTAGTTTATGAGATTGTCGCGTTCAGACAGACAGACAGAAAGACGCGGCGGGGGACTTTGTTTTATGATATAAGGATGTTGTTGTCAAAATTTCTACTCACAATAAAACAGTTAAGAGACTTGTACTCATTATCATCGATTTTCTGCTTCATAGTGGAGAAGTCCATGGGCCGTCTGATGATGTCTGAGTAGCCTGGTGCGAAGTTATCGTTGACCGGCCACGCGAAGAACTGGTTGGGGTCTCGCTTCTCTAGGTTGCGGAGTAGCTGCTCCAGGAGCCGGGAAAGTGGACGGCGCTTCTGACTTGCCTGTGAATGGTAAATGATTTTATTTCTGTAAGTTTTGTACAAAAACTTTTACACGTCAATCATATTTTAAAAACTAGATGAGGTTGGCGTTTCCCATCCGACTATTCTGAGAAGAAAACAAACTCAGTCTCTTTTAAATACCAAACAAAATTTTGTTTAAATCATGTGAAAGAGCATGTAGAAACAAACCACACAGATTTGAGTCGACCTCTCCAGTCAGTGCATGCATTTGTCAGTAATTGTGTAACTGATCTCAGAACTTAAGAATCTCAACATACAATACCATAAAATGAACATTAAGGCAGGCCAACTCCCAGACCACCATGAAATACAAGTGAAAAAAAAAATATACCCACATAGCCCTCACATTCACAATAATTGCACCGGCAAAGTGCGAGTCGGACTCGCGCACGATGGGTTCCGTACCATTATCTATAAAACCGGCCAAGTGCGATTCGGACTCGCTCACGAAGGGTACTTATCTATAAAAATGGCAAAAAAATCACGTTTGTTGTATGGGAGCCCCCCTTAAATATTTGTTTTATTTTAATTTAACTATTTATTTTTAAATTGAATATACAACTAAATATTCTGTGAATATTTCAAGCGTCTACCTCTTGCCGTTATCAACATCGTGCAAAAACGAGCAAAAAAAAAACACGTTTGTTGTATGGGACCCCCTTGAATATTTATTTAAAGCGGCAACAGAAATACATCATCTGTGAAAATGTCAACTGTCAAACTATCACGGGTCACGAGATACAGCCTGGTGACAGACAGACGGACGGACAGCGGAGCCTTAGTAATAGGGTTCCCATTTTATCCTTTGGATACGGCACCCTAAAAATAAGACTCCGGACTATTTGCAATGTCTCACTCCACTGTGTATACATAATATATTATTATATAGTAGGATAGCTATGGAGGTGTAATTTGTAAATAGCACTATTCTAGATTGCATACACAATTAAAAGGATAGGCTGCTTGCACTGATTCAGACTTTCTATTATACTGGGGGAATGAAACCTTCATTACAGCCTATTAAAATCTTATATTAAATTAATGAAACCAGTATCAACATCCTAGCCAGTTATTGAAAAATTTAAAAGGCTGTGAAAATTTCATCAGTAAATAAGTGACAGCTGGCATACAATAATACCTAACATACGCAAGATAAAGAGAGCTGAGCGATTCAAAGTGTCACCACAACAGAGAAACTACAAGGGCATAGACACAGATAATCATAGATGAACTTTTGGAGAAAGGCTTCCGAGGAAGAGGGAATGACTTGTTAGCAGACTGTACGTTATTATTGGTTCTAAAAATATGTGCATAAACTGTGACTTATTCAACAGTTACCTTTAGCACACAAGTGCGAGGTTCCCTGTGAGAAGCAGGAGAGTTGGGCCCTGGGCCCGGGCTGAGCCGCCGAATGAGCTTCTTGGCCAGGCCCTCATCATCAGTATCATCATCATCTGACATTTTTATCTGGAACAATCCGTTTCAAACAAATTGAAGTGACGATGAGAAAGGTAGGTTTAGTAAAATAGTGAAAAGTTTACTGAAAGAAGAAATTGTGTGTGGTTTTACTGGCTGAGTGTTTGTGAACGATGTCACAGAAAGATGAGCCCATAAAGCAAACAAAATATTGATTTATGATGTAACATTGGGAACCTTAATTGAAGCCCTATTGGACATATGAATGCTAAGTTGTCAAACAATAAAACAAGTGGTTTGGTAATACTTAAATAATTGTGTCGCCCATGTATAGGTACTACACGACATTAGGTGGCGAAAATGTTGGCACATAAATAAAATAACCTTTTTCTATGTATAATTTCACGACTTTTCGAGATACGACGATTTTATGTTCCAACTTCAGACTTGAAACTAATTTGAAATAATACCTATCGGTGCCTGTGTTCAGTGCAGTGAAGAATGAGTCCAACAAAATGGTCTCAATTTATGTGAATATCGATCCTTACCATGTCAATTTCGCGGCGTCTCCGCTTCCTTTTATTACTAGGTTTCTCGTCAATTTCCTTGTGGTCCTCCGAAGCTGAATGTTCTACATCACTTGCTTCCAATTCTTCTTCTGTAAATCATAGAATTTGTGTTAACATCAACAAAATATTGTAAGGGTATTGCGACACGGTTTGTGGCAGGTTTTTCAGAGCTTTTACTCACTGCAACTTAATTTTTCTATGTCCTCCATCTTTAGTAGATTGTCCTACACAATCTATACTTATTTTAACTTATAACTATTGGTTTGTTGACTAAAATTAGATTTTAACGAAATAAAAATCTAAACAACCATCCACCAAACCAAATGACGGACGGATGTGGACGACGGATGCATTCCAAATTCCAAGTACTGCAAATAGCGGTTTTTTTGCACGAGAACGAAATAGCTGTTCCAGTCTTTCAATATGTAGGACAAGGAGAAAGATACTTACTTACTGGGATTGAACGCTCTGTCTGTTGCAGTGCGTTCTCGATTACAATTCGTGAATCTTTTATGGTGTCATTCGGACGTTGCCCTCTTATGTTATTGGTGCGAATTTAATCTTTAACAATTTTCAACCAATAGCAGTCCAGAGACATCTTGGCGGGAAAGTGAAGAGTCATGTTTAGCAGTGGTTAGCAGTTTTGTTTTATCTTCAAATATTTGTGTTTAGCCGAGTAAAAGTGAAATAATTCATTTCATCATTATTTAAACAAAGTTTGTAACTAAATAAAGACTTGGTTAAAAGGTCCCAGCAGCCAGGCCAATAGAATATTTAAAAAAAAACTATTAGTGTATACTAATAAAAAACACAACTAGTTTATAAAAAACAATAACCGACTTCAAAAAAAACACTACAAAGTGAAAAATAACTTAATTTTGGAAGTCGGTGTCTTTGATCTTTATTTTAGTTTTTTGCCATTGCCACCGACTTCGGAAGTTAAGTTATTTTTCACTTATATGTAGTGTTTTTTTGGAAGTCAGTTATTTTTTTTTTGTAATAAGTTTTTTATTTTTCACTTTTTAGTGGGTCAGTTTTTAATTTAGGTATCTAAGTTACATACAATAGCCTAATGTTAACTGCTCATCACCTTTTACAAAATATTGATTTCCCGATGCCGCGGCCGGGACGTCGATTGTTGAGGAGAACTGCCACTCATCATAAATATGCATTGTGACGAGCATAAATTGGTTAGCGCCCACATTAAAGTAACTAATCGAATCGCAACCTGTTAATTACTTACTTATTATTATATTGTTCCGGTGGCCATCATTCTGTGGTCTCCATCATCAGTTCCACTTTACCATATGGTGCTTTCCGAGAGCAAATGACGTCATGTACGAGTTACTATAAAAAATACCCAAATCGCTATAGGTCTGCCTCCCTAAATATGAGGGTTTCCCTCGATTTCCACGGAATCCCCCTCATCAGATTCTGATTTGGTGACAATGGGACAACTTCGGGAGTATATCCTTTCAAACAAAAAAAAATATTTTTAAAATTGGTCCATTGACGGAGAAATCGGTGAACAAACATAAAAAATATTGAAAAAAATATACAGCCGAACATATATAACCTCCTCGTATTTGGAAGTCGGTTAAAAATAGCAGTCTAGCTTTTTAACAACCTCCTCCTTTTCGGAAGTCGGTTAAAAAGATTATCGATGCGCGATTTTTTTAGCGATTTTCTCGGCGATTTTTGTGTGAATGTATTTCTTTTCTTTCTGACAAAAACCGCCGAGAAAATCGCCGAAAAAATTTTTTTTTTTGATATGAGTACTTACTTACCTACTTACAAACAGCTGAACCCAAGGGCCTGTGCACACCACGTCTTAAAACATGCTATTGATGCGCGTTTTAGAAACTTGCGTCGACGCGACGGCGGCGGCGCGCTTTTATCCTACAGAAGGTTTACAGGCTGCGTCTGACTTGCGTGCGTATCGCGTCTGTATCATCGCTACAAACGCGCGTCAACGGCGCGTGTAAAAAACGTGGTGTGCACTGTTCCTTAGACTTTTTGGCAGAAATTTAAAAAAGACCGGTTTTTACATTTTCTGTCTCGTATTTAATATAAATAAATAATAAACTATTGATTTCATCGTTATTAAACTATGGATGGCAACAAGGAAGAGGGGCCAGATGGTCCCAGTTCCTGAAAACCGAATTAATTATTATTAAATCTTTATTTACAGACCACAGAGATCCACACAGTGTTAGTAAAGAAAACCTAAAATCTAATGTTAGTATCAATCTCGTATTAATGTTATAATACAGCAGATTCAGATTAGATATATCCGATAGATTAATCTTAAAAAAAAAAGCTGAACTAACAAACACGACAATAAACCGTGAAAGGATAGGCGGAGTTACTTCAAACTGAAACTCAAACTCAATCCCCCTTATTACAAAACAAGGTTTATCTTGAGACCCAGGTTTAAAACATGGAGCCATTATTGAATTTCGAACTTTATTCCAACTATTGTAAAGTTCCTAAATACAAAACTGACAACTTAGTACCGAACTAAGTTTTCAGTTTTGTATACAGAACGGTATTTCAATCACTGTTACGTTCTTATTACAAAAACTGGCTCCATGGTTTAAGCCATGTCAAAATATAAATCGTGATTTGTAATAAGGCGGAAAGCATTTATTTCAATTAAACCATTGACAGGCACTTTTGAATTGTCAAGAAGTCGGTCAGGCCGATCAGGCCGATGTCAATTATGCGGGATTCGCCAATCGGTCTGATTCAGTCCGACTGATTCAGTTGGTTCGTGGCGCACACCCATTTTCGCGCCAAATAGGCTGGTTCAGAAGAGGTTACGAAGCTAGTTGCCCATTCCAAATAGTAGGTTCCTATGGAGAAGAACGGGCAAGAAACTCCACGGACATTCTTTTAAATTAAAATATTGATACAAAATATTGGTTACATCATTCATATTGAAGTTAAACATGTGAGAACGATGCAATACGTCAAAAGCGTCCGTGATAAAAAAATAACAATTCAAAACTAAAATAATTAAAAATAAACCGTGGCCGCTAAGAGATGACCAGTCCCAACTGACAGCGCCCGTTCACGAACATGACGCATGGATCAGCACCATTCAGCTCAACCATTTTGAAGGGAGCTAAATGATCCAACACACACGCCACCATCAGCGAGACATCTTTTTTAATTTAATTACCCGGTAAATAGTAGCTCTATTGTACATAGTACTCACACCTGTGATATGCAATTATTACAAAGGAGATTCGAGTTTATACAATGAAAATATAGTCTTCCAATCTTCGACAGCTCCAACAGTATTTTCAAATATTAATAAATTAGTTGTGGTTGTGGAGCTGGACCAGCATTGAGCCAAGCATTTCTATCAGCGATGTAATCCCCCAACCTATAATATGCCTGCTTGCATAGTGTGCGTTTTATACATGATTTGAATTTCGTCTCATTCAGTTGAAGTATGAGGGGAGGGATTTTATTATAACATTTAAACAGTACCCCATGAAAGATGAGTCTACTTTTGACAGTCTGAAACCTGGTTGAGCTAATAGATCCCAACTTCTAGTACTATAATTATGTCTTTCGCCTCTTTTACTAAAAAAATGTAATTTTTTTTTTACGTTACATGATGTTTTCATAGATAGATTGACAAGGCACCGTCATGATGTTAATATCCTTAAACAGTTCCCTAAGAGAATCGCGCCTGCGGAGATTATATATGGCTCTGATGGCTCTTTTCTGCAGAATAATAAAATAGACTCGATGTCTGCAGCCCGTCCCCAAAGTAAAATACCGTAAGACATGATACTATGAAAGTAACTAAAATAGACTAGCCTCGCGGTATCTACATCAGTAAATTGACGGATTTTTCTGACAGCATATGCTGCTGAACTTAGCCGTCCTGCAAGAGATGTTAAATGAGGACCCCATTGAAGCCTAGAGTCGAGCGTGATCCCCAGAAAAACAGTTTTATCGACGAATTCTAGTTTCTCTTGATTCAATACTATCTCTTATTCACTACTTTTTACATTTGGTAAAGAAAATCGTATGCACTTAGTTTTTTTTTCCATTTAATACTAAATTATTGGCAGTGAACCAATTTTGGACCTGCAGTAAGGCGTTATTTACGTCGTCAAAATTTGTAGCACGTCTATCTACCTTAAAAATCAAGGAAGTATCGTCAGCAAATAACATCATTTGTGGTTGATTATTTAATAAACTTCTATGGGCAGAGCGTAAATGGCAATAAAGATTTATGTACCTAGGTAAGATACCTGTCTGTGTGGTGCCGGACGTAATGAATAGAACTCCCCTATTTCTTCCCGTGGGTGTCGTAAAAGGCGACTAAGGGACTAGAGAATGGGCAGCAGCGTTCTCTATGCATTTTAACACCATACTGCGATCGCCAACGCGCCTGCCAAGCGTGACGATTATGACAAACCCCCCCTTTGGGGAAGGCCTATGTCCAGCAGTGGACGTCTTTCGGCTGAAATGATGATGATCAGCTAGGTAAGATATAGATAGGTACCTATGCTTTCTAAATGTAAGTAATTAGACACTAGGTAAATATTATAGTGGTTATCTCGTATTGGTGTAGGTACCTCATCATTCTCCTGCCCTTAGGCCGGGAATACACTTCAGATTTTTTCATATTATCCGATCCGGCTATCGGAAGGCGTTGAAGCCAATACTTTGTTTGAACATTCAACACACGTAGGTTTAGGTTTAAAGATATTTGTTTCTCATAAGAACTTATGAATAACAAACAGTTCACTTATAATGAGATACAAAGTTTCTTCATTTATACACGTCCGATCGATAGTCGGATCGGACGTGTGTCCGAGTCGGAAACTGGCGCGAAGCATTTACGATTTTTTAAATTGAGATTTTTTTCTTCTTTCGCGTAAACACGAGCAAATAAACAATAAGTACAGTCCTACCAACTTATCTGTGAACTGAAAGAGGACGGCACCGTCGATTCAGTGTTGCTAATTTCAACGACATTTCAACATGACGGCCGTAGTTCCAATTTTGCCATTTCACAGATAAGTTGGTAGGAGTGTAAAGTAATTCGTCGTCCGTCTTTTCTTTTTACTCCGTACGCAAGCACTCGGGATCATAGATAGCTCGAGATCGACTGAGTTCAGAAAAAGCCTGACGCAAGAATCGGATCGGAGTCCTATGCCCAGTAGTGGACGTCTTTGGGCTGAAATGATGATGATGATGAACAATCGGATGTGTATCGAGTCAATATAATGAGTTAGTCTGACCAGACAACCGGAAACAAGGTCTGACGTGTGTATTCCTAGCCTTATCCCAATTTATTTGGGGTCGACGCAAAATGTCTTTTTTTTTTCATAGGTAATTCTCTATTAGTCGTCATTTAGGTCACTCCCTTTCTAGCCCTATATTCTTTCACACAGTCCATCCATCGTTTCTTTGGTCTTCCCCTACTCGTATAGCCATCCACATTAATACCTACTCAAAACTCTCTTGACGACGTTTTCGTGATTCCTCTGCATCATACTATGATAACCGATTTCCACAGACCTTTTCAGGCAGCAGTGTCAAAACCAAAATCAAAAATATTTTTATTTCACTTATGCCTACATGGGCACTTATGAAACGTCAGAAGCTAGGTGCACGGTTCCAATTGGTCGTTTCCTATAGAGAAGAGCCGGCAAGAAACTCCACGGTTACTCTTTTAAAAAAAAAATGGCTTTTACAATATTTTCAAAGTATGAGAGGACAGCGTAGGCCCGTCAAAATTACCAGGTACTTAACAAAATAGAAAATGGTCTACAGATCTACAGTATATTAAGCCTACAACGTCCTCACATTAACAAAAAAAAAACTATATAAAATATGATTAAAATAATAAAAGTTAGAGCCTTGTTGAAATCAAAAAACATCGATTATGTCAAGGAAGTATGTAAAAAATAAATAACATAAACATCGCATGCTACTGTCTACACTACTCATGTCACTTTCTGACTTCGTCTTTTAAACCCACTAGCTGCGCCACGCGGTTTCACCCGCATAAGTCTCGATCCCGTGGGAATATCGGGATAAAAAGTAGCCTGTAAGTTAATCTAGGGTGTCAGTTACCTCCAAACAACTGTTATCAAAATTGGTCCCGCCGTTTGAGCGTGAAGAAGTTACAAACACACACGTACACTCACAAACTTTCGCCTTTATAATATTGGTGTGATTTCCTTTCGCGTAACCGGCGTAACACCACACATCCCTACCATAGGTAAAAGGTAGGTACCTACTCATCTCAGCTGCATGCAATTGCCTTTCATTCATCCCTTTTGTGGCCCAACATTCAGATCCATACAAGACAGCAGGTTTACGTGTCACCATTGTTTTAAATAAATCTTCCCCAGGGGAATGCGGGAGTCGCAGATGGTTCCCGTGACCTGCCGCCATTTTATCCATCCACTGTTAATTCTGTGAGGTTAGGTTAGGAGGTGAGATAGACTGAGAGGAGCCCGCCATCAAGCGCAATAGCCCTAGAACTGGAGAGAACAACGAAATCGCAGAGAAGCTTGTTCCTAGTATTCGTGGATGAGATTTTGACTTTGCCCTCCATTATTATTCGTATGTACAAACCGATAAGCAATAAAAATCAGAAATTCGATCTGGTTTTTAATGCAATTTCTCTACTATGTGCATGACTGTAGTAGGTCCAACCTACATTTAATTTGATGGCCCCGTTAACATCTTTGTCTACATCATCATCATTTCCGAAAGACGTCCACTGCTGGACATATGCCGCCCCCAAAAGGGGTGGTTTACCATAATCGCCACGCTTGGCAGGCGGGTTGGCGATCGCAGTATGGTGTTAAAATACATAGAGAACGCTGCTGACCATTCTCTAGTAAGTCCCTTAGTCGCCTTTTACGACACCCACGGGAAGAAATAGGGCGGTGCTATTTTTTACGTCCGGCACCAAACAGACTCTTCTACAACCAAACTTTAATTTAAAATAATTAGTGTAACTTTCTCAGAACGACAGTTTTTATCAGCTACATTACGATTAGTGAGAATTTGGGCGATTTCCATTGTGAGGCGCTATTGAAGCCTGCAGGGGCTCAGCATTGTCACGCTAACTAAATCTTGTAAAAAAAGCAATATTTTGTGATGAATTCTCACAATTATTAGAGGGAAAGTGTAGTGCTGCAGATTGTTAGATGATGTCATGTAAGCACGCTTACACTGCGAGGTAATAAGTAGGTAGGTAATGCCCGGGTTACACGAGACTAGTTTTTTAAGCTAGGATAGCAAGCTAGTAATATCCTGGCTAACTATCCTGGCTTGGCACCAAGGTAGAGCTGTTTACACGATGCTAGTAAATTCTAAGCCAAGAACATTGCGGTGACCATAATTAAAAGAAAGAAGCTGTTTTTAATATTTCTGTGGCGGTGACTTTTGTCCGTACGGTAAAATGATCCGATTGGGTAGGTACTAAGTATCTTCGCAGCCGGTATAGTAAAATCGGTGGTGGGTTCCCCACTGACCCAAAAATGGAACCCTATCCTATTAAACTATCTCACTAGCTTACTAGCATAAAAATGAGGATAGTTCTGTATACACGAGGCTAGAGTGACTAACTTGCTAGCATACTAGCACCATCTTGCTATCCTAGCTTCAAAAACTAGCCTCGTAGGTACGTGTAACCCGGGGATACCAGATATTCGATAGGTAGGTTTTTTTTAAATTAAAACCTAATTTATACCAAATCGACCTGTATTCGCAACAGTTACTGAAAATGGACTATTTAATACCTAAACACCAACTATCAAGTAGTAGAGCATGCAAAAGATTGTCATCGCTAAACTTTACCATCATCTACCTATAGGTAGGTTTAGACAACATTATTTTTAGTACGAGTATATGCGAAACTTGAATACAGTTTGTTCAGAAAAATGTTATCACCATTTAATTACTTACAATAAAATCACCGTACGGTTAAGTAGGTACCTACTGCCAAATTATTATCAATGAGCGCAAGACGACCCTGTAGGCGCGGGGGCGCCGCCAATATAAGGTTGTTATGTTACCGAGTTGTCCGTTCAAAAACCAATGATGAAACCTGATGGGTCGCTGGCCCACTCTGCAAGTGAGAAAGCAAATTTATTTGCATCTCTCTTTGCAAGCAATTCACGTCTGGACGCTGGCTCCAAGCAACCACCTACTGTACCTCATTGTGACTCCTCGATACCGGAGATCGCAGTACACATTAAAGAGGTCCGAAGAGTATTGTGCAGTCTAGACGTGAACAAGAATCCTGATGGCATTCCGGCGTGAGTGTTGAGGCAGTGTGCGCCCGAACTGTCTCCTGTGTTGACACGTTTGTTCCGCCTCTCTCTTAAAAAAAGAACGGTGCCAAAATCCTGGAAGCTTGCAAATGTACAACCAGTGCCCAAAAAGGGCGACCGTGCAGACCCTGCCCATTACGAGGCCGAGTGTTCCAGTTAGTGTAGAGGGGGTTAGTGACGCCGACCAAATTGCCAACATGTTTAAGGAGCATTTTAGGGTATTTTCACCACTGGTACCCGCGACGACCACCACAGAGGCGGGAGGTACTAGGCTGGCGAAACCACTTGTTCGAATCACTGCAAAGCACGTCGCCAAGGTGATCAGAGACATGAAGCGAGGAAAATCCCCGGGCCATGACTCGCTCAGCATAGAACACTTACAGCATGCGGGTGTTCATCTGCCGAGGGTGCTCGCTATGTTGTTTACATTTTGCATAAGGCATTCATACCTCCCTGAGGCAATGATGAGTACTATAGTTGTCCCCATAATACAGAGCAAGACAGGAGACGCCTCTAAATTAAGTAACTACAGGCCTATATCACTCGCGACAGTCATTGCTAAAGTATTGGATGGTGTAATTGATATTTAGTTAAGACAACACGTACAGATTCATGATGCACAGTTTGGCTTTCGCCCTGGTTTGTCAGCAGAAATGGCTATACTGAGTCTCAAGCATACCGTCCGATACTACACTGACAGAAGCACACCTGTCTATGCCTGCTTCTTAGATTTATCTAAGGCTTTTGATCTTGTTGCATACGACAGGTTGTGGCAAAAGTTGTCGGATGATACGGATCTACCTACTGAGTACATAAGTCTCCTAAAGTATTGGTATGGCAACCAGAGCAATTTTGTGCGGTGGTCGGGGTCACTATCGGTTGAGTACGGGTTGGAATGTGGTGTAAGGCAAGGCGGGCTAACCTCACCGACTCTTTTCAACTTGTATATTGACCGTCTGATCCGTGAACTCAGTAGCGCCGGTGTGGGTTATTCGATTGATGGTGTTCTTGTCAACAACATCAGTTACGCAGACGACATGGTGCTGCTGAGTCCATCGATCAGTGCCCTTCGAAAATTGATTTCGATCTGCGAGCGGTATGTGGGGGCCCACGGGCTCAGATATAACGCCAGTAAAAGCGAGCTCATGGTATTTAAGGCGGGATCTAAAACTTATGACACTGTCCCACAGGTTATGCTGAATGGCAATGTCCTTAAAAGAGTCTCGCAGTTCAAGTATCTGGGCCACTGGGTCACCGAGACGCTTGCAGATGATATTGATATAGATAGGGCGCGCAGGGCTTTGTCTGTTAGAGCCAATATGCTGGCTCATAGGTTCGCCCGCTATACTGCGGAAGTGAAAGCAACGTTGTTTAGGGCATATTGCCAAGCGTTTTACACGTGCAGCCTATGGGTCAAGCATACGAAAAAATCGTACGACACCCTGCGTGTTCTCTACAATAATGCCTTCAGGGCGCTGATGAAGCTGCCTCGCTACTGTAGCGCGTCGGGTATGTTTGCGGACGCAAATATAGATGGATTTGCGGCGATTATACGCAAGAGAGTTGTGTCCCTGATGCGTCGCATACGAGTCAGTTCCAACAGCTACCTTCAGCTGTTCGCATGGAGAATGGATCTGGATTTGGATTGCCCAATAATGCGGTACTGGACCAGGCTGCATATTGAGCATTCCGGATCCAAACCTAAATTTAGACTAAGATGAACTATATACTTAATTGTAATTTATATTGTTTTTTATTAATGACTTTTTAGAAATGTTTTTATTTCTCTCAGATATTGAAAAAAAACCAAATTTAAAATACACACAAATGTCACATACATTTGTGTGTATTTTAAATTTGGTTTGATGATAAGTGTAGATAATGTATTTTAATTTTATTTGATTTGAATGTTTTAGTATAATATTATTGTGTATGTGTGATTTTTATATCAACTTTGTGATCTTATTTAATGTCATTTTATGGACTATGTCTGAAAAATAAATGAAATTTAATTTAATTACCGTCGGATCGCCATTACCTCCATTCTATGCAAAGTTATGGAAAGGGTACTGAATAATAAGTTGCTGGCCTACCTTGAAGACAATGATCTCCTCAGTGACCGTCAATATGGCTTTCGCCGGGGACGGTCAACTGGTGATCTTCTTGTATATGTCACGCATTGCTGGGGCGAAGCCATCGAGAAACATGGCGAAGCACTTGCTGTATCGCTTGATATCTCGAAGGCCTTGGACAGGGTCTGGCACGCTGCTCTACTCAGCAAGCTTCCTGCTTATGGCATCCCAGCTGATTTTTGTAGCTGGATATCAGACTTCCTTAGTGAACGGTCGATCAGAGTAGTCGTTGACGGCTGCTCCTCTGACGGCTGCTCGTCTGTTCTCTCTGCAACTCTTTTCCTGCTGCACATCAATGACCTACTACAGACTGGTATTCTTAGGTACGCGGACGACAGTACTGTTTCAGAGAGATACTTGTCCAGCGCAAAAACCAGCGGGGCCGCAGTTAGTTCCTTGAGAGAGGCCATGGTAGAGCGGACAGAGTTGACCTTAAGCCTTGTCTCCCAGTGGGTTCATGATAATCTGGTCACTTTTAGCGCCACCAAAACACAGGCATGTCTTTTTACCGCTAAAAGGAGTCGTTTTGACCAAACTCCTACTTTTCGGGGTACATCGGTTCCTGTAACTGGTCGGCTCGAGCTCTTAGGCATGCAGTTGACATCTAGTCTCAACTTCGGCACCACCATCGAGTACAAAGCCCAAACTGCGGCCAAGAAACTGGGCATCCTAAATAGGGTGAAGCGATACTTTACGCCTGGACAGCTTTTGACCCTTTACAAAGCGCAGGTCCGATCCTGCATGGAGTATTGTAACCACCTTTGGGATGGCTCAGCAAAATACCAACTTGCCGCGCTTGACTCGGTGGAACGCAGAGCTAAGAGGCTCATTGGTGACGTAAAACTGGTGGATGCCAATCTTCACAGCTTGGCCCATCGCCGCAAGGTTGCCTGCTTGTCGGTCTTCTACAGATTGTACTTCGGTGAGTGTGGCCAATAACTCTACGACCTCATTCCACCGGCCCCCTTCTACTATCGGACATCTAGACGCACTGCAGGTTACCATCCCTTCCTTGTTGCTATTCCACCAATTCGCACTAAGCGTTTCCAAATGAGTTTTATAATGCGCACAGCAAAAGAGTGGAACTCTCTACCTGCGTCTGTGTTTCCGAACGCATACAACCCTAATCTCTTCAAAGTTAGAGTAACCAGGCATCTTCTGGGTAAGCTCACTCCATCGTCGACTTTGTCTCTGTCACCTCTGCCCTAGACTAAGGTCAAGAGCAAACCCATCCTAAGATTTTGAAGTAAGTATATTGCTAATCCATTGCTTCTTAAACAAGGTGTAACATAAATACTGCACAGCCACTTAAGGGATCATTGTACTCATCATTATGAACAACTTTTATTAATGGGAACAAACCTGAAATCACGAAAAAAAAATCAGCTTTTCCATACATTTATGTTCGAATAACTCGGCAAAATGTATGGAACAGCAGATTTTTTTTTCGGGATTGCAGGTTCAGTTTAGTGTTCCTGTTACACACTTCCGTCCCTTTTCACGAAAGCACTCCCACAGAACGCGAGAGGAAATATGTTACACATCAAAATGCATTTTGAGGAGCATCGTCATCATCAAGCATAGTGGCTGCAGTACCTAGTGGTTGCGGTACCTAGTGGCTGCAGCAGGGTTGATAAGATCATAAGTTAAAAAAAGTAATTTTGTAGTAGTGTAAAGTAGTTTTGGTATTCAGTTTTAGATGTAAGTAAAGCTTAAGAAAATACACTATCGTTATTGTTTGTAGGTAATCATTTATTAATACGTGCACGAAATCAACCCATTTTGGTCATTAATTGTTAGAAAAGAAAAAATAATGGTTTTTTTTTGTTATTGATTACCGGCACTTCAAACATTTTCTCGATTTGGGCCAAAGTTATGCCCTAGGGTCAAAGTAACCTGCTTCTACCGGTACCGGTAGTGGCTGCAGTACCTAGTGGCTGCAGTTCCTAGTGGCTCCAGTACCTAGTGGCTGCAGTACCTAGGTACGTAAATATTCGATCGGTTCTCATGTCATAGAAAGTGATGTATCATTCCCATACAAAATAGCTATACATAGGTATATCTATTCTTAAGCACTCTTAAGTTGCGGAATTAGCCACTTTAGCACAGCAATGCACACAGCACCTAAGTACTTCTTAATGCCTAGGTGCCTCAAGTTGTTTGCTTAGATTTTAAGATCGGTTGAATAATGTCGTCGAATACCGTTACTTAAGGATGACTTCATGTTAAATAGTAATTAAATAAGCAGGCAATATGTAGGCAATTATGCTCAAGAGAACACATTAGTAGGCTCAACCAATTTCATAATGAATTTAGTACACATTTCTCTTTTTCCAAGTTTGGATACTAACTAACTGTTACATTGAGTTTTTGACTATATAAATGAAGCACCTTTATGAGGATAAAGTCAAACCTACTATTTTGTTTGTTTAGTTACTTAAAGTTCATTCCGCACATTCCTACTTCGACAAAAAATTATTAGGGAGGTAGATAATTATTGCCTGCAAAGACATTCATTTTCTAGAAGTTAGTTAAATTCAATTTATAGGTACATAGTTAGTATAGTAGGCAATAGCGCGCCTGCACACTACGTTACTAAGCTATGCGTTTGATATCGCGCTACGTTGGTTAGCTATGCGCTTAATATCGCGCTACGTTGGTTAGCTATGCGCTTGATATCGCGCTACGTTGGTTAGCTATGCGCTTGATATCGCGCTACGTATCTTAGCTATGCCCTTGATATCGCGCTACGTTGCTAAGCTATGCGCTTGATATCGCGCTACGTTGGTTAGCTATGCGCTTGATAGCGCGCTACGTTGCTTAGCTATGCGCTTGATATCGCGCTACGTTGCTAAGCTATGCGCTTGATATCGCGCTACGTTGGTTAGCTATGCGCTTGATAGCGCGCTACGTTGCTTAGCTATGCGCTTGATATCGCGCTACGTTGCTAAGCTATGCGCTTGATATCGCGCTACGTTGGTTAGCTATGCGCTTGATATCGTGCTACGTTGCTTAGCTATGCGCTTGATATCGGCCTACGTTGCCAAGCTGTGCGCTTGATATAAAAAAATCAAATCAATCAAAAATATTTTTATTTCACATAAGCCTACATGGGCACTTATGAAACGTCAGAAGCTAGGTGCACGGTTCCAATTGGTCCTATGGAGAAGAGCCGGCAAGAAACTCCACGGCATTTACAATGTTTTCAAATTACAGTGTTAAAAAGTATGAGAGGACAGCGTAGGCCCGTCAAAAGTACAAGGTACAACGTCCTCACATTAACAAAAAAGAAACAATATAAAATATGATTAAAATAATAAAACTTAGAACCTTGTTGAAATAAAATTGTAGGTATATTAATGTCAAATAAGAAAAACATTATGTCAGTGAAGTTTGTATTTTGCCGTTAATAAGGTACCAGAAAAGCCTCATGTGCAGAAGGAATTAATGCCAAACTTCCTTGTCTTCAACGTAGTTTTTAATCTTATGATATGTTTTTTTGATAAGGACACGTTTGATGTGGGTTTTGAATTTTCCATCGCTAAGTTGCAACTTGTTATAAAAGCGGATACTGTTTATAAGAAATGACTTGCTTGTTTTAGTTAATCTAAATTTGGGTATCACAATTTCATGTTTACTACGTGTATTTATATTATGGAAATCGCTTCTTATTTTAAAAAGGCCTAAGTTTTTGCGAACATATAAAATACTTCTATCGCGCTGCGTTGCTTAGCTATGCGCTTGATATCGCGCTACGTTGCCAAGCTATGCGCTTGATATCGCACTACGTTGCTAAGCTATGCGCTTGATAGTAAATCGCAATCACATACCGATTATCACCTAAGTAGGAATCACTCGCACGGCTCATGTGAAACCTAATTAATTACCATATTATTCATTTCTTAGCAAAACGATAGGACATTATTGGTGCAATTTCGCCACTCAAGTCGCAAATACCTCGACTGATGATATTTATATATTTATACCACGACAATGTGTCAACTTTAAGTTTAATAACGTGGATGAATCGAGTTTCGATACTAATTGCAATACTTGTCGGAGCCGGATTGTATCGCTTTCGGGAATTTCATTGTGTTCGAAAATTAATCGACATCGTGTAATACTTTCAAGACTCTTGTGATACAGTAACAAAAATGTAATCATTGGCGGAATTAACCGGACCAATACTGGGCCAATACCTACTGCCGTTACCTACTGGTCGAAACCCTTGAAAATGATTGCTTAAAAATTATACATTAAATTATAAAAAAATTGTTTTCTATGAATTTCTCTCACATTTATGATGACTGATTTTTTTGACTTACGACACTAGGTATTTGAGTGGAGGTGCGACTTATACAGTACCTAAATATATAACACATGGTACAGCGTGCCGCTACAGTGGCGACATTAACAAACGTATACAGCTTCGCCTTTATGTTAAGTATGAAAATATTAAATATCATTAAACACTATTATTTATTCATTTATTTACAATTTTCTAAAATAGCATCTTGGAGCAACCTGTACTTAAAGAACTGTAGCACAGAGTTAATTAGCCGGGGTCATGTATCATAAATTCATAACATCGAATCAATGAAATTAAAACAAATCCTAACGTGCAAGGAGTAGGCGAATTGAAGGAAAGAGAGAGCTTTATTATTTAGTTTTTTTTATTTTTATTTTCATTTTTCAATTTATAATTATGTATGTTAATATAATATACCTATTAAAAAAAATATTAAAAAAATAAAATGAAATAATTTAATTTTTTTACTTAAAATATTTATAAAAAAAAAAATTTTTATGATTACTGGCCACTAGCCAGTGTGTCAAATTAATGTGTTGCACATTTAAGAATTTATTAAAACTTGACTCATATAGGTCATCATCATTTCAGCTGAAAGACGTCCACTGCTGGACATATGCCTCCCCCAAAAAGGGGGGGGCGGATTTGCCATAATCGCCACGCTTGGCAGGCGGGTTGGCGATCGCAGTATGTTTTAAAAATGCATAGATAACGCTGTTGCCCATTCTCTAGTCCCGTTCCCGTCCGTTCCCTTAGTCGCCTTTCACGACACCCATGGGAAGAATGGGATGGTGCTATTCTTTACGTCCGGCACCAAACGGAACTCAGACTCTTAAAGGTAATCAATAACAAAAAAATAAAAATGTTTCAATTATTTTTTCTTTTCTCACAAATAATGACCAAAATTGACCAAAATGAGTTGATTTCGCGCACGTATTAATAAATGATTACCTACAAACAATAACGATAGTGTATTTTCTTAAGCTTTACTTACATCTAAAACTGAATACCAAAACTACTTTACACTACTACAAAATTACTTTTTTTAACTTATGATTTAATCAACCCTGCTGTGCAGGAATCAATCTTGCGAGTGCCCACAACCCAACGCAGGCTCCAACTGCTCAGCCGCTGCATCTGTTTTAATTGTTCTGCAATTATGTAAGTACCAATATTCATTAAAAAAAAAAATGCAGTGACCTGAATGGTGCAGGCTACATTAGACTTGCATTGATTTGATAGTAAGTAAATTCCTGCTAGCCAAAATCACATGACTTGAGAAGGATACCATATATATATCCATCCTTTTCACATTGGCAAACCTAGAAAGCATCCATTCGGCCTCATGCCCTTTTGTGTAAAAAATAATATCAATAACAGTATCTAATACCATTGCATGTAACTTCACCGAACAAATCTAACACTACACAGTTTAATTTATAAGAATCGTGCGCGTTGTATTTGCAGCGCTACATCTTGGCGCGCGCGCAGGTGCGCGCACGAGCGATGATCGATACAGCGCCGCTATCGCTTTCGGCGGGAGCGCCTGCACCGACGACCGACAATTAATTTAGAAGCACCATTTGTTCGATGATAACACAGGTAATGCTGTGTGTTGTTTGTTAGATAAAGATGGGTTTATAATGGAGTCTGTTATGATTTGTTCTTTACATTTAAATCAAAGTTGATTCATGAATGAAATGTATCTATTCAGGTCCTATTTGTATGTTTAATTTGAATTATTTGATAATACCTATCACCTATGGCCCAGTGTGAAGAGCAAATCTATATTATTTTGCCACCCTAGCAGCCTCCGGGCTTAGCTCGGGACCCGTAGAGAAGCGTTTTGTCGACACGGAAACGTCATTTTTGTCTACTTTTGGCATAAATGACGTTGCCATGTCGACAGTTGACAGTTTTCAACCGAGAAGGGTAGACAAACGATTTCTACTCTACAGTAGAGTAGAAATAGAAAGCGTCATGCTAAGCCTGCTGGTGGAGCCAGTTCATTTTAATCAGAAGAGGTGACTGGTTAGATTTGATAGCAGAAGGGTCCGGCCTTGTCCGGCCTATATTGGCTAGAAAAGAGGACTTTTAACCGCAATTGACGTCATTGTGATTATAAATACAATCAAATACCTATTACCCAAATCATCATTACAATCACCATAGGTATAGGAACTGATAAGAAAAAGAATGTTGTCCTCCTTCTCATATCAAACTTCGCCTTGCCTGCCCTCCAGCCTGAACAGAACCTAACCAAAGATTCAGTTTGTTCTGTTGCCATTGCATCCTTCCGTGTGATCACCTAATTAAATGGCCGCAGCTGGCCGGCTAATGGAAAATCGCGGCAAATAAATCTCTGGTCGCGTTCAGTTCCACCCACAGCTTAGATACAAGACGCGCGTGCTGTTCGACGCGCAGTCATTAACTGAGATAGCTCAAATTCATTGTTTCACCTCATGCTGGAATTGCTTGTCTGATCTCTGATTGTTTGTGTATCCTGTTGGTTTTATATTGTTGTGATTCAGCGGTTGGCACGTTGCCTGTAGGCACTGGGTACCGTTAGGTATCTTGTGAAGAGGGACGTGTATGTTATGAAGGCCAGCAGCGCGCACCGATATTCATGAGTAGCTAAGGATAGCGCAAAGTTTAGCTCTTACGGGAGCAACTATCGTTGATGTCTTCAACACAGAAAGCAAATAACGAAAGTCAGTAGGATAAACATACCTGCAAAACGAGAAGAGTCACATCGTTCGCACGAACGTGAGGTTATGTATGGCGTCCCACAGGGAAGTGTTTTGGGACCTCCCCTGTTTACATTGTTTATAAATGACTTGCCTAAGTCCACAGAACAACCTACGAGCCTCTTTGCCGATGACAGTGTAGTGACAATTGCGTGTAAAAATCGAGACACATATAAATCTGACATTAATAACTCACTAATATTGCAATTATAGAATGGTTAAATAATAACAATTTAAAAATAAATTTAAATAAGCCTAAAATCATGCACTTCATTCAATGCTCCTTGACATTAATTCACAATCTAGACATAAACTATAATAATAATAACATTGACGAAGTTGCTACAACAAAAATTTTAGGACTTACTATTGACAATAAATTATATTGGAAGGCACATATAGAGACTATCAGTAAGAAAATAAGTACCTCAACTTATGCTCTGTCCAAACTGGCAGCAGTAATTAGTGTAGATGCTTTGCTTACCGCATACTACGGCTTGGTGGAGTCCATTTTAAGATACGGTGTTATCTTTTGGGGTAACTCGACTGACCGGGAACTTACATTCAAAACTCAAAAGCATTGCATTAGGTCGATGTTCAAACTTGAAACCACTGAGAGTCGTAAGCCTTATTTTCAAAAATACAAAATCTTGACATTACCTTCGCTTTATATATTAGAAAATGCAATGTTCTTAAGATCCAACCCTCATCTCTTTCCTGGCATGGCGGATCGATTTCCTCGTAATAGACGTGACAATAGTCAAATTTGCCTACATCAATATAGAACGGCACTTATGCGGAAAAGTGTCTTTTGCATGGCTCCGAAAATTTATAATAAACTACCTAAAAGCTGGAAGCAGTTAAATGACGTAGCGTTCAAAAAGAAAGTCAACAATGTTCTAGCAGATAAAGCTTATTATGATTTAAATGAGTTTTTAAATGAGAGATTTTGATTATGTCTTGCTAATTTATTATTTTATTTATTATTTTTAATGATCTCTTTATACCATGTCATTTTTTAAATTAGACTTGGAATGACATTTTACTTAATTTTATTAATATTTGCATGCCATTGTTTAAGGCAAACGTGATGATCTGTTTTATTCCTGTACTTTTCACATCTCTTGCATGCTGACAATTTGTGTTGTATGTATTGTACTCATGTTTGTGCAAATAAATGATTATCTTATCTTATCTATCTTAACTGTGCACTAGCAGGGTTAATGTTTGAAACCTAATAAACTTGTAACAACTTATAAACTACATGGATGCAATAAATGATGATTATGAATAATAAGCCTTGATTAAAAGGCTTAATGACTGTGTAGCGGCATCAACATCGCCATATGCGAACAACGCGTCACACTGACGTCACGCAAAATCCTGCATAGCGCAAGCAGAGTTTACCTCGCCACTAGCATAATATATAAAACATCCCGACATCAATCGTTGGGCAGTTGCCCATCAGACACAACACCCGTCTGGTTGGAGGATCTTCCTTTTTCTATAGAGGATGAGTGAAATTACAAATTCGAGGATTATATCCAAGATAAGAATGCTTGGAAACATGCTGGTCCTGCTCCATAGGACAATCTAGAGTCTAGAAAAAATCAAACTGGTTGCTAATTGAATGGCCATCCAACGTGGCAATGTTGCCAGCCTTTTGGGCTCTTTTCCCATTGACAGCGATGCCGACGAATTTTTTGATGCCCAATGAGCACTTCTCCCTTTTTTTATTATTTTATTATATACTTGTACATACTATACATATTTTAGGGTTAGCTTGTGTATTTTAACTAAAAATTCCAGGTGCATCGTCTTCACATACTTAGAATTAAGTATATAATAAATGTAAGTATATAATATATTGTAAAACATTTTAAAAGAGTACCGCTGGTGTTCCTTGCCCATTCTTCTAGGCATTTAATATTCTGGAAAGGTGGTTCACAGTAGATAACATATTTTTGAACACAACACTCATAAACCAATCTAATTTATTTCACAGTAAAGCCTTGTTTACTCGACGAGCAAAACAGAAAAAAATATCTCAACTATCTAAAAAATTCGATTGGGGTCCGTGGTGCCAATTAGCACTGCCGATGAAATGTGTGATGGTGTGATGAACAATGAACATCTGCGACACTCCCGCGCAGATCGTCGATAATGGCGGCGCGGCGTAACTTAGCGCGCTCTACACTGCGCAGGCGCACACACGGAATTTCACCTTTCATTATCGCCTGCGTATTCGACCACACGCTATTCAATTTGCACCCCCAACACAAAAAATATCCATAGAATTTTCAATTCGGATTCATTCATCGAAAGTGTTAAAATCTGAGTAAGAAATTCTCACGCGAAAGCATAAAACATTCGTCTTAAAACTTGAATAGGATTATAAATCTTCAGATTTCATAATAATTGGATTAAAACAACACTTGAGATGAGATGAGATCATCCGCATTTTGATCTGCTAATTGACGGTTTTGTAAGTCTTTACCTAAAACACTAATGACATAATAGTTATGTTCTACAAAAATATCTGGATTGTGAAAGCCCGGTGTGAGAACTGTGACATAGAAACGGTAACCGGTTGACTTCAATGATATAATAATCTAAATACCTTTCATTAGCAAGTTGTGCCGATAAATTATAAATTGTAATGTGGAAGGCAAGTTTAGCCGGGTACTGGGCTAATGCGCGTTCTTATCATGATTTTATGATTATTTACGATTTCATCAGTATTATTTACAGCCTTGTGCCTCTTTCTGTTTTTTTTCATGCTTTCCTGGTCGGTCCGTGTCTCATTCAGCTCATATCAACAGTCTTTTGTAGAGCATCCATTCATCTGGCTGACGTTCTTTCTACCAACGCGACGCTCCTTCCGCCTCGTTGACTATTCAGTTGGGCTCTTCTTCCTCGCTATCACCAGGTATTGTCGAGTGCCTTGCCCATCTCCATTTCAGAAATTATTTTGCTCTTGAATGGCTGATGGCTCTTGGTTATTGACGATGTAAGCACTTATTTGTAATAAGTACTTAGTCCCGATACGAATGGAAAGTGGTCAAAATTTTACGCGTATTGTATTGTAACGTTGTAAGGTCGCAGTTATTGACAAACGCATTCGTGTTCAGAATTAACCAATGCATTGTATTGTAATACTTGTAATGGGTCTTACGTTTTACCATTATGAAGTAAGTGTATTCCCAAACGAAACTTATCTATTGTGATTATTATCATTGTAATTAAAGAATGAAGCAACAACAAAATCCGTTAGAAAATTCATGCTCTGAGAGAATGATTGGAATAGACTGGCTAGACATGCGCGGATGACGAAAAGCCAAATGTTGCACCAACACTGGAGAGGAGTCAGATCTCCATTGGGTAGGGCGCGGCGTTTATAGAACCCAAATGATCAACCACAATCAGAGTAACCTAATTCAACAATTTTCACAGCTAACGGGCTGATGTTAAACCCAATTTCCCTAAATAATTTTTCAAGTCAATGATTTGGTTATGATTCCAAAAAGTTTGAATCGGGATGGATCTATGTAACTAGGAGCTAGAATACATAAATATCAAATCCGCTGTAACTAGCAGGAGTGTAACATCGGCCGTGCACACATACCAACCCCGACGCGCTGCATTCTCTGCATTCCTAACTCCTTTAACTATATAATTCGGCCGTTTACGCCCGCCTGATAATCTGGGCCTTTGTTTCGAGCCCTTCATAAACATAATTGTGGAGGCAAGCCGAGTTATGGATGTAGGGGAAAAATTCTACTGTTCTAACTTGCAGGAATTTCAACATTTTGTTAGAGATACCGCGGTTATTTAGTGGGTAGTTATGCTGGACGGTTTGTAAGGAAATTGGCTCATGTGTTCTGCTTGTTGACTTAGGAAATTGAATTGTAAAACCTGCCTGTTTGTAGGTTTCTGCTGGTGATTTGGGGGTAAAGAAAAGTAATGAAATCTATTGCATTTTGATGATCATTTGGAGAAAGATGTCAAAATTAATGAAAATAAGAACTATGTTTTGTTCTATGTAAGAATATGGAACGACCTACACTATCTTTCATTTTACAAGTTATTGCATGCAGATATCAGCACAGTACCATTTATCCGTTAATCATAAACGTCATAGTAGATGCATGTTAGAATCCAGTAAATAATTACGTTACGATTGATTAGCAGTGACGAGTAACATAACGTGTAAACATACATACATACATTATTATTATGTATGTGTAACGAATGATGTAAGGGCCTGTAATGTAGTGTATTGTTTCAAAGAAATGCATTGCGCAAGTTACGAGCTATTGGTAATGTTGTAATGTAAACATTACAGTAAGTACCGAATGCCCATGTTCCATATTCTTTGTTATTATAATCACCAGGTAATGTTCCCACTGCTGGGACACAGCCTTCCTCGAGAGGGAGTGGGCCATGCGGACCCAGTGCAGCTCCAAGCGACCGCAGACCTACGTATTTGATACAAAAATCAACATGATACCTCCACATGTTCCCGGAAAAAGTTTTGACACACTGACAGACAGACAGACAGACGGAAAACGAAGTGATCCTATAAGGGTTCCGTTTTTTTCCTTTGATAACGTGCATATTGCAAAAAAGTTATCGTGAACTAAGCGTAATATCTTTGTGCATGTTGCGTGTGCAATTTTTTGGTACAGCAGTTTAGTAACATTTTGGTTAATTATTTTATCAAAATTAAAATACCTGCAATGCATAAGCGCAATGAACAGATTTTTACACAACTCAGTTACAGTGTTAATATGGTAATAAAAGTGCAGTTTGGGTTTTAAGATAAAGTTAACATAAATGTTTACAATCCATATAAAGGAATAAACAATAAAAAAAAAATTAATTTCATAAGAAATAAGCAGTACCTTTGTACTTAAATAATAATTATGTAGTATCTCTCTGTATTTAACTGTGTGTACATAAATAATAAAATAAATAAATCATTTTAAGGTGGATGTCGGTGGTGGTGTAAACAATATACTCGTATAGTATTCTATCTATCTTGAATTCTTGATGTTCAGAATCACGTGTAGAATCTGTATAAATTACCGAAACAAATTTTTACGTTTACATCAAAGTAGTAGGTAGCCTCCCAATATCGTATTGATTCTTCACAGACGCATTTAAATGACGAATAATATATGTAATGAGCGTCTTTTTATACTTAATGAAAGAATTTAATTGAACCGATAAAGCACTGCTTGCTGTACAAGCTGTATTTAAGTTCGTTTTTATACTTGATTTATATTCAGGCTGTATAAAGGCTGTATAAGCGCGTATACAGTACTTATAAGTAAAAAAACCGGTCAAGTGCGAGTCGGACTCGCGCACGAAAGGTCCCGTACCATTATGTATAAAAATTGCAAAAAATCACGTTTGTTGTATGGGAGCGCCCCTATATTTACGAGTATTTTATATTAATTTAGTTATTTATTTTTGAAGTGAATATATTACAACTAAATATTCTGTGAATATTTCAAGCGTCTACCTGTTGCCGATATCAATAAAAAGCATAAACGAGCAAAAAAATCACATTTTTTGTATGGGAGCCCCCTTAAATATTTATTTTATTTTGTTTTTTAGTATTTTTTGTTATAGCGGCAACAGAAATACATCATCTGTGAAAATTTTAACTGTCTAACTATCACGGTTCATGAGATACAGCCTGGTGACAGACGGACAGACAGACAGATAGACAGACAGATGGACAGACAGACAGACAGACGGCGGAGCCTTAGTAATAGGGTTCCCGTTTTACCGTTTGGTACGGAACTCTAAATTATTCAAGCTGATAATCATGATACGGCTTTAGCTGTTGTAAAATATTCCAATAATTTATTATACTATAAAGTTACTTTTTTTATACATTCGAAAACTTTTTACAAAAAAAAAATAACTGACTCCCAAAAATAACACTACAAAGTGAAAATTAACTTTAATTTTGGAAGTCGGTGTCTTTGGATCTGTATTTTAGTTTATTGCCACCGACTTCCGAAATTAAAGTTATTTTTCACTTTGTAGTATTATTTTTGGGAGTCGGTTATTTTTTTATTGTAAAAAGTTTTTTATTTTTCACCTTTTAGTGGGTCAGTTTTGAATTTATCTAAGTTACAATAGCCTAATGTTAACTGGTCATCACCTTTTACAAAATATTGCTTTTCCCGATGCTGGTAAGAACCAGCCAGGAGAACTGCCACTCACCATATGCATAATGACGAGCATAAATTGCTTAGCAACCATATTATAGTACCTAATCGAATCGCAACCCGTTAAATACTTATTATTATATTGTTCCGGTGGCCACCTGTGCTCTCCATCACCAGATCCACTTCACCAAATGGTGCTTTCCGAGAGCAAATGTATAAGTTCCTATAAAAAATATCCAAATCGCTATAGGTTTGCCTACAAAATTTGAGGGTTTCCCGCGATTTCCATGGGATCCCCTCATCAGATCCTGATTTGGTGGCAATGGGACCACCTCGGGAGCATATCCTTACAAACAAAAAAATAATTTTCAAAATCGGTCCATCATTGACGAAGATATAGGTGAACCAACAAAAAAAAAAAAAAACATACAGCCGAACATATAACCTCCTCCTTTTTGGAAGTCGGTTAAAAATGGCGAGAATTTGTTAAACAGCCTAAAGGATATTTGGATATTTGGTGTCTGAGTAGCTGTACTGTAGAGCTATTACAAGTATTTTATCTCGCTCTACGCTAGACCATGATGTTTTGTTTAGTTGATACACATAGTGCAGTATGGCTGAAATATCTTGGCGAGTCTGAACAGAGGCACTACGAACTTTCGCACTTTATTTCTCACTCACTCGTCACTTCATGTCACCATTTGGTACCTAAAAAAAATTCTTGTACGCGAAGTTCGGACTCGCCAAGATATTTCGGCCGTACGTACTCTACTGTGTACTTTAGTTTAGTATAAATAGTTGATCGGTAATTCCTGGCCAGTTTAACCCAATCCAGCCCATCTCTTGCTCTGTCCAAAACTGTGCAACAACACGGGCGTCGCCCGAGGGACAGGCGACGCCGTTGTAGTCGCATAGTTTTGAAGTTAGTTTTTGGTTACACCCTGGCCGGAGCTGGAGGCCTCAATTTATTTTGGCACCCACAGGAAAGCCCGGTTAAGCAGAGGACAACCTCCTAGGTTGACCTGCGAGATGCCACACAGAAAAACAAAATCCTGGCAAGCGCGCTCGCATTTCGTTTTTTTATCATTCGCTCGCATCGCCGTCGTTGTCGTACTCGTACCTTACGTACGCATGGTTAAACCAAAATAGATATCTGTTTTATTTTATAACTATGTCAAATTATTGTAAAGTATTATAAGTGTATTGTGTATAATATACTTGTTTTACTATATTTTCAGGAAAATATGACGTTTAAAATTATAGAAATCAGAGAAAGGGCAAAACAGGCTTTGCATTGTACTAAGTTTGTGGCAATCAAAAGGCGAGTTAAGATGGCTAAGAAAGCGATTAGATGTCAACCAATTATTTTATTTTATTTAGTCGAAAAAATTAATAATTTACACTATTGTCTACGAAGTGACATCGGAGTAAGAAAAACGAACGCATGTTAAAAAAAAATACATACATTTATTTAGAAGAAAAACACTTTAAACCGACGAATCGGAAGAAGCAGATGACAAGGGAATCCGTCTTATAGGCGACTTGCAAGAGATTGTGAAACCATTCTACGTACGTTCGTACATTCTGTGGTACGTAATACGTAACACAGTCTATTCGAGAGCTCAGTACAATTAAATATGTCATTGCATATACCGTACAGTAGAGAGAGACGTGAGAGAGTAGACTTTAGTATCACACGGTCACATCCCTGTTTAAGGATTATTCCAGAGCCTGTTGGGGCAACCACCAGGCTTTCCCACCAGTGGGAGAAAGATGAATGTTTTATTTCTAACTAGCTTTTGCTCGCGGCTTCGCCCGCGTGGATGTCGGAAAATATCCCACGGGAACGTACTACTGGGATTAAAAGGAAACGAAGCAATCGCTTACCTCATAGTCGAGTAAAAGGTCATTGACTCTTAGCGCTGCGCCCGCCGCCGTCAACCATAATTATTTTGTTATGCGTTATTTTGAATCCGTGATACTATACCTTTTAAAGTTTTAATTTAAATGATATGATGTAAAGGCATATCAATCTAAATTGAATGCTCAATTTAAGTAACATATTTATTGGATAAGGGTTAATATATAGATATACTGGTTAAAACAGCTTCGGAACTAACAATTAAATTTTCATCAATGCCTAAAAGATAATAATAATGTTGACCGTGGGTCATCCTTAGAACATATTATACATAAGCTATCGCTGATTTTTTTGCTGAGCTTTTTAAGTGACGTAAGTAACTGTTTACGCGGTGCATGCCAGTAAAGCTCGTAGTCGGCGTTATTTTTTCTGTTAACTTCAACAATAAGCGTCATATTTAAACCAACCAATCTGGAATCCTTATGAAGTGAAGTATTCTCAGATGTTGGAAAAGATGCAGAACAAATTTACCCGATTGTGTGCAGTACTGGAAGCAGTTTGGTGTCTACCCTTTCTACCCATTTATGTATCCAACTCTCTTTGTTATAGGCATGGTTGGATATTATAAGTTGGAAGTAAGGCGCAACCTCGCTCTTGTAAAATATGTGTTTATGGTTTTTCGTGGGATACTGAATAATCCACAAATATTGGAATCGTTGGGATTGCTCGTTCCAGACAGGAGGTTACGGTTGGGACCGAGGGGAGAACTTTTTAAAGTTCCGGCAACCCGTACGAACTTGTTCATGTTTGCGCCAGTGATTCGTGCAATAAAAATACTTAATAGTATCTCTCGTCGGTTGGACATATTTTCTTGCTCTTTGGCGGAATTCCAGAGGGTGACACTTAGTGTGTTGTCCACTGTGTAACTTGTGCTTTACCCGGACCCGTCATTAGGGACCGAACGATTAGAAAATAAGACTACCTTTGTTAGCTTGGGTATTATATTACCTGTTAAAACAAATGTATGTGATGTTGAATAAATAAATAAATTTACACAAAACGATAATGAATTATACACCTAAACCTTCCTCATGAATCACTCTGGTGGTGAAAACCGTTTGAAAATCCGTTCAGTAGATTTTGAATTTATCGCGTTCAGATAGACAGACACGGCGGGGGTACTTTTTAGGGTTCCGTACCAAAATGGTAAAAAGCAAACCTTATGGTGAGGTGAGACTAAGTCTGTCTGTCTGTCTGTCACACCTGGATATCTCAAGAACTACTAATGCTATCAACTTGAAATTTAGAATAGTTTTAGATGACGTTTGCCTAACTATTTTGCAAACAAGAAAGAAATTAAAAAACAAATATATTTTTTGCAAAAATACCTGAAAGGGGGTCTTAAAAAATTGAAATGGGGCTACTAGGGCATGTGGGGTATCATTTATGATAGAACGCTGTTTGCACATTCCCAAAAAAAAAAAAATATTTTACGCAGCATAGTTTCCGACTTTTCATAAAAAATGTAAAAAAAAATACCGTTCCCTTATCTCCGAAGTTTGCATAGATAAAAATCTGAAATTATTTTAAGTGTTAGAAGTGTATGTAAAGATTACTTACAGGAAAAATAAAACGATGTCTCAAAATATCACAGTTTTTCAGAAATCATCAACATCATTATATACGTACGGAACCCTCGCTGCACGAGTCCGACTCGCTCTTAACCGTTTTTTTTTAATAATATATAAGAACAAATTACTCCAACAGTGCCAGCCCAAGGGAAGGGAAGGGCGCGAAGGAAAAACTGAACTCAGTGTTTTATGCGAGTGTAACTTGCCCCACCAAAACCAATTAGTGAAACTCAGTGAACGTAAAAATTTGGAACATTCCACGTTGTCCTACTGGTGGGACAAAGTAGGATAACCCGGTCATTCTCAGACGGCTCAAATACGCGTGTCCAGGTCGAAATCTAGTACAAAATGGATAACTAACAACTTGATATTTTTTTCTTTAACAGGTACGACTTTGTCTGTCTGTCACACCTGGATATCTCAAGAACTACTAATGCTATCAACTTGAAATTTAGAATAGTTTTAGATGACGTTTGCCTAACTATTTTGCAAACAAGAAAGAAATTAAAAAACAAATATATTTTTTGCAAAAATACCTGAAAGGGGGTCTTAAAAAATTGAAATGGGGCTACTAGGGCATGTGGGGTATCATTTATGATAGAACGCTGTTTGCACATTCCCAAAAAAAAAAAAAATATTTTAGGCAGCATAGTTTCCGACTTTTCATAAAAATGTAAAAAAAAATACCGTTCCCTTATCTCCGAAGTTTGCATAGATAAAAATCTGAAATTATTTTAAGTGTTAGAAGTGTATGTAAAGATTACTTACAGGAAAAATAAAACGATGTCTCAAAATATCACAGTTTTTCAGAAATCATCAACATCATTATATACGTACGGAACCCTCGCTGCACGAGTCCGACTCGCTCTTAACCGTTTTTTTTTAATAATATATAAGAACAAATTACTCCAACAGTGCCAGCCCAAGGGAAGGGAAGGGCGCGAAGGAAAAACTGAACTCAGTGTTTTATGCGAGTGTAACTTGCCCCACCAAAACCAATTAGTGAAGCTCAGTGAACGTAAAAATTTGGAACATTCCACGTTGTCCTACTGGTGGGACAAAGTAGGATAACCCGGTCATTCTCAGACGGCTCAAATACGCGTGTCCAGGTCGAAATCTAGTACAAAATGGATAACTAACAACTTGATATTTTTTTCTTTAACAGGTACGACTAAAATATTAGGAGGGGCCTGTGTTGTTTTTTAAATAAATTAAATATAAGGTAGTTTAAAAAAATTAAAACCTCCAAAATATTGACCTCCGTGCCGCGTCCGGCCCCGTTTGGCGGCGGAAATAATTTTTTTATCTTTTTTTTTACAATACATGGCGCTATTTTGTATGTGTTCACAAATAACTAGGTAGTTATTAACTCAATTTATAATATTTCTAAGCCATTATAGGCCTTAGTAGACGAGTTACAACTGGTTGTCTTCACGTCCGACGCGCGACGTTTAGAATTGATATCCGTGGCGCGCACCAATCCGTTCATAAATCCTTTATTTTAGTGACTGCGAGAATAGTTGTTCGAGTAACACAAACTGTCAGCCGTGCTGCATCGGAGGTAAGCTTAACACGTCTGTGCGTCTCCGTTCCACTCTTTTATTAAGGTACGTAATCGTTTTAGGTGGCTTGGTATACCCTTAAAATTGATCCATTTTATCCACAAATAAAAAAATTAATATGTTTAAATTATAATAAAAGTATGTCTTCTAAGTATTCGATTTCAATAAAAGAGAATAATATTAAAAAATCGGGTTACTTTTGAAAATATCTAGGATTTTGTTTATTATTTTGATTTCAGTGGCATAGATTTCGGTGTTTTCGGTGGAAATAGGTGCACCGAAATCAATTTTAAAGTCACCGAAATCAATCAATAGTCATTTATTTACATTTTAAGATCGTTTATTTAACTTTCTCATCACTTCTCATTTTGTTTCCGTATTGTTATTATGGCATATTCAAAAGAAGCTCGATTGGTTAAAAAGGGATTGGCTGAACGACGTCGAAAAGCTCGCATCAAGAGTGATCCAGAGCTGGAAGGAGAAAGATAGGCACGCTATTATAAAAGGAAGAATTGAAGAGGATTTAATAGTCGTACACTCGTACCATCCTATGGTGACTTTATGACTGATTTTTGAGTGATTATTGTGGTGTTCTTTTATCAATAAGTAAATTGTCTGTGATTATGATTAAGCTAGATCTCAACTAAGATTTCTGTTTTTTTTTAAGTTCCTGTATTGTTAGTTTAAGACTACCTACTATTTTTAATTACATTTAATGTAATAATTGAACGAAAGTCGATTTTTGTACATTTTCGTTTAATTAATAAATGGGACATAAGTCTTGATAAAATAAAATGTTTTATTGTAAAATTAACCTGCTATTTCTTACAGGCCATTTATGTCCATAGTATTACTTAGACAGCTAATATATATTAAAAAACAGTGTTTGAAATATAAATTATTTGATAAATTTGATTTCGGTGGTAAGAATATTGAATTCGGTGCACACCATTTAAAAAAAATTAAATCCCTTCATATCCATTCGGTCTATACGATTCCATCTACTACTAATATGTTTTAAATTAACTCGTTTTGATATTTCATGTTAGTAATGCCTAAATAATAAAAAAAAAAATTAGCACCGAAGTCAACCAAATAATGAGTCTCCTGATAATGACACCCCTATTTAATCCAGTTAGGCCAGTTTAATACCCGTACCAGTTAGGCTCAGGAAACGATGGATCAAGAAATTGAGGAGATCCAATATCCTATAAGTTGTCACCAACAAACAGCTCAATGAAGGATATTTTATTTTTATTGGCGACCGATCTGGTGGTATGGAGCGGTGCTTATGGCTCCGTATTTAGACATAGCCGACAGATCGGCTATCGGCTACGTGGGTGTCTACTGTCACACTTTAGGGCTGACAGGATATGGAGCATGTTTTAAAGTGTTCAAATATTTCTAAAATTAACCATGTTTGAACTAGTTATGTAAGTACTTAGTCTAAAGTAGTCCCAAGGTTTGGGCGGTGAACCTGTGAGAGACCTCAGCAGATCTTCTACACTGAAAAAAAAAATGCGAGCTAAGATACATTTTCTCTTAGTTGGCCTTAAAATGTAAGGAATTATTATTTATTTATTTACAATAAAGAAGATAGCATATTTGCCAGAACAAATTAATTTTATTTATCGACAATGTCACAGATACCATCGCGTTAGTTTCCGGTCGACCACTTTTCGCCCTTATAACTATGGGCATAAGGGCGAAAAGTGGTCGACCTAATTAACGCGATGGTACCTACAGAATAATCTTCTTTATCTTCCAAGTCTTTGTTATATCATACATGCTTTGTTTGATTTTACTTCTGCACTTTTGTATATCAAATAATAATTTCAGTTCATGGTATCAAGCAACTTGTTAGCAATATATCATTCTTAAACTGGCCAACATTTGAACTAAATTAAATAACTACTCGTAATTAAACTAATTCATTACTTAGTAGACGGACCTATGATAATTTAACAAAGTTCTCCTAGCGTCAGAAGTCTAGATCTTGTTAGGCTCGTATGCAGTCAAGATGCGTGGTCACATTAATCAAGATTTTTGTTAAAGGAAACACCTTTTTTTTCAGTGTAGCTAGCATCATTATAAGGTCTATGAGTGTGAGTGTTCTTGGTAGTAAAACGCAATGTTGATAAAAATAATTAAATCCAATATAAACTTGTTTAGTCATCATTATCAGCCTTTTTTGAAGATCTATTAGCTGAGTATTTTGTAAACTTAACATCACGTTTGTATTCCCCTATGGGTTAGGCAGAGGTGCACACACATTTCGCCATTTTGTAAACATGGAGATGCAAAATGCTCAAGTAGGTCCTCCTACCAAGCTTACAATTAAAAGAGTGTCTCCATTCATTAAGAACCTAGCAGCCCTAGCAGATATCTCGCGGAAACGGCTTGTGGTGACGCAATCGACTCTTGCACCGATGTTATAATAGCGATCACTTTTGTGCTATGCCAATTAACACTGAAGCCAAATGGTTTGGAAGACAAAATGATATTGAGAGAGACGGTTTTAGGACTTAACGATGATCCGAGATAGATGACAATTGGATTTGAGGTGAAGGATAGAAAACTTCAAAGAACAGACGGTGTGGGGTAGACGGAAACCACCGTGTTAGTAATACAATTTGGGTTTATTCTCTGTTTTAACAGACAATAAAGTCACGTTTACAGGGTTGCATAGAAGGCGACATTACTTTAACACACGTATACAGTTTCGCCTTTCCGTTTTATGAAAATATTAAATTTCATTAATTATTTATTGATTTATTTACAATTTTCTAAAATAGCATCTTGGAGAATCCTGTACTTAAAGAACTGTAGTGCAGAGGTAGGTAATTAGCCGGGGGACATGGATCATAACATCGAATAAATGAAATTAAACCAAATAACGTGAAAGGAGTAGGCGAATTGAAGGAAAGAGAGAGCTTTATTATTTTGTTTCTTTGGATTTTTTATTTTATAATTATTTATCTTAATATAATTTATAAGTTAGTTCATCACATTACGTCGCCTGTGATTCCCGCTGTACCTATGGTGCTATCACACTGAGCCTCGAGGGCGGGCGCAGGCAGTTTAGCTGTGTTTGTGTCGCTACTAACAATACTAATATAGACTATAAGTACTTTCTGTTACTAACTCATCACTAAACAATCTATGGACTGTTCATGTACCTATATGTGTTAATGTCTGAAATAAAGATTTGTTTTTTATAAAAAAAAAAATGAAAAAAAAAAAAAAATTATAGATAAAGATGTGTTTATTTGCTCAAACATGTGTACACATACAATAATAAAAATGCATGCAGGATAACAATAAATAGAATAAAATTTCAGACATGTTTTCCAAGTACTATGGCGTGCAAATATTATGATTGGTAATAATGATAGGTCAAACAATAATGAATTAACAATGTCAAGAAAATAAAATAAAAATAATGCATAAAATCTATGACTCAATAGAAGATTCTGCCAGAAATTCATTAATAGTATAGTATTGATTTGTTAGTTAGAAATGTCTTAAGCTGTTTTTTCAACTGTACATTATTAAGCTGCCTCCAACTTTTGGATAACTTATTATAAATAGTAGGAGCCATGCAGAAAACACCCCTACTGCTATGCAGACAGAGCTGACTTTGATCACGCCTGTTTCTGGGAAATGTATTTGCCATTCGTGAAAATAAGTTATTATTATTTCTAACAAACGTTACTGTTTCCAGAATATAAAGGGATGCCAATGTCAATATTTTATACTGTATGAAAAAGGGCTTACAACTATCGGTGGATTTCAACTTAAACATGGCTCTGAGGCATCTCTTTTGCGCTTTAAATGCAACTTCTTTATTAGTTGAGTTACCCCAAAAGATAACACCGTATCTGAGAACAGATTCAGTTAGCCCGTAATAAGCAGTTAGTAACGCATATATTATGTTAACAGTGGGTGACAGAATATACAAGGCGTACGCACTACTGCTTATCCTTTTAGTCAGGGCCTCTATGTGCGCCTTCCAATTTAAATTCCGATCTATTGTAAGTCCTAGAAACTTAGTATATAATATAGTATTAACTGTGTCAATTGTAATGTCATTGTATGTTATGCCAAGATTGGAAAGAGTCAATACGCGCTGGCTAAAATGCTTAATTACAGTCTTATTTAAATTAAATTTTAAATTATTATTGTTTAACCATTCTATAGTTTCTTTTAATATATTATTTATGTCCTCTTTATAAAAATCTCTTTGATTGCAAGGTATCGTTATTGCACTGTCATCTGCGAATAGTGTCATCGGATGTTTGTTTGCCATTGGAAAGTCATTTATGTAAAGTGTAATAAGCGGTGGTTCTAGTATACTTCCTTGTGGAACTCTGTAGATAACGTTACGTTCATCCAATTGGAAGATTTCTTCCTTTTTGGTGCTTATATTAATTCTGCTTATTTCCGTTATCATGTAGGTACGACTTTAAGAGCTCAAGGACATTTCCTCTTACCCCGTAAGCATCAAGCTTTTTTATTAAAATATTATGTTGCACATAATCAAATGCCTGGGTCATGTCACAAAATATCGCACAAACTGCATTAATTTTATCCATATTTGTCGTAACAGTATGCAAAAAGTCATAAATAGCCATGTTAATTGACTTTTTTTTCTAAATCCTTTTTGTTCGTTGCAAAGAATTTGCTTCTAAATATAAATTGAGTTCTTTATGAATATACTTTTCAATTATTTTTACATAAAATATTTAAAAAAATATGATTACTGGCCACTACCAGTGTGTCAAATTAATGTCGCCACTGCAACTGTAGCGGCACGCTGTATATTAAACAGCTAAAACTGTTAGACAACACAACTCGGGTATAACAGTTGGATTTCCATGATGATAATAAAGTATGATCCCGAAAACATCCATAATTGACTAAACGTACTTCTTAATCCAATTCGTGTTGTGCATGAATAAAAATTAACGATACGACCTTGGCATAGTTTTATCAGAAATGCAATGTTCTCCTGTATATTAAAATTCAAGTAAGTTCAGGCTTATAGGATTATATGAATAGAGATGAGTCTGTAGTTTATTATCTTTTAAAGTAAAGGGAGCTTCATTAAACGCACCTATCACACGATTCCAGATATTTATTACATTCCTAATTGGTGGAAATTTTATAAATCTAAAATATGATGTGAGAACTTTTAATCGGATTACAAAAATATACTGAGAGTTAGAAATACTTCACGTCTGGGACTTATTCATCCCATACCATAATCACCCCAAAATGTAATAGAAGACCTTACTTTTACTTTAAGGTTTTAAAATAATTGGATGATTATGTAAATCCCACGAGGAGATTCAATGGTATATTGAATCTCCTCGTGGGATTCACATAATCATCCAATTGATCTAAAATCTTGACTACTAAAAACTACTCATAATTGAAAGAAAATGGTTTAAATTTGGAAAGTTTGGTTTTGGTTATGGAAAATTTGGAGAACTTAAAATTTTACAAGAATCCTTGTAAAATGCCGTTTATCGAGTTGTGTCTGTAAAATGATTTTTTTTTGTCTGACTCGGGCACTGAACCGCGTCCCACGCGTCTTGCTACCTAAATATCACTATCGGACCGTATTTTATAAAGTAAGTAGTGCCACATAGTTACTTATCTCTGCCGTAATGCGATGCAAATGTTATTTACATCAACACAGCTTCTGTAGGTAATCTTATACGAAGGCAGTAGAGTATCGGCTAGATAAGTTTTAGTTGATTGTTTCCTAAATGTATGGGAGGATATTATTTTGTTATATCCTCCCATATATATATATATATATAAACGGTGTGATGGGGTCTATGATTCTTTTTTTAATATTTTGAGTTTAATTTATTGTTTAAACTTATCTACATACATACAAACTATACACATTAAATAAAAAAACCGGCCAAGTGCGTGTCGGACCATGCACAATGAAGGGTTCCGTAGTTGGGATGAATTTATCCCAAGAACAAACTTAACTTCGTAGTTTTTTTTTTTTCTCCCGTACTTTGATATGTACGTCACGTTCAATTCTCCAACTGCAAATGTAAGTTTGTAATCGCAATTTTTGTTTCATGTAATAGAATTACAAATTAACGCTTTTCAAACTTTTTCTTTTACTTATGCTGTCAGACCTTGCTTTTTGCCAAATTTCATGATTCTAGGTCAACGGGAAGTACTGAGGTTTTAATTTATTTGCGAGAATGAAAATATGTCGCATACAAATTTGATTAAAAGCTCCGAGGGATCCCAGACGTATTTGATATTAATTTCAAAGTGATCCCTCCACGCGTTCCTGAGAAAAAGGATATTGACAGACTGACAAACGGACGGACGGACAAGGAAGTGACCATATAATGGTTCCGTTTTTAATTTTTAGCGGAACCCTAAAAATAATAACATTAAAATATCCTAACACTAAACCTAACACCAAACTAAATGGCGCCGAAGAATTCCTCTGCATCGCTGTCAACCGTGTTTATGTGCCCAAGAGACTGTCGGCAACGGCATTGCCACGCTGTGTGACAATTATTCTTAGTTTCAGGTTTTATGGATTTTAATAAATACGAAAAGCAATACCTACGTTGAAAAGTATTCAAAAGAACATATTAATTGAATACTTTTAAAACGGTGAACGGAGAAAACGTGACTGACTAACGATGTTTTCTGAAACTACGGATAGATAAATCAAAGAAATACTCAATTTCCGACGTGACCACAATCGCGGTACGTCTTCTAATAAAACGTTTGTTAATAGCTGAAATAATTCAAGAGGATGCGTTTTTGTAAGTATTGTAAACGGTACCGTCCTTTGTAACTGTGAAAAGAATCTTCTTATTTTCATGCGGCGACGGCTAGCAATGGTAGAAAAAATATTATGTATTGAATAACAAGTTGTTAAGGCGACGATAACCGACTTTTAATGATTTTATAATCAAGATCACGTCTAAACGAGTAGTGTTAATGATTTGAAAAAAATATATGTTAAATCAGAGCATTTTCTCAATAATTTATTATATGAATATTTTAGATTATGTTTTGAAACATAATCTAAAATATTCATATAGTACATAGTGAAATTAATTTGTAAAGTTATGTCTAATGCGGATAAAAAACTGAGAATGGCGCAAAATTTACCCAGCGTATTTTTCTGAAACCTTCACCAATTTAAAGATATTTTAATTATTCATCTTTTAGTATACGCGATTTATTAAAATATCTTTTGGTTTGTGTATAATAAATTAATAATGCGTCAAATTGGGGACAGCGCTCCTTGATGGGCGAGTCCTATTACTGGCTGAACGTACGACGCGTTGTGTGAGCTCAGTACAGAACACGCAAGCTAACCACTCAAGGTCACTGGCATATATATGCGTCTTAAGAGTGGTTAAACTATTATTTATTACATTTAAAAGGCACCATCTTTTTACCCCTCTTAAAGTTCCCAATATCTATAGATAGATAGATTCATAGATAGTTATAAGTTTATAGGTATAGAGTGCTATATACCATCCCGTATTTGTTAATAAAATTTGCCAATCTGCTGTAGGACCTTATCTAGGGGCCCAAGTCTGCTATTTTTATAAATTAAGTCATTCCAACACGAGCCCATTGTCATGCCATTGACATTTTGCTAAAAGTTCGTAATCAGCTAAATTCATAATGGTCGATCATTGGTCGGTCAATGTTCTCGTAATAGAATTGTGTTATTATAATGGCATTGTCGTATTGCCATTATTATAAAACCCATTAGTAGAAATGTCATTCATTTGTCATTATGTACGAGATTACCAATAAATGCAATTTCTTTCAATGTAGTGTCAGTGGCCGACCATTGGAATGTCATACTGACGCCATTATAATAGTAGATTACCAAACTTGTCAAAATCAATAATTATGAAATCAATGATCGACCATTCTGACACTATTGTAATAACAGACTTGAGGCCCAGTGTTGTAGCTTCACCCCAATGACTCAGTAAATTCTAGACACTGGCAGTTAACCAACGAGACATCTTCCATAAATCTACACCAAAACCTACTCTCACCAAGTCACCATCCCACATTGAATCTTCATCAGATAAAACCTCGTTTGCAAAAATTTCTCTAACATTCCTTGGACACATCCTGATGACTTCACGAGTTTCTCCTGAACAGCCGGTTTCTTTGACCTTGATGCGAGATCAGTATGCACGTGTGAGGACCTGGAGACGTTTCCCCTTGCTTTGTATGCTGCGCTGCGCTCAAGGCCAGGGGCAACGTGACCTGGGTAATGATGAGCGGTATCTGTCTGTGTTAAATGAAGGTGCTGTTTTGGTAATATGTGGGTGCTGAGTATATCAGTTTTGATTTCGTGTAGTTTGTAGTGTAGTCTACTTTCTTTTAATATGATGGGGAATTTAGTTTTCAATGGAGTCGTTTCAAAGTGATGTCATGAAAGTTTCAACTGTCCCTATCCGACTGATTCTGTAATCTGAATCTAAAAAAAGGTTCATGAAAATTAAAATGTTGATAGAGATTTATCACCATTTTAATTTCACGATTGAGACGTGGGACAGATGGAGGATTTGAAGAAAGCAGCAGAGGAAGGCAGTAGTATAGACTGGTAATACTGGTATTGATTGAGTTGATTAGATGGGTGGTCTGGCTGTCTATCCGACATCATAATATGTAGGTCAAACATGAACCATGATGCCACAGCATCCTCTAGATCTGGAAACTAGGTGACGTAGCCACTAATTCCTTTACTCTTTTTCTATTACACAATACAGCAGATATTTATACAAATGATCGCAAACAAGATACAGCAGGAATGCAAAGGCATAGCTGACCTTTTAAAACTAGCGAGAATGTACCTAAGTACTGGATCAATTACCTATTGCCGGAACAGTTCGGCGCGGCGTAAGAAGAAGTAGGGAACTCCATATAATTAGGATAATTGTAGGAAGGTAGACAGAGGTACCGGTCAACTGATTGTTTGACTATCAATACTGTGATTTACTTACAGTTATGGAAATTAACGGAGCTTTGCATTCTTTTAGCGGAATTTTAACCGCAGTGTCGGTCCAGTTGATTGAGGGCTCGATATCTAAGGTATAGGTAGGTCAAATATTGCGTTAGTGCTCCAGCAGCTGAAAGTGTACCTATGTACTGACTCCAAAAACATAATTGTACAAGTTAATATCTTCCTTCGCTTCAAGTTCTGTAACGTCTAAATCTATATTTGATTGAGGTCCAGCAAGACCTACGTCTGCATTCAACATTGATCGATTGGCACCTACACCGTAGATTGATCTCTAGAGCCTATAACAAAGCATCCGTTGGATCTGGACTTATCATGTCATCTATCGTCTTCCAACTTCCATCTTTGTGTCGACCATAACCTAGGGCTCCCTTGATGTGGTCGTGCCGGCCACTTTCCCTCCGATCGACAGCTCCGAGATAAGATCGACCATCTTCATTGATAACTGGCTGCGACATAGAGTGGGGAGCGCAGATGTGGAGCTAGGTAGAATATGAGAGGATAGGATTAGTTAGTACGAGGTCTTATATCTAGTGAGTTGTTGAAAATGTGGAAATTGGGCATTTGGAAGATTGAGTAGAATTGACATGGGTCCAGTGATTTGTAGCTCTTTTCACTTCGTCTGTAGTCGTTGCTGCAATGGCAAACATAAATCACTGAACTCGAATTTCATTCATTCGCAAATAGGTACAGGAAACGAAATCGAAATCTAGAAGATCACTGACTTCGGTGCGGTCATTCGGGTCACTAACCCAGACGAGGTGTCTATGACCTAAAATGCAATCAGTAATTTTTCAGGCATAACTTTGGCTTGTCAAATTAATATTAAACCTTATCGAGACGTTCTATGCAATTTATTAAATTCCCGTTAATTAATCTTGCGAAATGTCATTACTTTTTTGTCACAGTGTGAAAAGAAATTAAAATGTTCAGTATAACATCCGGGATCTGTGTAGAATTAATAAGTTTTTTTTGTAAGTCCGTTCTACGGTAGTACGTTTTAATCTTTGCGCATCAAACCGCGACCGCTTTCCACGCTGCGCGCGCGCCGGGCCGACATAACGGCGCGACTGCCGACGATGCGCGCACGTACCCGACCGAACGCACGCCGCGAGTGGAACACGCGTGTGTACTTATACTTACGATAAAGTGACTGTGCCTGTGAATGCTCAACATACTCAAGTCTTTGAGGTTCTGTTCCCCAGTGTTAGTTAGTGCTCACCAGCCATCATCCGTAGGTAAGTGTTCACAATTTTGCGTGCTATTTGCAATGATTCGGTCTCTTTGATGCTGCAGGAATTGTTCTGCGGAATGTTATTAAGTATTATTGACTTTCTAATTGTGTTTAAATATGTTGATTTATACATTTTGTGAATTATTCACATCGCATTAACATAGCCTCGTTTTGTTGTGTTTTCTATTTTCTGTGATTATGATTATGTGGTTACAGTAGCTTAGTAAACTTAATTACTTTCGTCTTAAGACAATTCTATTACCTACAATCTATTATGTATCAGTTAATTATAATATTCCGTTTGTTTGTTGATCAATACGCATGAAGTTTGTACATTTAATTATTCGGCATCTACCCGCATTTGCCACCGCAAGGTCGACTTTTAATGGGTAAAAGTTGTTTTATACTCAATTTAATTTTACAACATATTTGGCAATCCATTTATCATTTTCAGAAGACATCATGTGATAATGAACTTATTTACCTATTAAGAAAGCTCCTACATCTGGGTGATTTCTTTTAGTAAATGACTACCCTCAGAAATAATTTATAAAAGACCATTGATAAAAACTTTTTCTGCCCAAGAGCCAGGATCAACCTGAGTTTTCGTATTCCGCGCCTTTTGACGGCAAACATACTTTAGCATCCTCTTCTACACCTACGCAGCATTACCAAAAAAAAAATCCAATTGCATAGTTGATTAGGGTCCGAGATGCCCCCCCTCATTCAATATTATATTAGTAACATATTGTGTAGGTGTGGAAATCTGTCAAACGCCAATATTTGTGCTGCGCAGGCGCCGCGCAGTAGAGATCGACGCGCGCACCTGAGCACATACGGAATGTAGGCTAATGTCTCATGCGACGCCTAATTTATATACTTCACACTTGTTCTGTATTTTATTGTCAGAAATGACATTTCTATGAGTTTCTGCCGGTGTTCCCCGAGATAACTTTGAGTGAGACTGAAAACTGTAAATGGATAAAATATTTTAAAAGATGCGTGTGAAAACTTTGTGTACCTAAATATGGTCAAAATTCCCGCTATTTATGGCTTTTCCAGTACATAAAATATATGTGTTCTAGTTTTTCCCCAAGGTCCTGGTAACACGAATTCAGACCCAGAGCAAAAATAATCTCTCTAAGAAATTACGTGAAGTATTAGAAAAATGTATTATTGAAATATTCTTCCCTGTCTCCACAGCTAAAACAACAACATTAAAATGATGTACTTTACGAGCGTGTACGAGTACTGTTAATTACATTCAATATTAAAATTACCAAAAACATTTATGAACGTTAACCTTGATACGTGAATAAAATATTTAACGTTCAAATTAAGTTATAATTATAAAGACTTAACACACATATAATCTTATGGGTCTTCAGAACGGAAACCTAAGTTTTTGGGGAATGTCTTCCACGCTCTGAAAGATGTCTTAATGTCTGCCAAAGTAGCAGTCAAACTGACAATAAAAAATATAGTTTCCAGAGTATGTCATTGTGCATTTAAAACCCATCAGTAACTAACCATTTATTTTAGTCTATTTCCGGAAGAATCACGAACACAATAGGAAAGGAAAGAGTTTAACGTCGTATCTCAACATACGACATAATAAGTCATAGGAAATACATAAACAATGACAACAATTACCGCGGTTAATGACTGTGGATATTCCGAGCTGATCATATTGAAGCCATGGCAAGCAAAATAGAAATGTCGCAGTCTTTGAAGAAAATAGAAATGCTACCTACTACTGTAGGTAGGTAATGTTAATTAATGCTGGATATAGGCACTTCCCGAAATGTAACATAAAATATATTTAATAAAAATAAAATTTACAAAAAAAAATAACCGACTCCCAAAAATAACACTACAAAGTGTAAAATAACTTTAATTTCGGAAGTCGGTGTCTTTGGATCTGTATTTTAGTTTATTGCCACCGATTTCCGAAATTAAAGTTATTTTTCACTTTATAGTGTTATTTTTGGGAGTCGGTAATTTTTTTTTGTAAAAAGTTTTTTATTTTGCACTTTTTAGTGAGTCAGTTTTTAATTTATCTAAGTTACAATAGCCTAATGTTAACTACTCATAACCTTTTACAAAATATTGCTTTTCCCGATTCTGGAACGTTGATTGTTGAGGAGTTCTCCTGGTAAGAACCAGGAGAACCGCCACTCACCATATGCATAGTGATATAAATTGCTTAGCAACCACATTAACGTACCTAATCGAATCGCAACCCGTTAAATTCTTATTATTATATTGTTCCGGTGGCCATCTGTGGTCTCCATCATCAGTTCCACTTCACCAAATGGTGCTTTCCGAGAGCAAATGCACGAGTTCCTATAAAACATATCCAAATCGCTATAGGTTTGCCTATAAAATTTGAGGGTTCCTCATCAGATTCTGATTTGGTGGCAATGGGACCACCTCGGGAGTATACCTACCCTTTCCAACAAAAAAAGAATCATCAAAATCGATTCATAAACGACGAATTTAGGCGCGAACAAACATAAAAAAAAGGACAAAAATTGAATATATTCACTAACAAATTAAAACAATTACTAATATATAAATGCTATTATAATATAAATGAATATTTCAATGACAAATTTTAAATTACTTAGATTCTTATAAAATAATTCACATATAATTTATATAATTAATGTACCTATAAAAATATTGTACTAGATTTTAAAAGAGTACTGGTGGAGTTTCTTGCCCATTCTTCTCCATACGAAACTACATTTTGGACTAGAATCAATTCTATTTTTTTGTAAATATTGACGTTCAAAAGTGCCTTTTATGTGCCTATTTGAAATAAACAATTTGACTTTGACTTTGAAATCGATTCAAGTTAAATGTCAAAACGGGCCTATTGTTTTTTGACAACTATAGTCACATAAGTTCATTCATTCGTGTATTCCCGTTGTCCCCGTACGCCGTGTCCCCGTCCTACGGGGACAGCGGTACTTCAATTAAATATTTAAAAATACTTCCCGTTGTCCCCGTTTTACATTTAAAAATATGTTTCTGGCTATCGTTGTGTGGTCACAGTTTTAACCTAACCTAGCCGTTACGATTTAAAAAAGGTTTACTTCGTACCATAAGGGGACAACGGGAAATAAATTTAATCACGTCCCGCTGTCCCCGTGTCGGGCACCAAACCCACAACGCAAATGGGGACCACGGGAATACACTCATTCATTGTAGTTTCTGAAAACTTGAGACACCTAAATGTACCGTCCTCGTTCTTCAAGCCTTGTTTTGGCTCAACCTATACTGGCATATACTGCTAATCCCATTGCCAATCTCACCGTGATATTACCAAAGTACTTCAAAAAGAAGTATGTGTGTATCGCTTTCCACGCTCCATATGAGCTGAAACATTCGCAATTACATACAATTAGTACATAAAGGTGGTATGTTCGCTTGATTCCTTACTCGGTGGTAATACCGGCTAAGATATCTTAATTAGAGAAAGCTAAGTAAATTGATCTGGGATTATCTCGTTGGTACTTAGGTCGGATGCGAAAAAGCTACTATCGAGGAGTAAAATTATTATAACGTCTTTGAAGATGGTGATAACTGCTTCATTAAGGTTGGATTATCTTGACGAGGTTTTAAAAGGGTACTTTATTTCGATTCCATATGAGGATGAGTTTCAGAAATATTATCCGTAATGTCTTCTACGGATTGTAATTTAGAACAGTTGTTCAACCTGTACTGTCTGTTACAATTTTCTGTTTTAATCTATGATACAGTTTTCATAACAGTTTGAATGTATTCGAGGAAGATTTTGACACAATTTCGGTAAACTTATTCAGTTATATTTTAACGAAACCGTAACACAACCGTAGTAGCAATATTTCAGTTAGTTACATTCTTTACGATTTTTTTTAATGGATAGGGTAAGTACATATTTCGGTAAACAACATTTCCTTTCGGTAATAGTTACATAACGCCTGTATTTGTGTGTGTTACGCCGGTATTTCCCGAAAGATTACGCAGAGGTTTACCTGTCTGCCAGGGTTGCGAGTTTGTCCGAAAGGGATATCGTGGCCCTGGCACACAGGCAACGGATCCTTCCGTTGCCTGTGTGCCAGGGTACACGGGTAGGTTTTAGTCAGTAAAAGTCTGACACGCCCTAACTCCGCCCAGAGCGGGAGAAGTTATTTGATAATTTCCCATCCAAAAAAAAAAAAGGTGTACCTGTGTAATAGTTACTTCATAATCAGTCTATAATGTTCCCACTGCTGGGACTTCGAGAGGGAGTGGGCTGTAATCTACCACGCGGGCCCAGTGCGGGTTGGTAGATGTCACATGTGTTCGAATTATTGGTTCTAGGACATGCCGGTTTCCTCACGATGTTTTCCTTCACAGTTTTGAGAGCAGTGGTGATGAAATATTTACACAAAGTAAAGCGCCTGCCAGCGGGGCGAGCACGGCCTACTGTGACATGACTTGAGTCACACATTTAATCACAGTTTGAGCGATAAAACTGTTTTGTCATAAAATGCTAGTACAAATTGACTGATAACTTTAATTGTTGTAAGTAAATAAACATTGTCCAAGCAGTTATTCACTGTGGTAATAGTTAGAGCACACTAGCCGGAAGTGTATGATGCCGTATGGCCGTATGTGCTAAGTGGCGGGCTTAGAGGGTTAGACCTTACGGTTTCTTCGCTGTAAGTACATATGTTATGCTTGTATAACTACGTGGTTTAACTGAACGATTGGGTTTTGTTTAACGAAACACAATTGATATTTTGATATCTTCATCTTGTTATTTCAGTCGAACGGCAATTTTCCCAAACATTACATTATTTTGATGAGATTTTGGTGTGAAAAACACTCAGACTTTTCTTTACGTGTGGAAAATATGTACGACTTCGGAATTCCAACTACGGGGTGTTTCATAATGCTACCATAGACTGGGGCTGATCTTTTACCGCCTATTCTATGTAGTCATTATATTTTAATTCATAGATGTTAATGTACGGATGTTCATTTTAACATTATGATTACTACCTCCATGATTTCATGTTCAAACGTTTCATTACGTTGTGCACGTTTTGGCATATTTCGTAATTCACGTAATAAGTGGATCTGCTGATAACAACTTAAATTAATTACGGGATAAATCGAAGTTATAAATAGACGTTATATTTAAACCATTCGTGGTAATTAGCTGTACGATGTACTTAAACCTTAATTTCATCTTGCATCAGATTTTGTTTATGTTTAATCAAAATGTTTTCTCTTCTGATTAAGCCAGAATTAATTACAAGCTATCAATATCTAGATATATTTAAGTTTTTGCTAAATGGTACAAAGTTTCACAGCAGTACCACTGCTGCAACAACAGTAGCCCGCGGATATCAAGAACTAGATATTTTGTCGCAATACTCAATATTTGTCGCAACGACCTACTATGAGTGGATTACCAGTTTTACACATTTACTTACACAACACACCATTCACAAAAAAAAATATAGTTACACAGATGTATGTAGCACGCACCTCTATCAATTAACGAAGCCTGTCGCAAGACAATCGTGTATCCAACTCTTCCATGTAATTCCGTGTATTGTCCCAGAACAGATCTAAGAAGAATTTACGTTATTTACTCGTTCTATCGTGTAAGAAATCCACTTACCCGCGCTCGTGGTGGATACCGGGCTTACGGCCGCTCGACGCTCCCTCTCACAGAGAGGGTGCCTGTATTCCAGCGATGGGAACGTTATAGGCTTATTATGCTTATGCAGTCGGAAACGTCAGATGCAATTCAAGCCATACCCTTGCCGTATAGGTACATAATATAGCCAGAAATAACCAACACCCAGGGTCCCTTCGTCTTGGTGAGTCGGACAGTACTTATAACTTATCGTGGTTTGTAGAAGTTCTTCAAAACTCTAATTGCACTGACTCCGCACTAATTTAAATGACCCAAATCCCCATGTTACTATGTAGCATGAGACGCTCATAGTCTGATATGTCATGATTAGTGACGAAGCCAGCGTTTCCCATATTCCCAGAGTCTTACAATTGCATTATTTACCTCGATAGCTATTCTAGCATTCGGAACTTACCCATTAAACGATTTAAAATCTGTATTAAAACTAAACTTTGTAAAAAAGGGTACTATAAGATTTCTGATTATTTAGAGGACAAAAAAGCTTGGGATTGAGCTGCTCGCTCTGCTAGCCTTGTGATAAAACTTGACATTTTAATTATTATGCATGATTTTATATACATATTGACATTGCAGAATATTGTATACAATTTTACATGAATGTTTACTTTGAAAAGTATTATATTTACTACTTTAATTTATTGTGAATGTGAGCACTATGTGGGTCATTTTTTTTTTTTCTTTAAATGTTTTCCTTTCTTTTCTCAGTTAAGTTTTAATGATGGTCTGACATTTTGAGCGCTTTATGCGGCCTACCCAAATGTCCTTTTTTTGGTACTGTTCGTCGAGTCGTTGAGCTCCTTAAGTTTTGAGTTGAGCTGCACGATTACTGACAAATGCTTACACTGATTGGTCAGGTCCGCTCAAATTTGCGTGGTTCTTTCCTCAAAAGACCATTTCAGACACGGATCTACATGGTCCTCACATGATCTGACCAAGATTATGTCTGGACTTTAAAAGAGACTTTGACCCCTGAGTTTGTTTCGCCATTTCTTCTCAGGGGTAGTCAGATAGGAAATGTCGGCTACATCTAGATTTTTTTTTTATTTTTTATATGACGTGTAAAAGTGATTTTAATATCCTATTTACAGAATAAACGATTTCATTTCATTTCATAAACGATTTCATTTCATTTCAGTTTCCGCTGGAATACTAACACGGAACCAAATTGCTTGCTTCTTTCCTTTAATAGCAAGCATGATGTACATAAATGCTACGTAATTTTGTCTTCTCTCATGATTATTATGTATTTGCGTACTAATACTGCACTTTCTTCACGAATCTACAAGATTTGCGAGTATGACCAGCAGTGCTATTCTGTAAAAATCTCACCGTGAATTCTTGCGTGGAGTGAGCTGTCAGCGTCATTTCACTGATGCTAGGGATTGACCATAAGCATTACATTTACAATCATAATCGAGATTTTAATAATATTTTTTATGCTAAATCTGTTGATCATTTTATATTATTTCAAAGCTAGTAAGTGTCTAAACATTACTAATTAGAAGGTTTTTATATAAAATAGCAAAACAGAAATTCAGTCAGAAACTCAATTTTGTTTATTTTTTATATATTTCCTATATTAGTCTTTAAACAGTATTTAGACACTTAAATGATAGCTTTGAAATAATATAAAATAATCAACTTAATTAGCATAAAAAATATTATTAAAATCTCGATTATGATTGTAAATGTAATACTTGGTCCATCCTTGGTGTCAGGTGGGATGACACTGACAGTTCAATCCACGCTCACTTCACATACGTTTTCACGGTGAGATGTTACAGAATCGATGTATGAACGTAAAAAAAGCAAAAGATGTAATGTGTATGGGAGAAGGAGAACCGAAGCAAGTGGCGTTCTGTGGTTTCTGCCAACTCCCATTCAAAAAAGGCTTGAGTTTGTATGTACTTATCATAGAAGTTATAAATAGACTGGATTAAGCAATGCAATTCAATATTATTTATTAATAATTTTCTTATCTCAATTACCTCTTAAATTGCTGTTACCGACCACAACAACTGCATGCTACTAAAAACAAGATATCCTGCTGCAATACTGGCAATATTTGTCGCAACGATTCGGTATGAAAGTGACGAAATTATTGGAGCACGCTGTATGTTTGGACTTCCTCGTTAGGCGTCTAGTTACGAAACGACATATAAATTGCCTGTATTGATACAGTATTTTTAATCGACTTTAAAAAGGAGGACGTTATATGTTCGTCAGCATGCTTATTATAATCTTAAACACGTTGCAAATGATTGTGTGTTCAGCGCAGGATCTCTCGGTACCGTCCGAGACACGGGCGAAGTCAGAAGTGTGTTTTTATTAATTTGTGCGGACGCTACTCGTCTTCACGCACACATTCACAGCGTGTTTGTACACTTGGTAACCACAACTAAAGCGCGCATCGCTTCGTGAGTTAAAACTACTGTACATTGACTGCCGTATTGCCAATGATTGACACACGACTAGTACAGTTTAATCCATTGCATTGATGCAGAATTCGTTTCTAGGTCGAGTTGGGATAGTTTTCTTGCTGAGGAAAGCACAGCTCTACGTTTGCTCACAAAGTTTTACGAACGTTAGAACGTTAGGACCGAGTTTCCTCAATAAACGGTTGTCACGGCTTGGTGTTATGGCACGTCCTGTGGCCTGTGGGGAACATAGTCGTAACATTGTCCTCTGTTCACTGAAATGGGTTTCTCCTAAGTCATCCCATAACTAACCCAGAATGTTTAACGTAGCCTCTTGGAAGTTCTTCTTTATCCTCTTACAAATTCACACACCAGCATTGCTTAAGGTGTATCACCTTAAGTAATGCTAAAATTCTCATCATTGCAAGTGAAATTCAAAATTCCGTACTTAAAGGGTAAAATGGAAACCCTATTACTAAGGCTCCGCCGTCTGTCTGTCTGTCTGTCCGTCTGTCACCAGGCTGTATCTCATGAACCGTGATAGTTAGACAGTTGAAACTTTCACAGATGATGTATTTATGTTGCCGCTATAACAACAAATACTAAAAAATAAAATATTTCTTTATTTATTTATTAACTCATCATCACTATCATTACAGGCATTATCATTACTATAAAATAAATATATAAGGGGGCTCCCATACAACAAACGTGATTTTTTTGCTCGATATTGATAACGGCAACAGGTAGACGCTTGAAATATTCACAGAATATTTAGTTATATATTCACTTTAAAAATAAATAATAAAATTAAAATAAAACAAATATTTAAGGGAGGCGCCCATACAACAAACGTGATTTATTTGCCATTTTTATAGATAATGGTACGGAACCCTTCGTGCGCGAGTCCGACTCGCACTTGGCCGGTTTTTCTAATGTAATTTGTCACCTAATAATAACACAAAAACAACTTATCAAGGGCCAAACAGTCCAATCTTTGCAGCCATGGGAAATGTCTTATCAAAGAATTTAATTACATCAAGAACAATTCGGAGTTGTTAAAACAAAAAAACCGTAATACGTGTACATAACAGCTCCCACATCCACACAAAATATGTAATATGTACACAACAATAGATTTTCGCGTGTTTCTTGCGTTTAGTTTCTCGGGGAACAATGATAGACATTGTGGTCGTATTGGTAACGATATGACGTCTCATACACAGGTAGCACTCGTTCTTGTGAGGCTGTAAGCATGTAAGAGGTCATTTTATTCCTTTGAGTGCATTATTGGTTCCTTTAAAGTTAAATAGGTAGGTAGGTACTTACTGGGAAATTAATCTAGCTGCTTTTTTGATATAATTATATTTGGATGAAAAGAACACGGTACCTTATTTCGTTTCTGTTGTATTTGTTGAAAACTATTAGCTTCAAACCTTACAATAGGCCCTGAGTTATTTAGCTATCTTTATGGATAATAAATATCATAATACCTACCACCGTTTTCGTCACGGTGCGCGGTGAGTTGCTGGCCCAATCGGGGCCAGCAACGCACCGTGTGCGTTTTAGTGTTTTTTATTTGTGTGCCTACAACGCACCGTATGCGTTTTGTGCATGTTTTTTTTTCATAGTAGCGTTTCATTACCTACCATTTTTTTTTCTTTCTTTTATCTTTTTTGGTGGCTCTTGTCAACAATTTTCTAATTCAAGGTGGCACCGAATGGGCAACAAGCAAAGAAACAAAAGCAAACAAGGAAGCAAAGGGGGGGGGTGTAAGGAAGCATATAGCATTCTTAGGTTTAACTAACATAAAGATCTGTATCTATATCACTAATTCGAGCAAGTTATCAAAGTTAGCGCTGTCAAGTTATTATAAAACCGCAAACGCTCTCAATTGATGTCACCATCAACCTTAATGTTTTCAAGAACACTCCGGAGATGATTCGTTATAATCTTCCTATGTGGAACAAGCACAATAGTGACAGTTTTACAATAAGAAGAAATCACTTTAAAGCCATTAACTTTGAATTATAAATCTAATACTTTATTTCTCACGCTGATCAAGATCGTTTAACTAAATAGTCGCAGTTTTTTTACAATTTTCCGTCTAAAACTTCATCGTGTTATAATAATCGGTTTGCAAATATCTGGGTCAGATAAAAAGCTTTAGGTAATTTTTGTTTTTTGGTACTGACCTAAGTAAAAAGTTTGTGTTGTGGTCTGGCGTGTAACCTAGAATTTTTTTATGCAAAGTTATCTTACCCATCTATTTGGAAGTTGATGGCAGGGTTTTGACCTATTTTAAACATGAACGTGGTCAGTCCCAATCTTCCTGTTATTCGTGAAGGTTGATTACCGTCAACGAATAAAGATATTGAGCACCTCAAGATTAATTTTGACTTACACCTTATTGTTTTTCCGACTATGTAGGTATTGCTAACATTTTGGATGAAAATGACAAGTCGAAAAGGCCACATGCGCCCGCTGTGTGGGTTTTTATTGCTTATCATTTGCGCTCTTTGACCGTTCTCCAGATCAAACAAAAATAGTCATAAACACACTGCAAAGTGTAACATAAATAACGCACAACCTCAAAAAACAGCTGTTCCCTACATTTTGATGAGTTATGAGAACATAAATGTAGGGAACAGCAGATGTTTTTGCTCGTTTTCAGGTTTGGTCCCATAGTAAAAGTTGTCCATAATAATGAGTAAAATGATCCCTTAAGAAGTTGTGCGTTATTTATGTTACATCTTGTTTACAAAGTGTTTGTAGACACTGTTTTATTACCTACATATTAATCCGGATTTATAATACTCTCACGAAGTCATCGATATTTATAACTCATACCTGTATCTGCCTACCCTGCAACAAAACACACAAAAACACCAGCTTACTTGAAACAGTTATTATTTAACCAGCAGGCTTAGCACGAGAACCCTCTCTACGCGTTTTGTCGACGGAAGAATAGACAAAAATGACGTTTCAGTGTAGACAACAGAAAGTTTTCTACTGTCTGTAGCAGGGCGATTACAAAACCAAATGTGAAGAGACTTGTCTTCTCTACCCTAGACAACTGTCTACAACGTCGAGCACGACGTACAATCTTTCTCCGATGTTGACAGCTTGGGATAGAAACCTTTCTTCCGAAATAGTCTACATATAAAATGACCTAGACAACGATTCGTTAGTTGTTTTTTTGTTAATTCGAGTAATTTTAGGCGGTGCTTTTTTACTTTTATCATATAATAAGCTGAAATTAACATGTTGGGTTCAAATTGCGCTTTTTATTTAAGTTTTTTTATAGAAAAACTTCAGCGAAGATGGGAAAGAAATACTATTAGAGAGCTTGCTTTGCTTGTTTGGGAGCCTTTGATCTCACGGGAAGTGAGTTCTGTAGAATTATAAAATAAGCAAGGAGATAGTGCAATCAATGTTTATGCGGAGAACTCGGCTAGGACCTGTCGCCCAAAATAAATAATAGATTTTTGGAATTAACAATAAAATAAGAACAACAATCTATGTATCCTACAGTTTTTACACTATGTTGTCCCTTAACTTTGATTTATTAGATACCTACATTCACAGGGAATATAAAACATCTGAATAAGAGCCAAAATCTCCTCATTGAACACTAAATTATTTATTTATGAAGTACTAGCTGCCGCCCGCGGTTTCGCCCGCGTTGCATTAAGGCTTCTACATACTGGCGCGACACAAAGGCCCCGCGTGTCGCGTGACGAGCGGTGCCTTTGTGTCGTGTCGCGAGTCGCGCTGGTCTGTAGAAGCCTTTACTATGTAGTGATTATTATTTTCATTTACTAAATCTTACACACTCAGTTTTAAATGGAGCATTTACCTACTAATAAATAAAATATCGATAAACAACAATACAATAACAATGTAAGTACCTAGTAAAAACAAGGGCTCCCGCAGACAGGCGCGACGTGATAGCGCGACCCGCCAGTCTGCAGTACCCTTAAAGGATACTTCTTGAGTGACGCCATCAAAATAGTATAATTATGGCTCTTTATTTAAATAATGCCTGTACATTATATGCAATTACCAATATTATATAGTGCTCTGTGTATGCAATACAAATGAGTTTTAAAACTTAGTGGCGCCACAGCCAATGATGTATTACCTATAATACGTCATTGGCTACAGCCATTTAACAATATTTTTAAAAGGGAGATGCGCTAAGGTAGCCCGTGAAATTCAAATTTTATTAGGTACGTTTTTTGCAATTTGCAGGTCAGTAACACGTTATAAGTTGATTTAAATATGATTCGCGGCCGTAACAAATATTGCTTTACAGAATTATAATCATTAGAATCGGCAATACAACTAACTCTCTTCGCAAAATCCTTAGAATTCAAAAAACGTTCGAAAATTTGAATTTCGCGGGCTACTCAGCGCATCCCCCTTGACCATTTGCGTTTTGTAATTGAAGAAATATTCGTTAAAAACACTTTGCTTCATAGATTTGTTCGAGAACGAAACGCAAAAGTACGGTAAAATTGGGTAGTAATACACACCACTAGCGAATACCCCGTTGCTAAGGACAAGTCACTGTCTACGAAGAAACCCGAGTCTAGGTGTGTCCTCGTGCTCGCGAAGAAGAGATTACGAGAAGTGTAGACAAGCGATGTCTATTCTATAGTAGAGTAGAGATCGAAAACGCCATGCTAAGCCTGCAGGTGTTTGTTCGTTACATCATGCCGCATACTGCATAGCGCCGACAGGCCGGGTATCGACAAAAACCGTACCGCGTTGGGTAACGTTACTTCTTGGTAGTAGGAATTAGTGCACGCAGTAATTACCTCTTGCTTTGTTCTTACGTGGCCAGGATTATGATCGTATGTATCTTAAAAGTAGATGGATATGACCAGGCAGGGAGACTAAACAAAAGTTGATTGATTTTCAGAATGATTATGGCTGGGGAGGAAGACTGCGATATGTTATTAGATAATGTTCCATACATCTGCAGGCTTAGCACGAGAACCCTCTCTACGCGTTTTGTCGACGGAAGAATAGACAAAAATGACGTTTCAGTGTAGACAACAGAAAGTTTTCTACTGTCTGTAGCACGGCGATTACAAAACCAAATGTGAAGAGACTTGTCTTCTCTACCCTAGACAACTGTCTACAACGTCGAGCACGGCGTACAATCTTTCTCCGGTGTTGACAGCTTGGGATAGAAACCTTTCTTCCGAAATAGTCTACATATAAAATGACCTAGACAACGATTCGTTAGTTGTTTTTTCGTTAATTCGAGTAATTACAGGCGGTGCTTTTTTACTTTTATCATGTATTAAGCTGAAATTAACATGTTGGGTTCAAATTGCGCTTTTTATTTAAGTTTTTTTATAGAAAAACTTCAGCGAAGATGGGAAAGAAATACTATTAGCGAGCTTGCTTTGCTTGTTTGGGAGCCTTTGATCGCACGGGAAGTGAGTTCTGTAGAATTATAAAATAAGCAAGGAGATAGTGCAATCAATGTTTATGCGAAGAACTCGGCTAGGACCTGTCGCCCAAAATAAATAATAGATTTTTGGAATTAACAATAAAATAAGAACAACAATATAAGTATCCTACAGTTTTTACACTATGTTGTCCCTTAACTTTGATTTATTAGATACCTCATTCACAGGGAATATAAAACATCTGACTATGAGCCAAAATCTCCTCATTGAACACTAAATTATTTATTTATGAAGTACTAGCTGCCGCCCGCGGCCTCGCCCGCGTTGCATTAAGGCTTCTACATACTGGCGCGACACAAAGGCCCCGCACGTCGCGTGACGAGCGGTGCCTTTGTGTCGCGTCGCGAGTCGCGCTGGTCTGTAGAAGCCTTTACTATGTAGTGATTATTATTTTCATTTACTAAATCTTACACACTCAGTTTTAAATGGAGCATTTACCTACTAATAAATAAAATATCGATAAACAACAATACAATAACAATGTTAGTACCTAGTAAAAACAAGGGCTCCCGCAGACAGGCGCGACGTGATAGCGCGACCAGTCTGCAGTACCCTTAAAGGATACTTCTTGCGTGACGCCATCAAAATAGTATAATTATGGCTCTTTATTTAAATAATGCCTGTACATTTTATGCAAGTAGCCCGTGAAATTCAAATTTTATTACGTTTTTTGCAATTTGCAAGTCAGTAACACGTTATAAGTTGATTTAAATATGATTCGCGGCCGTAAAAAATACTGCTTTACAGAATTATAATCATTAGAATCGGCAAAACAACTAACTCTCTTCAAAAAATCCTTAGAATTCAAAAAACGTTCGAAAATTTGAATTTCGCGGGCTACTCAGCGCATCCCCCTTGACCATTTGCGTTTTGTAATTGAAGAAATATTCGTTAAAAACACTTTGCTTCATAGATTTGTTTGAGAACGAAACGCAAAAGTACGGTAAAATTGGGTAGTAATACACACCACTAGCGAATACCCCGTTGCTATGGACAAGTCACTGTCTACGAAGAAACCCGAGTCTAGGTGTGTCCTCGTGCTCGCGAAGAAGAGATAACGAGAAGTGTAGACAAGCGATGTCTATTCTATAGTAGAGTAGAGATCGAAAACGCCATGCTAAGCCTGCTGCAGGCTTAGCACGAGAACCCTCTCTACGCGTTTTGTCGACGGAAGAATAGACAAAAATGACGTTTCAGTGTAGACAGCAGAAAGTTTTCTACTGTCTGTAGCACGGCATTACAAAATCAAATGTGAAGAGACTTGTCTTCTCTACCCTAGACAACTGTCTACAACGTCGAGCACGACGTACAATCTTTCTCCGATGTTGACAGCTTGGTATAGAAACCTTTCTTCCGAAATAGTCTACATATAAAATGACCTAGACAACGATTCGTTAGTTGTTTTTTCGTTAATTCGAGTAATTTTAGGCGGTGCTTTTTTACTTTTATCATATATTAAGGTGAAATTAACATGTTGGTTTCAAATTGCGCTTTTTATTTAAGTATTTTTATAGAAAAACTTCAGCGAAGATGGGAAAGAAATACTTTTAGAGAGCTTGCTTTGCTTGTTTGGGAGCCTTTAATCTCACGGGAAGTGAGTTCTGTAGAATTATAAAATAAGCGAGGAGATAGTGCAATCAATGTTTACGCGAAGAACTCGGCTAGGACCTGTCGCCCAAAATAAATAATAGATTTTTGGAATTAACAATAAAATAAGAACAACATTATAAGTATCCTACAGTTTTTACACTATGTTGTCCCTTAACTTTGATTTATTAGATACCTACATTCACAGGGAATATAAAACATCTGATTATGAGCCAAAATCTCCTCATTGAACACTAAATTATTTATTTATGAAGTACTAGCTGCCGCCCGCGGCCTCGCCCGCGTTGCATTAAGGCTTCTACATACTGGCGCGACACAAAGGCCCCGCACGTCGCGTGACGAGCGGTGCCTTTGTGTCGCGTCGCGAGTCGCGCTGGTCTGTAGAAGCCTTTACTATGTAGTGATTATTATTTTCATTTACTAAATCTTACACACTCAGTTTTAAATGGAGCATTTACCTACTAATAAATAAAATATCGATAAACAACAATACAATAACAATGTTAGTACCTAGTAAAAACAAGGGCTCCCGCAGACAGGCGCGACGTGATAGCGCGACCAGTCTGCAGTACCCTTAAAGGATACTTCTTGCGTGACGCCATCAAAATAGTATAATTATGGCTCTTTATTTAAATAATGCCTGTACATTTTATGCAAGTAGCCCGTGAAATTCAAATTTTATTACGTTTTTTGCAATTTGCAAGTCAGTAACACGTTATAAGTTGATTTAAATATGATTCGCGGCCGTAAAAAATACTGCTTTACAGAATTATAATCATTAGAATCGGCAAAACAACTAACTCTCTTCAAAAAATCCTTAGAATTCAAAAAACGTTCGAAAATTTGAATTTCGCGGGCTACTCAGCGCATCCCCCTTGACCATTTGCGTTTTGTAATTGAAGAAATATTCGTTAAAAACACTTTGCTTCATAGATTTGTTTGAGAACGAAACGCAAAAGTACGGTAAAATTGGGTAGTAATACACACCACTAGCGAATACCCCGTTGCTATGGACAAGTCACTGTCTACGAAGAAACCCGAGTCTAGGTGTGTCCTCGTGCTCGCGAAGAAGAGATAACGAGAAGTGTAGACAAGCGATGTCTATTCTATAGTAGAGTAGAGATCGAAAACGCCATGCTAAGCCTGCTGGAAGTAGAAGACGATCTGTGCAGACTTCAAGTTAGTTGAGATTAGGGCAGAAGGATGATGGGAATCAATAGCCACCATAACTGCCCCCAGTCTGCAGACTGATGGTTCCAAGAAGGCAGAAGGAATGTTGGATATTAAAAACAACAAAAATAGAACTATTAGGCCTTTTTAACCGACTACCAAAACGGAGGAGGTTATTTTTATTTTTTTATGTCATCTTCATCATTTCAGCAAAAACACGTCCACTGCCTCCCCTAAAAGGAGTGGGGGTTGCCATAATCGCCACGCTTGTCAGGCGGGTTGGCGATCGCAGTATGGTGTTAAAATGCACAGAGAACGCTGCTGCCCATTCTCTAGTAAGTCCCTTAGTCGTCTTTTACGACACCCACGGGAAGAAATGGGATGGTGCTTTTCTTTACGTCCGGCAACACACGGAACTGTTTTATGTATGTTCACCGATTTCTCCGTCAATAGTGGACCGATTTTGAAAATTGTTGTTTTGTCTAAAAGGTTGTATCCTCGAGGTGGTCCCAATATCACTGAATCAGAATCTGATGTGGGGATCCCATGGAAATCGATGGAAATCCTTACATTTTATAACTAGCTCAAATTCTTCGGCTATTTGGGTATTTTTTATAGTTAACTCAAGCATTTTGTATACTTACACACGTTTTTCTTATCGTGAAAAACTATGGTTTATTCGCCGTGTGTAGGCACGGTCGTCAGTGTTGTATGTATGGATCACTATGGAAGCTTGTTGACTGACACGTTTTTTCTACGGCGCGGTTTTGTACGCCGTACCGTAAAGAAACCGTGCCGTGTACAAAAGGCATGAAGGTTTACAAAATATGGCTGTGTGGGGAATTAATTTTCTCACCACTTCAAACAATACATTTTTCCGTGTGTGTTATAATTTAATCAAAACAGATTATATTTCCGTAACTGTAGTACTTAGTAAATGTTAAGGCTATGTTTGATAATTAGCCACGTATAATAAAATATAGGAAATGCTTAGCGATATTATGCAGTAATTTTATGGAAACGCGGAATTGTAATTACACTGTTCATAATTTGATTCGTATTAGTAATTAACGGCCACTGATCCTCTCGGTTTATTGAATCATCTGGCTATTTTCTAAACTTTCCTAAAGATTTCTTTGGTAATGGTTTCTTAATTACGCGTTTATGTTTTAACTTCTTTTATTATAAAATTACCGGTGTTCATTTAGTGCACCATAACAATTTATAATTCGAAATGTTTGCTACTAGATTTTTTTTATTTTTTATGCGGATTTTCCATGTTCAAATATACATAATCACAGTCATAACAAGGTGTAGTACTATGCACTATAATACACCCACATTTCGCTAGTTACGTTTAAGACGCAGATATATGCCAGTGACCTTGATTGGTTAGCTTGCGTGTTCTGTACTGAGCTCATGCAACGCGTCGTACGTTCAGCCAGTAATAGGACTCGCCCATCAAGGAGCGCTGTCACAAATTTGACGCATTATTAATTTATTATACACAAAACAAAAGGCATTTTAATAAAACGCATATACTAAACGATAAATAATTAAATTACCTTTAAATTGGTGAAGGTTTCAGAAAAATACGCTTGGTAGATTTTGCGCCATACTCAGTTTTTTATCCGCGTTAGATATATCTCTAAAAAATAATTTCACTATGTAATAGAAACATAATCTAAATTATTCACATATTAAATTATTGAGAAAATGCTCTAATTTAACATATATTTTTTTCAAATTACTAACACTACTCGTTTAGACGTGATATTCAGTATAAAACCATTAAAAGTCGGTTATCGTCGCCTTAAGACAGACCGCGGCGCGGGCGCATGCTAGATGATTGCATGTAAGCGGAGCGTGCGAAGGAATGAACAGTAGAATAGCCACGTATTGATCCACATATTGAGTAACTAAAGTCTACATCGCACGTAAAACCGATTGCTGGTGGGGCGATGCATGCCGCGTGGCGACGCGTCGCTACTATACAGTCTATACGTAGTAGTGTGTAAATAATTTCGATGTGTCACATCTGGCAGGCGTCCCGTGACGGCTCAATTTTTTATATAAATTAATGTGTATGGATTCTTCTGAAAGTTACATTTTCATCTTTGTCTCTACGGCTGACATCGCATGTTATCCCTTTGGCATTACAGATGTATCACCTTTCCACCATTTGCGTTACGGCTCGACCTACAGTGCTTTTTTACAATTTCCTATGTTTGGCTGCAGGTAGAAATAAGCCTATTCCAAGTTACTTTGTAAGGCTCATCATGATAGCTTGGCCCTCACTTTGTAAGGCTCATCGTGATAGCTTGGCCCTCACATTGTAAGGCTCATCATGATAGCTTGGCCCTCACTTTGTAAGGCTCATCATGATAGCTTGGCCCTCACATTGTAAGGCTCATCATGATAGCTTGGCCCTCACATTGTAAGGCTCATCATGATAGCTTGGCCCTCACATTGTAAGGCTCATCATGATAGCTTGGCCCTCACATTGTAAGGCTTATCATGATAGCTTGGCCCTCACATTGTAAGGCTCATCATGATAGCTTGGCCCTCACTTTGTAAGGCTCATCGTGATAGCTTGGCCCTCACATTGTAAGGCTCATCATGATAGCTTGGCCCTCACTTTGTAAGGCTCATCATGATAGCTTGGCCCTCACTTTGTAAGGCTCATCATGATAGCTTGGCCCTCACATTGTAAGGCTCATCATGATAGCTTGGCCCTCACTTTGTAAGGCTCATCATGATAGCTTGGCCCTCACATTGTAAGGCTCATCATGATAGCTTGGCCCTCACATTGTAAGGCTCATCATGATAGCTTGGCCCTCACATTGTAAGGCTCATCATGATAGCTTGGCCCTCACATTGTAAGGCTCATCATGATAGCTTGGCCCTCACATTGTAAGGCTCATCATGATAGCTTGGCCCTCACATTGTAAGGCTCATCATGATAGCTTGGCCCTCACATTGATTTCTGAAGTGTTGTATCTGAACACAACAGATAAGAGTGTTCAAATTGATTGATGATGATGATTTTTATAATTCTTAAATTAAACTTACCTTGAAGCTCTCATGGTTTTAGTATTCATTTGAAAGGGGGTTTACCATCACATGGTTTTCGTATAGGATGATCGTCCATATTTGCGTTTCAAGTGTTTAATTGAAATTGTTTGTTTAATTGCAGAAAGGAAAAGGCACTGACAAGTAATGTTTTATGAATCAGTAAAACATATAATTTCTTTATTGATAAACTTCGTGTGAGGCTATCTCCGAGTTTTATGAACTTAGCTGATTAGCTTCCTTATTGGTCTAGATTATTAGCTTTTAACAGCGGTTACTTAAGTAGGAAGATTAATGTATGTCCTATTAAAACTACGTACATGACGTTCAGGCGTCAAAGTGTGTACTTCATTCTAACGGCCGAACCCAATAACTTATTTTCAGTAAAAGACAGATCGCTATTGATGATAGACAGTATAACTATATCTATCCTCGGATGGCGTCTCACAATCATTGATAAAGGCTATCTATCTAACGAAAACAATAAGTAGGTTTCTCTAATTCGCCCTCCCGTGCGTTCCATTACAAACCAACATCACTTTATAAAACAACATGTGTAATTAGGGTTATATTAAAACTTCTTTTTTTCTTACTTCTAAATAAGTTACTGGATTAAGATATGATTCTGTAGAGCCATATTTGTTATGGCCGCGAATCAAAATTCAACCTGTTACTGACCTGCAAATATATTAGATATATTTTTATATCTCCAGTAGACCGAAACTGGTGATATACAGGTTATTGGGTTCGGCCGTAAGGTGAGTTAACTTGGTTTAAAATGCAAGTCTGTGATATCTAAATGACACAAAGGACCTGATTTAACTTAAAGATTTGCGTTCACTAAATGCCAAACGAGTTATAGTTTTATGAGAATTCTCAGTAATGCCACAAACAGTAGACTTGTGAGTACATTTAAATCTTGACGACTTCGAGATTTCCATCTCGCGTTGCAGCTTGCGTTGCCACTGCAGACAGGGCAGTACAATGCTAAGATGTTCTCAAATGACGCCACAGTCTCACAGTATCTGATGGAGAGCCTCCAGCAATTAATCTTAGTTAAGATCAGCAATCAACAAAGTTATTACAAGTTATTATAAACTTCTATTATAAATTGCACAGTGAGGGAAAAGCTGGTGGTTGATACTATGTATTATGAAGGTTGTTTTGTATCTTTCTATCATGGGTGAGCATCTGCAATGAAATCTTGTGGAGGAAAATAACGTAACTGGAAAAATCTTAGCACGAGGATAAATAATGCGCATCTCTTTCCTTCTGAAACCACATGATACATTATAATGCTGAGCGATAGCCGTTTTGCGTGGATGTGACGCATGTTTCCCCCAACCTTTTCTTATTTTTGTGTTTTTGTTCTTTTGTTGCGTCATGTTTACCGCAAATAAGCGTATTTTCATTCTTTCTTTCTTTCTAATATCAGCCTGTTATTGTAACACTACATGAGCCTCTTCGCGAACTCGACTCAACTTGTGCACTGCTTGTTATTTGTCAGACCATTTGTCCAGGTTTTTCTCAGGATGATTTCTTTTACCGCTAGTTAAAGGCTTCTACATACCGGGGCGACTTGTCGCGCGACGCGACACGACACAAAGGCACCGCTCGTCCCGCGACACGCGGGGCCTTTGTGCCGTGTCGCGTCGCGCGACAAGTCGCGCTGGTATGTAGAAGCCTTTAAAGCGACCAACATTAACTCTTTTTTTTAACCGACTTCAAAAAAAGCAGGAGGTTCTCAATGCGTCGAAACCTTTTTTTTATGTATGTTTGCCGATTACTCAAAGACGGCTGGTCCGATTTGGAAAATATTTTTTTTTTTTAAAGGATATACTTTACAGTTGGTCCCATTGTCATCACGTCAGGATTTGAAAATGGGATCCTGGAGAAATCGAGGGCAATCCTCAAATTTTATAGGTACACCTATATCGATTTCAGTATTTTTTGTAGTAACTCATGCATTTGCACTTGAAAATCGCCATTTGGTGAAGTGGAACTGATGATGAAGACCACAGATGGCCACCGGAACTACTTAATAATAATTATTTCACTGTTGCGATTCGATTAGACACTTTAATATGGTTGATAAGCAATTTATGCTCATCACAATGCATATGGTGAAGTCACCATCATTTCCAGTTCCGTTAATAGTTGAGGAGTTCTCCTGGTAAGAACCAGGAAAACTCCTCAACTATTATCGCCCCTGCATCGGGAAAAGCAATGTTTTGTAAAAGGTGATGAGCAGTTGACATTAGGCTATTGTAACTTAGATAAATTGCAAACTGACCCCCAAAAAACAGAAAAATAAGAAAACTTTTTATTGTTTCGTTTTATTTTTGGAAAAAGTTTTTTTATTACAAAAATCACCATGTTATTCGTGCACACTGCAATTACTGTACCTAATCCAGAATCTACAGCGACCAAGCTGAATCTGAACCCGTTCCTCCGTTTCAAATTAGCTTTTTCATTCAAGGTCCAGTTTATATTGTTTCTATGTCTAACAACATAGTTTTACGTCTAGACGGTTTCCTGTAGCTATTCGCGAAGTTTTTGTTATAATTGGAGAACTCTCACGAACGCGTTGTGAGCGGCAACCTAGTTTAGCGGTCCTTTTAGACTGCGGTCTAAGTAAGGAGCTGTAGTGGGTTAAGAGAGCATAATAGAAATGTTGTAATATATCAATAAATATATCAATGCCCCAATACTCTAAATATATGGATACGGATGCTTGCAAACTAAACGAAGAATAAGATATGACAGCTCATGTAAAAGAGATAAGCAGCGATAATTGATAGAAAAAGTAGTATCCCATATAAATATAGGAGATTTATATGGGATTACAAAGTTATTTATGCAGATGGTGTATCTAGAAAACTGGACCGAAATTTCAAAGTATTATAGTTTTTCCTTGATATATACACTAAACACTAATTGTATTCTAAATTTGAAGTTTCTATGTCTGCTAGAAGTGCTTAAGAGTTTTTATGATCGGTCAGTCAGTCAGTGAGTGAGTGACAAATTAACAAACTGACTAGTTATAATTCTTAAACTACTGGTTCAAATTGAATGAAATTTGAAATATACCGAGTTTATACAATGCCTGTTTGGTCACTGAAAATTCAGGCTTCTAGTTTTATCCACAACGAAGTTATGGGGAGGTCGAAAATGGCCTGAACTACTTCGAGAAAAGGATGGTACGGCCGTGCCGCTTGTTGTTGCTTTACTTGGTGGGGGCACTGCCGTGCCCCCAGATAAGCAGATTGATGTAGCGTAGTGTTAAGACAAAAATGAAATAAATGAGGGTAGGTACCGTTCGTTCGTCGTCTTTACCTTTACCACAAAGCATATGCATCAGGCTAAATAAACTCTAAAAAAAGCACTGTGATCTAGTTCGGGCTACAATCTTCAAGGCCATCATTCTCTAAACAAACCGAGATACAAGATGTCGTAATCCAATCCTTGGTAACGCAAGTCGATCAGCCGTATGAAACATTTACTTACAAGCGCCGCAACAGATTAGATGGCTCACAATTGTCTACCAGCGTGTACAATAGTGTGAATGATGGCTGGTCTTTGTGTGAGGTTAGGCCGTGTGGGAATATGATTGCAACAATTTGGGATGAGATGCTATTAATTCTCGTGTACGATGTTATCAACGGGGATATTGCTATTTCTACTCAAAATAACTCAAACTCAAAGCATTTATTTCAAATAAACCTATTACAGGCACTTTTGAATTGTCAAGGGGTCGGTCAGTCAGAGAGATGAAGCTGCCCATTCCAAAGCGTAGTAGGTTCCTATGGAGAAGAACGGGCAAGAAACTCCACGTACACTCTTGCTACTGTGATCAATCTTTTCGTCGTCTTTTACGTGCGGAAAGATACGGGTTAGTTAATAATTACAATTTTGAATTGCTGAAAGAACATTTTTTTATCAATAGTCGTAGGAGATGATTCTTGTCTCTTGTTGTCACCTACAGGACAATTCGTGACCGACAGGTTCTTCCGCATGCTCGGCTGTCAGTAGTGACATGGGCCACAACGGTCAATTGTTTACGCGTTGTTTTGATCGTACAAGTTAGGTAAGTGCCACAGATACATAAGTTAATTATTATTAAGTATTAACATTTTCCAATGCTAGGAAAGTTTATTATTTTCAATGTGCTTTCAATAAAAATAGCTTTCCTCTGACAAACCCACAAACACTAGTACCTATCAAACAAGACTCGATTTCATTGGGCAACACGTGTAACCGTAGCGTCTGCGCGCGCGCAGCGTGTCGCTCGCTGCACTAGCTGCGCTGTAATACTGTCGCCAGGCAACTGTTCTCATTGAGACTGGAGGAGTAGTAATTGCGAAGCTTTAAAAACTAAGTGGAAGCTATTAGGTTATGTAAGTTTGCCGTAAAGGACATACTCGTATAACACTATTGATGCCTATAGTAAGATTTCTAAATTCTGAATTCATAGAATAGATATAATTCTGATGACACATGTTTCATTCTTTAAGTTGTAAACGTCATCATCATCATCATTATCATCATTGCAGCCGAAAGACGTCCACTGCTGGACATAAGACTTCCCCAAAGGGGGTTTGCCATAATCGCCACGCTTGGCAGGCGGGTTGGCGATCGCAGTATGGTGTTAAAATGCATAGAGAACGCTGCTGCCCATTCTCTAGTAAGTCCCTTAGTCGCCTTTTACGACACTCACGTGTAGTAATAGGGTGGTGCTATTCTTAACGTCCGGCATCACACAGACAACGTTGTAAATGTACTGATGACCAAACCCAACCAATAGCACGAACAACTGTTGTGAGAATAGTTCATGCCGTGGCAAACTTAAGCCAGTCAATAAGGTAGCGACTAACGTCCAGGTTGCAAAGACTAAAGCTTTAAAGTTGGCCAAGATACGAGAGCTTTAGATAGTATATTCAGAACGGTCAAATTGTTGTTAAAATTGTTGATCGGTTAAAATCGTTTGAATCGCTAAAATTACGAAACTTAATTGTTGTCCACTCATTAGATCCACTTCGTGCTTATTAGTAACTAAATTATTCTCCACCATCACAAAAAAAGATCAAAATAACATCTTTGGATGGTTTGCTGTAGCGTAGCGACGCTTGCGCAGTGGGTCGTCGCATCGACTCCCGCGCAGCCTCCAACTGACACAGTTGAAGTTGAAATGAACGATCGATGCCGTTATTGTTCGTATCACTCGTGATTAGCCGACAACCGAGATGTACCGAGCATTCATGTTCACCGATTCGATTCGGTTTGAGTGTCTGGTAATCTTTACTTGGATTACCCCGTTAGGGATCATAAGCGTGATGGTTAGAATGTTAGGTACTTCGGGTAAAGTTTCTGGAAGTCTGTGTCTGAGGTACCTACCTACCTAATTATTATTATCAATCAGAACTACTAAACTAAACAAAATGACATTCTATCAGCGATTCATAGTTATGAAGGAAAAGTCAAAAATGCATTGGATTGATAATATTTTATATAGTTTTTTTTTTAAGTTTTGTTAATGTGAGAACGTTGTCGGCTAATAGACTGTAGATTTCTAGACCATTTTCTATTTTGTTAAGTACCTGGTTCTTTTGACGGGCCTACACCACAAGCTGCCGAAAAGTTTATGTTAATTCTGTTCAAAGTAGTTTTAGAAAAACGAAACACTTTGAAAGCGATTGCCACTTACCTAGGCCGAGCTGTTTAAGCAAGTTGATAAACGTTTGCCCAACACTGATCATCCAACTTTCTGAAAGGGTCAAATATTTTTTTGTAATATCTCATATGAATGTTGAAAAGCTAGCATTAGTTTGATGTCAGCAGAATCTATTTAGAAGTTTGACCAGAGATTTGATAAAATATTTTTGGAATGTTGAAATAAATCTTATAATGTATCTATGTGGTACAAAGGGTCAATAAATAAGCCCATACTACGTGATTTGCAAAATAGAGCAGAATATTTAATAATTTATATATTTTAGGGTTTACATACACGATGGCATACCATCGTGTAGCCGACACATTTCGACACACATTTGCTTTGGCATAGATTATAGCACAATGTTTTATGTAAACTCTGTATTGTAAATAAGGAAACATGTTACATGAATGTCAACTAAACATTCCTTAAGTGCCTTGTTCTTCGGCAAATTTTGTGACTGGATGCCAGCTGCATTCGATTTTATTGTGCAATCAACATTTTAACTTGAAGTCCATTTCTGCTACCGCACTTATATTTTTAGTCAGCATAGAAACGTATGTACGTTTTTAAATCTATAGAGGCTTCTTTTTGGTTACTCTATTCCAAACAGGTAACTACATAAGTACTTTATTAACACGCCCAAAGATAGGGTATAAAGAGAGATGTTGAGAAATTGCGTACGGTCCATGGTTCTTACGACCACATCATTACAAAAAAATAAGTTTTAAAATCAAAAATCAAAATCAAAAGTCATTTATTCAAACTAGGCTGAGAATCAGCACTTTTCGAACGTCAAAAATTACATGAGACAGTCCCCCAAAAACGCCCACCCTTTACCCCTTCCTAGTGCTTTAGCTGGGAAGAAGACGTGGCGCAACAAACTCCCCAGCAGCACAGCTGTCTGTTCGCATATAAAACATGAATCTATACAATAAAAGTTTTGCTTTTGAAGATGCCCAACTATAATTTTATATTAATAATATTTTTTATTGAATAAGAACGTTTAAGTATACAAATAGTACACTTAGTCAACAGTAGTAGGATTTCCCATATGATAATAGTGCCTCAAGATAAACCAAAACATTTTGTTTACAGGTGCAAATAATGATGGTTGGAATGACAATTTTAGGTAGCGAGGTTTGAATTAACCTAGATCGGGCGGGTCGCTGCCCGATCTAGGTTAATTCAAACCTGTGTTTCATCCATCACTATACTTTACTTTTTACAACGTTTACTAATTGAAATTGTAGTCGTACTATCTTTTTTAATAACGTTGCCCCACACTAGGAATTACTCCTGTATTGTGGGTGCATTTACAAACATTTAAACTCACATACACAAACAGCCAGATCCGGAACAACTACTTGCAGGTCATACAAATATTTTTTCCGTGCGGGAATCGAACCTGCGACACGTAGCACAGCAGTCAATCGCTTAACCACTGCGCCAACCGTGCCGTCAAAACATTAGGTGTAATAGTATACCAACATTTTGCCAGTTATTTTTAAGTCCCATGTAGTAGGGGGATAGCCTTTTGCCATCAACCGAGTACATATACAGATTCGGGGCTGGTACTGAGAAATTCCTTACAGAAAAACCCAATAACACTGCCCGACCTGGGAATCGAACCCAGGACCTAATGCTCAGCAGTAACGCTTGCGACCACTAGACCAACGAGACAGTCCACACATATCATATTTCCTACTAAACTATAACTAAACAAAACTATTTACCTATTCATTCAGATTTCACAACGTAATTACTAAAACTGTACCAGTGGGTTTTCAACAGAAACGTGACAATTTCTGTTTGTCGAGTATGCACTTATATACCTTACCCATTTGCATCAGCTCAAAAAGGAATGTGCTGCACACGCACGATTGATAAATAAGCGTTTTATGTAAGTAAATAAAAAAATTAAATTTTGTTAAGAATTGGATTATTTTGACGACAATAATATAGAATGCAATGTAGCTATGGAACTGTCAATGCACTGTATGAAACTCAGAGCTATTGTTTCTATGAAAATCATACCAAGATTAAATCGTCACATAGAAGCTCTACTGATCTCGTCTATAAACTATTGGGCCATTGGTTTATTGTTCAGCTGCAATTATGTTTAGTTAAACTAGAAATTAGTGGAAAAACTCGGCCCTGAGTTTTTCCACCGACTATAAGATACGCGAAGCTTTAGCCATACCACGCCAAAGCAATATCTTTGGAAAGAATTTTAAGATCATCTCTCCAATCATTACAAAGCAATGAACTCTTTTGCATTGGATCGCTAGCTGAATATTTTGTCACCATTCCAAAACAATATGTAAATCAAAACAGTCAAACTATTAGCGTCACCGACCATCATTAAGTGCCATATTAGACGCGAGTCTGATCGCGGCGCCTCCACCATGTTATGACGTTACCGCGATCCAGCCTGCCTTATATGAACAATCTATAAAGCCAGGTTTTGTAACTGATTCGTGAGAAATACATTAAGTTTAGATATCGTGATGTGTTTAATGTCTTAAGTCGAGCAATTGTCTACTGTGTGTAAGATATGCATGCTTAATGTTGTGGATTGTAGTGGAGTACATATCTGGGTTATCTGTTCTTGTATTAAGATGATTTAGATTGGTTCGTGTGTCTGTAATTTCGCCGGCACCCGTAATCTTGACGGGGTAATGCTGTTTGACTGCAGAAATGTTTTAGGTCTCCCGAGCTCTACTACCTTCTACTTGAATCTATTACTGTTCAATGGTAGACACAGGCCACAACCAAATAGCCGTGGCCGATTTTCGTGATGAAGTGATCACGTTTTGTCCTGCATGTCGATTCTGTAAAAATCTCACCGTGATTTCATGCGTGGAGTGAGCTGTCAGTGTCATCCCACTGATGCTAGGGATTGACCAATGACTACATTTACAATCATAAACAAGATTTTAAACCGAAATTTAGTTAAACTCAGTTTTGTTTTTATCAATTTTTTTCCTAGACTAGTCCATATACAACATTAGTTTTTGTTTATACTAAACCTCTTAAGGGGACATTGTACTCATCATTATGAACAACTTTTACTATGGGACCAAAGTTAAAATAGCGAAAAAAATATCAGCTGTTCCCTACATTTTGACGAGTTCAGCGAACTTAAATGTAGGGAAAGCTGATTTTTTTTTCGCGATTTCAAGGTTGTATAGCATGAGGCGCGAGCGCGTCACTCACGTACAATAAATAAAATTAGTTAATTGTAATTGTATTACAGAAATTCTGTTTGCCTATTTAATTTAAAAATCCCTAAATAGTAATGTTTAGACACTTCATACTAGCTTTGAAATAATATCAAATGATCAATAGAATTAGTACATAACAATATTATTAAAATCTCGATTATGATTGTAAATATAATCCTTGGTACATCCCTAGCATCACGTGGGATGACACTGACAGTTCACTCAACGCCCACTTCACCTAAATTTTCAAGGTGAGATAGACAGAATCTTAGGACAGAATAGCACTGCTGTAGTGTCGATATAATTCCGTTTATATGTAAGTGCTTCTCGCGTGCATTTCGCCAAATTCTACTCTCTCCAGATACACAAACACGGACTGATTTTGGTCTTGAAATCTCCGATTTCTAACGTAAATATTTGCACGCTTACACTTCTATTCGCTTCATTAATTTTATCTGCGGATCAAACCCTTTGTATAAGCAAGCTCGCTTGATTGTGAAAACTTACGAGACATGTCAAACACTCAATAATTATCTAGTTATCACACTATATTTTAATTTCACTCCCGGTGTACAACAAAACAACTACACCACTATATTTATCGTTTTATTGTAACGATAATTACATCCTTAATACGGCATGTGGCATGCAAATCGTGCGACTTTTCGAACAAAAACTGGTGGTTCACGTTAGATTATGAAGTAATAGTCACACATGCGTTTTTTCTCACTGGATGCTTGAATATGCGTAACAATGCACCCTAGTAGCTAGCTTTCTACTGATGACAACGTGACGTAAGGGTGAGGCAATTAATGGTGCGATGCGCAAGAATAGAAGCTCTCACGCCATGCGTCACTTGTTTCATGGAAGCATGCGATGTACTGTTGGTACTCAGAAATGAAGTTTATTGCTTTTATCAAAAACAGTCGACTCCATTGTGCCACGCTTTTCCAAGACCTCAAGTTTGGTAGGAACATAATATAAATATATAGATATATAAACAACGTGCCGCTTCAATAGCTACATTAATTTAACACACGGGTATGGCTGGTGGCCTGCAGTAATCATAAAAAACCGGCCAAGTGCGAGTTGGACTCGCGCACGAAGGGTTCCGTACCATTATCTATAAAAATGGCAAAAAAACACGTTTATTGTATGGGAGCCCCCCTTAAATATTGTTTTATTTTAATTTAATTATTTATTTTTAAAGCCAATATATATCTACATATTCTGTGAATATTTCAAGCGTCTACCTGTTGCCGTTATCAATATAGAGCAAAAACGAGCAAAAAAATCACGTTTGTTGTATGGGAGCCCCCTTAAATATTTATTTTATTCTATTTTTTAGTATTTGTTGTTATAGCGGCAACAGAAATACATCTCATCTGTGAAAATTTCAACTGTCTAGCTATCACGGTTCATGAGATACAGCCTGGTGACAGACGGACAGACAGACAGACAGACGGCGGAGCCTTAGTAATAGGGTCCCCTTTTTACCCTTTGGGTACGGAACTCTAAAAAAAGACCACGCTTCTCTCTGACGGAAACTTAACGGAATACGAAATAAAATAAAGGTAATTGAGCCAGGTGTAAGGCCCCTTAACCTAAATAAAAACAGAAAAGATTTTGTTATAACAATACAAACAAATAAAAAACAAATCGCCTTCCAAGCTTTAGTTAGGGTAAATAGAAAACAAAGTCTCTCTCTTTTTGTCGTGTGTATTCTAATTAAATTACCTGTGCTACGGTAAACATGTGCATTGCGTAATGTTAGCAAATGTCTAGATTAAATAGCTGTGTGTGTCGTGAAATTTGAATGGTTTTGTAAATAGTGATATTTAAGTGATAGGTAAACTGTTATATAAGAGCTTATTTACTATTCGGGTGGGTAGGTAATCAATTGTTGAATTCGTGAAATTCTCACATCACTTACTTTCTTCGTATATTTGCTTATGTTATGCACGCTCCATTCATCTCGTGTTGTTTGAAGAATGAAGGAACGTTTAGAGCCTTTTGTTAGAAAGTTTAGGATACTATTAATTTGATCTTGAAAGAAAAACTATAGCGTCTCCGACTTCTTTCAGAGTAGACATTATTCCTTCCCTCCTATTTGTTGCCCTTTAAAGGTTACTTCTGTTTGCATAATCCCAGGTCTTGCAGCATAATAGGGTTGTAGTTTTCTTGCAGTTCAGCAGAACAGCAAATGCATCAGTATTTTACACAACTAACATATTAAATGGGAAATACATTGCATTAAGCACTACTAGAATCTGCACCTAAATTGATTCAAAACACAAACAATCTCCGTTGACCACTATAATAACATCCAGTACGGCTGTTTGAATCTGCAATAAATCACCGGCGCAATATTGGAGCGTGGTAATTGTTGGCGGTCTCAGCGGCGGCGGCGGCGGTCGATGGGTGCTTGTCGACCGGCGCGGGCGCATGTCGTATGCTCGGTATAGCGTGCGCCCGCGCACTTGCGTAAGGTGCAGGGATTTAGGTAGAAGCAGAAGAGATGGATGAATGGGAAGTCGAGTTTTCGGATTGTCAGATAAGGTCGTGACAAGTGTTTGGTTTTAGTGTCCATTTACCAGTTACTGGCTGTAGTCATTTTGCATCATTCCACTGCGGCGAAATGACCCTTCATGACTTGCAGATGTTTAGCTTATTTTTATATTTACACCACGCACACACACCCACATACACCACGCACACACACCACACACACTTCACACCATACACATACATAAACACACACACACCACACACACACACACACACACACACACACACATACAGACATACATACACATACTAACCCTAGAATAAGTAATAATCAATAGTGAAATCTGTTTTTATATAACTTACCGCATCCGTGTACGAGTGGTAACCGTTTCCGAAGGGGTGGAGACCTGAAGGCCAATTCTCGTAATTTAAAACGTTCAAAATCTAGTCGCAATCTCATCTTGGCGACAAACAAACGTCAAAAAATTGTCAAAATGTAGGGAAATAAGAGGTATTTTTGACAGATTGAGACTGAGATCAGACTGTGAACGTTCTTAAAATTAGTAGAATTGCCCCTCTGGTGTCCTAAAATACAGGCCGTACAGCCTAGCTTAGGCACCAGTCTTTCACAGTATAACTACCAAAACTATTATGTATGGATATTTTGAAAATGTACTTTATATTGTGGTGAGAAATAAATCTTTATCTTATCTTATCTTTTCACTACTTACTCCATTCGGTTAATTATTGTATAAATGTCAGAATTATGTCAAAATCAAATATCAAAATAAGACATCTCTTGTTCAGTTCAGTTGCCTTTATGAAACATACATTGTTCCTTATTGAACCCCATAAAAATCGCTTCCTCCCCTGCCTTACTCCACCCACTCCGCCGAATTCTCCCACGGCAGTCGAGAAATGGCGGACTCACCTTGGGCTGCAGTAACAATTGCCACAATTAGCCAATTGTGTTGCAACCTGCTACTAGTGGCTGGTCTGCAGCCAAGGATCCAGATGATGGTAGGGCTGGTGGACAGAATTACTGTCGAAGTTTATATTAGTAGTAGTACTTATTCCTTTGTTATCTATGTTTGTGATTAGATAACAGCCACAATTAACGTTAGCAATTATTTTGTGTGCATTAAATCTAAAGATTAATGTGAGTTTCTAGTTCTATGCTAGTTTTTAGGGTTCCGTACCAAAATGGTAAAAAGGAACCCTTAAGGTGAGACTAAGTCTGTCTGTCTGTCTGTCACACCTGGATATCTCAAGAACTACTAGTGCTGTCAACTTGAAATTTAGAATAGTTTTAGATGACGTTTGCCCAACTATTTTGCAAAAAAGAATTTAAAAAAAAAATATACCTTTTTGCAAAAGGGACTGAAAGAGGGTCTTAAAAATTTGAAGTGGGACTACTAGGGCATGTAGGGTATCATATGAAAGAACGCTGTTTGCACATTCTGAAACATTTTTTTTTTAGGCAGCATGGTTTCCGACTTTTGATGAAAAATGTAAAAAAAATACTGATCCCCATCCCTTATCTCAGAAGTTTGCATTTATAAAAATCTGAAATTATTATATGTGATAGAAGTGTATGTAAAGATTACAGAAAAAATAAAACGATGTCTCTATATAGCACAGTTTTTCAGAAATCATCAGTATCATATATACGTACGGAACCCTCGGTGCGCGAGTCTGACTCGCTCTTGACCGGTTTTTTTCTATCTTTACAGAGTTTATTTAATTGATCCATTTACGGGCACTTTAAAATTTTCATCGTTCTATTATCGATTTCAAAGGGTCACAAGTTTCATATTGTGTTCTGAACATTTAATTCTACAGAAAGGGCTAAGCAAAACAACAATTTGTTTGAACTTCATTGAGTTACAATTTTTGGTACTGCTGTTAACAAGACATAGGGTCTTGTTAACAGCAGTACCAAAAATTCCCTATAACAACCTCCCCTTAATTCATAAGTGGCAGTATTGAAACAGAACTGGATGAGACTCGCATAGACCAGGGGAGCATGGCACAAGAGGGAGGAGGGCTATACTCAGCAGTGGGTGGAACAAGGAGCCGATGATGATGATGAATATTGAAACAAGAAACAAGGCTACAGTTTTCTTTAAAGATGCTTTTTTGCTCACTGAAATCCCAATGCGTCCATTTCAGTAAATTAGAGGTTTGAACCAGAAGCTTGCTAATGATAGGTAGGTATACTGATCCACGATTTCATGAGTCATCATTTTTTGTTTCAACATTCACGAAATGAGCTTATGAGATTGATGTTGAGGTCACAGACCTGAGTACTTGCTACTAGTAAACAATTTAGTGTTCTACTGTTCCGAAACTGTCTCATGAATGTGTAAAAAAATACTGTTCGCCCATTGTGTCACCCTATGTAAAATTTAAACATTTATATCTGTAACTTTTATGGTGTACATAATAAAGAGTATTCTATTAAAATCTATTCTGTTCAGGTTAAAATTCTTACTCAATCACACACTAAATAATAACACACAAGAATTAGTAACACATTCATCTGTATTTATAATTTTCGAATGACATTATTAAACTAATAGAAAAATCATCGACGAAAATTTGAGGTTACAAAATTAAAATCAATCTTCAAATGAAAATCATCTTTAAGCTTATTTTAATTAGAATTTGAAGAAGCAATCAATCTGTAAGTGGCGCTACAAATTGACATTCACAAGTATGTTTTCTAATACATTTGTTTACATATTTGTCGGGATACTTTTGGAACAGACCATTGCTACATACTTATGACTGAAGAGTCTAATGTCCTTAACTACTATTGGGTAAGTACTACTACACCCTTTTTTTCGGTGGGAAATTATCAAATAACTATTCCCGCTTTGGCCGGAGCAGGAGGGCGTGTCAGACTTTTACTGACTAAAACCCACCCGTGTTCTTTCAATTGCCTGCGTGCCAGGGCCACGGTATCCCTTTCCGACAAACACGCAACCCTGGCAGGCATCGGGCCTAATGGACCCCATCAGTTTTTGCTGGCATCTCATTGAGGCGCGCGTCAACCCGGGCTTGGTCCTTATCAGACGGCGAGCTACAAATACTACTACACCCTGACCCCTGAGGCAATGACGACGTAATGAAAAAAGAAAGTGTGTAGGCCTAACCAGCGGTTGTGGAGGTAGTAGAGAGTTTGATTCGGTCTGTTAAAAGTGGTAACAAGATAGAGATGACCTAATCTAAAGACAAATTACAGGGTGTACCCAAGAATATAAATAAAATATTGAAATTTCAAAAACCGAGAGAACAGCTCAAAAGAGCTGAAATAAAAAATTGTTGTCGTTTTATTTATTCACATTTACAAGCTAAGAAACTCCAAGTAATGTTATTACTTGAGTACGGGTCAATTGATCAGGTTAAACTACGCTTGCCGCGGTTGGGTGACCATCTTTACATACTAGGGCCCTCCGTGTCTCGGAAAGCACGTTAAGCCGTTGGTTCTGACTGTCATTCGTGGATTTTTGACAGTCGTTACGGGTCGTCAGAAGCCAGAAAGTCTGACTACTAGTCTTGCCAAGGAGTATCGTGTTACCCAGTAGCTGGGTGGTGGAGATCAGATAGCCAGTCGCTCCATGTACAATAGTGGTATTCAGCTAGATCCGGGTAGGCTGGAAGCCGACCCCAACATGGTTGGGAAAAAGCTAGGCAGACGAGAAGCTAAGAAACTCCCAAGTCCACGGTTCAAGGTTAATATATAATTTACTTACCATTATAAAGTCAACTGGCAACCCTGATATAAGGACCAGACTCCCTGTGAAATATATTTAAGACGTCTAATTACACGTAGTATTGTTTGCAAGCTTCTACATTCTTTACACACGGTCAACGTGAAATAACTCGCTAAGGTTACGGCCTCAACTACGTACATAATAGGCATATAATGACCTATGGGAGATCTGCTCGGCATACGTAATTATATACAATTATTATAGTTACGTCATGTAAAGACTTATTCTCTTTAATTACTGATTGTTTTTTGTTTGTTTGTACTTTTACGTTTTGGAGTTTAATTGGGCTTTTTTAGTATAATTATGTTGTGTCTTTATATACTCAAAGTGTTGTGTAAGAAGATCAAAGAGCTATTGAAAAGAGGTCGCATATTTTACAGACGATCGGCAAACGTAAGGTCGCCCTCAGGCTAGGTGGAGCGACGATCTTCGCAGGGTGGCTGGTGGCAGCTGAGAGTGAGAGTTGCCGAGAATCGAGCTGAATGGCGTGCAATTGGAGAGGCCTATGTCCAGCAGTGGGCTGCTATGGGCTGATGATGATGATGATGATGATTTTACAGATACGTCTCAGCTATTCTAGATATTCACATCAAAGGTAATGTTTGTTTTAGAAAAAAGGTTTTTAATGTATGATGATAGGAACGTGTATTAGTCTTGACTTAGGTTTGAGGTTTGAGGTAATTAACAAAGGAAAGCTTCAAAGCGTTTCAGTACCTACTAAATGGATATTTTTTTAAGTTCTGGAGAGCAGCGTCTCTGTCACTCTTATCTGCGTGACCGTCTCTTTCTAAAGCCCGCAATTTTATATAGGTTACTTTTATATTTTATGTAATGTACTGCTTGAAAGGCAAATAGCATAAGCTCAGCTATGTACCTACTTGATCTTGCATAAACGAAACCCTTCTATTTGTTAGACACAAATCCGTACATTTACCGATAGGAATACGCTACATTCTAAAACCCCTTGAACCAAAAAGCGGTAAATATAACCCGTACCCAGATAAGCATGACTCACTCCCAAAGAATCTAACAGTTCCTGAATCCCAATAATTACATGAGTTTATGTCCCACCACGAGGTTATCAGCCGCCTCGTCGCCGCCTGCGTGGCCCCGCGAGGCCATAAGATACGCAAGTAATCCCCGCTGCCACTGGGGCCACGCTGTGCTTATCTCCGTATATCGCATAAATATCGGAAGGACACGGACGCCAATTACACATATCTATGTGTTTTCAGGGCTGGCAGATGAGTAGGTCCGGGGACCGTGAGAGCTAATACTTGTAGGACCAAAACTGTTCTAGGATTAACGGATTTTCAAATATTTTGGTTGATGTGTGGCTTAGCTTGTTAAGTACAAATTGTCATCCACTGCTGAAACTGCATCCAGAGCACCTTAAAAAATTGTCATTATATGAACGATAACGATCATGGAAAAGTCAAAAATGTATTGGATTTACTTAATAGCTACTAAAAAGCTTATAATATGTCAATCCTATTGACAGTTGTCGTAGGAATACGACACGCTTTGAAGGCCGGCCGGTTCAGATTAAGGAGTTAAAGTTTTTATTTTATTCAGTATTTTGGTTTTATAAGAAAGTACCAGGCTTCACAGTAAAATATAGATGTCCATGGGGAAAACTCATACGGAGTAATGAAAATCTTACTGATTGCAACTATCAGTTTTGATTCTCGTTGTAAAAAAAATCACCAAGAAAATGCTACACAATTTCTTTCAGAGCCAGTTATAACGTGCGTAAAAACATCATAGATCAAACTTTCTCCGTGTTCCTGGCAACCATGAGTTTTGGGCACGCACGGGCGCCCACGCCGCGTCTTCTCACCTCGATGGCGATACCGCGGCTATCTGACGTACTCTGTTTTATCTAATGATCGTTCTGGGCTGTTATGATAGCTTCCTTAATTATCTTAGGTAGACAGTTTTGGGAAAAATCGAAGAACATCGATTTAATTAAAGGTATGTGTAATTAAGATTTTTTTATGGTTACAATATACAACATTAGTTTTTCTTTACACTAAACCCGAAAAGGGATCATTGTACTCATCATTTTGAACAACTTTTTCCACAGGGACCAACCTTGAAATCGCGAAAAAAAAATCAGCTGTTTCATACATTTCTGTTCACTTAAATCGACAAAATGTATGGATTTTTTTTTCGGGTTTAGTGTAAACAAAGACTAATTTTGTACTGAGGCAAAATCAAGTAATATAATGATGTGCTTATGAAAACTAACTTAATGACGTAGCAATTTTCCAAATCATAGAAAAGGCTATAAAACTAGGTTACAAAACAAAATACCTTCAAATTACAAGAAACTAGTGAACACCGTTAATCCATCCATACCTCCTCAACATACTACCTAATACACAGACTATTAAAGTCATCATAATATTAAGTCTATTGGCTACAGGCCATTATTATGAACATGGCCCCCCACCCACTTACAATAATACTAATGACAGCTTTTCATAGCCATGTTAAATACCGTAAAGGCTTGTTTACACGTGGAGAAGTTCTCGCCTCGAAGAAGCGATTGTCGAAAGTGCATCCGATAGGTACACGGATGTTGAAGTATCGTCTTACCTTTCAAAATTGGAAGCGTCTGTGTAAACCGACATTTGTATTTTCGAAACACAGTTCGCGAAAATCGCCTGAAAAGTATCACATGACATTATCGTAGGGAAGTTTTTATTTTTCACTTGGATGGATGAGTGGAGTGGGATTTTCTCCTTTCGAGTATCGTCTTCAAGATTTGCAGGACATTTTCAGGCATTAAAACCTCCTCGTGTAATTGTGCCTTAATAGTCTGTCAGTCCATTAGCTAGCACATTACTATATCATTTGTCGTCGCCTGTCATCGTTAAACATTTGTATTAGAAATCTCGCTAATACGGTTTATATGTGGACGCAAACAGAGAGTTTATTACTCGTAAATGAACGATTTAGATTTCGCGACATATCGTTTGTAAGGCTTTCTCGTATCGTTGTGTGAGAATCGTAGGAATTAGAAATGGTACACACGGCTACACATCAAGCTATACAAATCTAGTTTACGCTGATCTCGCACTGTACGGAAATAATATACAATGCAAGACCAGCTTATACTGGAAATGTATAGCTTGATGTGTAGCCTTCTGTACTATATTAGCTTCAACTGGCTAATGTCCTATCAACATAATATTTATTTCTATGAGTTACATGAACCTCTCTTGTAGACTGCTTATTGTCTATGGCTACATGCAAGGTTCTTGAAATGTGTTTTGATGCACAATGGCTGACTAAGGGCCGGATTTCACCAATGAAACTGAAACTGATCAGCACATCTAAACTGTGTTCAAGAGGTGTCAGTGTCATCATTGTTGTCGAATAATTCACGGACAGCTCTGAACGCAGTTTAGATGTGCTTCGCGTTCATTGGTGAAACTGGTACTAAGAATAGCCTGGTTGGTCGCACTTACCTACCACCCTTCAAAACTTCATAAAAAAAAGACATAGAGACATTGATATACATAAATAGACATATTTCTATCTCAAAATCTATTCAGTACCATTAGTAACAGTTAATCATTCTAATACAAAGGTAAGTATTATAAATCGCCATTCTGATACACAAGTTCAATTTAATTTATATCAAATAACTAGTGTTTTTTTCCTTCTCAGAAACATTGCAAACGCAAACACATTCACACCGCACCCACGTACGTATAATCAAACCTAAGATTAATAATTTCTATAATAAATTACAACTTTCTCTCAATGAAACTAATTGCTTTACAAAGCGCGCTGTTACGTAACTTAGTTAAGTTAAAGTTATCGATTAAATCTGACCCAACCATCTTAATGTACTTACGATATTAAAGTTACATTCAATGTGCGTTTAATTGTCTCATTGACAGTTATATTTAGATGGAGTTAAATAACGTGCATTAGGATAACGTATATGTAGATTTGCATAAATCTCTGAACATATTTTTTTTAAAGTATATGCTAAGTACTTAGGATTATGTTAGGCACGACAGTTGGTTGAAATATGGAACCTTTTATTAGGTACTAATAAAATATGTAAGTAGATATATCAAATACATTTTCCTCTATTCAACTTTTATTCAAGAAAACATTGTGGTTGGTGATAAAATTATTTACAAATTAAATATAAAAAATAATATTATAAAGAGGTAAAATTTGTTTGTAAGTTTGTTTGTTTATTTGTATGTAGGAGTAATCTCCGGAACTAGCGATCCAATTTCAAAACTTTTTCACTGGTATAAAGCTACATTATTCCTGAGTTTAGGCTATAAACTCTATTTATGTCAAGCATATTAGCCGAGCTATCACATTTTTGTCTTGCAAGTCGGAAAGAAATACCTCATAAAACAGAATTCACGCAAATTCTACCGGATAGAGTCTGTTCTATTTTGCATATTATATTCCCTATAAGTCTGGTCAGGTTAGGCTTATATTATCACGCTATTTACTATGGGGCATGAGCAATATTGCATTATGTTTGCTCTATGGTTTACAGCTAATTGTAAATAGCCGAGCCAAACGGTTAGAACATTGCAGATAGTTGCCGATTGAACCTTTTAAATGATTATCATCACGCTATATCTTTATGGGACTAACCACTCAATCATCATGATAGATACAGGCTGAACGTTTAACGTTGTAGCTACAGGAAATCAGTCTACGGAGACTGTCCTTAACTTTTTGAGACATTTTGATCTGCATACACAAATTAAAAAAAATATTAGTCTCCAAGAAAATGGGCAATTTTCACAAAAAAATATTTTTGATGCTGAGAATCGAACCCAGGACCTCATGCCCAATAGACCAACGAGGCAGTTTTTTATAAAAATGTAGCTGTTATTTGTATATTGTGGTTCTTACGACTTACACGCGAACGAAGTCGCGGGCAGAAGCTAGTTTATCATAATTCGATCCGGTTATTAATTCCAATCAAATATACTACGAACTATTTGACATTTCTAACTAACGTGAAACTGCAAATTGACTATTCATTTCAAGTGTCAAATTCCGACATTATAGCATCCGATTATTGTTACGTCAGTCGCACGTTGTCGCTTCGTGAACGGGAGGTTTAATGCCAGTGAAAGCACGATGACCGCTGCATCTTTATGTAAAAATATATTTTTACTCATGTTTTGTGAACTTTGTTAGTGTCAACATTGTGTTAATAAAAACTTTTTTACAAAAAAAAAAAAACAACCGACTTCCAAAAAATAACAATACAATACAAATGACAAAAAACGAAAAAACAGAACCAATGACACCGACTTCCAAAATTAAATTAAATATTATATTAAATGTGGGTGCCCTACAGGTACACCTCTGCCCAACCCTTCGGGGAAACAAGGCGTGATGTTATGTTATGTGCTTCCGAAAATTAAAGTTATTTTTCACTTTTTAGTGTTATTTTTCGGAAGTCGGTTGTTTTTTTTTTTGTAAAAAAGTTTTTATTTTTCACTTTTTAGTAGTGGTACCTACCCGACACAAATTGTAATCATACATTTTTTTTAATGACAATTCCAATAAGACTAAACACGGGTAGGATACTTTATTTTATAACGGAGTTCCAGTGCCTACCTTCCGGCTTCTATCATCAGATCAGTTGAGAACCTCCTCCTTTTTTGAAGTCGGTTAAAAATCATTTATAGCCTGAGTACATCTCATGACAATTCCAATAAGACCAAACACGGGTAGGATACATTGTTTTATAACGGAATTCCAGTGCCTACCTTCCGGCTTCATCATCAGATCAGTTTGATGGTACCATTTTGATCAGAACTATTTATTTAAATTTGCTTCGCTTAACTATGTTAATCCAGATATCTCATCGCCACCCGTGAAATACGTATCATTGAGAAGTTCCGGGGGCCATCTGTGGCCTTCTTCATCAGTTCTACTTCACCAAATTATACTTTCTGAATGCAAATAATTGACTTGTTTATGAAAATATAAAAATCGGAGTTCCCTCAATTACTCAAGGATCCCAACATCAGAACTGGATTTTGAAAAAAATGGGACCAATCTGGAAGTATATCCTCTCAATTAAAAAAAGAATTTTCCAAATCGGTTCATAAACGACGGAGTTCTGAGGTAACAAACATTAAAAAAAAAAAAAATAGACACGACTTGAGAACCTCCTCCTTTTGCTAAAGTCGGTTAAAAATACAATACAATGGACACGAGTGCGATTATGTAATTGTGTAATGATTTATGGTTTGTTCATAAAGGTAACGAGAAGTAGGGAAGCGGAAATAAAAGATTAAAGACAATTAAAGTTTCTGTTGGTGATTTCGTGAAGTAAAATTCTATCAGTAAAGTGTCGAAGCTATTATAGTTAGTAGGTACCCACAGGTGGGAATCAAATTTTATTGAAAGACCATACATAATTATCGGTCAGCTCTGAAACAAAAAAAAAATCCTAATCAAGATGATTAGGAAATCTACTGCTAAATCTCATGATAGGTTTTAACATTAGTTTCTGTTATTAACATATCATAACATCACGCCTTGTTTCCCCGAAGGGTTTGACAGAGGTGTACTCAGGTGTATTTTTGTTATAGGTACATATAATGCATACAATTGAATAGACTTTTATAAACCGCGGAATGAAATTGACAAACCAATTTTTATTTTTCAATGTTCTAGATTTTTTTATTGTTACGGTAAAATAGACTTTTATTGCATTGCTGACCCTAATGAGCCAGTTCGAAGAATACCCAGAACCATAAATAAAAATATGATTTGTTTGTTCTCAAAGAATTTACTGCCTAACATTACACAGAATCGTGAAGGCTAATAATAACATTAATAACATAATCTGTAATAACTTCTATTCTAAACCTTGGTTACTGCGGTCATCTAAGCTATGATGGTAATCTGGATCAGTTCTCTTAATCTTAAGGTACAAAACCTGTACTGATTACACAATCACACCTTGATTGCGGGGATCGTCAACCTTTTGATATCATCTCCAAATTCACTCACTGACAGACAATTTAACGCAAAGCCTAAACCGATGGGCCGCACAGTCTAGAATATGACATTTTACACAAGAGTTTCTTATGAAATACGAGACCTAATAAAAAGTCATTTGTCGAAGGGAATCATTCCCACAACGTGGATTCCTGTTATTGCGACTTTTGAATTTTCTCGGTTACATAATATGATATAAGTGAGCGCTACGAAAGAAAATTGAAAATTAACCCCCTGAAGGGTTTAAATGGGGATGAAAGTTTATATGGAAGTTCGACAATTTTGCCGATGGGATCTGCCATTCACCTTACTAACAAGGCACTAATTGGTAGACATCGACAAAATTATGCAACCTGTAGGTTGCCGAGCTAAGACCATTTCCGTGCGGCAAAAACCAGCAAGAACCCCTACAGTTGCGCGTCATAAGTACTTATTCAAAACACGATCCACAGGTTTTTAATCCCTGCTCTGGAACCGAACCTGCTACTTGATGACCGTGTCACTAATGTGCAGGCGGCGCTTACAAAGAGCCTGCCATATTACCGTGCTACAACAACTAACAGCGAGCCCAACATATCTTGGCACGGGGAAAAATACGGTAAGGCTAAGGGTAAGTTTAAAAGGACTGATTATGATAGATAACAAGAAGACAACTTTACTGCATTCTTCGAAAGTTGTTCTTTTTGTATGGATCCGTTGCGGTAGGGAATATTTTTGTATTTGTTGAGTTGTAGTAATTTGCCCGTTCGTTTGTTTGTATTAAGCTCTCTTAAGACGCAGATATATGCCAGTGACCTTGAGTGGTTAGATTACGTGTTCTGTACTGAGCTCACGCAACGCGTCGTACGTTCAGGCAGTAATAGGACTCGCCCATCAAGGAGCGCTGTCCCCAATTTGACGCATTATTAATTTATTATACACAAAACAAAAGGTATTTTAATAAAACGCGTATACTAAAATATCAATAATTAAATTATCTTTAAATTGGTGAAGGTTTCAGAAAAATACGCTGGGTAGATTTTGCGCCATTCTCAGTTTTTTATCCGCGTTAGACATAACTTTACAAATTAATTTCATTATGTAATATAAACATAATATAAAATATTCACATATTAAGTTATTGAAAAAATGCTATAATATAACATATTTTTTTTTCAAATCATTAACATTACTCGTTTAGACGTGATCTTCATATATAGATAAATCATTAAAAGTCGGTTATAAAATCACTGAATAAATCCCTTATGGGGCAACGTAAACTGGATTTTACAGTGCCCCCCATAAGGCAATAAATCGCAGTTCGTAGGGGATGCAGTTTTGTCATCTTGCACCTACATTTTGGCCGTTTTGTTTTACGACCAGAGCCACGATAAAGGGCTCAAGTTATACTGGGTACCTGAAGCGCCAGCATGTCACGGCACGGTAATAGGGTTAGGAATGCCGTCCCATTTCCGACCGGCCATTTGTACCGCGGCCTGTTTTTGTAAATCGTAGATTTAATGGCACAGGTGTGTTAACTTGATGCTTTCGATGTCGACACGATTAGGCATAAATGATAGTGGAGCGCTTGGGTATGCACTTTAAATACAGCATTGTGGAATGTTGGGGTAACAAGTACGATCTTTGTTAACTGTGCTTCTAAAACCACAGTGCACAGCATATTTGGAAGGTCTCTCTAAAGAGCCCTTCCAAATTATGATAAATTTTATTTATTTCTGTAAGTAGGTACATTTTTAAAAACACTTTTATAAGTCAATAATATTTTATTCAACACACTTGCTTGTAAAGTGACTCTCATGGCAACGCATTTAGGTTCATAATTCAGCTTATTATCGTGCCTTTTACTTTACATTGCCACACTAGTGCTTTATACTTTAATACTTACATTTTTTTCAACCTCCGCAAAGAGTTTATGTCTAAAAACAATTAATCTTTTTGTGAATAAATAAACTATTTTAGGTTATATAAATGACAAATCAATCTTCAAAATTATCATAATTTCATCAAATTATATATTTTTCACTAAATAATAACCTCAATTTGCGTATTCAAAACAAACATTATTTTATGTTTATTATATTTTTTATACATATATATGCTGTTCAGCGGTTTTGTCATTGCTTTTATTTACACCTGCGCACGCATCGCCAACGCGGCGCGCGGAAAAAACAAATCCAGCGCGCCATTTTTCTTAAAATTAATAACAATACAAGTCTCGAAAAATCGCTTTTAGCGATAAGACCGCACATTGTGTCACCCTATGTAAAATTTAAACATTTATATCTGTAACTTTTGTGGTGTACATAATAAAGAGTATTGTATTCTACATACTGGGCTCCTTAAGGATGTGTGAATGTATTTCTTTCTGACAAAAATCGCCGAAAAATCCCTCGTGGGCGCCCATCTTTATCCTGATACCGCCTTGAGTGTAAAGCCAGGTCCGCTGCGCCATGTTTTCGTGGTAGGATATAATAATATACATCTAACATCGTCACCTAACCGATTTGGCAAATTGACGCCCCTAAATCGGTTAAGTAACGATCTTAGGTGTTTTTATAACAAGAAAACATGGCGCAGGCGGACCCGGCTTAAAGAACAACATAGCACACTTGTATCACAATTACAATTTCTTAAGTAGGTGTCTGAATACTCTGAAAAGAAACACTGAAACAAGGTCACAGTATCTTTTAAAGTTCAGCTTCATTGTCTTGGCGAGATCATCAGGATCATGCAGATTAGGTTCTGAGATGATCTTTTGGGGAAAGAGCCACACAGATTTGATTTGACCTGATCAGTTTTATAAGCCCTTTTAAATTGTATCTGGATTTTAAAGACTTACTGGTACCTAAGCACTTCTCTGCTGCATCCCTATTACGTTATACGACATATGTAAAGTGCATATTAATAATATCTTTCTTTCCCATTTTCAGGTAAATTTCTTTGGACTTGGATTTACAAAGGTGTGCAGCGAGTTGTAAGTTTTGTTTTATTTTATCAAATATTATATTTTATAGGAATTCTACTAGCTTCTGCCCGCGACTTCGCCCGCGTAGCGAGTGACCATGACGTTGGAAATTGTGTTCAATTATATATAAACCTTCCTCTTGAATCACCCTATCTATAAAAAAAAACCGCATCAAAATCCGTTGCGTAGTTTTAAAGATCTAAGCATACATAGGGACAGACAGGAAGCGGGAAGTGACTTTGTTTTATACTATGTAGTGATAATTACTTTCAAATATTTTCCCTTTGAGCACGATTACGTCATCTTGATATTATTTAGCATTTACGCAAGATTGCTAGCGGAGCTGACTACGTCACAATACACCAGGCGTGTTATAAATATCGTCACTCGTTCATACTATAAATCTAGATCAGATCGACACATCACAAGACTCTGATCTCCATTTAATTTTCTTCCCACATTACTATTAAACTGAAGCCACATCATAAAAACAATCAAACAAGCGGAACTTTCCTCTCATTAAGACATTTCACCCGGATTCTATCACAAAGAGTATCTATGTCAATAGTTATACAGACCACAGCACATGATCAGACTTGCGTATGAGTGCTTTTTGTGAGATGTTGTGACGACATACTGACTTCAATGACTGCTGGTATAAAGTCTTGATGCATACGTCAATCATTCCTGCGTCAGGTTTAGCCCTCATTGACGTGGCCAAGAGAACGTAGTTACAATAACAAATGTCAAATCTTCGATGATCTGCTGGTTATCCTTTTCCAAAAAGGAAGTTATCACTGCTTGTTGCTCTTTTTGTTGAATAGCCATGTCTGTTGCTATGCACTGGTAGATTAGGTTCCTCGTTTTCAACATGAGCGTTACCTCTGTGATCTGATAATCGAATAAAGTCCCAACTTATTTGGAGCCGGTGCAGTACGCCTTTTTAGCCGACTTCGCGACAGCAAAGACAGGGTTATGTTTTTCTTCTGTACATCTCTATCAGCCGTGATTGCCGGGTTCATTTCGTTTCTAGCTAATTCGCAGAATACATCTATATATTCTTTATTTATATAAATAGCCTTTCATACATATAATTTTAAATCCATAGTTTGTTTGCAGATATTCATGATTTATTCCTTCCCTACATTGAAATTCTCCCAGTATACAATACCTTCCGGTACCCAAATGTAATCTAATAATAAGTATAGTAATGTATGCTAAGAAAACAGTCGTGTGCAGTGAATACCTACCAGCTTCTTCCGTAGTAAGTATGTATGTACCTACAGCTATGTATGTACAAAATGTATCGTGTGTTGAATTTAAACTACCCAGCAATATTTTTGCAATCGTGCTAAACTTCAATGTAATATGTTTTGAATGACAATGTGATATTTCATATTGGGAAACAGTGTTAAGGAAATCAATAATTTATTGTATAGTTTTCGATACTCAAAATATTCAATTCTCAATACATGTATTGCACTCTGCAATGTGAACTTAGGTGGTAGGTTTCATATATGATCATTGTGGACCCTGGGACAGCAAAGTAGGACAGAAAAAAGGGCATAGAATTAAATAAAGCTCCTTCCGAAAGCCCTGGAAACTTTCAATCTGATTTGTTCGAATAGAGATTTTTGCCAGCTATTTTGGCGTCTTTCAGCCTAGTAGTCTCTAACACGACTGCTGAACATCTGGGGTTTGATTCCAAACCCGGCGGCGCTTAGAGTAATTAGGTTTTCCATTAGGAAATTTTAAAATAATATCATCTTCATCATTTCAGCCAAAAAACGTCCACTGCTGGACATAGGCCTCCCCCAAAGGTAGGGTTTGCCATAATCATAGCAAACCCCACTGCACTAGCTTTATATTTGTAACTGACCGACTTTTTGACAATTCAAAAGTGCCTGTAAATGGTTTAATTGAAATAAATGCTTTGAGTTTTGAGTTTTTGAGTTTCTTGGCAGGCGGGTTGGCCATCGCAGTATGGTGTTAAAATGCAGAGAGAACGCTGCTGCCCATTCTCTAGTAATTAGTCCCTTAGTCGCTTTTTACGACACTCAACGACTCGACATTCACGGGAAGAAATGGGTTAGTGCTATTATTCTTTACGTCCGGCACCACACGGACGAAATAATATCAACCCAGCATTAATTAGGGCCAAGGCCTATAGGGACAGGGACAGGCTCTATGAACTCAGTCAAAGTAAGCTGCCCGAGAACAAAACTGCTCTAAACAAGAGCAGTTCCTAACACCAGCTGTTCTTATCGGCACTTAGAAGGAAGATCTCCTAGGATTATGACAGCTTCTTTTAGACTTCTGTTCTCAGACGTCGCATCGCGACTTGTGATTGGTTTATTATCGCGCCAATGCCATGCCGATTTGCAAATTTTCTGATTTGCTCCTGAAACAATTTCCATTTCAAATTTCCTATGTTTAGTCCAGTAATGTCGCCGATAGATGGTGCGGTGGCCAATTGAGCGTGGCGATCGGTAATGGCGGGAAGCGCGCTGCGCAGGCGCATAGCTTCCGCTGCTGACGACACAGATGCCGTTTTAAAGGTCAGAGAACTCAGTGACCATCACTAATATGCTTGAATGTACTTAAGGGAATAGGTCGACGAACGAGCGAGTTTGTTGGTTTGTATTTGTGTTTGTTCCTTTAAAATCATGGGTTTCATTCAGGGACCATTTTGGTTACCCATTGAAAGAGTTTTCGATGCGGTTTTTCTAAGCGGTTAAACAAAAACCCATACGATATGGGTAACCCTTACGAACGGCTTAAATTAAATTTTGGTAACCCGTTGAAGGGTTTTCGATAAAAACCCATACGGTGTTAGTAACCCTTTTAAACGGCTTAATTTAAGCCATTCAAAATTACCCACACCGTATGGGTTTTTGATTAACTGCTTAGAATAACTCTATCGAAAACACTTTTCATTGAAAGGGTTTTCGATAGGGTTTTTTTAAATGGTATCCAAAATGGTCCCTGAGTAGAATAGAGATAGAATAATTGGTCAAGCTACGCGTGCGTGGCGGATATCGAAATAACATAATATTATGATTTTTTCATGTTACTGGGTTTCAAGTAGGTATAGAACCCATTGAATGGGTTATCATGAAACCCTTTCACTGGGTTTCTAGGCTTAACTCTTAACCGGGGTTGTACGGTCCCTTTTTTTTTTTTGGGTGGGAAATAATGAAATAACTTCTCCCGCTCTGGGCGGAGCGGGAGGGAGTGTCAGACTTTTACTGACTAAAACCCACCGTGTTCCTTCAAATGCCTGTGTGCCAGGGCCACGATATCCCTTTCGGACAGACTCGTAACCCTGGCAGGTTGTACGGTCCCTGGTTTCATTATATTTAAATGGAATTATTTAAGAAAGAAAAAGAAGACGAAAGAAATATTGTTTATTCTGCACAAACAAAACGCACATTTCAACAAATCTACACATTCATAATACACACATACAAAGTAGCCAAAATCCTCGTATCCAATACACTAAAAAAAAAAATTTTTTTTTTTTTTCTTGGTTATTCATGCCACATGAAATGTCTTGACCATGACTTGACCATAAACTGTCACCATCATCAAGTGCCCGCCTTTTCCCAACTATGCTGGGGTCAGCTTCCAGTCTTACCGGAAGTAGCTGAATACCAGTATATTCCATGGAGCGACTGCCTATCTGACCTCCACAACCCAGTTAAAATTCGTAACAACTTGTAAATCAAATTTTCTATAGAAGCAAAAGTACAAAACGTTCTTGTTTTCAAGTTTGGTGGTATGAGGCACAGTGTGTAAAGTTCACTCATCCACCATAGAAAAGGGAGGATCCTCCGACCAGACGGGTGTCGTGTCTGGTGGGCAACTGCCCGACGGTTGATGTCGGGACGTTGTATATATGCTAGTTGCGTGGTAAACTCTGATTGCGCGATGCAGGATTTGCGTGACGTCAGTGTGACGCGTTGTTCGTATGTGGCGTTGTTGATTCCGCTACATCACTCCCCTCCGGAGACCGGAGGTCGATAGTGGGCTGAGTCGTGTATCTTGCGATGCTTGCCAGTGCCAGTAGAGGAGGGTTCCAGTGTGTTGGAACCGGGTGCCGCATAGTTCTCGGTGAGTCGGAACTGTCTGCGGTGATTCCCCAGTGAGTCGGGGTGGCGCTGCGTTATGCTCCAGTGCGTCGGATGTAGTACAGCGCCGGGTTGTGGCTGACTGCTGGCGTCGACCAGGAGAGGCATGTTCTCTGCTTGTGGACCGGTCGAAAGTGCAGAGTGCTGTGCCAAGATTGCTGATGAGGCTGTGGGTGATGACCAGGAATGCGCGTCCGCTGCATGCTGGTGGTCAGGATACCCGTTTAAGCCGTGGGTGCTGGCTGGCTGTGTGACTCGCCGCTCGAAAGCTTGAGGAAGTGATGATGATGATGATGATGATGATGATGACGTCACGCTGAAGTAGTAGCACGAAGGCTGCGCTGACGTTCATACTCGGGGTCACCAGTTTGGTGGCATGAGGAACAGGGTGTAAAGTTCACTCATCCACCACAGAAAAGGGAGGATCCTCCGACCAGGCGGATGTTGTGTCTGGTGGGCAACTGCCCGACGGTTGATGTCGGGACGTTGTATATATGCTAGTTGCGTGGTAAACTCTGATTGCGCGATGCAGGATTTGCGTGACGTCAGTGTGACGCGTTGTTCGTATGTGGCGATGTTGATTCCGCTACACAAGTACTATTTCTATACTTCAAACAAGCTATTCCTTACCTTTTCAGGGTTCCGTAGTAAACCGTCCGTCCGTCTGTCTGTCCCCGGCTTAGCTCAGAGACGCTTAGTGCTAGAAGGCTGTAATTTGGCATGGGTATACATATTAATCACGCCAAAAAATTCGTCAAATAAAACCATGAAAAACATATTTTTTTCTCGTCTAATACATGGTGTGGCATATCGTTGGATAGGCCGTTTAAAAATATTGTGAGTCTGTGAAAGACATTTTTCAATTCTGAGATCCGATTGCGTAATATTGCGTTAAGGCTTCTACATACCGGGGCGACTTGTCGCGCGACGCGACGCGACACAAAGGCACCGCTCGTCCCGCGACACGCGGGGCCTTTGTGCCGTGTCGCGTCGCGCGACAAGTCGCGCTGGTATGTAGAAGCCTTTAAAGTGCTATTTTTTGTTAGAGTCAAGTGTCCCCCCCCCCTGCCAGCTAAATGGTTGGTTTTGGATAAGTGAAAAAAATCATGGCATATAACTCAATTAAAAGGAAAACTATCACAGCTAAGTAGGGTTTACAAGTTAACGAGTAAAAGTCGAGCAACTTAAATTTGCTGTTGAAGAATTGACCGTAACGTATATCGATGTATGGGAGAGCATGTTTTTCAACTACAATGTTTGTTTTTGGGATAAATTCATTCTAACTACGGAACGTGAGCAGTGGTGGCCCAGTGGTACCGGCCCCGACTTACGAGTTGTAGGTCGTGGGTTCGAACCCAGACAGGCGCTTTACTTTGTGTAAAAAATTTCATCACTACTGCTCTCAAAACGGTGAAGGAAAACATCGTGAGGAAACCGGCATGTCCTAGAACCAACAATTCGAAGACATGTGACATCTACCAACCCGCACTGGGCCCGCGTGGTGGATTACAGCCCACTCCCTCTCACAGAGAGGAGGCCTGTGTCCCAGCAGTGGGAACATTATAGGCTGATTATAATGACGGAACCCTTTATTGTGCGTGGTCCGACACGCACTTGGCTGTTTTTTTTTAATTTATAAAGCGATAGGTTACTAAGCACAAGCGATATAAATATATCGAATCTGTTAATAACAAGATTTAGCAGTAACAATCAGCCGTAATCTGTTTTGCACAATTAACAGTTACAGATTGCACAAGACGTTCATAATAAAATAAATATTTTCTGACATTAAACAATACATATTTCTTCCGTTTCATGAAATTTATTTTATTGGCCGCACGTTCAAGGTAACAGTGTGAACACGCGATCTTTTTATTAATTGCCTCGTTTTCTTCACGATTCGAGCACTGTACTGTTTATTAGAATTAAAATCTATTTCGTACTGAATTTGTATGCTGTAGATAGTTTGTAAGATATCCCGTAGATGTAATTTATTGTGAACATCTCTCTTGTGAATGAGATGTTGAAACTGGCTGCAAAACTAACTAAGAGCCGTTTACACCACAAATCATTAAATGACGATTTACAGAAACAGAGGGATGTTTTAAATACGTTTAGCGGTATTAGCAAATGTGTGGTGCAAGCAGGCCTTATAGTTGTTTGATCGGTAATATTATAAGGTAACAATGGCCATCGCTGAGAAGGCTAATTCCCGTCATCAAAACACGCAAAATTTAATCACAACCTCGTCACAGCGGCAATCAATCTCAAAAACTTGTCAAAAATTTAGGTAAACCAGAAGTATTTTTGACAGAATGAGACTCAGATTAGAACGAATGTGAACGTTCTTACAGTAGTCACATATGATGTGTAATATATTCTGACATCTCATCTTGGTAGGAAGCAACTGAGCAGCGACAGAAATTAACCTCAAAAGCTGTCTGTAAAATAAAAAATAAAATAATAAATAAAATTAAAATTAAAACATCTAAATACTTACCGAAATATTTATCCGAATAATTATTCATTACTAGTGGTCGCCCACTGGTCGGAATTCGACCCCCTCTCATGGAATTATTAAGTACTATATAGATTGAATACTAATTCCATGAGGACTTAGTGTCCTCATGGAATTAGTATTAAAAACTAATTTCAGACATCCAAGTCGACGTACTCAAACTATCAATCAAGTCAGACCTCTAGCTTATAAAAACGGCATTATAATAATCAGAAATGTCACAGATAAGAAATGGGGTAATTTAATACTAAGTCAAGAGACTTACTCGTAAGTTGTAAGTAAGTAATCTCATTTACTTCACTTTGCACTCATAGACCTCATTTTTTACCAATTTGTGGTTTTAGAAACGTGACCATTTTTAACTGTCTGCTTCACACAGTAAACATGTAGTTTAGTGTTGTTTTTCTTGAGATTTAAGTAGAATCTAAGCTAAACTCGAACTAGTAGTAGTTTATAGTAAAATTTTAATTATGTGGGACCAAAAAAAGATGAAAGATATGAAGAAAGGGAGAGAAACAGTTGTGAGTTTTTAAATAAATGTTATTTTATTGTCAAAGAGTCCAAAAAAGCTACAGTGAAACACAGCTTAGTTTCCGCCTAATATTTTTTTCTTGAGTCACAGGCCGATTTCCGGCCACCGTAGGCGCGGGCTTGCGGATGGTGAACGATGGGTAGGTCGCCGTCCAATAAGGATCAAGCCCACCGGGTCGACGGCGCGTTGTGTTCCACGCGCGCCTCTAAGAGATGTCAGCACCAACTGACGGGGTCCGTTTGGGCCAATGCCTACCAGGGTTGCGGGTTTGTCTGAAAGCGATATCGTGGCCCTGGCATATAGGCAACGGAAGAATCACGGGTGGGTTTTAGTCGGTAAAAGTCTGACACGCCCTCCCAAATATGAATGAATCCCTAATATTATTATTATTTAATTTCCCACCCAAAAAAAAAACCCATAATGGAAGACGCTAGGATGATTAGATCAGTAAATACATCAACATTTTTTACACCAAGATCTGGTCGAATTACCAACAGTTCCACTCTATTGGTTTCACACATCTTCCGTTATCAAAACGAGCACGATCGATAACACATTCCGGTTTAACAGCCGGCGCAGTGCGCGTGCGCATCTCGTCTGACACATGCCTGCGCGGGAGTTCCCACGAAAGTGCTGTAACTATGTGCTAGAAAACACATGAAATCATCGTAACTTTTCCGAGAATGTTGACAAGATGCGTGTGTAGTTGTCAGCTGATTTTTTCAGAGACTCCGAAATTGGAGCATCATTAAGTTAGGCATTAAAATTGTAAACGAAGTTGGTATTTTTTGGAATAATTTTTGTAAAAATGAAAAAAGAGAAATTTCAGTAATTATTCATGCAAGTAAGGCACACACTGAAACAATCAATAACACTGAAACATCCATCGCTCGATTAAACCTTTCGGCCTGTTCAATTATACAACAAGTTATTTCTTGAATTCCAAACTTCGGGCAGTTCAAAAGGCTACGAGTATACCTATATACTTATCTTCGAGAAAACTCAAACCTCTGAAAAATGTTTCCGTCAAAAAACACAACACTCCTTTATACTCAACTGTAGAGGAGAATCATCACTTGTCACTAAGACAATAGAAACGGTCCACTGGCGTGATCTACAAGCACTGGAGTGCATGACTTGTATGTTATGCACTCTAATATATACGCAACATATTAGAACATTATAAATCGTTTGTTAAAGACTGACTCCGTTTGGTGCCGGACGTAAAGAAAAGCACCATCCCATTTCTTCCCGTGGGTGTCGTAAAAGGCGACTAAGGGACTTACTAGAGAATGGACTGCAGCGTTATATTTTAATTTTAACACCATACTGCGATCGCCAACCCGCCTGCCAAGCGTGGCGATTATGGCAACCCCCTCCCCCCACCCTCCTTTGGGGGAGGCCTATGTCCAGCAGTGGACGTCTCTCGGCTGAAATGATGAATGATGAATCGTTTGTTAAAGACATGAGCTATGGTTGCGATGGAAATTATAGAAAACTGTTTCTTCCTAAGTATGCAAAGAGGAATAAAGTGAGTTGCACAATTTCATCATCGATGTGTCGTTAAGTATGAATAATGGTCATCAATCAGCTTTTTAAAGTGTTGCCCGCATTTTAACATTAACACGTTGTATGAAAGATTTGCAGTATTAAGAATTAAGGAAGTGTGTGTGCTCAGTGTCAGTACTCAGATTTCTATGTGTAAGTCTTTGTCTGATCTTGTAAAAAAGAGTTTTTACTATGTGTGCTCCACCTACATAAGTAGGTACAGTTAAACAATGAGATAAGTATCCAGGCAACTGACTTCTAAGTTCTAAAAACTACTTTTGAACAATGTTTTGAATGTGCAGAGATATCAAGTCTTTTACATAAGGTACTCGTAGGTGTCTTCTTGGATGAAGGGTCATAATAGAGATGTATTGAGAAGACATACTGCGTTAACCTATGACCACTCGTGGTATATGAAGGGCAAAAAAGGACTGGAGGATGATCTCAAGCTGTACAAAAAGCTATTACGCACAAAATATTAAAGATGGAAAATTAGTCGTGTATTTCTGTTATTACTTGATTGTTTTGTTGACTGTGCACATGTATCATCTGTGCACAGTAGAGCATGTGTGCGTGTGTAGCGGTGCGCGACGCCGCAGCTTCTGCGTCACGCTCCATTTCCTGCGCCCGCGCATTGCACAAGCCGGACAATGGCGCTCCTGCACATGTGAACACCCCTGCTTACCTACTTGTGGGGCATTGTTTGAATATCACTATGACAATGGATATGGATTATGACTTGACCGCACCGTTAGATAGCCGTTATAAGGAATATTGAATAGTATTGAAACCATTCGGAAATGTTTAAACTGTTATGAAATATTCCTCAAGAAACTACCGCAAAACTAGAGCTTCTGGTTCGCGAGTGTGTTACGGTTTCACATTATGATAGCTTGTTCCTTGATTGGGAGGAATAGACCCTTGCGATTATTTAATTAAAAGACAGGTTGTTCGATGCTTTGCTTAGTTTCAGAACAGAAGCTCTCTAGCTTTTGAGAGTCGATTACTGGGGTGCGTCTCATATCATATAAACTTATTTGGTGTATTTGATCATTATATCAAATAAAATTATAGATTCAGTTGTTATATCTTGTAAATATTAGCGATTTTGTAATTATATCAAATATTACCAAGATTACTGCATATTTTATTCTAATACCAAACGTAATATTTCTGTCGGTATTTCTTATTAGTAAGCCTTACTGTGTCATTCATTATCGTGTGTAGTCTGTCATGGTAAGCTCCATTATGAAACGTTGTGTGAGTGCACTTCACTTCATTATTAACCTTTTGCCCTCCACTGATAAAGAAAGACTACAAAGAATGATTAATAGTCTTTTCAGTCAATTGTATTGTTTTACACACATATTTCAAAACATGGGCTAAACAGGATAGAATGCAACAATCATGTTCATGCTATTTTTTATTAACAAACAGTTATGTATTACTTTTGCATCATATGTATGTACGATGTGTGGACGAGAATGCGATTCAATTTATTCTCGTCATAAAGTTGTAGCCGGCATCCGGGCTGCAGGCACCTGTGGGACTGTGGTACTTGCTACAAGTAAGCCATTGATTGGTAGCTTGTCATCATGTGGAGCTTTAGCAGCGTTTAAATCATGGATATTTGTATTATTGACTGGTATTTCAGGATGCGTTCTGCGAATCTCTATCAATGCATAGTATAAAACAAAGTTCATTTTCGTGTCTGCCTGTCTGCCTGTGTAACCGCTTATAACTTCTAAACTATACAATGGACTTTGATGCGGTGTTCACCATAATTTAGAGCATTTATTCCGGAAGGTTTAAATGTAAAATAATTTGATATTCCACTTAGATTTAACACAACAATCTAAATGTTTTGACATGACGTAACTGCACCCGTCCGAAGCATTGACGGGTCGGTTTTAAAATTAGCAAGTAAGACATGATATGTACTTAAAAGAAAAGAAAGATAAATTATTATTATTATTATTTCAGCCGAAAGACTTCCATTGCTGGACATAGGCCTCCCCCAAAGGAGGTTGCCATATTCGCCACGCTTGACAGGCGGGTTGGCGATCGCAGTATGGTGTTAAAATGATTAGAAAACGCTTCTGCCCATTCTCTAGTAATAAGTCCCTTAGTCGCCTTTTACGACACCCACGGGAAGAAATGGGTTAATGCTATTCTTTACGTCCGGCATCACACGGACAATTCTTTACGTCCTATATGTACCGATATGTACTTATTTCTACTCAAATATATCAGTCACTCACGTAAATATCAGACAACATGAATAAATAAAAAATAATTAACCACCTACCTATTTAATTTTAACTCCGTCAGTCATATGTAACAAATAAAGTGAAAAAACAAACAAGATTTATAAATCAGAACCTAAATTTCTAATAAGACGTGAGATCCTAAAGAGCTTCACTTTAACTTATCTCACATACGAACTATGATTTATGAACACTAAATGGAACTCGTTTCTGAATTCAACTATCATACTGGTACATGACTCACGCTCCCTCAAACACATCATCGATCGATCTAAACGAGGCACAACTGGCTAGACCAGCAGACAGTACTGGCTCCACCAGGCTAAACGAGAAAGTGACACGTTTCACTTTCAAATGTAACATGGGCTTTGGGTAAACAATGTGCATGTGCAAGTTTGCATACCTACATGAAAATTATGGATGGACAATCATCGCAAAATGTCAATATGTTACCTAGCTTTCATACTATTTATTTGTCAGAAACCTCCGTGATAGACGGTCAAGAAGTGATCTTATAAAGGTGCCATTTTTCCTTTTAAGGTTGGCCCTAAAAAATGAGATAAGTAGAAATAAGCCTATTATGCCCAACAGTGGGTGAAGTCGGGATGTTGATAATGATAGAACCGAGTAATAACGAACTGTTTTTTGTGCGGAAATATCCCAGCTTCAGTCATTGATCGGGCTTTTGCAGTAACTCCTAAAGACGGTAAAAGAAAGGCCCACCGCCCATTGTGTCACCCTATGTAAAATTTAAACATTGATATCTGTAACTTGTACGGTGTACAGTCAAACGCACGTATATGTATATACTTAGCAACTTTTGAAAGTAATTGCCTCCGACTATATTAATTGTAATTTTATTTTCTACGAACATAGTGTTTTGGAACCAAAACTATTATGAAATAGGTCTTTTCTCAAAGTTTCAATCGGTATTCCACGAGAAAATCGGTTTTGTATTTTGCTAAGTGTATATATTAGTGCTCATGACTGTACATAATAAAGAGTATTCTATTCTATTCTAAGTGTCTAGAATGTGCTGACACTAAGTTCTAAGGTTCATAAAGTGAGATAAAATCAGATATAACAGCTCTAGTAGTCTGAAATACTAAGGACACGATTCAACTAAATTGCAATTGCATCAACTCAATTAATGCCGTTTAAGAATCCGATGTGTCCCAGTTTTATAAAGCGATCAATACCAAAGATGGGATTACTTATACAGTGGCGCAACCAATGATGAGTTAACTAACGTCCTTGGAATACGTAAAGTTACCTAATACTTAGTGTAAATATTTTGTGGGTACCACTTATTCCAAGAAAATAATGGACTATTAGAATGTCTATACAAACGTATTTATAGGAAAATTTAATATTATCACAAACATCGTAATGGAATCTGTCAGATAGAAAGAGACTAATCGATGGACTTGGTAGATGGAATTCGCACAGTAAAAGCGGCGCACTTTGCAAATGTTTCTCATTCAGGCCTGTTTTCTCGGAATTCACAGTTTCTCTCTTGATGCTTACCCCAACATTCAATACATTAGAAATAAACTGTAATTACAACGCCCGTGTTATAGCCATTTTCGTTCTAATCCAAAGGGGCTCTCTCCCGCTTTTCATCGCGATATGTCCACGGAGATACTATCTATTATTCACTTCACATTAAAGCGAATCGTAATTATTCATATTGGAAATCCCAAGTGAAACCAAGTTATTATTAACCGATGTATTACCTTTACCTTATAAGCACCTGTTATAGTATTTTTATTAACTTAGAAAGTTTACTAAGTTCGAAAGTGGTTTGGTGTCTTATCAAATGGGAGTATGTGGTGCGAAATTACGTTTGTAGCTATAAAATGTTACGCTATGCGATTATAGTTTTTATTTATAGAAGTGGAAGTTTGATTGGTTGTTTGAGGAGTGGGAAATGTATGTTGGCGTTATTATTTCGTAGATAGTGACAGTGGTTTGCGGACAAGGCTTGTTGTTCGTTCAATGCCGCCGTTGTTTTTGTTTAGTAACTGTAATGGCTGCATTGATCTCCAGTACGTAAGTACATTTTTGTAATAGTATATTGTGCTCATTGTTGGTTTATCATCACGTTTTGTGGCACAACTTTGAAAAGTGAAACTAAAAATTTGTGCGGCTACTGTTGTTGTTCATTTTTGACAAGTTCTTTTGTAGATGTTTTTAGTTACTTTACTTTATGTATAAACTCGATAAAATAAATCTCTTATGGCTCTAAAATGCGATTGAAATATCACGACCCATATAGCGTGTGAACTTTTCGTCATTTAAAAACAATCAAATAAATCGTGATATTATCTAATAATTAATTCACTTAAATGTCAGCAACAATTAAAAGTTGCGATTAATCACGCATTAAATCAAGTCAATTTGTCACACAAATTCGACAATTTTCAAACAAATCGTGGTTAAATAGTCCTCTATTATTTACTACTTAAAATATATGGCGTCCATCTTTACTATGATAATATACTCAATCAACATGGCCATAAGCTCAGCCTCGGTTTATATGATTTACATATTTATACGGTTTGACCCAGTAAGACAATGCTAACCAGTGCGTTTTTATTTAGCGTTAAATACTTGCTCATGATTCATGAATATAATATGTTTGAGTTTGTATGAGGTGATGGTAAGATGATGAATTTGATTTTTAGTTCGAATAATTTTGATATTTTTTTAATTGGTAAGTCAAATAATATTGAGAATTGTGAGAGTTTATAGAAGAATGAGTTAAAAATAAAAGTCAAGGATATTACTTTTGTTTTATTCTGACAACAATCTTCACTCGCCTTACTATTTAGTGGAGTTTCTTGCCGGCTCTTCTCCATAGGAAACGACCAATTGGAACCGTGCACCTAGCTTCTGACGTTTCATAAGTGCCCATGTAGGTTTATGTGAAATAAAATATTTTGATTTGATTTGATTTATGCAAGATGTCTAGCGAGTACTTAGCGGTCTTTCAATAGCATTTGCATTAAAACATATTATTATTCAACAAAATAACAATAACAATCCAAATCCTACTTCCTACTAATATTATAAACGCGAAAGTTTGTAAGTATGGATAAAACGCTGGACCAATTATGATAAAATTTTGTATCGAGGTAGCTGCCACCCTGGATTAACATATAGGCTACTTTTTATCCCTATATTCCCACGGGATCGAGACTTACGCGGGTAAAACCGCGAGGCGCAGGTAGTAACCAAATAATATTGTAAATCCATTTACATGATTATCACTCTTGAACAGCTTTCTCTGTAAGCCGCCTCAAACTGACCATCACCAAGATGTAAATAAAATGCAGCAAATAAAATATAATAAATAAATAATAAATGGGCAGTGTGGGCTGTCCATTATATCTTGAGAGTTAACGGTGGCGCACCTAGTCAAGGTGAAAAGCACTACTATGTTCCCCGTCCCATACGGTTAGTTCCTCATTTCCCCGTCTGCCTAGTAACACTGGGCTCATTTGGTCGCTCATATTTTGCGGTTTAACTAACAATGTTAAAGAGAAAAGTGATACGATAAACCTCGCTGTTACAGAGTCCATCTATGAAAGTTATGTGCGTTTCACCAAGACAGCTAGAAACTGCTGGTCATCCCGGTCGTTTAGTACAGCTTATATTGCTCCGCTAACAGCGTCAGGGAACAAGCACGGTACTGGCTAAAAACCAGTGGCTATTATGATATCGAAAAACAAATTGTTTCGGTATTCAGTATTTAGCCAATTCCATAAAAGATATTATGGAATTAGCTAAATACTGCGTTTTTTCTTTTTTTTTTTTTTGGTGGGAAATTATCGAATAACTTATCACGCTCTGGGCGGTGTGGGAGGGCGTGTCAGACTTTTACTGACTAAAACCCACCCGTGTTTCTTCAGTTGCCTGTATGCCAGAGCCACAATATCCCTTTAGGACAAACTCGCAACCCTGGCAGGCATTAGTCCAACCGAACCCCGTCAGTTCATGCAGACATCACATTGAGGTGCGCGTGGGACACAACGCACCGTCGATCCGGGCCTGGTCCTTTTCGTACGGCGAGCTACCCACCTCCGCAAACCCGCGCCTACACACTCACACTCACAAACTTTCGCCTTTATAATATTAGTGTGATTTAGTGTAACTGCGATCACATTCGACACTCGGAGAGGTTTTGAACCCTGGATACCTATACTCGTATTACAGCAACCATTTCGCACCTTTAGTTACCATGCGTTGATGTCTAATCTATAGACATTGATGATTACATTGCCTGCAACATAGTTTGTTACCCCTGGAAGCGTAGGCTTTATGAAGGACGTAAAATATCTAATAATAATTACTGACTTTATGTACGTAATAAATTATATCAAAGTTATTTATGTGACGTTAATAATTTCATGTAATAAAATGCGTTAATTTAATGTGTTAAAGATTTATTGAAATAGCTAAGTACTGTAAAACCCCCAACGGATTATATCGCAAATTGTAGAAATGTAGATGGAACCGTACACTTTTGTAAACAGCTTCTTATCTGTGTAATGATGTACGTACAGTCAGGGGTGCGCATCGCCACCTCAGATTATTGCTGAGCCCCTTGTTTTTGTAAATGAAAAAAATAGACCGTAAAAAAATGGGTAAAGGGTGGTCATACATCTGTGAAACAGATGTGGTCATCGTGAGCAGAAGATTTTGTTTTCAAAGTGGTACGAGATGCGCACCCGTGATAGTACACAGGTAGGTAAAAGGATCTTTTAGCGCGTGGTTAAAATAGGAACTAAAGCAACCACCATGTTTTTATCCGACTGCGGCGAAGCCAAAAAAAGAGGGTTATGTGTTTGACCTATATGTATGTATGTATTATATGTATGTCCGTCCCTATGTTCCCTCGTAACTACTAAACGGCTGAACCGATTTTGATGAATGATATTTCATTTGAATCATCTTTTACGCGAGTGTCACTGGGTATATTAAAATTGATTAAAAGCAAATCTTATAAAATATATATTTCCCCAACCTATTGAGTGGGGTATCAAAATGAAGGGTTTAACAATACACAAATTATTTGTTTAAATGTAATTTGGAATGAGAAATTATAAAAAAGAATCCCGAATTTTTGGAGTGAATGAGTAAGAGAGCGTCATCATCCGATTATAAGTGGGTAAATCACCTAATTTACCATCTTATAATTCTAAATAAAAAGTGTAACATAAAAAAAAAAACTCAACAGCGTAAAAAGTGACCTTTATAAAAGATGGAAACAAGATTTTACTACAAACAATCTGATTCAGTCGGACGCAATAGGTCTTTATTGTTAAATTTTAGAAGATGCCTTCTACTGCATGAGATCGTTTATACTAAAATCTTGTTTGCATCTTTTTTAATTAAAGTTTACTTTTTACGCACTTGAGTTTTTAGTTTTTTTTTTCTATACTATTTTGTGACATTTTCACACATTTTTACCAACAACGCCACCTTGCCTGCTCAATGGAATTGAGCCAAAAGTTCCTTGTAGCACCATGTTGTTTCCGAAAGCACAAATCGCAATGTAGAAACAAAAAAACCAAAGGTCTCAGATAGTGTTAACACCACACGCTCGAGATCAAAGATCATCCAATACCTCATGACTCCGATCATTTCTTAGTCTTAAACACATTTCCTTAAACACAACCACTTAGAAACTAGCTCAATCAACATTACAAATTACCGTACCAAACAACAATTTCAATAGAGAGAAATCGTAACAGCCATGGTATTTGTCCGTGTTTACTTAAAATTGTATCGGGAAAGTGTATGCCGTAATGCTAATACACTAGCTGCAGGAAAGTGGCGATAGTTTCGCTAAAAGTTGAGCTGCTTGTGATTGGTCAAGGAGAAGGTTGGCGGTGATTAGGAGCGTCACGACTTGAAGGTGGATTGTTGACTTAAAGCCAGTTTAAGCTTCAATGTGGGTTAAGCTAACCCAATGAATAGGGTCACGCTTCTTTGCACCAACTTTACCTAAGCATTTATATCTGTAACTTTTATGGTGTACATAATAAAGAGTATTCTATTCTATTCTATTCTACCTACTTGCCGGGGAATCTCGATGATAGGATTATGCCCAATAGTGGATCGGAAAGATAGTTCTTAGTCAATATCTATATCCCCTAGGCTTAATATTGATCTTACTATGTTTATTATTAATGAACATGGCAAGCATAATATCTATCAAATCTACAGTAGTAAACTTAGGAATACCTAAGTAATTAACTTCGAAAGATATTATGCTGTCTCGATTTAATTAACATTATATTATGAAGACGCTTATATTTTTTTGTTAAATATTAGGTTTTTGTTTTATTATTTTTATTTTGTTTTTTTGTTATTATTTGTTTAGCCGACTATAAATGGTGGCGATGGATTTCAATACTTAAAGAAGAGGCCGAACTAGTTATTGATAAAATAGTTATATAACTAGTGTGGATCATTGAAAAAATCAGAAGCACCTAATCGTCTAACTCTAACACTTGCTTAGCTTCAATTCGATTTCGAAACTACGATTTTACAGCATCAAGCAACCAAGATCATACGATCAAGAATGCCTAATTATAATAATTAACTATCATCTAATTGAAAATCAAATGCATTCACAGACACGAGGCACAAATCACGCTCTTGCGTGCACAGATGATTACAGTTATCAAGCAATTTGTCATGACGCATGGCGGAAAAAATATAGTAACAGAGCAGAACTCAACGATGAATACTAAGTTAGATAGTAAGTAGAATGTAAATGAGTAACTGGGTTTAATTACGCTGATGGTAGCACGTGGCTTGTGGTCAAGATATGAAGTGAGATAAGACGGTGTTGACTTTACCAGCTACAATTATTAGCAGTTATTCGTAACTCAATCTTTATCAACCGTATAAACTTTACAAAAAAAAAAGGGTTTATACACAGAAATATTTTTATAAGACTAGGTATTTATTATCTCTGCCAAACTGCAAAGCAGTTTGTTGGCAGAGGTAGCTCCTTTTTTTGTAAGTATATATTAACATGATTTTTATAATGAAACTATTCTTATAAATAAATATAAAATTTTATTGTAACTAAAAACAACTGATCTGAACTTTTAGTATATTAATATAATGTATGTGTTACTAGCTAGTTTTTAAATACATTTGTAATCTGTGGAGAACGTAGTGGGTAGCATAATTGCTTAACATGTAATAATGAGATAGATATAAATACTATATCGTATTGTGCTACTGTTTGTTTTTCCTTAAATAAATAAGTAAATAAATAAAATAAATAAATTGCATTCCTTTAAAACAGACAAGTTTTAATTTTTTTTATTTTTACAGCGAGGCGGAGGAACTTTAGATCGTTAAAGCTTGAGTAATTGATTTACCCTGCTAGGTTTTTTGATTTGAGACCTTTCAAGAGAAACTGAAATTAAAAGGCAAAGACTAAAATAAACCCTGACGGGGGGCACCACCATAGTGCTATCCAATCACAGTTGTGTGATTGAAAACTGAGACAGAAATGTTTTTCTGTGTAAGAATATAGTCAAGCAAACAACTATACCTGTATAATACCAATGCAATGCAATGTAGTTTAAAGTATGAATGCAAAGAATTAAGACTCAACCCAACCATAATAAGCCACTAACAGACGAAGCCACAAACACTCATTGATTAAATCATTCACAGGTTAAAAAGTCATAACATTTAATTTATATAACAATCATTAAAGCCGTGGGTGATTCATGATCAAGAGGTCGACGATGACTTTCTCGCAGATGGGCGCGCCTGCTTTCACGTTGCTACACCTGTTCCCACGATGGACCATGGTGGACCATGCTGGACTGTGACAAGTGGAAGAAGAAAGTCGGGTGCTTGTATTGTTATGGAAATTGGTGTGATTGTGAGTTAAGCATGTATGGAAATTGTGGATCGTTCACTAGAGGAGGGAAGAAACTTTAGTAGCCGGGACTTACTGGTGATGTTTTGGTTGAAAAATGTTACTGAAAGATCTCAATTATTCAAAGTATTGTCTTGGGTTTGTGTAGCTATTGATATTGTGAGGACTGTTGAGCAACTTTTGTTTTATTGCAGAGTCGATTATTAATTGTGTCCTCAAATCCTTTTTATAGTTCGTATCAACACTTAACTGGAATCAATATTTGACGATATTAGATCAGCTTATCTAGGAAAGGCTCTATGGATCATTATCATTTAAATATAATTCAGTCCCAGGTATCTTTGTCCACGGTTTTCAGAAATTCTAACCAAACAGCGCACGTCGACGTCCAATATTTAACACTCGATAACTCACCAGCCAAATATCCGATGATATGACACCTTCTTTTACCTTTCTAGGGTTGACACTTGAACGCTCTGAACCAATAACAATACCTATCTTCTTAGCGTGTCAATGGCAATCTAAATTTTGTCAGCCCACAATTTGTCTACTAATAATAAAAGCTTGCTTTGAAATATAAACTGTGGACCCAGTTCTGGAAAATGACCATGTCACGTTGTACTGGGATCGGTCTACCATTACTGACAGGACTATTGTCGCCAATAAGTACTAACATAGGTAGTAGTGATAGATTAATTAGCGCGCCGCGCAATGACTATTGATGTTACCATTCCACATGACGAGAATCTCTTGAAAGCTGACTAAGAGAAATAAATTTGATATCTCGACTTAGCACAGGAGATTGTTGAGCAGTACTCCTCGAAACGGTTCTCATCGTGAGGAGGGTCCTGTCTCGGCAGCCCTGACAAACGGTAGCTTGTACCCTGCTCCCGACACCGGCGGAGTTTAATTTTTTATATTTTTATATCTTTTTATTTTAAGCAATATTTTAACAACTAAATACAGAGTTTTGGAAAGAAAATAAGCAAACGACATAATGGGTTCTGAAAATAAGCCGTGCATTAGATACCTAAATTTAAAATATCATAAACTTGTAAAAGCTTGTTTGTGTCGGCACTGCTTACGAGTTGTACAAATAAAATTGATGTATTTTGAATACGGCTGCATAGAAGCCAAATAACTTCTCTTCACATAGTTCAAAATAGCTTTAATCTTGTATTTTTATGCCGATCTAACATCATCAAATATGCCAAATGAAACTCGCAAGTGGCAGCCCTCACCCGCTCGTGTTCGGACGAAGGCGCGGCCCTTGACGCGTGGTTCGTGAAATGTTGACCAAACCTTCACATTTACGTAACACCGTCAGTACCAACCGCCTCGGAAAAAAATAGTTTGTTTGGCATGGCATTATTTATTTATTTATTAGGGACAAAAAACAGTTACATGCTAAAAATACAAAGAAATACTTAAACTAAGATTTAACAAATATATAACGCACACCATTGTCCACGATTTAAGGTCCACGATTATAGTGGATTATCGGTAATGTATTCTTACTGTTGAGAAGTTTAAAAGATAAGTAAAGGCTTCTACATACCGGGGCGACTTGTCGCGCGACGCGACTCGACACAAAGGCACCGCTCGTCCCGCGACACGCGGGGCCTTTGTGCCGTGTCGCGCTGGTATGTAGAAGCCTTAAGTCTGCACGTTGAGCATGGCTACAAATTGATAAAAGAAATATTCATACAGCGCGGCGTATAGGTTCCTTTGTAGAATCTATTGAGCAAGATTAATTCTGGATTGAGAAACTATAGCATACGTTTTACATTGCAATCGATAAATAAATATTAAATAACAATTCACATGTTGTTCCAAAAATTGCAATGTTATGGTAATTCTACGTAATGCAACACGCTTCTTGTAATCAAGAAAATAAGACCAATTAATGAGACGGCAGCTAATTGTTTACACGCTTTCAGTAGCATCTTCAATTAACGTAACTTACACTGATGACAAGCGAACATCAGCCGTAATAATTTACTATTTGCTAAATAATTTTCCACTTATTTTTGCTTTACCAAAGTTAATTGAAGCAAGGCGAAGGCCTATCGCTACACATCAAGGTATCAAGCCACTGGCTCCCGAACAGATGGAATGGACGCAGGCCGTGCGTGAAAAAACAATGGAACAGCAAGGTGAAATCTGATGCTGTTGAATTAGTCCGGATGGACGATACAGATCATAAAGCAAATCTTATCATGTTTGCTGAATAAGGGATGTAATTCAAAACGTATCCATTATTTTAATAAACATTGTGTAGGAGTCAAGAAACAAATTCCAATTTTTTCCATTTGTTTATGCATTACTTAGTTTACAATTAATTTATTTATGTTGCGTGTTTTTGGTGTCATGGAACGCAAACTCAAAACGCGTCCTCTTCGAAAATGCCCGAAGTGACAAAAAAAAGATTTCAAGCACTTTGAATAGATTTTATTCACATAGTGTGAATAAAATCTATTCAAAGTGCTTGCAATCTCAATAAGGTAAATAAGTAAGTGCGATTTCTGCTTGAATAAAGCATAAATAATAATATAATGTATAATAATGATTTGGGGCTAAAAATAAGATGTAAACAAAGCAGTTTCGTGTATAATGACGTCACCGCGACAGAAACGGACGTTTGAACTGTAGTAGAAAATTGTTGGAGTTTCATAACTTTTTTGAGCAACAATCCGTAGTTCAATTTAACTGTTTAACTTTTCTTGGGCTTATATTACTGTCTATTATTGATTTAGTGAATAAAAAATGACATGCATATTCCCGATATAAAGTAAAAAAAAATAGTGGAGACTGAGGTTGAAATAGTTCGTGTGACTGTAGTGTTAAGGAGGATAGGGTTGTCAAGTTTGCGTTGTATTGAGGTTTTATTGAAACTTAAAGATCTAGGTAGCATTACTTGCATGGTGTGTTTTAACACACTTACCCCTTTATTGATAATCGTTGCTTTAAGTTAAGTAATGATTAGCGACTGTTTAGCCATACATTTTTCCCTGGCCGAAAGGCTCAGGGCGTCCCTCAATGCGGAGGAGGCCCGAGTCTCCAGGCCCACCTAGTGCGCTGACATGCGCATCCTGGGCCTGGACGACTGCGTGACGGCGGAAGATGTTGTGGCCGCCGTGGCTAGGACTGGAGAGTGCTCTGCCGAGCAGGTGAGGGCAGGCACCCTCCGTCCTGACAAATCGGGGATGCAAACCATAACGGTGAGCTGCCCCGTGTCGGCGGCCAAAAAAATATCCGGAGAGGGCCAGAGGCTCCGGGTGGGCTGGGTATCCGCGCAAGTGAAACTGCTGGAACCCAGACCTCTGAGGTGCTTCCGCTGCCGCGTGGGAAGCCACGTGGGAGCTTGCTGCACCTCGGAGGTGGACCGCAGCGATCACTGCTTCCGCTGTGGTCAGCCCGGTCACAAGGCGGGCTCTTGCGATGCCACGCCGCACTGTTTTGCATGTGCGGCGGCTGGCAAGCCTTCCAATCACCGGGCTGGGGGCAAGGCCTGTGTTCCCCCCTCCAAAGCCAGGGGCAGAGGCAAGCCCTCCGCCACCGCCGTCACCACCGCAGCCGCCACTATTGCCGCCGCCGCTGCCACCTCCACCGTCGTCGTTGCCGCTGCTAGCACCGTGGCAGGGCCATCCCAGAGGGCCCGGGAGGAGGCTGATATGGAATGCCAATAAATGGCCCCATTACGCCTCCTCCAGGCGAACATCAACCACTGCGCCTGCGCTCAGGATCTGTTGCTCCAGAGCATGGCGCAGTGGTCGATTAACATCGCTGTGGTCGCTGAGCCGTACTTTGTCCCGCCCAGGGATGACTGGGTGGAGGACCTGAGCGGCTCAGTGACCCTAATTTCGTCGGCCGCCGCCGGTACTCTGTCCCTCGAGTCCGTCAAGAGGGGATCGGGTTGTGTGGCAGCACGGTTCGGGGATATTGCCGTAGTAGGTGTTTACTTCTCCCCGAAACGAACTCTCGCCGAGTTCCACAACTCCCTTGCGGAGTTAAGAATCGTCGTCGTCGGGTTCCATCGCCTCCCTGTGTTCGTCCTCGGGGACTTCAATGCCAAGAACGTGGCTTGGGGTTCCCGGTATACGGACGCACGAGGCAGGATGGTGGAGGACTGGGCTCTGCAGACAGGCCTGGTCGTCCTAAACCGGGGTTCTGTCCCCACGTGTGTGCGGATGCGGGGTGAATCAGTGGTGGACATCTCGTTCGCCAGCCCCGCTCTGTCGCCGCGTGTCATTGACTGGCGCGTCATGGAGGGGGTGGAGACCTATTCCGATCACCGGTACATCCGGTTTGACGTCTCCGCCCAGACCTCAGGTGCGCTGGTCCGACAGGCCCCGAGTGGTCCGCGGTGGGCGCTGAAGCAGCTGGACCGGGAGCTCCTCCTGGAAGCCTCGATCGTGCAGGCCTGGGTGTCATCACCGGACAGGCCTGCCGACATCAACGACGAGACGGAGTGGTTCCGGGAGGCCATGTCCGAGATATGTGACGTGGCAATGCCCCGGGTCAGCCCGGACGTGCTCGGCGCCAGGTGTGCTGGTGGTCGCGTGAGCTGACCGCTTTACGCGAGGCATGCGTTGCTGCGCGCCACCGGTACTCCAGGCACCGCAGGCTCCGTATCCGCCCTCCGGATACGGAAGCCATTCAGGCGGAGCTGTACGAGGGGTACAAAGCGGCGAAGACCGCCCTCCGAGCGGAGATCCAGTGGGCCAGAGGACTGTCCCGCGAGGAGTCGCTGGAGACTCTGAACAGAGACCCGTGGGGACGCCCCTACAAAGGGGTGAGAGATAAACTCCGCCCATGGGCTCCCCCGCTGACGCAGAGTCTCCGGCCCCAGCTCGTGGAGGACGTGGTGAGCGCTTTGGTCCCTTCGCGAGGGGAACATCCTCCCCCGCGCATGGCTCCGCCTCCTGTGGTGCCCGATGCGGACCACACCAATGACGACGACGACGATACTCCGGAGGTGACCGAGGTAGATTTGAGAGTGGCGGTACGTAGGCTTAATGCCAAGAATACCGCCCCAGGACCCGACGGCTTACCTGGAAAAGTCTGGGTTCTGGCCTTGGAGGCTCTCGGGCCTTGACTAAGGGGGCTCCTAAGCGCATGCTTGGAGAGGGGCCAGTTTCCACTTCGTTGGAAGACCGGGAAACTGGTCCTCATTAAGAAGCCAGGGCGCCCGGCGGACTCTCTGTCCGCTTACCGGCCCATCGTGCTGCTCGACGAGGTGGGCTAAGCTCTTTGAAAGAGTTATTGCAGACCGCCTTGTGCGGGTAGGGCCGGATTTGGCGGACAGCAAGTTTGGTTTCCGCAAGGGGCGCTCTACGGTGGATGCCATCATGCGCGTTCGAGTCCTCACGACGGGGGATGCTATTGCCCGGGGTTGGGTCGTCTGGGCGGTGTCTCTTGACATCGCCAATGCTTTCAATACCCTGCCCTGGAGTTGCATTAGGGAGGCACTCCGGTATCACCGGATGCCGACCTACCTCTGACGAGTGGTCGAGGCCTATTTGACGGACAGGGCCGTCATCTACCCCGGTCACCACGGAGAGTGGAACCGGCGAGAGATGTCGTGCGGTGTCCCACAGGGATCGGTCCTGGGGCCGCATCTGTGGGACATCGGGTACGACTGGGTGCTGCGCGCCGACCTCCCTAGCGGCGTCAGCGTAGTCTGCTACGCTGACGACACGCTGGTCCTGGCGCAGGGGAGGTCGCATGAGGCGGCGGCCGAACTAGCGGCACGTGGGGTTGCGACAATCGTCGATAGGATCCGGCAATTGGGACTCGAAGTGTCCTTGCACAAGTCCGAGGCCATGTGTTTTTATGGTCCTCGGAACGCGCCACTGTCGGGTTCCCAGATAACGGCGGGAGGAGTTCACATCGGTGTCGAGTCGACGATGAAGTACTTGGGACTCGTCCTCGACAGCCGCTGGAACTTCGTGGAGCATTTTCGACGTTTGGCTCCCAGACTGGAGCGGGCCGGGGCTGACTTAAAGCGGCTCCTACCCAATCTAGGGGGTCTAAACGCCTCCTGCCGGAGGCTCTACGCGGGGATCGTGCGGTCCATAGCCCTTTACGGGGCACCGGTGTGGGCGCGTTCCTTAAGGCTGCGACCAGCCCGCCAATTGAACGCGTCCCAAAGGGTCATGGCCATCAGGCTGGTACGGGGTTACCGCACGGTCTCCCGTGAGGCGGCGGGCCTCCTTGCCGGACTACCGCCATGGGATCTGGAGGCAAAAGTCCCCGGGGGAAGGTGAAACGCCGGGGTGAATCTCTCGCGTCCGGCACTGGTTCGGGCCATGGTTCGGAGCGAGAGTGCATGGGAGGCCGTCACCTCCTTCTGCGAAGCAGTAATGCTTGCGAAGGAGGAGGCGGAACGCGTGAGGGAGAGGCAAGGTTCGCGCCCTCGCGCCCCTAGTCACCGCAGGAGACGCCCCGGGCGTTGGGAGTCGCAAGCCGATTTCCGGCCACCGTAGGCGCGGGCTTACGGACGGTGAGCGATGGGTAGTTCACCGTCCGATAAGGACCAGGCTCGGGTCGACGGCGAGTTGTATTCCACGCGCGCCTCAAAGAGTTGTCAGCAGCAACTGACGGGGTCCGTTAGGGCCAAAGCCTGCCAGGGTTGCGAGTTTGTCCGAAAGGGATATCGTGGCCCTGGCACACAGGCAAATGAAGGAATACGGGTGGGTTTTAGTCAGTAAAAGTCTGACACGCCCTCCCGCTCCGCCCAGAGCGGGAGAAGTTATTTGATAATTTCCCACCCAAAAAAAAAAAAAAGCCATACATTTTTGACTTTTAAACGTCTCTTAACTTTAATCAACTTTTATAACTTAAGTTTGTTCTGTCTCACACAGAGAAGAAATAAGCATTAATCACTATGATTGTTGATTTGGATATGTTGGCAGCATTATGCTGAGCGATGGCCGTTCTGCGTGAATGTGACGCATATTTTCCGCCAACTTGTTCTTTTTTGTGTTTGTGTTTTTTCTTTACGTCATGTTTACCGCAAATAAACGTATTTTCTTTCTTTCTTCTATTGTGAACTCACTGAATCTTGTTTTCATTCCATTCATTTTTTCATTTAGTGATTCAATTCATCTTAAGCCAGTTGTGTCTCGAATGGCTCAGATGGTTCTACTTTGTTTATTTTGTGCTACTGAAACTTAATTCGATTGCAAGACAAATGAGTGAACCGGACATCCCAAATCATTTGGGAAAAAAATAAATGATATCCGATATAACTAGAAAAACTAGTATCAAAAGTTACATCGTTAGTAGTCAAGCATAAACGTTAGCAGACTTATGTAAATGAGTTGTATAATTTTACTTTAAGATGACTCACAAACAGAAAGACTTTCTCCAGAACCAATGTATTAGGAAACCAGGTTTGTGATGAAAGTCGCAATGATTTACGATACTTTTCTTATTACATTCAAGTTGTCACGGAGCGGAGTTTAATAACTTGATACTACTTGATAGTAGATTCAAGTTAGAGATAAGGTGCGTGTGAACTGTGACACCACGAGTGTTGCTTCAAAATATAAATAGAAGATTGTGTTTGGTTTGCTTTTGAATGTCACGATGTTTTTCGTGAACGGTAAGACCTTACCTTGCGCATGATCGGTGTCTTGGTTCTCATAATAGTTCATATGTGCAAGGATTTGATATTACCTATTTGCGTGACTGGTGTCTAGATTTGTATTGTGCAAATATTGGATGTTACCCATTTTCCATAGAATATAATTTTTAGTATACGCGAAACCCGATGTATGAATGTACAAAACTTCAAAACTGAATCATGAAAAATCACAAAGCTTATAGCTGTTTAGCGGATTACTTTAATGGATTGAAGTGTAAAAAGTACAGAAAAATACTTCGGCGACAGTTATAGGTATTGGTTCTACTACTACACACTCGACTGCCCCCCAACAACAGACCAGCATTCAGCATCAATGGCAGCTGACCCACACCCAAGGATGCGCTGACCTCACTCGGTAACGGCCACAAAAACATCGATAAAAAGTGTATCGGTATAAACCTATCGATTTTACGCCACTACTCAGATTACGCGCGACGGTTTTTTGTTGATCGGATGAATGATTCGATCAATCAATGTGTTCGCTTTTGTGTGGCTTAAACTAGATGCAGATTGATTTTTAAGGACTGCGTATAATATACTAAAACAGTAACAGCAGATCATTTAAAATACCTCTGCTAATTTGCAAGTTTTAAGTTATTTGCAGATAGATTATTTATTACTGAATAGTTGAATATCTAGTTATTACGGCTTCATACTTGCTTTTTAGGGTTCCGTAGTAAACAAGGAACCCTTATAGTTTCGCCATGTCCGTCTGTCTGTCTGTCTGTCTGTCCGTCCGTCCGTCTGCACCCGGCTTAGCTCAGAGACGCTTAGTCCTAGAAAGCTGTAATTTGGTATGGGTGTAGGTATATATTAATCACGCCAAGAAACTTGTAAAATAAAACCATAAAAACATTTTTTTTAGGGTATCTCCCTTGCACGTAAAACGGGGATGATATTTTTTTTTCTCGTCTAATACATGGTGTGGGGTATCGTTGGATAGGCCGTTTAAAAATATTGTGGGTCTGTGAAAGCCATTTTTCAATTCTGAGATCCGTTTGCGTAATATTAAGCTTTAAATTGCTATTTTTTGTTAGAGTCAAGCCTGTCAGCCAGCTAAATGGTTGGTTTTGGATATGTGAAAAAATTCATGGCAGTTGTATATATAACGAAATTAAAAGGAAAACTATCACAGCTAAATAAGAATTGACTGTAACGTATATCGATGTATGGGAGAGCATGTTTTTCAACTACAATGTTAAGTTTGTTTTTGGGATAAATTCATCCTAACTTTGGAACCCTTCATTGTGCGTGGTTCGACACGCACTTGGCCGGTTTTTTTCACAATTTGTAGCGATTTTATTAATTCAGCGTAAATGCCAACATTCTAATATTACGTTACTATCAACTGTACGTTGCTGATGCTGATGTAGCTGTAGGTTTACAATCACACCTCCATAAATTCGAAATATTTGCCCATCCCACCTTTCTCCCTGCACCTCAATTGGAACTTAAACCGCATCGTAAACCTAGAAATGAACTGTCCATCATAACTTCATCGTTCAATAACGTTGAGCGATCACCTCATGTAACGTCTATTTACGTCAAGCGTATGCAAGCGAGTCATGGACCTGTCAAGAATGCACCGGTATCACGTAATTATGAAGCTATCACGTAATTATGAGGCAATCGCGTAATTGCCGTAATAATCGTAATACTATGGATTATCGATCTACATCACGAAAAAAGACGAGACTCTTTGTTATTTAGACTCGTGTTCCATGTATTGTTTGGACGCGGTACAAAGTAGTTGTTTCTGTCTGATAATGATTTGTACACTCTTCTATAGTTGGCAGTTTGTTGTTAGTTTTAGAGTTCTGCATTCTTAGTTTTTATGTGAGACCGTGACAGCAATTTAATTTGCTAATGAATTATTTTAATTCAGGTTTTTTAGTTACCTAAATATTTAGTTATCATCGATAGATTTTGCGCCCTTGAAAATTACAACGTTTGTGTTTTTATTTGCTGATCTGCCTTGTAAATTCTTCTATAAAGCATCTTTCATTACGACAGACGAAGATTAATTATGGAAAATACTTGAACAAATGGTACATCTGTCAATAAGATGTCGACATGGTGTCAACATAGTGTCAAAATGGTGTCATCGCATGGTCAGCACAATTAATTTGCCTTCGCCTTTGTGTAAATAAATTGAAGAACGTTTGTGACACCTGTCAAAAATTATCCACGGCTGACGTTACAACGCAAAAGCAACCGCTGTTTGTGATTGCTGACAGGTCACAGTCGCTGCCATATTTCCCAACATAGTTACACATTCAGTTTCGGAACGTGCGAATATTCGCTACTGGTTTCATTCATAGTTTTTTTTGCCTCAGTTACAAAATGAGGTTTATCTGTTAGAAATAATTTTCTAGTGAACGGCGTTTGTAGTCTGAGTTGCTGTTGCAAAGATCGTGATTTTAACGTTGAAACAACTGGTCGTTTATTTTGTGTTTAATGATTATTTTGTTATTTATTAAGTTAAAGTTGTGTAAAAACGTTTTGGAGTAATGTTTTGATAGTTATCGTAATTTATAAATTCGTTAAGACTTTCGTTGACTTTGTGTGACTATTCGTGTTATACACGAATAGTCACACAAAGTCAAGCTTATCAGAACCAGTTTGTAGGAGATTTATATCATGAATTCTACTTCATGTTATAAAATACACATAGCATTTAAAACTAACTTCTGTCTGATCGACATGGTGATAGTTCCCAATATTTTTCCTATGTCTGTTTATTGTGCAACGCATGACTATGATTAAGCCTGTATTGAGCAGGAGACAATAGTCTAATTGCACATTATGGTATATAAAATGGTTTAGAAAGTAATGATCATCGAACCTCAACAGTTGCACTACACTGACATACAATCGCCTCTTTCCTTATAAACAGAATGGAGACCCACATACTAGGTATTAAACCGTAAACCTGAATGAATGCAAACAAACTGTATTGGAAACATAAGTGAACGAGAGCACGTGTGAGTCCCAAACGAGAGCACGTGTGAGTCCCAAACCAGTGTTATGCAATACTGGGTAACGAGTCGCGATTGGTGCAAGTAAGAAACTGCTGGGTAAACAATTGGTTGAATTTGTTATTATGGGATAGAGGCACTTATAATAATAATATTGAAACCAAACAACTAAAATTATAGATACAAATATTCGGCAAAAAGATATGTTCAAATGGATATCGTCTGTAGGGAAGAAATCAAGGTTGTCAAAGTAATTCTTTTTCATGTCGATATCAGATTTTCTGATTTTGTTGCCCCAAAAAGTGTGATTTGTTTGGCCTAAAAAGTGTGCTTTGGTTGACCAAAAAAGTGTGAATTGGTTGGGCCAAAAAGTGGGGATTGAGGTAATACGCAGCCTTTTTTTATTATTTTTAACCATTTTTCAACGATTAGTAGTGATTTCTTCTGACGTCAATAAAATATTTTCCTTGACTGAAAGTTGAGCCAATCATTCTGCGTAATCATTCGTATTTCAAGCATAATATGAAAATCTACAAAACTTGCAAATCAAAGTTCGTGTCTTGCGCCCGCGCAAACTTGCGGTATGTAAGCAAAGTAGCCGGCTATTATCGCGGTGAAAGGAAATCAAAATATCACATGTTTGTACCGCGGTACTGCTGGGTTCTGTATCCCTGGTGGTAACAAACAGTTGGTTAACAGTAAATAATTAGAGCACTGCTTCATGCTTGTTGCAGGAAATGCTACAAGCTTTGTTATTTTGATGCTGATTTTTTGAACTGAAATAAAAACAGCATCGGAGGACGGTCTTCATTTTTAACTGACTTCCAAAAAGGAGGAGGTTATATGTTCGGCTGTATGTTTTGTTTAATGTTTGGTCACCGATTTCCCCGTCAATTCTGAACCGATTTTGAAAATTCTGTTTTTGTTTGAAAGGGTATGCTCCCGAGGTAGTCGAGGAAATCGAGGGAAACCCTCAACTTGTATAGGCAAACCTATAGCGATTTGGGCATTTTTTATAGTAACTCGTGCATTTGCTCTGAAAAAAAAATAACCAACTTCCAAAACAACACTACAAAGTGAAAAATTACTTTAATTTCGGAAGTCGGTGTCTTTGGATCTGTATTTTAGTTTTTTGCCAGCGACTTCCGAACTTAAAGATATTTTTCACCTTGTAGTGTTTTTTTGGTAGTCGGTTATTTTTTTTTATAAATAGATCTGTGGTCTCCATCATCAGTTCCAATTCACCAAATATTGATTTCCGAGAGCAAATGCACGACGAGTTACTATAAGTTTTTTGCGAATAAATAATTATATTATGAAATTTGTAAACCTTTTCGTGTCATGGTAACATTTTACCAATCTTGTTGTTTTTAATGTCAACTGTAAATTAGGTCAGTGAGTTTAAAAGCTCGAATTTATTTACATGCGTACACATAAATAACTAAACAATACGTATACATAAATAAATCCGAGTTTTATGTAAAAGTTGAGGATGTCGTACATACACATCCGCTCCCTCTTTACTCTAGGTTCAGCCTCCATATTTTTCATCATTCTCCATGCAACTGTTGAGGATAATCTCAAAATCGTCACGATAACTAAGTAAAAATTTTCCTAAACCTTAATCGACTGCCCAATAAACAAAATGAGGCGTCAAAACTCATTTAAACATCATTAATCTAACACATTGATATTCAATACAAATATAGGCAATTAGTCGAGACCAATGACTTAGACACGTATTCTGACACTGTTTATGATAATTAGTTGAAAGGTAGTAGATGCTGGTACGAAGTCGTGAATGTCAAAGTCACAGAATACATTTGTTGTGACCCAGCAAAGAGTTGCCTGCCTTGTCCCTACCAACATGTGTCGTGAAGGGCGAAGAATACCTAGATTACGGTAGGAGACTGGGCAACAGCTACCTCCTATCTACTAATAACAACATAAATATATATGAAGTTAAGTTCATTTGTAATGAAATAATGTGTACAAAAAAGAGTATTCTATCCACACATCTTTCTATAGATATCACTACTTAATTAAACCAATTTTTAGGGTTCCGTACCAAAATGGTAAAAAGGAACCCTTATGGTGAGACTAAGTCTGTCTGTCTGTCTGTCACACCTGGATATCTCAAGAACTACTAATGCTATCAACTTGAAATTTAGAATAGTTTTAGATGACCTATGCCCAACTACATATTTTGCAATTAAGAAAGAAATTAAGAAAAAATATATCTTTTTTGCAAAAGGGACTGAAAGGGGGTCTTAAATAATTTGAAGTGGGGCTACTAGGGCATGTGGGGTATCATATGAAAGAACGCTGTTTGCACATTTTCAAACATTTTTTTTTTAGGCAGCATAGATTCCGACTTTTGATGAAAAATGTAAAAAAAAATACCGTCCCCCCCTTATCTCCGAAGTTTGCAGAGATAAAAATCTGAAATTATTCTATATGATAGAAGCTTATGTAAAGATTACAGGAAAAATAAAACGATGTCTCTAAATACTATTTAGAGACATCATCATATTTAGGAAATAGCACAGTTTTTCAGAAATCATCAACATCATATATTCGTACGGAACCCTCAGTGCGCGAGTCCGGCTCGCTCTTGACCGTTTTTTTTTAGTTTACTGCAGCAGACATGCCTTTCCCCAAATCAATATTTCATTACGATGGACTTACACTACAACAACTCATACTTCCCATCGCCCAGGGAAAATTAGATGGCCAACCAACGTCTTTACCTTTTTAAATCCTAATCATAAGATAACCACGTGGGTGACAATTATAAGTGACTATGCAATCAACTGTGGATGAGAACCAATTAATTTTCCCTTGCCTTCAGAGTTCGTCATACCAGTTATATGTATGTCATATCATGCGAAGCGGAAGACCAGTCCTCACCAACGTTTCCACATGTAATCTTCATTGCACAACCGATATTGATTAATAGCAACCGGTCGCAGTTGTTAGTTAATTGTTACGTGCGTTTCCTGCGAGGTGTCCGATGGGTGTCCATGCGTCGGTCAGTTTTATGTAATGAGATGCAAGTCATGGGGGGCGGAGCGATCGTTTTGTGGCTTTGATTTGCAATTAGTTGTATGTTATTATAATGTAAAGTTATATGATGTAGTCAAAATGATTAGTGTAAATTCTTTACTTCCTGCAGACAGGAGCATTCATTGCGTTTCAAACGAAGCTTGTTTTCGTTACATTTCAGCGTTCCTTATCTTATATTAAAATTAATTATGTTAGCTATTTCATTTTGACATAAGCTGTTGTGGAACTTAGTTTGAAGGTATAAAACGACCGGGAATTTTTATTAAACTGCTGCCCACACTACTTTTTTGTCCGGCTACTCCGCATAAAAGAAGCAGAAAGCTTTTTATCTGGCAAAGACATTATAAAAGGGTTGAATGTAACTATCAAAGGATTTTTTTTTTGTTGGGAAGTTATCAAATAAGTTTTCGCTCTAGCCTTCTTGTTTTATATTGTGTGGACCCACCAAGAAGAAGATACCTGCACCACAAATGACTCAATACATTTAGGGCCAAACGAATTTTGAAAATCGTTTTGTTTATGGCAATCATTTACAGTTTTTATGTACAGAATGATATTTTAAATAATGTTTAGCGCTAAACGCATTTAGTGATTTGTGGTGCACGTGGGTTTTAGATCTAGAGTCTTCTTCTCTTAATCTTTGTCTCTGTTTCCAAGCTACTATAGGCCAGAAGATCTTACGTCATTTCATTTTAGCTAGAAGTGTAAATCACACTACATCTTTAAAACATTAAATAACAGTAAGATTCAAAGGTCAGTGACTGTCCTGGTCAGTATTCAAACCAACAAGAAGTTCCGTCAGTGTGGGACCGCGGCAGTTGGCAGCCGCCGTGTGTGAGCCTGCCAACCACTGCGCCTACGGGGAGTTCACTCTTGACTACTAAGTGGCGAAGACAGTTAGATTACACGGATTACTTAATAGTTGCTACGTGGTGTGAATGTGGGATGAGTGTTGGCGGATGATGTGTTAAGTGGACAAATTGTGTTTTTGTTGGTGAACTTATAAGGCGCAAATAAAAAACAATTCCGTAAAAATACTCACAAAAAAACCGGCCAAGTGCGAGTCGGACTCGCGCACGAAGGGTTCCGTACCGTGTACATCTATAAAAACGGAAAAATAATCACGTTTGGTGTATGGAAGCCCCCTTAAATATTTGTTTTATTTTAATTGAACTATTTATTTTTAAAGTGAATATACATATATCTAAAGATTCTGTGAATATTTCAAGCGTCTACCTGTTGCCGTTATCAATATCGAGCAAAAACGAGCAAAAAAATCACGTTTGTTGTATGGAAGCCCCCTTAAATATTTATTTTATTCTGTTTTTTAGTATTTGTTAATAGTAATAATATTTTTAATAGCGCCAACAGAAATACATCATCTGTGAAAATTCCAACTGTCTAACTATCACGGTTCATGAGATACAGACTGGTGACAGACGGTCAGACAGACAGACGGCGGAGCCTTAGTAATAGGGTTCCCGTTTTACCCTTTGGGAACGGAACCCTAAAAACAACATTTTAGTAACAGTAGGTAACATTTGGTCGGCATCGTATGATATAATGATTGGGGGAGATAAATACAGCACTAAACCTTGGGTTTCCTAGGAAAGTCCTTCCGTCATTTTTTATCGGCCGTCATGAAAATCTGTAATTTTCACCAGTATTTAACTTAAAGGTGTCAAAAAACGCTCTGTATTTGAACAGTCGTTTTGTGTGACCATTGTATGACATCACCGCTTTCTAAGGAAACCAAAGCTTAAGGCGCAGATATATGATTTTAGTGACTATTAAATCTGTTATTACGCTTTCAAATAAAACAAGTAAGTTATGCAAAAAAATTATGTTAAACTAGAACGCATACATATCAATTCTATATGTGAATATTTAAGTATTGTAGTAAAATACTTTATGAAATAAATTCAGGAAGTAATGTCTACCCAAAGCATAAAACACGATATTACTTTAAAGCTACTTAAGATATTTTTATGTTTATTTTTGTATGAACAGAATATTTTGCAACTATTCATATTTTCGTTACTAAAAATAAGTATTCCCTTTGAAACCGAACGGCAGCACGTGAGCACGACGCGTATTTGTATGGCCAAGGTCAACGGCGATTACCCGACCCTTAACGCAAAAAAAAACCGCTGCTTCTGCTGGCAAATTGCACAGTGCTTACAACAACACCAAAAGCTTAGTTATTTTCACCCAATTCAAAATAAAATTTAGAAGGAAACATAGTGACCTAATTGGTGATGTTCTTCAGAAAGGTCAGGTGCATAGTACTCGCAACCGGCGTAAGTGTGTGACCAATGTATGAACTTAAATGAAGCAAAAGGAGTATGTAAGGAGCGTAGCAGGCGGCGTTCTATAGTTTCTGCCTACCCCCATGGGAAGAAGGCGTGAGGTTATGTATATGTATGTATGTAAAAATAAAAGTAGTTAATATTCCAAGTGTATTTCATACTTTACCACCAGGTCATTGAACTTAGTTTTTCTATCATTTCTATTTGTGGGTTCATTGATGTTTTTTTTTGTTTCTTGTTATAAATAAGTCAATCATTAATATTGTTTATATTAGTTACTAGTTGTTGTTGATAGTTATTATTTCAGTTCCGAGTGAGAGCCCTGAGTTTTGCTGGTTAATTGTTTGTTAAACATAGTGTTGATTCGTCACGGCTAGGAGAGAGAAAAAGTGTTAAAACAGTATCGTAGATTAGATCACGTGCAAAAGTAATGTAAACATACTCGTAGCTACAGCTGTGTCTTAATTTGTAAACTGAAACAGATACCCTGTTGCTTTGATACAAGGCTCCTGAAAAACTCGTCTAGAAATACATTCATTAATAAATCTTAAATTATTTTCCAGAAGAAACTATTGATTTCTAAATAAATTACACCTTTTAATCAGCCTTATTTTACTACACTTGACAGACATGTCGTAATCGGTAACATATTTTTTCCGATTAAATAAATCTACTGCATCCAGCCAAAGCAGTTTTTCGTAAAAGTGAAAACGTGGGAAATTTTTCATTTTGGTTACAATAGCTGTTGCCTCGTTGACAAGCATAGCCTCCGGTGGTATGGAACGAACCATGGTGCCACACTGGCTGCTCCCCAACCGTGGAGCACCATGGTTTGTGGCCATGATCAGTAGATGATGTAATGGCATTCTAAGAGACGTTTACTTGTTGATACTTTTATTTATTTTTGCGTGATTACAGGGGAGAATTAAGAAGTAGAAAAAAAAAAGAGTGCAGGTAAACAATACTTTTCATAATATCATAATAGACAATACTTTTTAATTCACTACTTTTCTACATTGCATGTAAATACATAACTCCGATTTCGTAATATTATAACTATACATCCATGCATGTTCCGATTTTTTTTAAATTTGACCTTACGTATATTAAGAAGTTTCTAAATAATCCAATCATTTTCGAACTAATAATTTAACCGTATTCATTATTTTGTAGTGCATGCATGTTTAGACAGCCGTTTGATTCACGTTTATGACCTGTAGATTCGAGACTTCATTTACTCGTCGTTGTTAAGTTGTTTGCATGCGATGTCTCAATAACTCGCCGGATATTTCTACTTAGTCATCGAACTTAACCTTACAAGCTGACAATACTATCAATTGCAAATTATTGTATAATCGAGTAGCGATGTTTTCTTTCAGAAAGTTTTGTAGGTAGCTGTTTTGGAGTTTGACATTCAATTGGTCTTGATAAAATATATAGAGTAGCCCCATATCACATACAGTATGAGAAAACCTAGTAAAGTACGATTCAATGTTGTTACTACATATTTCATGTCTCCCCCCCCTATAACCCCTCAGATCATCTATATACACATACCAAATAAAATCGTACACTAGCGAAGTCATACCAGTACATTGAATATTTTTGAAATTAAAGTAATTACTACGATATGTGGGAACGATTTTGATGCCAAAAACATAGTAATTTTCAAAAAACTTCACAAGCAAACCATGGTCTTGTGCCGGGCCTGTAAAAGAAAATTGATTGCCCATTAAAATACGCACTATGATGTCCATTTACTGCGTCAACTCAAATCAATGAAAGTGATACCTACATTTGGCAGCTCCTGTACACAATGATAGATTACTTTTTGTTATCACTTTCACTCTTGCTTGGTGTGTCTTATCAATAGAGACAGACACGTGATTCCATTGTGGGTGCTACGTGAGCTTCCAGAGGTTATGTCAATAACAGAAGTGTTGGATTTCTTTGCGGAGAAAGTTGTGAGAACATTGTTTATTTGTACAAGCGTCTTTCAGAATTAGATTGTTATAATTTATAATTACTTTATTAATATGACTAACATATATAAGTTAGTCATATTAATATAGTAATTAAACTGGAAGTTACAGTTAAAGCAATTTTTCTCTCGTGTCAGTTCGAGCTAGATGAAAGAGAGAGAGAGTTAATGCACTGGATGGCTTACCAATTCAAACTACAATCCTTGCAAAATGAGTAATCTGCATAAAAAACAAAATAAAAATCGTTTAATTTAGGTATTAAACCTATAGTAAAATAACAAAAAAAAAAATACAATCAATTATAAATTTAAATTACAATAGAAATTAAAATTAAAATTAATTACATTAAATTAAATAAAAAATATATCAGCGTCTTATTACGTTAGTCGAGTCAGGAAGGATGCCTTTAGTTCAAGAGCCCGTAAAAATCGGTAACTCGGTTCTCAACGAACATTCCAGACGCACTACACCGCCAGGGCAGCTTTAATATAGCTCTAAAGGCGTTATTATATTGTACACGAAGAGTGTTATAAGCACTCTTCGTGTACGTGTACCAGAGCTGACTGGTGTAGAACGTCTGACAGTAAGCCTTGAACAGAGTAGCCCAACCATAGCCAAACAGCCATGACCATGGTCATGTCCATAGCCTTTGCCTTCGTATGTTGGGGTCGGCTTCCAGTCTAACCGGATGCTACCAGTATTTTACATGGAGCGACTGCCTATCTGACCTCCACGACCCAGTTACTGGGTAACACGATACCCCTTGGTAAGACTGGTTGCCAGACTTTTGCACTTCTGACCACCCGTAACGACTGTCAAAGATTTACTAATGACAGCCGGAACCAATGGCGTTAACGAGCTTTCCGAGGCACGAAGGGGTTTCGATATGATGGATGGTTACCCATCCACGAACCGACCGCGGCAAGCGTAGCTTAACTTTCGATCGTTCCGTGCGGCTATATCATTGAGCCACGAGCCCCTCCCCAAGCTATTCTATAATTCGGTGGGGGGCAATAAACATATTCAACAGTCTCTCTGTGATTGGATATCTTTACTTGCTCTTTGGGCGAATTCAAGTGGGTGACACTTACGCTGATAGCACACCTCCGCCGCGAAACCATAGCAGCGAAACTGCAGTAGTTCAATTGTACTGGTTCGCGTCATGTTCCGCTACTCGCATCCCATTCGAGTATAATAATAGAATAACATAAATTGTCTTCTGGGTGACTTGAACTCAGAGCCGTTACTTGGGACTTGTTAGTTAACCATCCACGATAATCGGCAGAATTTGGACCCTGTCAGTCAAAATAGGTCAGTTTAATAAGAGTTAATTTTTGTTGGTGGTGGTGTCTAATTGGTTTTTGGGTGACGGCTCCGAGTATGGAAATTATGACTACATGGTTGCATTGGGTTCCCATCTGTAAAAACAAATGTAAGTGGTAATAAATAAAATAAATAAATAAATAATCATTTATTCGCAGACGTTAAAGTCCATAGAATTAGTGAAATATTGACATCAAAACATAAGCATTCATTAATTACAAAGGCATCATAACAAAAATAACAATCGGTAACATCACAACATAATAATGTCATAATAAAAATAACACAATACACTGTGTGTGTATTGTGTTATTCCCATTATGACATTAAGAATCACAAATAGGCATAATAATAATAATAACATAATAGAAATATAATAAAATGCACGTACAGATATCTAGTCGAGCCGATCTGTGTGTGCAGTCTCACCCATCGACCAAGCATCGGGCAGTCCCACCGGTCACTCAATGCTCTCAACATGCCGTGGGTGCTGATATCTGTTCTGTGCCGGAGAGAAGCGCATCGTTTTCGAATAATGGCATAAAAATCATCCACTCTCGCATCGGCAAACATACCCGAAGCGCTACAAAACCGCGGCAGCCCCACAAGCATCCTGAAAGCATTGTTATACTGTACACGCAGAGCGCTGTATGCCTTCTGCGTATACTTGACCCAAGGCTGCAGGTGTAAAAAGTCTGACAGTAGGCTCGAAAAAGCGTCATTTTAACGTCGTAAGAACACCGTGCAAACCTACGGGCCAGCATATTACTTCGAACAGACAGCGCCCTACGCTCTCTCTCTATATCTAAATAGTCGCACAGGTCCTCAGTGACCCAGTGGCCCAGATATTTAAATTTTGAGACTTGCTTCAAGGGTGTACCTGCTAATGAGATGCAAGGAACATTTAAGTATCTTTTGGCACCACCATTGAAAACAAGAAACTCACTCTTAGTGACATTATACCTAAGCCCCTGAGTCACCGCATAGTTCTCACAGACCTTCAGCAAACGTCTTAATGCACTGATTGATGGGCTCAGCAAGACCATATCGTCTGCATAGCTGATGTTGTTCATAGCAACTCCGTCAATATGACAGCCGACACCAGTATTTCTATAATAAATAAATAAATAATAATTGCAATATTATATAATTGAGTATAGTATAATTTATAAAACCCCATATACACCTCGGCCAATACAGGTGTGTTTGTTTTTATACATAGAAACCTATTAAAAACGATACCGAGCGTTAAAGGAAACTCCCAATCTAGAGAGCGTGAAGGAGTCTTCACCTCAGATCAATAAACTGACGTTATGTTATGAGAGTCAATGTTAAGTAAATAAATACAATCAAGAATGCTGCACGCTACATTCATTTTAATATCTAAATAAACGTTCCTCATAAAAATCAACACATTATTGATATTTTTTTACTATTGTATAAATAAAACGTATTATTGGAATTTGATCGAAACTAAAGATTATTCACAAATGGCGAGGTTAACTTGCAACTTAATCCGTATTCAACAAACTAACATTACAATTAATTTTAAATTATTATTGCACATGTTAACTAATTACAACGTATTTAGCCTATAAATATATGTTCCCACTGCTGGGACACAGGCCTCTTTACGACGGACTGGGCTGTAATCTACCACGCGGGTCCAGTGCGGGTTGGTACATGTCACATGTTATTTATTTACGTGACGATTATATGTGAGAACTATATAGATCATATATTTTTATATATTTCTTTTTCTAATTTTGTTCGAATGATAATCTGGCAGTATGAGTACTTTATGCGGCCTACCCAAATGTCCTTTCTTTAAATGGCGTTCGTCGAGTCGTTGAGCTCCGTTGAGCTACACGATTACTGACAAATGCGTGCACTGACTGGGTAGGTCCACTCAATCTGTGTGGTTATTTCCTCAAAAAACCATTTCAGACACCAATCTACATGGTCTTCACATGATCTGACCAAGATTATGTCTGAACTTTAAAAGAGACTGTGATCTCTGAGTTTGTTTCGGCCTTTCTTCTCAGAGTAGTCAGATAGGAAACGCCGACCTCATGTAGTGTTTAAATATGATTGACGTGTTTTTTTTTTTCTTTATTAATAAAAACTAATGTTCTTAATAACTTATTACAATCTAGCCTAATAGGCTAATAAACAATATAACTTTAACTTATGACGATTGACGTGTAAAAGTGTTTACAAACCTACTTACAGAAATAAAATTATTTAATTTCATGACTTCGAAAGTTTTCCTTCACCGTTTTGGGAGCAGTGGTGTAAAAATTATTTACACAAAGAAAAGCCAAACCTGTCCTGGTTCAAACCCACGACCTACAACAACTCGTAAGTCGGGGCCGTTACCACTGGCCCACCACTGCTCTCGTTCCGTAGGCCACGAATAAACTTGTAACTGAGAATTGCTGTTTCTTGTTAGGGCTCCGTAGGCAACAACGAGTTCTTATAGTTTCGCCATGTCCGTCTTTCTGTCCGCGGCTTAGCTCAGAGACTATTAGTACTAGATAGCTATAATTTGGCATGAGTATACATATTAATTACGCAGACAAAGTTGTAATTTAAAATCTTGAAAAAAAAATTGGATGCCTCCCTTGCACGTAAAGTGAGGATGGGATGATATTTATTTTTCTCGTCTATCCCATGGGCATCGTTGCATAGGCCGTTCAAAAATTTTGCAGGTCTGTGACAAACCATTTTTCGATTCAGGGATTCGTTTGCGTAATATTAAGCTTTAAACTGCAAATTTTTCTTAGAACCAAGTGTGCCCCCCCGCCCTCCTGCCAGCTAACTGGTTGTTTTTGGATATGTGAAAAAGTTCACGGCAGTACCTGTAGGTATAACGAAGTTTAAAGGAAAGCTATCACAGCTGAGTACGCTTTACAAGTTAACGAGTAATAGTCGACCAACTTACATTTGCAGTTGGAGAATTGACCACGACGTTTATCGATGTATGGCAATACATGTTTTTCAACTACATTCCGATAAATTCATTCCACCTACAGAACCCTTCATTGTGCGTGGTCCGACACGCACTTGGCCGGTTTCGTTTTTTTTTCTCAATTTTTTTCTTGGATATAAATTGTCGATAAGACTTGGCATCAATTACACGAATGTCACTAGTTATAATGGAAATAAGACATCACATGTCGTCACGTGATTGACGATTGACTATTGAAGAGCGCAGGAGTCTGTGAGGTAAAGACTTTGATTTATCCATAAAAGTTATCTTAATTTCTGCGGTTTTGTTAAGTCTTGAGTCTGTGAGGTAAAGACTTTGATTTATCCATAAAAGTTATCTTAATTTCTGCGGTTTTGATAAGTCTTATATGAATTAAGAAAAGGTGTTTTGAATCCATTAAAATAATAAATCATTGTTTTTTAAGCTGTTGTTACAAAAACTATTAGATACTGTCTATAATAATAGATAAATTAGATCAATCGGCGGTCGTGTAGTGTGTGTCACGATTGTGCTAAACAGGTGTTTCATTTTGAATACACTCCAGATTCTAGAGTTAGCACCAGATTTGTAGACAGAAGGCACTAGATTTTTTTGTGGCACTTAGTTTAAAGATATTTTCGCACGTAGAATTTAGTGGCCAACTATAATTGTCCCCCGTGTCGATAGGTCTATTATATGTTTTTTTTTCACATTAATCTCGTTTTTTGTGGCAATCAGATTATAACTTGTTTTTTAAATTAAATAAAATTGTTTATTCTCTAATAGGATATCGGAATCACTTTTACATGCCATATTAAAAAATAAGCTACATGGAGTCGATTTCTCGAGTAGAATTTAGTGGTCAATAATTTGGTTCCTTGTCGAGAAAAAAAATGACACGGTACACTTTGTTTATTTCTTAATTACTTTACCTCCATATTACTTAACTACTTCTAAAAATATACCAATACGCTTACAAAAGACTAAAAAAACCTTATTTTATTCATGTTCAATATCAAATGAGCACGTTACAAATGACCGGCACCACAGTCGTATCGATTGCACTGCACGTTCTTTTCTGTATCACGACTTTATACCACGAAATATTTTAATATCTTGTTAATAGATTACCACCATAATGTTAGTTGATGACCTTGGAAGAACTAAGGCTAGTTTGTTAGTGTTATTTTGTTGTTGTTAATTGTCTTTGTATCTATTTTTGTTATGTTTGTAAACTTTTCTTCGGTCTGTTTGAACTTTTATTCGCATAACAAAAAGGGCATTCAAGTCTACCGACAAGATCAAAATAAGTATCGGTATCTAGACATGATAAAATAAAATGAAAAATAATTTAATCAGTTTTTTATAGTCAGCAACCGCCGCCACCGCCACCGGTCCGCCAGTAGTCACTTGAAATATCAATTAAAAGAATCTGTTTATTTGTGTAAACTTCACATACGTGGGGGGTACGATAACTAAACATGATAAAATAAAAATAAACAGATTTTCTCAACTCATACTTCTAGTAACAACAATACCAGAGGTCGTTGACCCCAAAAATAATTACCTAAACTTTTATATTTATTTTTTCGTGGCTCTCGATACCTATCACGACTGCGGAGTTTCGCTAGCTAATTTAAATTTACCTTATTTATTATGTTACCTTCATCATCATCACCATTATCATCATCACCATCATCATCACCATCATCATCATCAACATCATCGCCATCATCATCACCATCATCATCAACATCATCGCCATCATCATCACCATCATCATTACCATCATCGGCACCTTGTTCCACCCATTGCCACCGCCCATGTGTGCCTTCACTCCCCTGGTCTTACCTTCTTAACATACAATAATTTAATTACATTTACACTAATGCATATAGGTATGGCGATCGAATCAGTTCAACGTCAACTCATTAACAAGTAATAACAAGTTATTACACCTGTCACTCATTGTACAATGAATACTAATGACAGATTTAACACTGACGCTTGTTACGTTACCTAATTATAATAACCACTGTAATAGACATTTAAGGCGACGATAACCGACTTTTAATGATTTTATACTGAAGATAACGTCTAAACGAGTAATGTTCATGATTTGAAAAAAATATATGTTAAATTAGAGCATTTTCTCAATAATTTAATATGTGAATATTTTAGAGTTTGTTTATATTACACAGTGAGATTAATTTGTAAAGTTATGTCTAACGCGGATAAAAACTGAGAATGGCGCAAAATCTAAGAAAGCGTATTTTTCTGAAACCTTCACCATTTTAAAGATAACTGAACTATTGATCTTTTAGTATACGCGTTTTATTAAAATACTTTTTGTGTTGTGTATAACAAATTAATAATGCGTCAAATTGTCCCAGGACAGCGCTCCTTGATGGGCGAGTCCTAGTACTGGCTGAACGTACGACACGTTGCTTGAGCTCAGTACAGAACACGCAAGCTAACCACTCAAGGTCACTGGCATATATCTGCGTCTTAAATACCAATTATCAGCCAGTAGCTTTGCGGGAAAGAAAATCTCAGGAGAAAACTAAAGTCAAATTAAGATAACATAACACGATACATGTAGTAGTGTGCGTATCTCCTTTAGAAAACGTTAACAATGAATCCAAGTCAGCAATAGATCAGAAGCAATTAAGCGTCTGGTGATAACAAATAAGATACTTGATAAAAAAGTGGGTTAATTTTAACCACGAGAGCCAGGCAGGAAAATTTCAGGCTAAAGAAAAATTTTTCACGTGCAGCGTAACCACGTTACATAAAATTAAAAAACTATAGCTTAAAAAATAAATCAACTTACAAACTTGTCAGTGCGAACAGGTTTTATTATACGATATTATGTGTTACATAGCCGCTATATACTAAGTGTGGTCGAGGTCGGCGGCCGATGTACTGCGCTCTGAAATTTCACTTTCGATCAGTTCGTCTGGACCGAAGTCGCAGCGGTAGTAGGGTTACGGCGCTATCATAAAGTGGGTTTTTGCATTTTCTTTTAAGATAAGTGTAGATGTTGCACGATTAGTCTTAGAATAGATATAAATCTATGTTATTGTTGTCGTTAAAATTCCGTGATTGTTATCAATTCATTTATAACCGCTGAATTTAAGTCACATTAAGTCACAGCTATGATCTTTCTTTTAGTTCCGTTTGGTGCCGGACGTAAAGATTAGCACCATCCCATTTCTTCCCGTGGGTGTCGTAAAACTCGACTAAGGGACTTACTAGAGAATGGGCAGCAGCGTTCTCTATGCATTTTTAAAACCATACTGCGATTGCCAACCCGCCTGCCAAGCGTGGCGATTATGGCAAATCCCTCCCTTTTTGGGGGAGGCCTATGTCCAGCAGTGGACGTCTTTCGGCTGAAATGATGATGATCTTTTAAAGCCGAAAATCTAAGCCAGTGCTATTCAGCTTGATACTAGTTCCAGACCAGTAAAATGTTAAAGAGAAACGCACACTTATCTCAATAAATATAATCAATCAATAAATAAATTTCTCATGAAAGTTTCCAGTAGTAAGGAAGGTAGATATCGAAGCACAGATAGCGAGTGACAGCCCTGTACGGTTGGCAACTTACGAAGGAATGCTGTTAATTAATTATCCGAATGTTTGCTATCCGTACTTTCTAAATCTGAGAGTTCTCATATTAATGGTTTTTAAATCTATGTGCAGCAACATCAGCATTATAATGTTCCCACTGCCGGGACACAGGCCTCCTCTCTGTGAGAGGGAGTGGGCTGTAATCCACCACGCGGCACCAGTGCGGGTTGGTAGATGTCTTAAGTCTTCGAATTTTTGGTTCTAGGACATGCCGGTTTCCTCACGATGTTTTCCTTTACCGTTTCGAGAGCAGTGGTTATGAAATAATTGACACAAAGTAAAGCGCCTGTCTGGGTTCGAACCTACGACCTACAACAGTGGCCCGTGGCCACTGGGCCACCACTGCTCACCAATGTAATGTAAAATATGTAATTAAAAATGCAATGTATGCCCATGGTAATAAGGTTGAAAAGTGGTCGACCGGGAACTTTCGCGGTGGTACAGTATTAAATTTTAATTAGAGCTTTTATTTGAAGGAAGAATCATCAGTCAATATATGACTTAACAGTTCATGCGGTAGCCTGACTGCCCAAAGCATCAGACATTTTATTTTACATGGACTGTGTTCACGAAGGTTCTTTAATTGCACCCCAACTGTATATTATGTCTGGCATAATAAAGCCACATAGGTTTCAATTCATGTTTCAATTCTCTTGAGTAAAGGCTTTTCTGTTTTCCTGCAATTTCCCGCATTTTTACGTCTAACGCAAACTACGAATGCGCATATACATTGCATCTGCAAACAAACAGTAATAATATATTTTATTATCTCGAGCTAAACGACTTTCCCGGTGTTATAAGTACCTAGCTGTTACGTGTATTTTGTGTTATATATTTCAATATTAGCGTGGAATCGATTTAATTTTATTTCTTTCATATTTTATTACTCTTTACGTGTGCTCTTTTAAGTGTTATAGTGTTTGCAAATATGTTTTCTTACAAAATAATGTTTTCATTATCGGTTGCAGTTCTTGCCATATGTCGCATACACAAAATTAGTAATCTTTGCTTTACTGTAATCATGTGCGATAAATTATTCTGACCTTTTTAAGTTATTTTTTTAACCTATTTAACCTATTATCTTTTTTAACCTATTAGAAAAAAAAAAGCTTTCTCTTCAGGTTGTTAATTGACGCTGACTTCTCACGTCTATTTCAAAATATTTTTTCATAGACCATACCTACCAATATTGACCCTACTTACATAAAACTTGGGAACCAAATAAATTTGGATAAGAAAGGCCTTTATTCCAATTTATTTGATGGTGATAATGATCCATATTCCTTATATAATATTTATTTTTACAGCGGAGTCTTAAGTTTTCTTTTCATACCAGAAACCCAGTAAAGTATAGGGTAATTAAGCAGCGATGCGTGTCGAAAGCAAGCGTTGTGCAAATATGCGCGCTCGCAGGGCAGGGGTCACGTGCTGTTACGTCACACGATTCGGGTGCGTTGCATTTTGGGGCATAACACGTTACGATGACCCAGTTCGATCAGCTGCTTCAATGGTTGCGTATAAACGATGCGTTTTATATTTTCTATTCAATTTTATTCTTCATCTTTGGATATCATACCTTGCATCACTGACATGAACTTGATTATCGTTACCTCCGCAACCTTATGTTATGGTCTGCTGATCTGTGCATAACACTTCCGGATCATCATCATTTCAGCCGACAGACGTCCACTACTGGACATAGGCCTCCTCCAAAAAGGGGGGAGATTTGCCATAATCGCCACGCTTGGCAGGCAGGTTGGCGATCGCAGTATGGTTTTAAAAATGCATAGCGAACGCTGCTGCTTATTCTCTAGTAAGTCCCATAATCGCCTTTTACGACACCCATGCGGTTATAGGAAGAATGGGATGTTGCTATTCTTTATGTACGGCACCAAACGGATTACTCACTTATGGATCTTTTAAGATATTTATTTTGCGTCAATTCTTCTGGCAGCTGGTCTGCATATACCTTACCTATTGATTTGCTTTCAATAAATTAACACCTTCAAAAATAAACCTGTCTGTTAACAGGTGTATCGGTATTGAAAACAGTTCAGAAAATACTTTACTATTATGCTAAATATCGTGTTTCACTTTGATTTAATAACCGTCTGAAAAATCTGAATCATTTCTATTTTCTATACATAATGTAACATTAATTCCAATATGACTTACACTATATTTCCTTCCGCAGGTGCCAAGCATCGGGTTACGGCCGCCACGCGCTCAGCTACGTGACCGAAGACGACTCGTTAAAGGTAACCAGAGTTTAACTTGTAAGTACTTACATTGTAACACGACATAATAAGTTGAAGGGTGTATTAGGAAGTTGGTTTTAAGTAGCTGTGGCAATTTGTTATGGCTTCGAAATTTGTTTTTCCAAGAAATTGTATAAAAAAGCAAAAAAAAGAAGACGCTTCTAAGTTGTAAGAACTAACCCGTAGTTAATTGAGGTTTCTAATTTCTGATGTTTTGAAGAAGCGATATTTTAAAGTTTCGCTAATTATGATCGTCTACACCTATCACTGTGCCGCTTGCAATAGCAGGTAATTTGCAGTAATTACATAATTTACCGAATCCTTCCTCGTTTGTGGAGAAAAACGTGAAAAAAGCAACCAATACAGGCAATTATTATAATTAATCGTATTAACTTGAACATACAAAAGAGGTTGTATCGGAAACCAAATAATAAAGCCGACAAAGAAAAATCAGAAAACGTTGCTACAGGTTGATGGATTGCTGTAGAGTTTTTCCATACAACAATGAAAATAATATTGCTAATAAAGAATTGAGTGACGGTAATCATACTGTTGAAGTAGAAGTAGGTTGGATGCCAGGTCGTGGGTATAGCGACACAATAGCAGTTCGCATTACGGCTGGCATGCTCGCGGTTGATCGTAATGTGAACTACATTGTTGAGGCCTGTTCCTTGGCTTATCTGGTGCCAGATCCGGCAGCCACCACTGATCTGTGAGACAGTAATTGTTGGAAAATGTGCTCGTAATTATAGGTACTTATTAACAGTGCTTTAAAAAACCTTGGAACAGTTTCAAAGTAACTTGAAAATTATAAAGATGTATTTAAATCTGGTTCTGAAACCAATTTTTGCTTAGATGCTTACAAATATCGTGATAATGCAAAACAATACATAAAGATCCTCTGAAAGGTAAAGTTTAGTAACGAGTACAATGCCATTACTGTCATATCCAACGTTATATTATTACTAACGCAAATGAAGTACCGCTCAAAATCAATACACAACCTGACTTTACTTAAAGTTAAACGGCAGTTAATAACATATTTCACACAAGAGCATTAATCAATTACTTGTCAAATAAGACCTGAACAATAAGAGAACAGTCAAAATTTCAATGAACAAGTCTTTAAGCTCAGTTTCGCAAATGATTTACGACTCCTAAATTAAACTTGAAGCGAGAATTTCTAATAGTATATCATGATTGTGATATTTTAAGTTATGGATAATTTACGAGGCTTCAACTTTGATCTGCGTAAAATACTGGCCATTGTGGAATGTTTGAAAGAATGGCAATATCAGAATTTTTGTTATTAGTAAAAGATGTCATAATAATCCTACAATGTATGTTCTCTACTGCACATTTCCACATTAAAGAGCCTTCCTCATAATCACTGCAACAACAGTTATTTATTGCAATTAATTTTAGTTAATTGCAAATACTTCCCTATTATTAATCCAATTTTCGTCACCTCGTTTAACAACTTTCCCATTTTCTATCCCGTTTATGATATTCCATTTTGTGGTTTTTCTCCTGCTATGTCTATTAGACAAAATGTTAATCCACAACACTTCCACATTTAATTCTAATCTCTCCATTCACAACATCTAAACTGCTAGCTTCTAAGCCAGCTCGACATTCACGTCGCAAAGCAGCTGCATATTAATTAAGGCTTCATTTCGCTCTCAGAATACCAGAGATAGTCAACCTAGAGATGTATCGGGTTCCCACAGGCTGCGCCGGAGTTTTTATGTGTTATCGCCACCTCGCATCTGTGGCCGCCGAGTGATTGGAATGGCCGCCAATATCTGTAACACCGAGTATGGGATAAGTGTTAGGAATGTAGTAAATTAGATATACTATTTGGTTGTAGATTCTATTTTGTAGGTATGTGTGGTGCAGTGGCGAAAGCACCGTATAACACGATTCCTACCGGCTTCCCTTCGGAAATTCGGAACACAACCACTCTATCGTCATTGAAAAATGGTATAGTCGAAATGTTGATGGGTTAATAATGTCAAATAATATCATCACACTATAGGTATTTAATACACCGTAAAATTAAAATATTAAAAAACGAATACATTATATTATTGTCTTTATATCCCAAAAACACAACATTTTTGCCCTAAAATAACTCGTACGCGTCCGGCTTACCGTGAGTTCAATTTCTTCGACGTCATGACGAGTTTATTTTGTATAGACAGGATTTTTTTTGCTCCAGCTCACACCATATGGAAAACCAACTTTATAATTATCTCTTTCTTTGGTTTTGATTCCTAATGTTAATCCACCATCACTCACACCAAGAATTTGTCTGTTAATGATTAAGTAGTGAGTGATTATTACCGTAATGCCTATGCTCGTCTCAATTAGCATCGAGTATGGCTGGAATTTGTCTAACATAACTGCCTGCCCAGCTTGAATTTTCCATAATAACTTTTCACTAAAGCATAACTCTGATACAAAATACGACATTTCAAATTTATAAAACCCAAATCGCTACCGCTTACAACCCAACTCACCCGTTATAAAACCGTCCAGGCCGGCGCACGCGCTCCGCGTAATCTCAGCCATCGATCCTTGTTAATTGATCACCCGCACCTGTCCGCTGTCCGGCGTCTGTCCGGCCGGACGGTGGCACGCCATCTGGCCGCGTGCCTGTGCTATCTCATCTTCCACCTTTTAATATTAGCCGCGTGTTATCTGTCGCTGCTACTTCTTCTTTTATGATCAACTGGTTTTATATTGAATGAAGTTTTCTTGGTATTTGTAGATTCTGTGTAAAGTATTAATGTTTTGCTGTATGTTTTATTTAATTATTTATATTTAAATGTAAACATCTCTTTGAATATTCTGTAGTTTGTAAACGGATAGAGACACCATTCTAACCCTAGGTAGACAAAAGCTGGAGTGCCACAAGGGAGTGTACTTGGCCTGGTCCTGAACTTACTGTACACCTGCGAAATTCCTGAGTAAGATGTTTATTTCAGAAGTGTTGTAATGATTTTTTATTTAAATGGATAGCCACCAAATTACAATGAAGAAGTTTGTCAGTAATGTAATTACTCATAGTCACAAAACAGTGAGTTTCACAACAAAAAGTAAAAGAACCGCGTGACTGCGTGTGTACGCTTTAAAATAAAATGCCATGAAATATCAATTTGCAATTCTTCCAACACGGTATTGAGTAAGATGTCACCTTAACTTGGCAGTAATAGTAGCATACATCTTAACATGGAAGGTCTAAGAAAGTCAATTTCAAATAAACTACACGATCATCATCATCGTCAGCCCAAACTACACGATCATCATCATCGTCAGCCCAAACAAGTCCACTGCCGTATACATAGGCTTCTCCAGTCACCCGCCATTTAACTCTATCCTCGGCTTTCAACTAGATATTAATAATAATATTTTTCTTATTTCGCTCTCAAAATACAACAAAACCTTAACCTATAGAGAACAATGTATGAAGATGTTTGATGGTTGTACAGCAGCACATAATAAATGATCTACCAACTCCCAAACTAAGTCAAGCTTGTATTTTGGGAGTTAGTGGTTCTTAGGAAGCAGCCTAGGAATTGACTTCCAGCACATAACATAATAAAATATACAGCCTATACAATAATAATAATAAAGCCATTTATTCCCAAAATATAACATTACGCTTTTATCGTATTCCTTAAATATCTATTTCGTGCAGTAAGAGAATTACACGCAACAAACAAAGCAAAAAATTAACTAAATTTAACAAATAAAATTACATAAGAGGGTTATTCAATTTAAGTCTTTCATGTACTTAGTATTTTTTGGCGTTAAATGTTTACATACTATATTATCTAACATTTGAATTAACTATACATTTTTATTTCATTTAGTATTATTCATTATTTTAAAATGTATCATTTAATATTACTATTTATGTACCGACACATTATTTTAAATTAGCAAATAACAATTGATGACATCAAAATAGTCTAATTATAAATTCAAATCTGTTGCAATGATAAATAACTTTTTATTTTGTAAAATCATATTTTGTAAAAAATAGCTTTGGACAAAGTCCTCCTCCGTGCATATTTTCCATAATTTCCTATCTTTAGCGATCCTGGTCCAAGTGGATATTATACGTACATAAAATAAACGTCAAATATTCCAGAGCAGGTCGTTGAAAGTTGACCAGTCTAACATTTATCATGAACCATTTAATTTTAGCCATCATCTCCGTCATTAGCGGCCTTGTTCCACTCACAGAACCGCCCACTTGAAGAACCGTGAACAAATTATCGGGTGGCTTCTGTGTCACTAGTCCATATATCATTCTGTTAGTGATGCGCCTTCTGAAGCTTCCTATTTAACAGTAGCCACTAGGGCCGGACCAGCGCGTGCTCTTACAACACAAGCCATTGATTACCCACGTCCAACGTTTTGTAATTATCAATTGCCGCTGTTAATTGCCCCGTGTGTCACGAAATTTTGTAATTTTCGAGGTTTTCTTAGAAAATAGTTATACGCAAAACTACTGAGATTAGTTCGTAGTTTCATTTTACGGTATCGCAATCATATGGACGCAACAACTAATAAACAAGCAATAAAACTAACACCTTGTAAGCTGTATGTTGTGTACATACCAGTTACATTCTACAATTTACATACAAATTGCTTTGCAAGTACCAGTCATTGAATCGAGAAACATTCGGAAACAGACGAAGAAACAAAGACAATACATTACAATCAGGATATAACAGGGTATTATATGTAGGAGCGTAGATACGAAGTTACCCTTGAATAGAGCGAAATATAATTGCATAATGGCTCACGCAAGTTGAATGCGCCATTAGTAAAGTGGCGAAGTGGCGAAAAAGTTGTGTGAAACAATAGTTGCGCGCGCGCAGGCTGGCCGAGCGAACAATGAGCGAGGAGCGCCGCGGGCGGGTGGTGCCGACCATCTGACCACACCACGGGGCGGTGGAGATGGCATCTCAGATAGTGAAGAAATAGATAACTTGAAACCTGGAAAAATTCAATTGATTAACACTTTAGCAATTCGATATTTATACTGATTGTACACCAGATTATACATTACAAAAAAGAATGACCAAATTGATCACAGCAATTAAAGTCCTAAAAATCAATTATATTCGGACCAGGCACTGATTAACGAAGTACCTTATCATTTCATACTTTCTTAAAATTCCAACTTTTCTTCCCATTACCGCATCTACCTTCATTCCTATCTCAGTTGGTTGCGGGCTAGCTATTAGAGCGTTTGGTAGACAATATGGGAGATGTTAGATTGCGCCCATTGTTCCGGCGTCGCCTGCCGGCTGCTGGCGGCAAAAAGACCATGCTGCACCGGCCAGGACCACACCGAGCTGTGGGTCACTAGAGAACACCATGTATAGTAGTTGTAACATTCCTGGCCATTGTAGTTCGGGGATGCAACTAAGTTGTTTTACCTCCGCCTTTTGTGGTCCATTCCTGTAATGGCTGTGGCGCTAGAAATATCGAATTAACAATTAGGACAATGTAAAAGAGATTACATAGTTAAAACCAAAGACAATTTTGCTTAATTACTCATTCCAAGTTGCTTTAAATACAATATTACTTACTCAAATATTGTATACAAAAAAACAGCAGTAAATATAACGAATGTTATAGACAAATCACCAACATTATGTAATTACTCGGAAAATCACATTCAATCTAAATGTTAAAACTAACTGTCACTACCCATTAGTTTAACTACCGTATGTAAGGAAATGCCTGCTCAATCCGTCTTTACGAATTCCCTCCATTGAAAATCCATTACATCTTCACTGAATCCACCTGGTGCTTTAAACTGCAGATCATTCATTAGATTAACCTGAGTCTCGCTAATCTTAAGAAAAATCTCAGCAACATCTGTCGGTACTAATTCAAACTTCTAAAATTTCCTGTCCACGTTTCCTGGTCTCCTGATTGACAAATAGATATGGACCTTAGGGCTGCCAGGTAACAGGAATTATGTCCATGTTACGAACGATTAATAACTTGTTTACTTTAACTTAATCGGTAACCAACTAGACTTCTAGGCAGATTTGTAATTTTTGGAGTTATGTAGAGTCGTTCTAGTGAAGATCAAAAAAAAAATTATACTATACCTGCCCGGAAAGTACCTTATTTATTTTTTTAATGCAGAATGTACGTCATTTGAGCAATTCATTAGCTAACTTAATTAAATATAGTATAATGCCAAAAGACAAACAGTTTTTAACACACATACACACGCACGCACACACACGCACACACACAAATGCGCTCGCGCACTAATATATGTATTTAAAAATTAAAAATTTAACTTGTAAATTATAATTGTAGTAATACAATTAGAGGGATCGGCACTGTTACTCCTTAATACAGGCTATTTCATAGCCTAGCAAGGAGAACAGCACGTCACCCACTTGATTGTCAGAGATTTAACACTACCCACCTTTGTGAAAACTGTTACATGTACTACAATCTGTTTTTTATTTAAATAAAGATTATGTTTTGTCGTCGCTTTTGATAGCTTTCGTTTGTTTTATTTAGCAGAATTTTCAATTTTTGTTTACGATCTTCTCGAAATGCCGTCTAGTAGTGTGATAGTGAAGATTTCCGCCAGAATAAACTTCACTTAAAAAATATATTTTATTTTACTCGTAGGTATAGTATATAGTTTTCCGTTTAGTGCCGGACGTAAAGAATAGCACTAACCCATTTCTTCCCGTGGGTGTCGTAAAATGCGACTAAGGGACTTATTACTAGAGAATGGGCAGCAGCGTTTTCTATGCATTTTAACACCTTACTGCGATCGCCAACCCGCCTGCCAAGCGTGGCGATTATGGCAAGCCCCCCTCTTGGGGGAGGCCTATGTCCAGCAGTGGACGTCTTTCGGCTGAAATGATGATGATGATGATAGTATAAAGCACTATTTGTATCACTCGAAAGAAAGTGTATGGTATGTGTATTGGTGAGGCGCTCGGGTGATCCTCGGGCCTTAAATTACACCCTCGTTAGTAATCACTTTGGTCACTTTCGTCACATGGTCACTTTCTTCAAACAAACAAAGACAAAGTGTCATTCTATCAGCGATCACGATGATAGAAAAGTCAAACATTTATTGGATGTGTTTTTTACACGTCAATTTTTTTATCAATATTTTAAAACTAAATGGCGCCGATTGTCTTAAACTACCAAAAAGCTTTAAACGCGGTTGCCATTTGTCTCGGCCATTTTCTAGATTTTTCATTGACTTGTTTGACTCATATTTTTGAAGTCCTTAATCAACTGTTATCGTTTATCCCTGTATCTGAGGGGCAATTCTACTAATTTAAAGAACGTTCACAGTCTGATCTCAGTCTCAATCTGTCAAAAATACCTCTTATTTCCCTACCTTTTGACAATTTTTTGACGTTTGTTTGTCGCCAAGATGAGATTGCGACTAGATTTTAAACGTTTTAAATTACGAGAATTGGCCTTCTGATAATGATACATTTTCGGTACCAAGATAGTGGCATCTAATAATTGCTCATCGTATTTTAGGTATTCTTAATTCTAGGACACTTGCTGGAAAATATTGCTACGTACAGACTTTGGGAAACTTAGAAGCATTTCAAAATTAAGTCATTGTAGGCAAACCTAGCATTCCTAGCTTAAGATGTTGAGGAGGAAGGGTATGCGGTAACCTGAGCGTCGCACGCGCACCGATTGATGCGCGAGCAGGAAGCGACGTGTGCAGATAGCGCGGCTCAAGTTACTTGCGGCGAGCGATTTTGTAGGAAATCTCAGGTCGCCTTCCAGACGCGTGGGTTATTGTTTCTAGATCTTAGATTGGTCATGTACTGTAGAGGTTCATATTTTCAGATGTCCCAACTCTAGATGACTGTGATGGTCGAAATGTTGAGTAGAATAGAATAATAAGAAAAGCTGCTTGTATTGAAGTTTAAAATGTAGACACTAATGAACTTGGATTAAAGTTCTTATCTTTAATAATAGTTTGGGAACCGAGAGACCCCTATAATAAGATGGTGTAAAGTAGCAAGGATGCAGATAAAATCTTACGAAAAGGTAATAGCTAAAGTTATACTGTAGCATGTTAATTTTCTCTTACACTTTCATCAGTCCGATCCTATTGTCTGTCATCGACAGCCCTGATACGTCCAGTTTACCTTGACCTCTTTATTTCATACATACTGTGAACGTGAGCAACAATCCTTGAGGTCTTACTTATTTGGTCAATTTTATCTTCAACCTTTTTGTGTGGCATTTTTAATCACCAGCACTTGCATCGTCATTGATGTGTTAATATTGATTTAGAACCTTCATTTGAAACCATATGGTTGTTAAATTAAGGTATAATTTGATTTTAGCGTCGTTTATTGTTGTTTTAATCCCAAGATTATCGCAAAGTCGTTACGGGAATGAGTAATCGATTTCTGGGTCTTTTGTATCGAAAAATCCGAGATCATTTTAATTATCGATTACATGTGGGTGATTTTTATTCAGTGTATTGTGTGGTTCACCTTGTGAAGGCAGAATAATAACACATTTGACTGGTACATTGCTTGAGATTGTATCTTTAATAGTCGTGCCGTGTGGTGCATGGGTACGGATTGGACCACCTCATTGATTCTCAAGCGAATGGGTGTTGTAGATGGTGACTAAGGGCTTATGGTGAGATGGAAATTAATAAGTAGAAAATAATAATGACATAAACAAAATAATGAGTTATATACTAATCAGAATCTCTAAAAAGTTATTAAAAAATGGTCCACTGATAAAAAGTAGGTATAAATCAATTTAGATCTATTTTGTAAAAGCAGAACCTGCAGCTTCTTGAAGTTTAAAAAAATGATCTGATCTTTACTAGAGTGTCCACATCGCCACATTAAAGGGCTCATTAAAGTGAACTTTAAAACAAAACACAAAGATGCGATAAAGATGCCACCGTGAAATTCACCCTTCTGGCTGGGCTGCCATCTTGCTTATTATGCCATATTTATCGCCTGACATTTCAGCTGCCTTAACTCTCGTTTAACTACAGCAACGTAGGTACCCTCTGTATTACACCGAGCACAGATTAAAAATAAACGTTAATATACTTATATAAAGATTCTCACGAAACAAAGTGGCATTAACGTATACAAAAGACGTTGTGTCCGTCCGTCAGCGGTACAAATAATGTGACATTTTAAAATAATTGCTCGACAGTTTTTCTAGAGATTCTCATTGTTGCGACCGCACGAATTACTATGTGGAAGAATGCTCGTTTAATCACACCACGGTGTAATTATTAAAAAATAAGCAAAATTTCGTTTGGTCGACGGGTTTTTCGTAATTAGTGGATTGTGGAGCCGGACTAGCCGGGCATTAGCGAGCGTGCTTGCACATTGCGTGAGGGTAATCGACGACATTCTTAGTTTTTAGATTGCCCCGAAATTGTCGGGAACTTGCCTTGAGGACTCCGTGCGTGTAATTATCTAATATTCAAAATTTTCAATTTGTTGTCTGAGTTGTGAGAGTACATCAAGGTTGCTTGTTGAATCTAATTATATGACAATATAATCGTACGTCTAATTGGTCCGTATAGATAGAGTTAGAGTAGCGAGAACTTTTTACTCTTTTTATTGTATTTTGTTGGGATTTAATTAAAAGAAGATGCCTTCCGTATTTAGTTACCTACAGACTTGTATCAATTGACGCAGTATCCAAATGTGGTATCCGTGAAAAAATCTCACATGGTAGAGCTTTAAAATCATCTGTTAAGGTCAATATTTTTTTTTAAAGCAGGCACTTGTCGTCCAACACCTGGCTTTAATCAAGATATAAGTAATTTTATGGGATCAAGTAAATAAAATAAAATATTATCAAACGTACAAACCGCGTAGTTTATTTTCAACGTTACTCAGTTTCCAGTTGTAGAATTTGTAAGTGAAAAGAAGGTTGCAAGTAAAATGAAAAGTGAACGAAAGAGGAGTGGCCCCCGACGGGTTTATTATCATAACAGGGACATATTAATACGTCAATGTGTTATGTCGCACCCACTCTTGCGCCGCGCGGGCGACACAGTCTAACTGAGACAGTAAACCAATTGATTGGTAGATGTTATTTTTTGATGATGTTTTAATCTTGCTACTTAAAATACTTAGAAATAATACTCTCTTTAGTTTGTTTCCTGGTAATGAAGTTTTAAGAAAAGTATAGTCGACATGTGAGAATAAGTTTAGTTCAATGTAGCAGATCTACTGGTAAAATTGCGTTGTATGTAAAAACATAGAAAAAAATCAAAATGTTAAGATAAACAATCTCGGTATTAGAGTTTCAATAAACTCAGCATTTAAGATATCCGTTGCGCTTGAAACCAATAAACTGGTTTAGACAACTTAGTTTCCCAACATGTAGCGATAGTGAGAAGTGAGCAAAAACTCTGCACCTCCACGCTCAAATCCGTTAACATTGCGTCAACTTTATCAATCAAGTCAATAATCGATTTAAACTCGTTCTACACAACGATTACTAGCAGTTTCAATAGGTAGGTATACTCGTATTAGAGCTGTTTGGTAGTTCAAGTGCATTCTTATGATTTACGCTTTACTTTGGAGTAATCGAATTAAAAAAGTAAGCAAAATTTCACCGTAAAAACATGGTGAGGTGAGCTGTTTTTTATTATTTGTACATACAATTTTTTTTTTTTATATAATCAGAATCATACTTGTTTCTGTGGAAATTATTTTACTTACCCGATTAATTATGTCACACAGGGGGACGTCATTACGTTATTCCATGGTTTTTGCTGAAAATCAGCGTTGTTGACGTTAGGTTTGTCCGAAGTCACAGCATTTAGCTGAGCAAAGACCTGTTCTTGCACAGATGCGACGCACGGTTATTGTAATTGTTCATATTATAGTTTGTTTGGTATAAAAGTAGTTGTTTTTCCACTCGGCAATCTGCATTTTGTTTTTGTTTTGATTCAAGTTTGTTTGTTTGTTGAATGTTGACTTTGTTGTCATCACTGGTTGTCATTTTGGGTTTGCCAGTACCACAACAACAGATTAGCTAAATAGACATTATAATCTATTAGTGAACGCATTATAAATTGTCTTTGGTCCCTGGCCCTGACATCAACCAATCGCAACCAATGGAAATGATTGTCAAAATTTTTGAGTGTATTGGATACGAGGGTTTTGGCTACTTTGTATGTGTGTATTTTAATGATGTTTATATTTGTTGAAATGTGCGTTTTGTTTGTGCAGAATAAACAAATTTTCTTTCTTTCTTTCTTTCTTTCTGTCAATAATGTCAATCCCTACCATGAGGTAGAACGTCAGCTGACTTGACCAAAGTTATCACGGTGAGGTTATTACTGAATAGACCGGCTGATGCTTATTCGTAACACGCCAAGAAATAAAATGTTTGATCAAAGTCGTAATGTAGTAATAGGTTTTCAGTTGCATAAGTATATTGTGAAGAAGTAAATTACCTACAGCAACTTAAAATGGAGACTTGATTAATTTGCAATAGGTAGTTTTGATTTGTAAAATCCGCCCAAATGGTTCATTACATGCAAATTATCGAAAGTTTTTAGGCAGTCTTCAACTTACAACAATGAATCAATAGGTACCTACAATACACATAATTTCATTCAATACTAAACATACATCAAAGAGGCGTCAATCTTCCTCCTTCTTCTCTTTCTAAAACTCATAACATAATATTCGACCTACTGCGTCCATTGTGCTGTGACACAGTACCTGCCACGTGAAAGTCTGCAGATGCTATTGTTATGTTGCTATCACTTTATGAACTCCCGGTGTATGTATTAGCATACACAGAGTGCCGACTTATTGTTTTAAAGTTGAGGAGTTTGGTTTATGACGGGACGTGGGACTTTCACTGGTTCTGAGTGGGATTGTGGCTTTTTCTGTCTTATTTATTTAAACTTCTCGCACACAATCAGGGACCATTTTGGTTACCCATTGAAAGGATTTTCGATAGGGTTTTTCTAAGCGGTTAACCTCTCTTTCGCCGAGCGGCCTTAATGAGGCCGATGAGGCCGATGTCAATTATGTGGGATTCGCCAATCGGTCTGATTCAGTTCGTTCGTGGCGCACACCCATTTTCGCGCCAAATAGGCTGGTTCAGAAGAGGTTACCCTCTCATCTGTCAATTGACCTACATTAGGCCGATGTCAATTATGCCGGATTCGCCATCCGATCTGGTTCAGACCGACTGATTCAGTTCGTATAGTGGCAAACCCCCATTTCGCGCCAAAAAGGCGACACGAGAGAGGTTAAACAAAAACCGATATGATATGGGTAACCCTTATGAACGGCTTAAATTAAATTTTGGTAACCCATTGAAAGGGTTTTCGATAAAAACCCATACGGTGTGGGTAACCCTTTTGAACGGCTTAATTTAAGCTATTCAAAATTACCCACACCATATGGGTTTTTGATTAACTGCTTAGAAAAACCCTATCGGATACCCTTTCCATTGAACGGGTTTTCAATAGGATTTTTCTAAAATGCTAACCAAAATGGTCCCTGGGTAGAATAGAGATAGAATTCATGATCATCATTCATTCATAGAGGTCATGCGTGCTGGGCCGAATATTATGATTTTTTCATGTTACTGGGTTTCCAGTATGTATAGAACCCATTAAATGGGTTATGATGTAACCCTTTCACCGGGTTTCAAGTATAAAAACCTTTCAATGGGTTATCGTGTAACCCTTTCAATGGGTTTCTAGTATAAAACCCTACCAATGGGTTACATCATGATAAAGGTAACCCATTGAATGGGTCACCCCTTCGAAAGGCTTAACTCTTAACCGGGGTTGTTCGGTCCCTGCACACATTAAGGTACAAAAGCGGACTTACTGCCTTAAGCATTCTCTACCAGTCAACCAAGGGTGGTGAAGAGATAAGTTGGCGATGGTCTTGGAGCATCACTCCCTGTAAGGGAATACAGGGTGATGATTTAGTCACCTGGATCCGTCAAAGGGGTGATTCTACCCATCACTCTAAACAACTTTCGTTATGAAACTCATATCCCATTTGCGATAAATAAAAACCAAATTCCCTTACAACAATGGACAAGTGGACAGTTGTTTAGTATGACGGGTAGAATCACCCCCTTGACGGATGCAGGTGACTAAATTGCCACCCTGTATAAATAGGATGTTTCTAGAGAATTTTAGATATAGGCTCCAATAGAGTATGATAACATGGGTATGTAATGTCCAGTGCATTAAAATGAAACTGAGAACGCCTATTGAAATCAGTTTTAATTTACCTACCTTGAGTAATTCCACAAGTTGTGAGTGATAAAGATAATGTATCAGGAAACTCAGGTTAAAAAAATGTGGTCGATTTAATTGAGATTTATATTCCGGAAATAAATAAATTAAAGCAATTAAACTGCGTATCTATCACGATTCTAAAAAAATGCGTAGGTGTTTTATTAGACTCCCTATTTGGCCATGGAAAATAACACATAAGAATCCTAATTTATCGTTGTATCATCTCTAAACACATCAATATAACCTTTTACGGAATCAGAAGGGTTTAAAAAATAATTTAGAATCAGAATACAATGTCATTTAAAATACCTAGCAAAACTGAATTTAAGTTTATACAATTTGGTTACAAAATTAAGGACAAAAATCTCACGCTTGATCTACTTCACTGCATTCTCAAACGTAAAAATTTGTGAATAATTTATGACATACGCAAATTAAAAGTCGAATAATTATCAACATGAATGATGGAGCAACTCAATATGAATTATGAATAACAAATGGCGTCGTAAACAAACCATTAATAAATAGGTTACGGTTATTTATTGCTTTTCAGGTTTGTTGCTTTGCATATTTGATACATAAAGATTGCTAATGAGATCAAATTCTTGCGGTCGTCATAATTCATTATGCGACAATGATAGTGAAGTTGCAAAATGGAGAGTTTGAGGTTGTTCCGACCCCGCCTGGTCCTTCATTAACCTTTAACCACCACTTCTTACTCCTTTCGAAGGAGATTTAGCTTAGTTGGGAGTGTTGGCTACCTGAGGGCCCACACAAGTTACAATCGATTTCAAAGCGTTTCATATTTCTATGCGACCTCTGGAATTTCTTATGGGTTCAAGAACATTTTTGACTTTTCCATGATCGTTATACTCTGTGCCTACCGCTGATAGGATGTAATAAAAAATAAAACACTTTATTTCTTGTGGCATAGACCCATATAAACCTTAACCTAATACATTTTGATTTGCTATGACTCGCCACACCTACAAAAGACATGACCCACTGCTTCTGAAAGGGACAGTCGAAACGTACAGCTATTGCGTTCAGAATGCCGTTGTTACTACCTCGTATACGGGCCAGCAGGGAAGCTGCTTTTTTGCGCATGATGGCCTGGAAACCATCAGTGCGCGCTTCAGCAAACATCTCAGACGCGCTGCACCGCCACGGCATACCCAACAACATCCTGAACGCGTTATTGTACTGAGTGCGCAGGGCTCTGTAGGCTCGCTGCGTATATCTCACCCACAGGCCGCTTGAGTAGAAGGACTGGCAATAAGCTTTGAATAGCGTAACCTTCACTTCTCTCGTGCATCGTGCGAACCTGCGTGTGAGCATATTAGCTCTCACCGCCAGAGCCCTGCGCTGAGCTGAATATCCCCATCATCCCTGAGGTCACGCGGGATGTGACGTTGTCTAGGTCCTCTAGACAGTTCTGTTATTTGCCTCGTTCAAATCCTGTTTATGGGGCTAGATTGTGAAGCCCTCACACTGGGGTCTAATTTGGCATAAGTAGAGAAAGAAAGATAAAGTATTTATTGTGACGCGCACAGGAAGACCACAAATCAGACTAAACACACTGAAATATAAAAAACAACAAAAGTAAAATGAATATAAAAACAGAAAGTCCTGTAGGAGGCCAAAAGGCTCCTATCTCAGCACGATGGTATTCTGAGAGCAGCCTAAAGCTAGATTTTTCTAGCAATATCTCTATTGCTCCATCGCTGTTGAAGTTAAAAAGAACCCGACCTTAGAACAATATGAGTTTTCATCATTGCACAAAATGCAGCTATTAAGCAATGATACTTACCTAGCTATTCATATAAAGAAGCTCTTAGGTGAGAACCCGACAGTTCCCAGGGTGTGTCGCAAGGTTCCATCCAGCAGCGTCGGAATGTGCCGGTCAGCACGACACGGCGCGGCGCGGTAATGCACGTAATCATTACAATTATATGCGCCCGCGCCGAACTTTGTCGAACGATTCTAGCGCCGCCGATTGAATTTGGTTAAGGGGAAGATTAGTGTGAGAAAAGTCTTGGCGGCAAAGGTGTCTGAATGACATTCCATCTGTCTATTCGTTTTTAATCCTTTGGAACTGTCACATATTCAGGTACCTGTTCGTATAGGTAAGTAAGTACCTAAATACAAGACGTAAACGTTAAAAATGCGAACGTAAACGTTTACTTAGTAAGTATGACCTCTTAAATGTATTGTCAAAGTAATTTATCAATAATACTTTCATTTATCTATGCTTTTATGTTACTGAAATTATTCTTTAAATTTATTTTATCCATGTGTGATTTATTGGTAATCATTTTATGCAGATGGTCGTTTTGATAATGGCTGCAGCCTCAACGTGTTGTTGGTTTATAAAATTGAAATAGCTAGAATAAATATTCGGAATTAATCATCATCATCATTTCAGCCGAAAGACGTCCACTGCTGGACATAGGCCTCCCCCAAAGGGGGGGGGTTGCCATAATCGCCACGCTTGGCAGGCGGGTTGGCGATCGCAGTATGGTGTTAAAATGCATAGAGAACGCGGCTGCCCATTCTCTGTTATATCACTTAGTCGCCTTTTACGACACCCACGGGAAGAATTAGGAGAGTGCTATTCTTTACGTCCGGCACCACACAGACCGGAATTCGGAATTATGTCAGTATACTCGTAACTTATTTAAAACCACCATGTACTAAATTTAATATTGTAAGTGGACAACGTCACCTTAACACATCATGTAGTGTGACTTCCCCAGGTGAATCAAACGCGCCGGTAACGTGACCACAATGTTCTGTGGTATCATGACTTAGGTGCTATACTTGTGAAATAAAGCAGGCGCCATACAACAATAGGCTGTTCTATTCTAATCTAAATTAGATTATAGAGAACTCTTTTCTATTGCCTATTGTTGATTAATATCTGTAGGTGTTAGACCGACGATATTGAAAAAATCGTAAGAGGAAAAAAAATATATACATTGGTTTGTCGGTTTATTTTTCCAGACTACAATGTGGTCTATAGTGTTAGGAACAAAAAAACTTAGCCTATGTTAGTACTTATACTTGTCAAAAAATAATAGGCCCGTTTTGACATTTAACTTGAATCGATTTATCGTGAGTATCGAGTACCGAGTCGTGTGGTTACTTCACTAGCTACGTCGAGATGGTCAATCGCGACGTAACTAATGAAGTAACCATACTCAACTAGTTACCATACTCACGATAAATAGATTCAAGTTATATGTCAAAACGGGACTATTATTTTTATGAACTTTTTTTTTAATAACTAAAACAGATCGGGTGCGGCTGCTACCGCCTACACTAGCGGGCTGTCTGGGCGGCTATCGATAGCAGAATAGTGTTGGGACTACCTCGGAGCCTAAGGAGTAGCGAGGCAGATTTCTAAGGAAAGGCCAATTATACGTTGGATGGATAGTGTGAAGCATGAAATGCCTAAAAAGGAGGCTAATCTGATGACGGTACTGGTAGACATTGACGGAGAATATAATAAATATGCTATACCATCATCAAACAAATTAAGTTAAGGCCGGTGGATTCAAGCAACGAAATTAATGTCATAATCCAAGAGGCACCCTTATCCATCAATTTCCGATTACTGGGCCGATATAACCAAAAAATACCCAGTAATGTAAATAAATAGTTAAAGCATTCATATTCAATCCATATCGGATTTGCCCAAGGACCTAGGGCTACATTCGAACTAGCTTAGTACTTAATCAGAGTTGGCGTAAGTAGAGCTATGAATGTACCGGTTACCTTTAAAAGGTGAGTGTATGTTTATTGGCGTTACCATTTTTGCATCATTGACATTTTATTATACAATTATGTATAATATGTGCAATTAATGGTATATAATAGTGTAACGGTTCGTCAGAGGCCCGAAAGCCTGGCAACCAGTCTTACCATGGGGCATCGTATTCCCCAGTAAAAGTCCAGCTGGTTCATAATATGAATTCTTAATAGTTTACTTTTAGATTTATTCTGAGTTCATTAGGTTATCATTAGTAATCCCATAGTTATGTCAAAACTTACTGAACCCAAATTCCAAAAAACATGGATGATTTTTTTTTAATTTTTCAACCTTTCACTTTCATACTAAAATTGGTGTATGAACACCATGAATCAGCCTCATAACTGTTGTCATATTTTTAAGCATCTCAATTAACCAAAGATAAAAACCAGCCATAGAGCGTGTCGGACCACGCACATTGAAGGGTTCCGTAGTTGGTTGAATTTATCCCAAGAACAAACTTAACATTGTAGTTGAAAAACATGTTCTCCCATACATTCTAACCGCTTTTTTTATTTGTCTCCCAGAAATGACTCAAATACAAAATCAAAATCAACATATTTTATTTCACCACTTTTAAAAATAATGGGATTTTACAATGTTTTCAAGTTAGTCAAGAGAGGACAGTATAGGTTTGTCAACAAGTACCAATTACTTAACAAAATTAAAATTAAAATCAAAAGTCATTTATTCCAACTAGGCTGAGAATCAGCACTTTTCGAACGTCAAAAATTACATGAGACAGTCCCCCAAAAACGCCTTAACCACTTCCTGGTGCTTTAGCTGGGAAGAAGAAGTGGCGCAACAAACTCCCCAGCAGCGCAGCTGTCTGTTCACATATAATAGAAAAATAAAAAACAAAATAGAAAATGGTTTACAAAGCTACAGTCTATTATGACTACAACGTTCTCACATTAACAAAACATTACAAAAAAACGATATAAAATATTATTAAAATTATAAATTAATATTGTAGGTATACAATGTCAAATAATAAAAAAAAAGATTATGTCAAGGAAATATGTAAAAGAAAAAAAAAACGTAATTTGGGAGCAGTTAATAGACATTTACATATTTTTGGCGTTAATGTGGTACCATCCCAAGCCACATGTGCAGAAGGAATTAATGCCAAACTTCCTTGTCTTCAACGTAGTCTTTAATCTTATAATGTTTTTTTGATAAGGACACGTTTGATGTGGGTTTAAGTACCCCTAAAAGTAACAGAAATCTGTGTCATCAGTTTCAACGCCAATCCGTTTTTCAAATTTACATTATTATTTATTATATACAACTATGTATGTTATGGCAGCTTCAAAACCACATCGCGCGTGCGATTTATCACCAATTAAAATAAATTTTAATGCTGTCGGTGTACGATTATGAAAGATCTCGGTCAGACTGAATCAAGAATGAATGAAGTTTAAGTACATCTTTGATATGGCACTGGGTCACCTTGGCCAAATTACAGTACCTACTATAAGGTCTGAGTTATGCGAGCAGATACGTCGAAAATAAACGGGTAATGGCAACATTCTCCGTTTAATGGATGGCATTTGGCCAGTTTAATGGCGTTTCATGGTGTTGCCAGCGTTTGGAGTGGAATTGAATGAGATCTAGCGCAATGTTGTGTGTTTATGTGTGAATGGTATGATAAACTGTAGTTTTGGGTTTGTTTGCTTTGTTATTGGTCTAAATATGCCCACCATGTCTTCTTTATTTAGGGCCTAAAATATCTATAAAAATACGGAAAACTAATATAAAATCGATCCAGGAAATCAGCATATGCATCTAGTCAAAGGTCATTATCATTATCAGCACAACCATAATTGCCAATCAACAAAAATAGCAAACAACAAAAAAACCAAAATATTTACAAACAAACCATTAACTAAAAACGAAATAGAAAACTCGAGGTAGGTACCTACGTGTTAATTCGAATTCCTATGCAAATTATATTATATATTCTGAAGTGTCCGAGCTTTCGTCAAAGACCGGTCGGGTTAAACAACTATTGTTTTTTATTGTTGCAAAATAACAGGTGCCGTGTTTAAGATTAGAATGCGTCTGTTTACGTGTGTGTGTCATGTGCGTGTGCGCAATAAGATGTCAAGATATTATCGGACGTATAAATGTTATTGAGATGCGATTAAGATTAATTTGCACTAGCAAGTGGTGTGATGTATTTCTCTGATAATATTTTAATGTTATAGGTCGACTTTGAGTTTCGGATTTAGTTTAGGAACTTTTAAATTTGTATCGAGTAGGATCCCTAGATACAAATTTAAAAATTGTAAGTAAATATCTTAATTACAGCTGTACCTTTGTAGAGTTGTAATAATGTACCAATAAAATCAGATATTAGCAGATTAAGATTAAGTCTCTTGCCTTTTCAAGATACTTAATCTTCCATAAACCTCCTGATCTCTTAAGGCTTCTACAAGAACCCAAATTTTAACTGCCTCTGTGGTCTAGTGGTCACCGTCTGCAGACTCAGAGGTACCGGGTTCGATTCCCAGCGGAGGCAACGTTTCTGCTTAGTTTGGTTGGTTAGTGCTTGTTCTAGGTCTGATGGTGGTTCCAAGTGCGCCTGGGTAGCCCCAAGCGGACTTAGAACCACCATCAGTACCACCATCTTATCTAAGACTGTTACCATAACAACAATGTTAACAGCATTGTTGTGTTTCGGCACTTAGATGATAAGATAACCAGTTCCTGTGTGGTTGAGGATTCCGGGTGAAGCTTGCCTCCACCTTCGGCCTGATCATCACTTACCACCAAGCAAGATGAAGGCCAAGAACTTGCCCATAGTGGTAGAAACACTTTAATTTGCAGGTGCAACAAATACTACTTATGTTATGTAACAAACAAGTTACACAATTATGATGGCCCTATCGACTTTTTCTCGTTACATGTGCCTTTACTTCCGTGACACAGAACGCACAAATAATGAAAAACAACAATACCATTCGTAAAAGCTTACTAACTAAGCTTATACCATTGTCGGAAAACATAAAAAGCGATTCTTAATACCTTAAGCGGCGTACAATAAATTGTTTTGGCCTGAGGTTACGTCGTATGGGTATGCACGTAATATGTCACGCGTCAATATCCGCTCTCCTGGACCTGTCAGCACACAGTCGGTACCGTGTCACCGTGACGCATTCGTACCAGAATCCGTGACGACGTATACGCGTCATTTGCAGGGTAGGGTTGCCAGTGTTGCCACTGGAATGGGGGAAAGCTGGTGGAACTGATAAAATAATTCTAAAAGACACGCACAGTTCTGCTTCGTCTGATATACGCTATAATCATAGGATGCTTCTCTACGAGGTACTGTTAAGTTTTTGGCACCTTTTGTACAATTGTTTTCCATTTGCTTTCCATCGGCTTTTTGAGTTGTGATTACAATGCCTTACCTTAACTCACACACTGATATTATTTTTTTTAGGAAAACGTTTATTTTTATTTTACAATGTTTGTAAATATGTGAGCACCATGTATCTTATCACATAATTAATTTATCTGTCATTCCCTCATTATTAATTCTTTTTACCTATTGTGGTATAGTAATTTTATTCTAGGTGCATCGTTTTCACATATAATTATATAATTGATATACCCATACAAAATATAGTAAAACATTTTAAAAGAGTAACGGAGTAGTGGAGTTTCTTGCCCATTCTTCTCCATACAAAGCTACCTTTTGGAAGAGATGACTAGAATCAATTCTATTTTATTTGTAAATTTTGACGTTCAAAAGTGCCATTTATGTGCCTATTTGAAATAAATAATTTGACTTTGATTGAAAACTCTGTAATTAATAGAACCCTTTTTTTTATCGGCGGTGACAACTTGATTCTAATTAACATAAAACTCCAGTTATAAAAAGCCCTAAGTTCAGCACCCATTAATAAACCTCACAACGGAACCGACCAATAAAAAAGTAAAATTACGGATGTCGGGCAGCCCTGCCTTGGCGAAAGCTATCACATAACATTACGCCGCTGACACACCTTGCGGGATGGGCAGCATTCGAACATAAACTTACGTGAATCAAGTGAGAGCTTCGTGGGATCTTTCCAAGTTGGTAGCTTTTTTAATTTCCGAGCTTAAACGGCGATGCTGATATTAAAAGCTTTTAGTGTGAAAGTCAAGGGGTTTCGGGTATGTACTTTGTTAAATTTATTTTCTGTACGTCTTGATTCTAGTCTATCAATATAACCTTTGTGAAATTGCCAGTAGGTAATTTTAGTTCCCGCAGTAGGCGAAAAATAAACCAAAACACCTTGCACTAGGATACAGATAAAAAAACCGGTCAAGAGCGAGTCGGATTCGCGCACCGAGGGTTCCGTACGTATATATGATGTTGATGGTTTCTGAAAAACTGTGCTATGAAGAGACACAGTTTTATTTTTCCTGTAATCTTTACATACACTTCTATCACGTAGAAAAATTTAAGATTTTTATCTATGCAAACTTCGGAGATAAGGGGCAGGACGGTATTTTTTTTTTTTTTTTTCTTCAAAAGTCGGAAACTATGCTGCCAAAAAATTTTTTGAGAATGTGTAAACAGCCCTCTTTCATATGATACCCCCACATGCCTTAGTAGCCCCACTTAAAATGTTTAAGACCCCCTTTCAGTCCCTTTTGCAAAAAATATATTTTTAATTTCTTTCTTATTTGCAAAATAGTTGGGCAAACGTCATCTAAACCTATTCTAAATTTCAAGTTGATAGCATTAGTAGTTCTTGAGATATCCAGGTGTGACAGACAGACAGACAGACTTAGTCTCACCATAAGGGTTCCTTTTTACCATTTTGGTACGGAACCCTAAAACTAAAATTAGATAGCAAAACTTTTTTTTTTATCGTTATTAGATATCAATTAGTATTATACCTATTATCTGTGTCAATATCCACCAAGTCTGCGGAGTTTCACTAGTTTAATCAATTTGACCTGCAGAAACAAAGACATACTTAACGTGGTTGCAGAAGCACTTGATCACAAAGACCTTTATTGATCAAAGGCCCAGCTTTGTTCAGAATAAGCTAAAGATTTGACCTTTAACACTTAAGAGAAGAGAAATAATCAAAACTTTAATTCATGATGGACCAACAACTTATCTTAATTATAATCATCAATATTCACAGCTTGCCTAATGCCAATCAATAAGAATCACAAGTGTCTACCACTCGATAAATAATGAATAGTTAAAGATTGCATCAACAGCTGGTGGATGCTGGATGACGAGATATAAGTATCACTTAATATCCCTCATACTACTGAATTATGTCAAGCGTTGTGTAGTTTACCCTGTGAACTATTAGATACTAGCTTTTGCCAGCGGCTTCGCCCGCGTGGACGTCGGAAATTATCCCTCGGGAACGTACTACCGGGATAAACAGTACCCTATGTAATAACGCAGGTCATGGTCTACCCATGTGCCAATTTGTATCCAAATCTATTGAGCCGTTTTAGCGTGAAAGCGTAACAAACAATTTAACAAGCAAAAAAATTACTAGCTGCACCCCTCGGTTTCACCCGCGTAAGTCTCGATCCCGTGGGAATATCTTGATAAAAAGTAGGCTATATATTAATCCAGGGTGTCAGCTACCTCCATACAATTGGAGTTCTATCCTAATTTTATCAAAATTGGTACAGCCGTTTGAGCGTGAAGAAGTAACAAACACACTCACTCAAAAACTTTCGCCTTTATAATATTAAGTGTGAAGTTAGGATTTATTTATTTGGTTTAGTAAAATTGCTTTATCATCACTGACGATGATATATTATTGACGATGAAAGGCCAATTAAATTTCGGCATTGTTACGTGGATGGACTGAAATTTAATTTCTGTAAACCTGAATAATAGCCAGTTTTAAAACCTATTGAATTTAATGTATTGTCAAATCACAGCATTGAACATGAGATTGATAACGTGTTAATGAGTTTCTAAGACGGTCAGCTTTTTAGAACCCGGGTGTTACCTATCCCTGATTAACGGGTAAATGTTGTTTTCCAAAATGTTAATCATTGCACTTGTACAATCACACGTATAGTTTCAAGAAAGCTATAAATTAAATAAGTTTACGCAACATACAGTTTCGTGGCGCACGTCGGACATCTACGGACATGGGCGGCACTTTATGCGGACGCAACCACTATCAACATATCAACATCTTACGTCAATTATGAGTTGATGAGAAAAAGTATTACACAATACATGAAATCCTGGTTTTTGTTTGGTGAAATTGATCCTACGTAAGAGTATTTACGCATCGCCATAACGAGAGACCACTTAAAGCCTCTGCTAATTGCTTTTATTTGTCTTAAAAACATAATTAGAATTCAGTCACACTCAACACTTGTTCCTGTGGTTGATTGTACCTATTTGTTACCTACGCTGTGCACAGTACTAGTGCACTATAAATAAAATACATTTATTTCAGACCTAGTTTTGGTCCACTATGCAATAGGATTCCTAAACACCTGCGGAATTTTAATCGGACTATATTGAATCGATATTTAAAAGAAACATAACTTCTCAAAAATTAAGGCTCTCGATAAACTTCAGACACGTGCGACATTCAAATCTCCATCAACGGTTTTTCTGAACGTTCATCATCAATTCATCACACTTACACATAATTTACACAACCCACTTAAACCCGATCCCATTTATTTTTTCTCCCACATTTTACCCGCACACAACATAATCTGCAAACAATCAGACTTGTGTGGGAAATCGGTCGGCAAATACTGCATACCTCGGGATCATCACTGCTTTGCTCACAAATTATCCCCGGAATGACACAACAATGCCCCAGGGTCCACTTTTTAGTGCAGTATTAACTTGTCGCCTCATAAAAAGTGCTTGTAATTATTTTTTCCCCACATCTCGGACAATAATACAGTAAATCTGGCCTCATTTAACTATCATTAGTCGGCTTGTTCTATTTTCTTGTGATAATCACCCTATAACATGTCGTCGCGGTGATTTTTAGGCATTTTTGCTCGTATTTTAAGATGTAATTAAGTGAATTTGTTTGTTGGTTTACAAGATAAGTGCCGTGGTATTTATTCTTATTCATTTAAATCAAGATGTTGCTTGATATTAGAATGAATTTTTATTACGCTTAATTACTTGTTTTGAATTCTTTTTAATATGAGTTTTTCTTACTCAATTGATGTAAAAGTTGAGTAAACCGATTGTTTGCCAGTTTTTATTTGCATCACTTAAAATCTAGGCTGATCTACAATTAAATATTTGATGTTTTAATCAATATCGGGCTGTTTGTAGACGTCAATATCAATTATGTACCATTACGAGTCTAAGTGGTCAATTAGTATATTATAGCGATATAAAACGATTGACGTAAACGGACTATCGATGCCGCCTAGCAGTAGGTAGGTATACCTAGGTACTTTAAATACCTTAGTTGTCTAAGGTACAATAATCGTTGTAAGTATTTAGTTATTTTATTGTTGGTTTGACGAAAGTATTGAACATACGCGTGTATGAAACGATGTATCGAGTTGGTGGTCACCGCCACTGCCAAGAACTGAACAAGGTATGAACATGGCTAGCTGAGGGGTGAATATTGAAATTGCGGCTAAAAGCAGTAGCAGCAGGGTAGCTGAATCATGAGTAGGAATATTGTTAGAAGCTCCCACACTCAGCAGTCATACGCTTTTAACCGAAGCTTTAAAAACATAGTAATTACACTACACAACATAACTACAGCAATACCCATGATTAAAAATAGCTACACACTCAGTCAGCGATATCCCACGCCATATCTCACGATTAGATCGGCACCTGCGCGCGCGCCGCTCAGTACATAAGGCAGTAGGCTGCACACGTCGCGACCTTTGCCTCTGACAATACAGTTCACACCGTTGCGAAATTAATTGAAGCTTTGTTCGTCTGAAGGAGTCTTTAAAGCTGCCCAATTTGCTTTTCAAGGTCAGGCGTTTGAAAAGACGGTGTCATGGTTTTGATTAGAGTTTTTGTATGAAAGGTAAAGTGGGAAGAAATGTTGTATGAAACATTATAATAATAATTTCAACCAAAAGATTTTCACTGCCCCAGCAGTCTACCAGACCCATCTGCAGGCTTAGCATGGCGTTTTCGATCTCTACTCTACTGTAGAATAGAAATCGCTTGTCTACACTTCTCGTAATCTCTTCTTCGCGAGCACGAGGTCACACCTAGACTCGGGTTTCTTCGTAGACAGTGATTTGTCCATAGCAACGCTAGTGGTGTGTATTACTAACCAATTTTACCGTATTTTTGCGTTTCGTTCTCAAACAAATATATGAAGCTAAAGTGTTTTTAATTAATGTTTCTTCAATTACAAAACGCAAATGGTCTATTTTTTTTTAAATTATACATTTTAATCTAAGGCATACAAGTTAAAGCTACCAAGTTTTAAAACTCATTTGTGTTTATTGCGTATAATTTACAGCCATTATTTGAATAGAGTGCCATAACTATACTATTTTGATTGCGTCACGCAAAACGTAGGTAAGTATCCATTAAGACTACCGCAGACTGGCGGGTCGCTCCGTCGCGTCGCGCCTGTCTACGGGAGCCTTTATGTTTTAACTAGGTACTTTATTGTTGTTTATCGATATTTTATGTAAGTAATTATTAGTATAAGCTCCATATAAAACTGAGTCTATGAGATGTAGTCAGTGAGATAAATGTTCAATGAGAAGATTTTGACTCTTCAGATTTTTATATTCCCTGTGAATGTATTTAGTAGATCAAAGTTAAGGGACAACATAGTGTAACAATTGTAGGATCTTTTGTTTTTCTTATTTTATTGTTGATAGGTAACAAAAATCTATTATTTACAGAAGTTTTGGGCGACGGTCCTGACTCAAACTCAAACTCTCAAACTCAAAGCATTTATTTCAATTAAACCATTGACAGGCACTTTTGAATTGTCAAGAAGTCGGTCAGTTACAAATATGAAGCTAGTTGCCCATTCCAAATAGTAGGTTCCTATGGAGAAGAACGGGCAAGAAACTCCACGGGCACTCTTTTAAATTAAAATATTGGTACAAAATATTGGTTACATCATTCATATTGAAGTTAAAGATGTGAGAACGATGCAATACGTCAAAAGCGTCCGTGATAAAAAGATAACAATTCAAAACTAAAATAATTAAAAATAAGCCGTGGCAGCTAAGAGATGACCAGTCCCAACTGACAGCGCCCGTTCACGAACATGACGCATGGATCAGCACCATTCAGCTCAACCATTTTGAAGGGAGCTAAATGATCCAACACACACGCCACCATCAGCGAGACATCTGAGTGAGCATGACATACTCTCAGCCGCCAGGGTACATTTAAGTCAATGAAAGACATAATTACCCGGTAAATGGTAGCTCTATTGCACATAGTACTCACACCTGTGATATGCAATTATATAATACAAAGGATATTCGAGTTTATACAATGAAAAGATAGTCTTCCAATCTTCATCGGCTCCAACAGTATTTTCAAATGTTAATAAATTAGTTGTGGTTGTGGAGCTGGACCAGCATTGAGCCAAGCATTTCTATCAGCGATGTAATCCCCCAACCTATAATATGCCTGCTTGCATAGTGTGCGTTTTATACAAGATTTGAATTTCGTCTCATTCAGTTGAAGTATGACGGGAGGGATTTTATTATAACATTTTAAACAGTACCCCATGAAAGATAAGTCTACTTTTGCCAGTCTGAAACCTGGTTGAGCTAATAGATCCCTACTTCTAGTACTATAATTATGTCTTTCGCCTCTTTTACTAAAAAGATGTAAATTTTTTCTTACGTACATGATGTTTTCATAGATATATTGACAAGGCACCGTCATGATGTTAATATCCTTAAACAGTTCCCTAAGAGAATCGCGCCTGCGGAGATTATATATGGCTCTGATGGCTCTTTTCTGCAGAATAAAAATAGACTCGATGTCTGCAGCCCGTCCCCAAAGTAAAATACCGTAAGACATGATACTATGAAAGTAACTAAAATAGACTAGCCTCGCGGTATCTACATCAGTAAATTGACGGATTTTTCTGACAGCATATGCTGCTGAACTTAGCCGTCCTGCAAGAGATGTTAAATGAGGACCCCATTGAAGCCTAGAGTCGAGCGTGATCCCCAGGAAAACAGTTTTATCGACGAATTCTAGTTTCTCTTGATTCAATACTATCTCATAATCACTACTTTTTACATTTGGTAAAGAAAATCGTATGCACTTCGTTTTTTTTCCATTTAATACTAAATTATTGGCAGTGAACCAATTTTGGACCTGCAGTAAGGCGTTATTTACGTCATCAAAATTTGTAGCACGCCTATCTACCTTAGAAATCAAAGAAGTATCGTCAGCAAATAACACCATTTGTGGTTGATTATTTAATAAATGGAGTAGATCATTAATATACACTAAAAAGAGAAAAGGACCCAATATCGAGCCTTGAGGAACACCCATTTTTACTTTTAAACCGAGTGAATTGATACCATTTATTTGAACTAGCTGTTGTCTATCGTTTAAATAAGATTTTACTAAACTAAGCGCAAGTTTTCCAAGTCCGTAATGCTCAAGTTTCAATAGCAAGGTTTCGTGATCGACGCAATCAAATGCCTTGGAAAGGTCACAAAAGATTCCTATGGCATCTTGGGCCTCTTCCCACGCGTTAAAAATGTGTCTTAATAAGGTTACACCGGCGTCGGTCGTACAACGTCCTTTGGTGAAACCATACTGTTGATCGTGAAGGATTTTATTCGAGTTGAAATGATTGAGCATTTGATTAAGCATTACCTTTTCAAACACCTTGCTGAAAACCGGCAACACGGATACGGGTCTATAATTATCCTGGCCGAGTTCCCTATATCCTTGCTTATTTTATTTTTATTTTATTCTACAGGAACTCACTTCCCGGGAGATCAAAGGCCAAACAAGCAAAAAAGCCGTCTTCCCATCTTCGCTGAAGTTTTTCTAAAAACTTAAATTATTATTTAAGTTAACAACTATCAAATCCTTGTCTAGGTCCTTCTATAAGTAGACTATTTCGGAAGAACGTTTTCTATCCCAAACTGTCAAAATCGGAGAAAGATTGTACGTCATGCTCGACGTTGTAGACAGTTGTCTAGGGTAGAGAAGACAAGTCTCTTCACATTTGATTTTGTAATCGCCGTGCTACAGACAGTAGAAAACTTTCTGTTGTCTACACTGAAACGTCATTTTTGTCTATTCTTCCGTCGACAAAACGCGTAGAGAGGGTTCTCGTGCTAAGCCTGCTGGTAGAGTTAGGACTCCCCCAAAAATCTTTAAAAATATGGTCTTGTGTCTCCAAACAGCGATTTTCCATTGTCAACATATTTTTGCTAGAACCTTGTAAATTCTTCATCAGAAATGGACATTTAATGTGGTGCGTAAACCTATACAAAATAAATTCATCCGACATAAAAACATCATCATTAAGATGTTTTAGAACCAAAATCAATCAGATCCAAAAGTTTTGTATCTGATTGATTTTGGTTCTATGGTCAAGAATATTTAAGTGACTTTTTGGAATGGGTACGTGGTGATGTTTTAGTTATGGTATCTTATAATATAGTTAATAGCCTGATTTTAAATGGTTTATTATTATTATTATTAATATAGTTAATGGATATTGCACATAACTTCTTAGTCCGTACCGCCTACGTTAAAACAACCGGTTTCTTGATTTATTGACTGGAACAGCTGTCATTGCGTTGATTAACACCCAAGACATTTTTAAAGATATTGCATGAATAAGTTACTCACTATTACTACTACTTATTCATTGCTTAAAGCCGTACAGTAACTAGTTACCTGCAATTTATTGATTGGAAGGAATTTACAGCTGTTACTCTGAACAGGTAAAAGGGTATTATAATTAAGAAAAACTTTACAGACGACCAAGCTGCTTAATGAAATTGCTTGAAATAACTTTTACTCTTGTAAGAAAATAGAATACTAACCTAACGTATAATATAACAGACAAAATTTACAACAATAAAAAGTTTATTTCTTAAAAAAATACAGATTTAACACGTTTTATATCAAGACAATTCAAATGAGCTATGGTAGTGACACAATTCAATAAAAATCGAATAACTGTAATCTATACAAAATATGGGAAACCCTGTCTCTCAGACTAGGAAACCTGTATCTTGAGAGACAGTGATTCAGCTAAAATGTGGTGCTTTATGTATAAAGTAGACTGTGTCGATCTTCCTGAGCGATTATAGATAATAAAGGTGATGTGTGTTTGTGTTTCCGCGTGTATGTGTGCGTGTGTGTGTGTGTGTGGTGGGGGGGGGGCGTGTGAGTGTGTGTGGGAATGTTCTGTGTGATTGAAGATATGTAAGACAATACGTTAAAAATAAATAATCATTTAAAATAAAAACTATACGGGGTCGGTGTTTCTTAACTGACTACTCGGAGAAAAATACCGAAACAAACTCAGATGAAAAGTACTTTGTATAGATATTGTGAATGAAGCCAAGTTTAAAGAAGCCTTGGAGTACGAAGTGTTTATTGAATCTGTGATATTGGGTCGAGGTTGACAAGTTCATCGTTTATTTATGTTTGAGTTTGTGATTCAGCAACATCAATTTTTTTTTGGAAAATATTTGTTGTCATAATTGGTAAAAAGAAAGGCGTTTAGTTGGCGCATGTCATGTTAGAAATATTCCCAATGTTAACAAAAAGAAAATCATAATTCTTAAATTGTGTGCCTCACGGATTTGTCTAATAAATCAGCCAAAGTTTCATTCGAGGAAATAACTTAGTGGCCCTATTTCATTCTTAGTGGCCCTATTTCATTCTTAGTGGCCCTATTTCATTGGATGAATTTTCGGCTGATTCGAAACGCAGACTTAATCCGCCTTATTACAAAACAAGATTTATATTTTGACATGGCTTAAACCATGGAGCCAGTTTTTGTAATAAGAACGTAACAGTAAATAGCGTTCTTTATACAAAACTGAGAACTTAGTTCGGTACTAAGTTGTCAGTTTTGTGTTTAGGAACTTTACTAGTTGGAATAAAGTTCGAAATTCAATAATGGCTCCATGTTTTAAACCTGGGTCTGAAGATAAACCTTGTTTTGTAATAAGGGGGATTATGTTTTGTTTTCAATTCCATAATTTAAATGAACTACAGCATTTGAATACAAGCGTATTTCTTATTACACCAGTAGTTTGGACATCACTACATCAGGTAGCATCACCGGAAGTTTCGTCAGTATCATCATTGTTTGTATCTTTACACACAGTAGATTTAACTGCTGCTGCTTTGTATACAATGTTATCATTAAACATTAACTGCGCTTTAAGTGAATGAAACCATGATGGTTATTGTTTTGTGTCTTTTTTATGCAAATGCATACAGCAATGTCTTTTAATTCTGCAGTCGGATATCACACAACTTTATTTTCATTAATTAATTTGCAACTGTTTAACAATTTATTACGTTTTATTTATATAATATGTTTCCAAAAAGCTTTATCCCTAATGAATCAAGGTATTACAAGGTACTAGTACATCAATATTTTTAGGTAGGTACTAAAACATGTTGGTTTCCTGTGTGAAGAGAGAGCCTAGCCTCATGCAACATATACCACCTGGAACGGCTGCCACCTCCTATTACTACACATTTTTACGATGTACTTCACATTGCATATCAAGTATAATCGCTCTCCATTTAACCTTCACAGTTCAAACCTCTTTTATAACGATAAAACTCCATAGTTTAGGCATTCCAAAAACGATTGAACTGCACAATAAACTCAAATAGTGTCTATTATCGAATTCGATTCAGTTTTATTCGACTGCGAAACAATATGAAACCGAAGTAAGTTATCACGATATCGAAACTACCTACATATTTAATTTTGAAAACACCCGAGAATATTGAGTCAAAGTTCACAAATTCCCCTACTAAATCTTCGTTGGTGCCACAGCATTGCTCAAGCATAGAACCTGCTTACCCACGGTCGATGGGCGCGGCTAACCGCTCGCCTTTCGGCCATTCGTAATGCATATTATTTACTACTAATTATTTATATTAGGTAGCCGACGGGCTCAATTGTGGCTATTTGATTCAAATGCTGGATTTCATTATAGCTGGCATTTAGAGTAACAAGCTTGTTATTTTAGTGCGCAGGAGTTAGTTCCAATTTTAAATAAGTAGTGGGTAGATAGTGCAGGTACTACCGGTTAGTAACAACTGTGGTATCAAATCAAACGAAATCTTTATTGCAGATCACAGTACATACAAATACATTGCAAGATGAAGTGTGAACGCGCAGTTCACTGTGTTCTACCAATTAAGGCATGCAAAATTCTTATCACTAAATGATAAAACCCTTTCAAATAAATAAAGATAAAAAAAATAAAAAGGCATACAAAATTATTAACGTTTCATAATGTTAATCATTATGAAACGTTAATAATTTTGTATGACTGAATAGGAAAAAATTGTTACAGTAAAAAATACAATAAAATGGACGCAGAAAGCTCGCTAAAAAGCAAATTAAACTGTCAATTATACAGCGCAGTTCTCATTTTCCTTCTCAGATTAATATTAGGTAGGATAGATTCTTGTTTTCAAATCAGCATATCTCACCTTTGTTCGGTCCAAAATAGACGTCTCAATCTGTGGTGCAACTAATGAGAAATGGACAACTATTTTTAATTATATTTTTCATAACAAGTTTTAACACTGAGTCATTCTCGATTTAGTATTCGTCATTAAATAAAGTTAATTTTGTACCATACTGTCTATAGTTCTTGAATCTGGGTTTCAAACTAGAATCATGACTCCGCTTATATAGAGCTAAGCCTAATATCACCTCAAATAAAATCACATCTCAAAAACAAAGTCAAATAGTTAATTTCATTTGCAACATTAAAGGGGCTTTTGAATGTCAATATTTACAAGAAAAAACCGGCCAAGTGCGTGTCGGACCACGCACAATGAAGGGTTCCGTAGTTGGGATGAATTCATCCCAAAATCAAACGTAACGTTGTAATTGAAAAGTATGTTCTCACATACATTCCAACTTTAAATGTAAGTTGGTCGAGTATTACTACTTAACTTATAACGGATCCCTGAATCGAAAAATGGTTTTCAGAAATCCGCAATATTTTACAGCTTTCTAGTACTAAGAGTCTCTGACCTAAGCCGCGGATAGACAGATGGACATGTCGAAACTATTAAGGGTCCCTTTTTGACTACGGAACCGTAAAGAGAAGAATTTAATCTGGTTGCTCCTTCCAAAAGTTAGTTTCGTATGGAAATGAATGGGCAAGAAATCCCATAGTAATAAAAAAAGTTTTTACAATACTTTGTTTACACAAATCATCAACGTCATCAGAAACTCATCAACGTCATCAGAATATGAAAAAATACTACAATACCAGGTGAAATAAAAGTCAAAAACTTATCATACCTACTACTTATTCTTTTGTACAGGCCACTTTCAGCCCCGTTTGACCTTCACGCCTGTTCACTTAATAGGTAGGCAGCGGGGCAAGTTTATTGACTCCACCACGTGCGGTGACGTGCTGGGTCAGAGATTACGGCCGAGCATAATGGTAACTATTAGTAACGAATTGGGGGGCTGCCTGTCTTTAAGTTACTAAATGGCGATGCTACCATACTCAATGTATTTTGCAATAAAAACACAGTAAAGGTATATAGGACGAAGGATTATTTCTGACAAATACAGCCCTGTTGTCGGGGTTTGTCTTATCCAACGGTTAAGCTTTGACAGTTACTGTTTTCCTCCATCCTGGCAATACTGCGAAACCAACAGGATAACAAGGGGTTGCTAAATATGGAAGCCCCCCTATGAACCATTTCATGACAGAGGCCTTGAACTAACAACGGTAACTAAGAGACTACGTCTGTCTCTAAAATCACTTCGTTTTCAGCACTTAGCAGCTATGGCACTGATAGCAAAGCTCCTAGACCGACTTAAAAAAAAGAAGGAGGTTCTCAGTTAGTAGTCTCAGGGTAGGTACCTCACCTAAAAAGTATAAACTAAAATACAAAACCAAAGACACTGAATTCCGAAATTAAAGTTATTTAAAAAAAAAATAGTAAAAAAGGTTAATTTTTTTAATTTTTAGGTGAGGTACCTCCCTACCTAATTTCGAATACCACTACCTGCTATGTAAAAAACAGTGACAGGAAGTTATTATAACAAGTATTAACAAGTACTCTGGCCAGACCTACCAATTTTTTTTCTCATCTACAACCATTATTTACCACCCCATCAAGTACCAACTCCAACCATTCTTACCATCCACCTCACAACAGTCCCAACAGTAGAGAGGTGGGCGTGCCCGCACCGGCGCAGTCGCAAGGCCGTCCGACTCACGCGCACTTGCCCACAGTTCCCACGTCTTGCCAGTGCAGGCTCGCCCACTGACCTATTACTGACCCCGGTTGGACACAGCCTTATCTACGGGCAAGTTTCAACGTAATTTGGTGATATTGATGGCTGCTAAGTTGATCGATATGGTATTTGCGAATGTTTGAAATGTTAAGGTGTGATTGTTTGAGAGATGTTTAATGTGAGAATGAAAGTTGATAATATGGTGTTTCGATTTTGTTGATTGCTGTAGGTATATTGGTTTTCTCAGATAGTTACTTGTAAATAAGGTTACATAAATAGATACCCAGCAAATTATTAGAAAACGTCTCTTACGTAGGCATAAGTATCTAGATGGGACATAATTAGAAAACGTAAGTAAATCGTGTACGATTTAAAATCCTTGGAGATTAATTAAAAACTGATCCATAACTTCAAATTACTCTAGAATTATTTCATATCATCAACTACTTACCATAAATAATAAAAAAAAGAAGGAACTCCTCTAACTAAGCAAATGACCTAGTTTTATAAAAAAATACCTCCGGCGGATCAATACATGGCATGTAATCTAATAGATCACAGCTTTGCTGATTAGTACACAATGACTGAATGGGCTTCCTAGTACGCGCAGCGATAATGTCACGGCCACTTCGGTTAATCGAGAAAAACACAATGCTGCGTGATCTGTATCGAAAAATGTGAATACCTACGCTAAGTAAATATGTGTTGAACGATCCTTTAAACATGTATGTTTAAATAATTATCTTACTCATATTCTTGAATGATTGTAATAAAAGCCACCACAAGCTTCCACATCACAGCATAAAAATAGTTATTTATTTAATGATGTACGTGCAATAGTGAAAACGACTGAAAAAGACAATATAAAAAAATACTGCATCAGAAGGTGTAAATATACAGGGTTATTTTTAAAACGTCAATAACCTCTTAAGGGGTCATTGTACTCATCATTATGAACAACTTTTAGGAACCAAACCAGAAATCGCGAAAAAAAAATCAGCTGTTCCCTACATTTTAACGAACTATTCGAACATAAATGTTTACAGCTGGTTTTTTTTTCGCGATTTCAGTTTTGGTCCCATATTAAAAGTTGTTCATAATGATGAGTACAATAACCCCTTAAGAGGTTATTGACGTTTTAAAAATAACCCTGTAAAACTACAAATTTGTGACAGGTTTTTTTTCTCGAGAAAAAAATTTCGTTCAGAAAAAACTTTTTTTTCTCATATCTTTTATTTGTGGCCAGTTTTATTGATTTGTGTTTTGATTACAAAAACGGTTTGTGTTTAGAGTGCTTAATTTCCTTAAAAAGCAGTATGAATGTCGAAACTTATGACATTGACTTGTCAAAATAATTTCACATCTTTCATTCTTTTAGAACAGCAATGATTAATGTCTGCATTGTTTTGTTACAGGTGGGTGGTCCGTCATCTAATTACAGTGAGTAATTAAACATAAATAAACTAATGAAGTTTTTAATTACTTAACATAATAGGCCCGTAATTGTTCTGTAACTGTGAAGTAATCAGTCGTGGCATAATAATATGCCCGTCAACGACTGTTATATTTGTAAATGCCGTTGTAAATCAACTGAAGAAAAAGAGAGATTTAAATTATGTGTTTAGTTTTGCGCGAGTAGTTTTTGAAATATAAATATAAATGACGTGGCTCAAAAGGCTGCCCAACTTAAATGGGACTGGGCAGGACATGTCTGCCGCGGACCAACTGTGGGCCCAAAAGGCACAAAATTGGTGCCCTGAAACAGTGCGACGGGGTCGCGGCAGACCACGTAGGAGATGGCGGGAGTAATTGGATAGGTTCCGGCAAAACTGGAAGGAGGACGCGCGGGCTCGCAAAGGATGGAAGGAGTGCAGGGAGGCCTTTGCCCAGCAGTGGGACAGCGTAGGCTAGAGAAAAAAAAAATATAAATAATTTATTTGCTTATAATGTAGGTAGGTATACAGAGAAGATGATATTTTTATTTAAAAAAAAATGGATCTTGGACTTTAGGGAGAACTATGAGGAATATATAAAATTCATACGTTCAATTTGATAGGAAACTATAACTTACCCAAAAATATTAAAAAAAAAACGTAAATTTTTTATTTTGGAAAACATCTGAAACATTAGCTAAGTCGTTTCAACGTCCAAACTTTCACATTTATACATAAGTCAGGATCACCTCCGAAATTCCTGCGTGTCCAAAACATGATAATCATCAAGAATCCCCCAAAGGCTTGTACTACAACAAGCCCTGCCTGATCGACACGCGAACTAAATGCTACATTCCTGTGAGGTGCCGTAGGCGCGGGCGCACGATATTACACTGGCTAGGGTTTTTGACGGAGCTGCTTCTGTTACCTGTGACCTTTACAATTATAGAAAGAACATAATGCAATCATTATGTACACTGCTGAACGTAGGCATTATCGGGTAACTATTTATCCAACTCTGAAATATGAAAAAAATACACATCTACTACTTTAAACTTATAGTAAAACAGTGGTAGAGCCAATAGAATTTGCAAGCGATGGAAAGGTCTTCGAAATCCCATGGTTATCATTGGTTTTACGACTTTCATCACACATCAATTCACAATTTACGAAATCTGCTGTGAAATCTCAAGTTAACTTGCGTTTGGTGGATCTAGCAAACAACCAATCGTACACGCAAAGATATAAATATGTATAGATACACAGTCAAAGCTATGAACTCGTCGAAAAAAAAACTTAAAAAAAATGCATCCAGCTGTTGGCCGCAAAATGCACGCACACTAGAAGAACACAATGACAGCACAATGACGTGGTGCGAGTGTAAGACGTAGCTGTCACGTACACCAGCCTATCAAAGTAGGCCTGTTTGTTTAGTGTATTCCCGTTGTCCCCGTTTGCCATATCCCCGTCACAGGGACAGTGGGACGTGATTAAATTTATTTCCCGTTGTCCCCTTATCGTACGAAGTAAACCTTTTTTAAATCGAAGAAGCTAGGTTAGGTTAGGTTAGAAATGTGACCACACAACGCACGAGCCGAGCGAGCAAAGCAAGCGGTGCCGCGGCGGCGGCCGGCGAGTGCCAGAAACATATTTTTGAATGTAAAACCAAACCACGGGTACAACGGGAAGTATTTTTAAATATTTAATTTAAGTACCGCTGTCCCCGTAGGACGGGGACACGGCGTACGGGGACAACGGGAATACACGTTTTTTTTAGTTCTTTTGCAGCGCGACAAGAATGTCGCGCGATTTATATGTCTAGATGGAGATCTAGACATATAAATAATCAAAGCGTACATGTTACTTAAGATTTGGCAACAGATTATATTGACCTTCGGAAAGTATAGGATAAAACTAATAGGAATAAATCAAATCAAAATTAAAACTCTTTTATTCAAATTAGGCTGAAAATCAACACTTTTTGAACGTCAAAATTACATAAGACAGTCCACCACATCCTAGTGCTTTAGCTGGAAGAAGTGGTGCAACAAACTTCCCAGCAGAATAATCTTTGTCTTCTCTTATTAATCAGCTAATCTGATTCTCATTAAATAACAAAACAACAATTTCATAAATAATCAGTCACATTATGTTTTGTGTCTTCAGCCAGAGACTAATAGACCAAATAAAAGCTACTTAGCCGGGGCCCTCGACGAAGATATTTTAAATCACAGTCGAATTGCTTTCTTGAAATTAGTTGCTTTACTCATTAAGTCATAATCATAATTGGTCAGACAGTCGTCATTATTAATGATACTTAATGTTACACAAATGATAACTATACCTTAATAGAATATATAGTTAGGAAGCTTTTTCTTTATTAACCGACACACTACGTAATCGCTGAACTTTAATAATGTCGTTGCTAAAATCAAATTAAACTGTTGATAGGTTCCAACCGATTTCGTAATGTGTATCTTGGATTTGAAAAAACTGGATATGGAGTCACACAGTCACACTAAAGGCGTTGTTATCTGTTCCCATTCCAAATCTAAGATATTTATTCATTAAAAATCTTTAAAACTCAAATATAATACGCAAATATTTTATTTTATCTTCGTCACTGACCTCTTCCCTAATTATTTGTCTTTGTGTGTTTGTACTGCATGCCGAAATCGTGTAGATATGATGTAATACAAATTTACTTGACCCCCAGAATGTGGACAAAACAATATTATCATAGTCGAGACCAGACAACGAATCAAGACAAAACGCAATCGACAATTATTAGGTTATTATCATTTTCGATATAAATGTAACGTATATTCCAGATTTCTTTGATCTAAGCTTCATATCAGTTGTTACATTTCTCAAATGCGTTGATTAGTTTTCGTCAGTCCGTCATGCCGTCCTGACAGGCACACTCTGCGATCTAATTCGATGTTAGATCATTTATAACTGTTGCGTATGTTTGACAATATGGTAATGAACAGTCTGTGATGTCTGGCGGCAGTTTGGTGTTGAGTGGGTGCGTGATAATCACTAGTTAGCTTTGAGTAATTTGTTAATTATAGCTCGTTATGTTTTTGTATCGGGTCAATTTAGTTGGTAATTTGTGAGAGTCGATTAGATGTTGAACTGTGTTGTCGATGACGTAAATTTAGATCATCATTCAATGTATTTGATTGCTTTGAAACTAACATTGCCTAGCTGTACCTATACTTTGTACTAGATCATACTTAAATTACAGAAAGTAACTAACTTCTTGAAGCGTCGAGTCTCCCAATTATGTCGAGCCCACAATTTTGAGTAAACTCAACGTTTTTGGTAGAGCTGGGATATAAAACTAGTGCAACAAGGTCCCTAAGCAGACCTACTCATGATAGTATGAAAGTGCTCAAGTGCCGTAAATAACAAAAAGCAACACAAAGTGTGCGTGTCTATCTCCGCTTATTCCGGAGGAAAGTGAAGGAAAGAAAGCCTACCTTCTAACAACTAATAACATTGATGAATGCGCTAACTTTACAACATTCACCGGAACCACATAGGGACATATCTTCACACATTCACTTTTCTAACAGGGAATCTGCCAAACAAGTATAGCACCTATGTATGTAGCTATTTACTTTGGTCACATGTCCCAGGATGTGCAGGCCGTCTGTTTTCTCATCCGTAGTGGACGTGACGTACCTATCTATTCAATGGTGTTTCTTTAGAAATACAACGAGTTGGCTTAATTGGTTTTAATTTGCGTGAGATATACAACATTATTTTTAGTAAGTATATGCGAAACCTGAATATAGTTTGTTCAGAATTAGGAACTGAATCGATTTCAATAATTTTTACACCATGTCTTTTGTTCCCAAAAATATTTAAGTGTGATGGAAAATGTTATCACTATTTAATTGGCTGTTTGTGTATGTGAGTTTAAATGTTTGTAAACGCACTCACGATTCAGGAGTAATTCCTAGTGTGGAACAACGTTTGATTTAAAAAAAAAAAATTACTTACAATACAATCACCGTACGATTAGGTACCTACTGCCAAATTATTATCAACGGGCGCAAGACGACCCTGGAGGCGCGGGGACGCCGTTAGCATGTTTTTGTACGGACAACCCGGTAACATAACGACCTTATAACTTTGTGATTTTCCATGATACAGTTTTGATATTTTTACATAGATTCTTTACATAAAAATACTAGACACGTGTTTCGGGTTTCGCATATACTCGTACTAAAAAAAATGTCGTATATATTTCTCATAGGCTTTCTTTGAGAACGAAATGGTGATTGTGATGTATGTTTCAGCAACATGAAGTACAATATGAACTCAAATGGAGTTTGAGAGAATAATTTTATCAAGCCCCCAATAAGAAACGTGAATTAAGTAATCTTGTTGCTACTATGTGTAAATATTTAATGTTGTTTTCATCGTATCGATTAGAATGTCGAACGGAAATATAACTGTCGCAGTAGACGTAATTGAATGAAATCTAAAGCTCCACCTTAAGATTAAGAAATAAGTACTCGTCTTGTAAAGTTTTTAACTAAGTACACGAATATAGTGTTTTTATTAAAACTCTTGTCCTCGTTCGATTCCCTGAGAGACTACAAACAACACTTGAAGGCAAACGATTGTGTAAATCAATAAACACAATGTTTAACGACAAACATGACGAGCACACACACGCAGTCAAACAGACACACAGCCAAACAGAGAGAACCTGACGGTACTGTGTCACAAGGTCACAGGGCCGGGTATGGTAATCAGTTAGGAAACCTTCGGATTTACTCGTCATTAAGTATTTTGGAAACGTTGCACGACTGCAAAGTGACATTTTCGCATATTTGCAAAGTCATGTTTGGGATGCATAAATTATAAGTTATTGGGAGATGGAAATGAGTTTGAATTAAAATATCGAGCCTGAAAAGGAAGAACATCGTAAGCGACGACTGCAAAGTGACATTTTCGCATATTTGCAAAGTCATGTTTGGGATGCATAAATTATAAGTTATTGGGAGATGGAAATGAGTTTGAATTAAAATATCGAGCCTGAAAAGGAAGAACATCGTAAGCGACGACTGCAAAGTGACATTTTCGCATATTTGCAAAGTCATGTTTGGGATGCATAAATTATAAGTTATTGGGAGATGGAAATGAGTTTGAATTAAAATATCGAGCCTGAAAAGGAAGAACATCGTAAGCGACGACTGCAAAGTGACATTTTCGCATATTTGCAAAGTCATGTTTGGGATGCATAAATTATAAGTTATTGGGAGATGGAAATGAGTTTGAATTAAAATATCGAGCCTGAAAAGGAAGAACATCGTAAGCGACGACTGCAAAGTGACATTTTCGCATATTTGCAAAGTCATGTTTGGGATACATAAATTATAAGTTATTGGGAGATGGAAATGAGTTTGAATTAAAATATCAAGCCTGAAAAGGAAGAACATCGTAAGCGACGACTGCAAAGTGATATTTTCGCATATTTGCAAAGTCATGTTTGGGATGCATAAATTGCAAAGAACTTTTTATAAGTTGGTAAACAGATTTCATTTATCTGAGAATACCGAAACTGGAAAAGGGGTGCATATTTTCTAAGATAAATGAAATCTATGTATCAAATTACTGTCAATCAATTAATCAATCTGCCCAGACTGTTCCCAATTATGTTGGAGTCGGCTTCCAGTCTATAACCGGATGCAGCTGAATACCAGTATTTTACGAGGAGCGACTGCGTATCTGACTTCAACAACCCAGTAACTGGGTAACAGCAGTAGCGTAGCTACCGGAGGGCTAGACGGAGGCAGTGTCCCGGGGTCCCCAAGTTTAGGGGGCCCCTCGGACTCTGACTTACAAACTATAAATTAAACTAATGAAAATTTCTACCGCATTCGGAATATAAATGAACCAGATTCCAGGAGCGCGACTTTAATAATGGCAACTTATTTGAAAAAATACGGGGGAATTCCACAATAAAATATACAATTGGTATTTGGTTTCTAATTTTATTATGGAGTCGACTGTATTACGACGAATCTGGATTACGACACATCTGGAGTACGTCGAATTCGGAAAACGACGAATACGGAACAAACAATTTTAAATAGTTTAGTTAGGGCCCTAGTTTATTTTTGCCCCAGGGCCTTTGGTTACCTAGCTAAGCCACTGCCCCTTGGTTTACCAAATGACTGTCAATGACATTAATTCTGCCAATTCGTTTGTCTTGCTTGATAATTGATGATTTCCATACAATTTCTGACAACTGTTCAAACTTAAAATGCATTTCCGGCACTTAGATTTGCGTTGATTTTCATTGCTATGTTTATCTTGATCTTGATGTATGGTGTTTGGGCCATGCCTATCACATATTTTATAAGCTATGCCCAAATATGTAGGTAGATTTAACTAATATTTTGACCCAAAACATCGAAACCAGTTTGCACCACTTTGGTGTTAGTCGTGCGGTATTTGGTAAACATTCGGGACCCGAGCCATTAGCACCGGCCCGCCAACCGGCCCAGCCCTGTGACTGTGACATACTAACACGCTAACTGATAACGGGCCCTTCGCACGTAAATATAAGTTATTGGGAGATGGAAATGAGTTTGAATTAAAATATCGAGCCTGAAAAGGAAGAACATCGTAAGCGACATAATGTAGGTATTTTACGTTTTCAATAAATAATGAAACAAAATCAATTAAAAACCTCTCTTGTAAATTTTAATTTATGTCGCTTACGATATTCTTCCTTTTCAGTCTCGATATTACTAGCAACCTGCCCCGGCTTCGCACGGGTAGCAGAGCATGTAGGCAATTTTTTTTTCTGTCGTAGCGTCGTATCAGCCTATAGCGTCGAGTATGTGGGTTAGATTAAAATGTAACTGATGTTCATCCTACTTGGAGTATTTTAAATCGTCATATTTCAGCCAATTTACACAAAACTTTAATGAATTATACACTTAAACCTGCCCTCATGAACCACTCCGTCCATTGATGAAAACCGTATGAAAATCCGTTCGGTAGTTTTTGAGTTTATCGCGTTCAGACAGACAGACGCGGCGGGGAACTTTGTTTTATAATATGAACTAGCCTGCTGCCCGCGTCTTCGCACGCGTGCCTTTTTCTAAACATATATACCTTCCTCTTGAATCACTCTATCTATTAAAAAAACCTCATCAAAATCCGTTGCGTAGTTTTAAAGATCTAAGCATACATAGGGACAGACAGGAAGCGGGAAGCGACTTTGTTTTATACTATGTAGTGATGTAGTGAAGTTAAGGCTTCTACATACCAGCGCGACTTGTCGCTTGGGACGAGCGGTGTCTTTGTGTCGCGTCGCGTCGCGCGACAAGTCGTCCCGGTATATAGAAGCCTTTACGTGAAAGCTCAACGCTTCATTATTTATTATATTGATTTATCCTCTCTATAACTTTAGTTATAGCTATTTCTATAATTTTATTTCATATTGTGAAATAATTGAAACTCATGCTAACATTTTTACGCCTAATGACAAAGCATAGATAACTTACGATAATTTAATATCTCATAAACCTGGTATCTATAGCACTGTCATTTCCACCCATTCATGCAAGGTTTTTTTTTTGTTTTATTCTAGTTTACCTATTTACGATTCGAGCAATACTTTTTTGATCACCATAATTATGCAGATAGCTATAGTATTCTTTGAGAAGCTTTCACTTTTATCCAAAATGCGGTACAGTAGCAAAACAACCGGGTTGCGAATGAAAAGCTGCGCGTTTTGAGAGCGTCCCTACGCTCTGATTGGCGCAGTGCGAACCATCCCAGATGCATAGATACGTATGTTAATGTCACACGAAGCAGGGGATTAACAGTAGGATACATCTGAACAATAAACATGTAGGTACTGATATGATAAGGGTTCCGGTTAGACTAGAAACCGACTTCAGCATAGTTGGGAGAAGGCAGGCAGATAATGATGATTACGATGATGATAAGGGCAGTTCCGTTTGGTGCCGGACGCAAAGGATAGCACCATTCCATTTCTTCCCATGGGTGTCGTAAAAGGCGACTAAGGGACTTACTAGAGAATGGGCAGCAGCGTTCTCTATGCATTTTTAAAACCATACTGCGATCGCCAACCCGCCTGCCAAGCGTGGCGATTATGTCAAATCCCCCCTTTTTGGGGGAGCCCTAAGTCCAGCAGTGGACTGGACAACAGTGGATGGGTCTTTCGGCTGAAATGATGAAGGGCAGTATTTGTGTTATCTATTGATACCTTTAACTTTGCAAATGATTTCAGGACGAAATATTTGTATGTATGTCCTAGAAATATTCATAAATTAATGTAATGTATTGGAAATTAATAACTTTGTGGACACAATCAAGGTTATAAAACTTACAAAGTTTACACTGAAGTTATGGTTAATCATTGCTGTTTTACTGTGAGTTAAAGTAAATTAATTCGGAATTAAATAAACTTAATTGATTCTAACTTGGTGGGGTGAAATTGTATAAATTAAACAAAATATTGTTAAATTTGCCTACATCTATACAACGTGTTTTTTTTGATATCCCATAACTCTAGGGTATGATTGAGGCCATATCAAAGAATCAACTGGCATATGAGTTATGTTCCAATCCTTCGTTATTTTTTTTTTTTCATTTTTCATACAAAATAATTCGGCAAAGTCACGATTATTAATGTAAAACACCCTAACGTGAAATATGACAACGTCGCATTTTAGCTTTCCCTTCACTAGCTGCCGCCGGGAAGCCCCGATACCAACATACCTACACATTTTATTTTACTATTTATTTTACTACACTACTGCGAAGTTTGGCAACCTCGCAAAAGTAAAGATTCGTCATACTGGTGACAATTTTTGACCTAATTTAATTATGATTGATGATATCTCCGAAACGATGCATTTTTGGACCACCTATTCTAGGAGTTTTAGTATTATTTTTACCTACAGAATATAACCCTAGAGTTATGGGATATCAAAAAAAACAGGTTGTATAGAACGGCACTTGTGTGGAAAAGTGTCTTTTGCGTGGCCATAAACTACCTAAAAGTCGTAAGTAACAGCGTTTAAAAAGAAAGTTATACATTTTCTAGATATATAAAGCTTATTATAATTTAAATAAGTTTTTATGAGAGATTTTGATCATGTTTTACTAATGTATTATTCTAATTATCTGTGATATCATGACATTTTTAAATAAATAGACTCGGAGTGACATTATACTTTATTTTATTAATATTTGCATGCCATAGTTTAAGGCAAACTTGGTGATCTGTTCTCTTGTTTATCTCTACTTTTAACGTGTTTAGCATGCTGGCAATTTGTTTTTATGTATTATGTGTTGAGCAAATAAATGATTTTCTAATCTTATTATACCTGGCTATTTCATACAATCAATTAAACCTTTACCACTTCCAAACCCATAAAACATGACATTAAACACCGTTCCCATAACAATTACAAAGCAATACGACTCACTTGATTGCCTGCAAGTGAGCATCTCCACAGAATATTGATCGCTAAATAACGCTAACCAGCCGTTGGTAATAGGAACACGTACCTACTGATCTTCGAGATAACAGATCGGTGCCGCTGGCTGTGACTAACGGTTCGTTATTGCATTACTTGATCGGTACAAAAAGTTATCTAATAGTAATACTGTTTCTAGGCTGTTTCTACCGCTAAGTAATTTGAGCTCAACTGTGTGTAACATGAAAAAAAAATAAAAATATTTTGTGGTTAACAAAGAAAACTAGGTCTATGACTGATTGAAGTCTCCATCGATAATCATCTACCAAGTTAGGATCTTTTCATGTTTTTCAGCGATTGTCTTTTGTTATAAACATTTACCGCTAGAGCATTTAAATATGCGTGCCTACCAACCGTACTGACACCTTCCACCATTTTCTTCGTGTTTTCCTGGTTGGCTACGAGCCCACAGCCTCAAAACAATACCTCACCAAGTTTATGTCTACATGCCTAACCAAAGTCGAATCCAATCCTCACACAATAAAGACTACCTCCCACACTTTATCTAGTGAACACGGAAATACTATCAGCTCTCATTAACTGTTCCAGTTTCAAGTTTCCCATGCTAATCACTTGACGCCATAGACCAGTACGTAACGTGTACCATCGTGTGTGATTGTGGTTTGTTTGTACTACAGTAGGGTCGTAACTATAACATTTGTATCGAGTTGAAGGTGGCCGCACTTCACGTCCGCAGTGGAATGTCATGAAAATGATGACAGCTGATTTAAATCGTAATATTCGTCGTACCTACCGCGTCAAACGATATAGCGTTTCTCTTTTGCGATATTTGGCACCTCTGACCATTGATATACGCATTGACTCGAGGACTTGATGGTCATGGTCATCATTTCAGCCGAAAGACGTCCACTGCTGGACATAGCTACACACACACGCTGGGCAGGTGGGTTGGCGATCGCAGTATGGTGTTAAAACGCTGCTGGCCATTCTCTAGTAAGTCCCTTAGTCGCCTTTTACGACACCCACGGGAAGAAATAGGATGGCGCTATTGCTATGTTTACCTACTCGAGTTTATGTTTTCGTATGCACGTGTTTCTGTGACAAATAAAATTATTTTCCTTTCTTTTTATTTAGGATGGGTTTGCTCTAGACCTTAGTCTAGGGCAGAGGTGACAGAGACAAAGTCGACGATGGAGTGAGCTTACCCAGAAGAAGCCTGTTCACTCTAACTTTGAAGAGATTAGGGTTGTATGCGTTTGGAAACACAGACGCAGGCAGACTTCCACTCTTTTCCTGTGCGCATTATAAAAGTCATTTGGACACGCTTGCAATAGCAACAAGGAAGGGATGGTAACCTGCAGTGCGTCTAGATGTCCGATGATAAAAGGGGGCCGGTGGTATGAGGTCGTGGAGTTCTTGGGCACACTTACCGAAGTACAATCTTTCTTTTTCTTTCTCTTCTTTACGTCCGGTACCACACACTACGTATCGGCCACCGTTCTTCTAGAAAAGCGTACCTTTAAGGGTCATTTCTGTCACTCATACCGGTGTGTCTCTATCTAAAGTTCGATATTTCATAATAATCGTCCGCGTAGAAAAAAAAAAGAAAGAAAATACGTTTACTTGCGATTAACATAGAACAAGTTGGGGGAAAATATGCGTCTCATCCAAGTAAACGGCCATCGCTCTGCATAAAGGCTTCTACATACCGGGGCGACTTGTCGCGCGACGCGACGCGACACAAAGGCACCGCTCATCCCGCGACACGCGGGGCCTTTGTGCCGTGTCGCGTCGCGCGACAAGTCGCGCTGGTATGTAGAAGCCTTAACGCGCATCGCTTACGTACTGATCACTGCAGGGTGGATTCCTGCAAACTTCACCAGGTCATCATTTCACCATATGTGTGGCCTCAATATAATGTGAAATGATGACCTGGTGAAAGTTGCAGGAATCCTCATAACGCAAGAAGTGTAAGGCTGATCAGTGCGGCAATGCTTGGGGGCAGCCAACTATGGACATCCTTCTACAGCTCGATGACTTATACATTAACTCCTAGGTACTATACATAAGAATAATTTATTTGTTCAAAAACATACAGACATTTAAATATTAAAGTGATACACTATATTACACTTTTATTCAATGATGTGATATTGAACATCTGTGCCCGAACTAGATATAAAATATCTGTATTTCAGACATCAGCGCTCTTCCCCTGTTGTAGGCGACACTAGAAATTAAACTTTGTTTGACCTCTATACATATCTATAACATAGAGATAAAATAATATTAAAATAAAAAGAAATGACAAACATAGGAGAACAATCTTAAATTAGTTGTATAGTGATGGCCTCCGGTGAGTAGAGTGTAAATGAGTGGATGTGTGTAGGAGGGTGAGTATTATTGTAAGCTTCTTGACTATAGACAATAGGTCTTCGGTCTCATTGTAGTTTAGCTTGCGAATGTAGTCTACTACCATAAGTTTACACTTGTTCCTATTTAAGGGGTGTATATCGACAAGCTTATTTAGTCTTTCATACAGAAAAGAGCCTAGGAAACAATAGTACTTGCGAATGTATGGGTGTTTAAAGGTCGGTAGATCATTGTATGTAATGACATTGTGTGTACTTGTCAGTTACATTTCTGTGTGTTACCTGTGTGTTGGGCTGCGCTTGCGCATGCATGTGAGCAACAGGTGTGCGGCACGCGACCACCGGTAATACTATTTCTTAGTAAATAGTTCGCAAGTTGCTGATGTCTCCATTGTATTTAGAAATAATGGAATTAGCGTGTTAGTGTTGATCTTCCATTTTCGGGTAGGCACAGACTACCTATACATATTTTATCACTACAGTTAATAGATCGTCTAGATATATTTTCCAATCAGCTACAACGGTACCGAAGTTGACTGGCTGATTTAAGGGTCGTGCAAAGTGGCGCGACAGGCAGCCCGACCGACTCTTTCCATGAATGTTTAATTTGCTACTAGTGTCGCGTCGCACCTGTTTCCCTTTAACATCAACTAAATAATTACTTAATTCACCTGCTTTTCCTAAAGTATAATAAACAACAACAACCTAATTACTATTAATAACAACTCACTAATCACCCACTATTCAAACTAAGTACCTAATACTCCAGAAACGACCCGAGCTCAGTCATCAACCTTTTGTTTTACGAGTACTGATTACGTGCAGTAGTGGCGTCGCGTCGTGGTCGCTGGCGGTGAATGGGCCAGTGCGTCCGTCGCCAAGTGGCCACTGCGCGCAAGTCGATGAACCGACCGGCGCGGGCGCACGCGACGCGCAGTCTGGCCGGCGACAATACTGGCTTTTTGTGCCATAGCTAATTTTAATTAGATAATTTTCTTTATTTCATTTCGGTAAAAGTTAAGGAAAAATTGTCGTAAATAAGTATGGTTTTTGAAGGAAATTGTGGGTAATCTTCCATGATAATAATTATGCTTCTAAAAAATGTTCTACTTTTGTGTAATTCTGCCGTCTGTCTAAACCGTTTCCGTTTGGTTAAACTTGTCTGTAAATAAAATATTTATAAGATGTCTGATGTTATTCCACTTTATAATGTCGAAAATTACTCAGCGCCCATTGAAGAGTAGCAGCTATATATGGGTTAATTTTCGGGTAAAGAGCAACAATCGTCATCCTCCTCTACCCTTATCCCTTGTTCTTCGTAGGTATGAATGGCACTTGATGTACAAAATATAGGAATATTGATTGAGCACTTGAAGGATATATACTATATCATCCATCCAGCTTATGCCGGGAGCAGCAAACACTGCGTTACGGTGCTTCGGATGACAGATCTCGGCGATAAGTGTAAGTCCTGGCCGGCTTTGGGTTTCATCTCGATGGGTCTCTTGGGCGCAAAGAATGTCGCAGTGAGTTTTGCGAGTGCACTTTGGATTGCCATCGTGGTGAAAGGATTAGCCAATCAGCGCGGAAATCGCAGATTGCCTATGGTGCGCCGGACGCATAGTGGCTTTGTAGATAAGTCGCTCGGGAAAGCTCCTTTCATGCACTCCTGACTAAAGCTGTGGCGAGACAGTGCTTCCATACCCCAACCATAATTCTTCCCACCTGCTGAAGATCTTCCGTCTGGACATGAGTTGCCTTAGCTAACCTGGAAGTATTTAAACAGACTTCGGACCCAGATTGGCCGAAACAAGGAAATCCTGTTCAGGTGGAGATTCATAGACAACTCCGCCTTGAAGTATAAATGTCGTGCTGTTCCAAAAATGATGGGACACAGTATCATGTCCTGCGTGTCCTGTCAGCGGCACGTTACGGGAACTGATGGACGCTAGTGATGGCTCCAACACGTAGCCGAATTCTGGGCCGAGTCCATTTAGATTGACACGCTAAGAAGAAGAAATATACAGGAAAATCGTTCTTATCTTGTTAGCTTTAGCACGTGTTCGAATAAAATCAAAATCGTGGCCGATATTTTATCGTGCACTGGATTTTCAACGCACTGCTTAGCGCCGAGTTGAAAAGCCAAGTGTATTTTTTTGCACAGCACGCGTGGCATGACCAATTCTATCTCTATTCTACCAAGAATAGACAAAGTTAGATAAGAAGAATAGACACCCCTTGATAAGACTGGTTGTCAGACTTTCGGGCTTTGACTACCCGTAACTACTGTCAAAAAAAATACAAATGACAACCGGGACAAACGACGGCTTAAACTGCTCTCCGAGGCATGGAAGGGTCTCGGTACAGAGTACATTATATATAGGGTCACGATATGTAATGGATGGTCTCCCATCCACGGACCGACCTCGGCAACCGTTGCTAAACCTTAAAGATAGACCCGGACGGCTGCCATGAGCCCCTAATAAAATCAGATTTATTATGGTAAAGTATTTAATAAGGACAATTACCCTTCCGTTCTGCGCTAAGCCAACGACCTGTCGTCTTGTGCGACACTGCCCGGCGCACGAGAGCGACGCTATCTCTCATCTGAACAGTGAACATCGGAGATGCGCCGGTGTTCCCGCGTGGCGCTGCGCATCTTGGTACAAAGGGTGGCAGAAGGCTCACTTTCGTTTGTAGTGAGAATCTGAGACTCATTAACATACAATTATACTTAATGGTCTTCCTATAGACGACAAAAGGAAACTAAGAAAGAAGAAATAACTGTTTTAGCAACAAGTCTATTATGTATTCATGGAGGTGCAGGACGTATATCTGTGTGGTGCCGGACGTAAAGAATAGCACCCCCCTATTTCTTCCCGTGAAATCGTAAAAGGCGACTAAGGGACTTACTAGAGAATGGGCAGCAGCGTTCTCTATGCATTTTAACACCATACTGCGAGCGCCAACCCGCCTGCCAAGCGTGGCGATTATGGCAAACCCCCCTTTGCTTTGGGGAAGGCCTATGTCCAGCAGTGGACGTTTTTCGACTGAAATGATGATGATGATGATACCACAGTTTGGGTTTCTGAGGCTTGAAAAGAACCGTTATAGCAAGCTGTGTAGATCCACACTTGTATTTATTATACAGGAAGGTTTTTCTAGCCTTGTGTACTACGGGATCGATTCAATATACGCTGAGACGTCCGGAAAATACTAATTGTACAATAGTCAGCTCCCAAATAAAGCCCGACCTCACCGCTATCTACTGCCATAACTGGGAATATTGGCCCAACAACACCTCTCAGTTTCGCAGTCACGCATACTTCTTGAATGGTACTTCTCCAGCCTCTTATTTGCGCAGACGCAGTGCGCGGAAGCGCGCACCTCGGCGAATAATTTTCCACGTCCGTGCGCGCGCATAACTGTTAACGTTATAATGATCCCCTCCGGCCCGCGGGTGGTGGGCGGCTACCTACTCATTGCTATTAATGCCCAGCTTTATAGATAATGGATAATTGTGGCCTACGCAAGGAGATCGCACTGATCTTTATGATACAGATCATATCGAGATGAAGCTGATAATCTTATTTAGCACAAAGATAGAATAGTTGTAAGTTCAATTAGAATAAAAGCTGCATTTCAGCCTTTTTTTGTTATATATTTCTATATTTCCCATCGTTTTTGTAAACATAGCACATCTTTGATTTATTTTGTGACTAACGATATCTACTCAGTAAGTTCTCTGCTAGTGCTGTGAACGAAGTAGGTGACAAATTCACAATACCTAAAACTGTACCTATGTGATTTTTGTTTCTGTATCTTTTAGTGAGTAAGTCGTTGGAAGTGCCATAAATAAATTTCATTTGGTATATTTTCTTCTTTCTGCGTATTAACAATGCCCTCGAATGAGTGGAATACCTCGAAAATAGCGCTCCATTCTTAGTGGACTGAACAGACTTTGTGCACAATCCTATGATTTTACTCCTCACACTTCAAGTGACGTACCGCCAATAAATGTACTTGTTCCAACATATTGGACACTTGACAGTGAGGATCTACTGATACTTTCCCTAATTGAGTAGGGCCAATAAGTATTACTTATTATGTGCTATAAGATCGCAAACTTATTAGCGTTCGTCGGTAAATCTCTAACTTAACTCATTAGCTAAGATTATGCTTTAAGAGTCAGTGGCCTGTGCTAATAAAACACATTTTTAAGATGTTAAAATGTAATATAAGCGAAATTTACACGAAGCGAAACTCGTTTTCGTAAACTTTTTTTTTAATTTCGAGCATCATTATGTGAAAATATGCAGCATCGTCATCATTCTAATAATATACCAAAAATATTATATTCTATTCTATTCCAATCCAAAAAAAAAAATTGAAAATGTGCAAGAAAAATGATAAAATCAGTATGTTTTGTTTAATAGACTAGAAACGGTTGGACTGAAATCTGCATAAAACAATGCAGTGCCGTCTCAGGTTAAATGTTTCTGACCGCCGATAACGTTTTGGTTCAATTGCTGCGATGATCCGAAAGAAAAATACTTGCTTGTGTAAATGCGCTTGCGACTGTTACCTGATGCAACGACTTGCTATAGTTAGCTGCTGCGATCTAGTCACTAGGCCATAGTTGTACTTAACTTTAAACTTATATTGCTTGTTGGTCAAAAATGGCCTTATGAGTACTAGCTAAAATCGTTGATTATTGCTCCATATTTATGGATTCATTGTCATTTGACCATTTATAATAAATCCGGGAGCTTTTTGCATAGCATCCTACTGGTGATCCCGAAAATCCTTCGCATGTGCTGAAATAGGAAATAAAATGAAATGAAATGAAATTTATTTATTGCAAGAATTGTAGTACATTACAGATGGTCGGGTTTATTTATGTTTCTAAAACAATGGGCTAAAACTAGCATGCAAAATAATTGATTACATAATAATTGATACAAATATAATTAATATAATATAAATAGGGCAAACTGAGTAGCTTCAGCCGGACTCGTTCCGGCCAAAACTGAAATAGAGCAAACTTAGTAGCTTCAGCCGGACTCGTTCAGGCCAAAACTGAAATAGGGCAAACTTAGTAGCTTCAGCCGGACTCGTTCAGGCCAAAACTGAAATAGGGCAAACTTAGTAGCTTCAGCTGGACTCGTTCAGGCCAAAACTGAAATAGGGCAAACTTAGTAGCTTCAGCCGGACTCGTTCAGGCCAAAACTGAAATAGGGCAAACTTAGTAGCTTCAGCTGGACTCGTTCAGGCCAAAACTGAAATAGGGCAAACTTAGTAGCTTCAGCCGGACTCGTTCAGGCCAAAACTGAAATAGAGCAAACTTAGTAGCTTCAGCCGGACTCGTTCAGGCCAAAACTGAAATAGGGCAAACTTAGTAGCTTCAGCCGGACTCGTTCAGGCCAAAACTGAAATAGGGCAAACTTAGTAGCTTCAGCTGGACTCGTTCAGGCCAAAACTGAAATAGGGCAACTTAGTAGCTTCAGCCGGACTCGTTCAGGCCAAAACTGAAATAGGGCAAAACTTAGTAGTTTCAGCCGGACTCGTTCAGGCCAAAACTGAAATAGGGCAAACTTAGTAGCTTCAGCCGGCCTCTTTCAGGCCAAAACTCCAACCTTGCTGACTGACTAACCTTTTCACCACTTCGTGAGTCATTCTTGTAGAATTGTCTGGACTCTAAAAAGCCTCATTTCTTAAACACTCGTAGATGATAAACAGCATGATGTCCAAATGATCTAACATGACATAAATCAAGTATTATGACTAATTACGTGCGTGTCATCTTCGACAGTTCCGTCACCTGAACATCACTTGTTAATAAACAATTAAATCGTTGTCATTAATTGCTATTGTTAGTAATTATGTCATCATTTTCTCGTGGTTTTGTGTTGGATCCCACGCTTTTCCTTTGCAGTGTAAGCAGGTTTGACATTTCAAATAGTTACTGAATGAATCTATCTAAAATTCTGTAATAATTTTAAAAACATAACCCTGTCTTTGATGTCGATTATTATATAAATATTTTTTTGTATTGGTTTGTGCTAGCTAACATAAGGCAAATAATTTAATTTAATGTTTTGCGTTGCGTAATGCAAATTATTTTACATTTTATTGTATAGATTCAAGTTTTATATGCGAACAGACAGCTGTGCTGCTGGGGAGTTTGTTGCGCCACTTCTTCTTCCCAGCTAAAGGACTGTCTCATGTAATTTTTGACGTTCGAAAAGTGCTGATTCTCGGCCTAGTTTGAATAAATGACTTTTGATTTTGATTTTTGTTTTTGCTGTCGCACAGTCGGCTAGTGGTAAAATTGTTGCTTTGTTTGTAGGAGCTGATCTCTGAAAGTATTGATCCGATTACAAAATCTCTTTCATAGAAAGAAAACATCACTATTGGCGAGTAACATAGGATCGTCCACGCGGATGAGGTTGCGGACAGGAACTAGGAATAATATAATACTATACTGCGTTTGAAATAAGATTAGATATTTAAATAAACTTTCTTACGGTCCGTTCAACCGATTTTGACTTCTATTACGTAGGCATAAGAATGGCATTAAAAGCTAAAACGTAGTTACAATACCAACTGTTTATTACAGTACGCAATAGAAGTCAAAATCGGTTGAAAGGACTGTAATAAAGGTTTATTAAAATGTCTAAGCTTATTTCAAATGGAGTATAGTTAGTTCCGAATTCTAGCTTCATCGGTCAGAAAACTTGTTGTTCGATTGTCAATTGGTGGAGTGCGCTTTGTGTGCCATCGTTTGTACGGTCGCGTGTTCGGTTCCTGCACTGAACAAATATTGAATAAACCTACAGATACTTGTTCCGGGTCTAGGTATTTGTACTAGTGAGATGTGTGTGCGCACCCACGAGTGTAAACTGTCAATATGTTTTTGAAGTTTCTATTTCATAACAATGAACACTATTGGAGACTGATATCTTGTGCCAGAAGACAGATCAGAAAGAGTTGCTTAAAGTCCATGTTAAAAATCGATTAGTCTTAAGAACAAAAAAAAAAAAATCGGCTCCATTTGAGAACTTCCTCTTAACAGTCGTCTGTATTATTCTTAAGAACATACTTTCATGCAAAACATAAATAACGATTTCATTTACTTAGACTGCAAAACGAGTTTTTTTTATTCTCCTAAGTGTCGTCGAGAACGGTTTCTTCGGGTTGGTTTATCTTAATGTTCCAAGCTCTGAATAATAATAATATCATAGCTAGATTAAAATAATTAAATTACAAAATTATTCCAAACTACAAACTTAGGTACAATTCCAGGCTACCTACTATTTACAAACTTTCGTTTAGACGACTATCGCGTTTCTAAAGCATGTAGTTTTATATTCAGTTCATAATAACAATCGTTTTGTGTTGAGCTCGATATTACGGATGCAAATGTACCACGATCTTTATAGGATAAGCTTTAAATGTTAATATTATAATGTACTCTGACCTTAGGACCTAGATTAACTTAGCATCGTATAAAAATAAGATCCAACCGTGGCACATAGGTATTAATAGGAACCAGGAAATAATATACTTAGAATATTATATTTTCTAAGACTGGGTGTTTGTAGGCAAGAGTGCAAATCTAAGCAATCATACAAAAGATGCTGATAACGTTAAAGAAACCTTTGTTAGGTGCTTTATTTGGTGAAGTTATTATACAGGGTTATTTTTGGTAGGGGTTTTTTTCACGATTTCAGTTTTGGTCCCATAGTAAAAGTTGTTCATAATGATACACAAGTACAATGACCTTTAAGAGGTTATTGACGTTTTAAAAATAACCCTGTAAAAGCCTTTAAATGTAGCATCACATAGCTAAAATTATTTTTTAAAGACTACTAAGTATGTGGGTTACACAATGGCTAAGTTTGTATCCTTGTCCAAAAAAAAAACGTCCTAAAATCTACGGAAATGAATATCGCAATAATAGTAGAGCTGCATCAGACGACGCAGTTAACAATATTGAATAAATCATATATTTAACTCGAACTCCAAGATTTAACTTGCGTTTAGCACTAACTGTAACTCAGTTATCATGTTATGAACCATAGTGCTGATTATTATGTACGTTCGCAATTACATGCAAGTAGGAATTACTGCTAAATATCAGTACCGTGCAGTTATCGAGACAACCAATTAACGCACTGTGTAACAGTTAGTATCGTTAAATTCGATACGTTATTAACTTATTACAGTTAACCGTTTACACGTACTTGGTTAGTTTAACTATGGTTTAACTGCTTCAGCGGCTGTGGTTAATGTCAAAATGGGGGTGAGTTTATGTAATAATTAGTGTAATAACAATAAATTATGAACCTTTTCACTAAGCTGCAGGTAGATACTTCTTGTAGCTGTATTTGAATGTAAAAACATTTATCCGGATAAGGTACAGAGGGCCTGGACTAAGTTACATTCTATCAGCGATAACGATTATGGAAAAGTCAAAAATTTATGGGGCTGACATAAGCTGCCTAAGCATATGTCAATCCTGCTGAAAGGCGTTGTAAAAATACGAAACGCTATATCAAGCGATCACCACCGTCTGTGCCCTCGGGTACCTACTGCGTAGTTCAAAACACATCGACGGTTCGGAATCGTAATTCCAAATACCTCATGGACATTTAAACTGTTGTCAAATGTATGGAAAACATTTCTTTCTTCGGGCGTAACTCCAGCGAGCTTTAAATCGATATTTCTGAGTTCTGACCGAATTCTTATCAGTTTTTGGAACACAAGATTCCATTCTTTCAGACAACTGCAATAAACAGTGCATTCGTAATATATAATCTCCAATAAATGTAACAGTAGACTAAAAACTGTTAGCACAAGGACGCTCCGTGTATCAACGGAGCTCGATAAATAACGCGCGGACGCCGATACTGGATCATTAATCGTTATTTATAGCATTCCTTCTACCAGCCCTCTCGTAAATCATACGCGATAATTGTCCACCGATCTACGATTATGGAACGGTAAAGATAATGTGGGGAACAGACGTGGCAGATGGTCAAAAAGTGACTTAAATGCCTAACGAACTGCATTTAAGGTTAAAAATAATTTGGGCTAACTCCTTTGTAGAACATTTTATGGATTCCTATCTCTCAACTTCAAATGCCTAATCCTGACTGATAAGTAAGTCCCCTTCAGGAAAAGAATCCTAATGAAACGGTAGTTCTATATGCACAGATAAACACCATAATTACTCACTCATCACTCATAATCTTAAGCTGGCAGCAAGTACAAATTATAGTACCAGGAAACTAGAATATCTAGTTACCTCCCTGTCATCAAACCTGTTCCAGAAACGATCAAAGATGACAAAAATAGGCATTCATCTATACAACCACAATAATTAACACCCATAGTCTATGTCAGATCGTAGGGGATCGTTTACCGTGTACTAATCGCGTAATAAACGGATGTTTCTAAGCAGTCTGTGGCTAAATAATTTTCCACAACCAACTAGGCTAGTTATTACATGAGAAACGTGTGTGTATCGCTGTGATCTCGAGAAGAATTCCTGAGATTCTAGGAAGAGATGCGGCGGAGTCTCGTGTGAAGCAAAGTGCAATGGTGTATTAGGCATAGAAATAGTGCAAGTTAAGCTTAATGTTAAATTACCGAAAGTAATGTATTCAGGAACTTTTTACCTACAACAAATTTCAGCAGGATTAACATATTAAGCTTTTTGGTAGCAATAAGTTAATCATCATCATTTATAACTTTTGAATCATCGTTAGGTATCGCATTGTCTCTTTACAACTTCAAGAGCAGGATACATAATAATTCAAATCCCTAATATTAATAACTAGGTTCTTTGACAACTTCATGGTTTGTAATCTGTCTGTTAGTATAATTTGCAACCCAGAATTCCTCGCCTAGATAAAAAAAATAAAATTATGTTTATTTATCTCCACAAATTACATCTTATACTAGTTATACATATAGTTGACAGGTATTTTGAAAATATTTTGTGATTTGTGGGAGATCTGGAGTCTAAACTAAGCCTAGGCCTGTATTTTAGAACTCCAGGACCGCTATTTTATCACATAGTAAAGGTTGTCAAAGTGCTACAATTGCGAGTGACTGATGGTGTGTGTGTGACAGTTTGTGGGGGTGTGTGTGTGTGTGTGGGGGTGTGTGTGTATGCATGTATTTAATGCCTATATTTATTGTCTATATTCATTGTACATACAATATTTCATAAATATATAATACAATTATGTAGATGTGCATAGAAAATGTAATATTATACGTAGAAAACTACCAAGCACTTGCAACACCACTGCCGAGTAGCTTCAGAGATAGATAAATGATTGCACAAATATCGTTCAGACGCTGTTGATTATCAGCACATCCCTACATATTACACCTGTGTCACAAACCAATAAGAGAAAACAAAGACGATCCCTCATAAAATTCAAACAAAACTTAATAGCCAAAACTGAATGAACCCTTAAACCACATCCGAGCCGTATGACTCATCTGTGAACCGGTGTTTGTCTAAAGGATTATCATAAAGAAAGTGGCGCCGCGTGCGCATCCGCGTCGTTTCCCTGCGAGAAAACTAACAGACGTCGCACTCTTGCCTTCGATGAGCAGGGTTGGTAGAAGAAGAATGCTTTAGGAGTTATTTAAAAAATCTCAAGATATGTTTCCAAAAAGTAATAGACACAGAAATAGAATAGTTTTGTAAGTAAGTAACAATATACAGTAAGAATAGCTATGCAATGTGTGGTCGCATATTTAATGCTTTACCTGAGAGTATTAAAATCTTACCAGCCAATAAATTTACAAGGTATGTTTGCTTAAAGTATGGTTAAGGGAAAATAATTTCTACTCAGTAAGCGACATATTTAATAAGAGATTTAAAAATAAATGATAATTATAATCCCCTCTGACATTAATAGTATTTTAATTGTTTTGATCAAATAATTTAAAAATATTTCTACTCAATTGTAATTTAATTTTAACTATAAAAAAAATGATTATGCGTGAGTTTAAGTTTGTGTGTATGTGATAATAATTATGACTACTTATGTATAAACCCAAATGTTTGCATGTCGCATTGTTATGACTAAGTGTTATGACATAAATTTATGTTAAGACCGAAATTGTACCAACACTTATGGCAAAAAAATAAATTTGATTTGATTTAATAACCAATGATGTCACTGATAACAAGGCTAAGCTTAAACGTTGCCTCTTGTATTACAGTCATTATAGTCATCGCAAAACAAACTAATCTAAATAGTTTAACTACCATAGGTTAATATCGGAGATTTACATGTGTCTGCTAAAATAAGATGCTCGATGGTTTAGTCACATTTAAAGGTTTTTAAACATTATCGTTTCCAGCAAGAATAAGGGTGAAGACAAACGAACGTAATTTTGTGAGTCGTGGGATTAAAGCACTGTTTCTTTCCTCTGCATCCAATATAGCTAATGATAGACTTGAACAATCCAAATACCATTTACAATGAATAAATGATAGATTCCTACTGCTATTTATGCGTAAATTTCACGTTGTAATCGACATTGAATTGAACGCGGATATGGCTCTGACCTGCGTTAGTTACGACTATCTGTGACACGATCCTGATTAGCCTAACTACTACATATTCATAGCAGTAGGTATCAACGCTATTTGTTAATTGTATGTTTATTATAAAGCCGTTAGATCGTTTACTTTACAACGCTTGTAAGAATCAATGGGCTGAATTAATTAATCGTAGACTTCGAGCGACTATCGTGGGAATCTTGTGGGTTTAACATTATCAGAGTATATATGCAAGTACTTTGGTACCTTGACTTGAATAGCACCGTCGATCTTGAAAGCGTGAACTCATGATATTTGTTGATCGACATAATCTTACAATTAAATTCACCGCACATAATATAACGCCTTGTTTCCCCAAAGGGTTAGGCAGATGCTTTCTCACCTTAAGTTGGTCTAAACTCACGTAGTGTAGTTATACCCGTTATACAAAAGTGCAACAATCGTAAACACCTTCTAAGTTATTTCTTACCTGTACATGTTACACTTGAAAAATAAAGAACGGCTTTTTAGAAAATTGATGACGAAAGAAGATGTGTGGGCCATAATCTTTTCAAAATCAGACAAAGGTAACCAATTGCACCTACCCCTTACCCCTATAGGAAATAACATCAAGTAGTTTACAAGTTAAGCATTCTGCGTGTCAACCCTTTGCTTTCCATTCGTTGTTGCTTCCATACATATGAACGATGTGGACATCCGAAGTGTTTAAAATAAATCAATGTCCGTTTTCTCCATGACGCAGAGTTTCCATTGAACACCGCGCTGCATAATTGTATCCATAGAGGTTTGTTTCGCCGACTTTAAGACATTAATTTGGTTAAATAAACAGGATTTTAATTTCAACAAGGTTCTAACTTTTATTATTTTAATCATATTTTATATTGTATTTTTGTTAATGTGAAGGCGTTGTAAGCTTAACAGACTGTAGATCTGTAGACCATTTTCTATTTTGTTAAGTACCGGGTACTTTTGACGGGCCTACGCTGTCCTCTCATACTTATTAACACTGTAATTTTAAAACATTGTAAAAGCCAATTTTATTTTTTTTTAAAGAGTGACCGTGGAGTTTCTTGCCGGCTCTTCTCCATAGGAAACGACCAATTGGAACCGTGCACCTAGCTTCTGACGTTTCATAAGTGCCCATGTAGGCTTATGTGAAATAAAAATATTTTTGATTTGATTTGAGGATTGTTGGTAAACAAAAAGTATCTTTCTGTACACCAAATACTAATCTCCCGTAGATGTGAAAACCGAATGTAATCCATCCAAATCAAATTCCATCTCCATTGACCCCTAAGGACTACCTATAGCCTATACTAACACGAAAGAGAAACGCAGTTATTTTTAAATCTCTCATTAGAAGCCTCGACAGCTTTCCATTCCCATAAATCTAAGCTGTACTGGTTACCATAAATTACCTAAATTGTCGGTTCGGGCCGCACACGGCGCTCCGAGGCCTGTCCTGACCGGCCCTGAGATATGAGGCCCCCGGGTTACAGGGACCAGGGGTACTTCTAGCGGTAATAGATATGAATTAGTCGTCGGTAGTGGAAAAATGGACAAATTGGACGTACCGAAGTCATTAACTAACTTTAACGTCAGTGAAAAACAATTAAAAGCTCTATGGTTCACGTCCATCGAATGTCAGCTACTCTTCAATTAAAGTAAATAATTATCCATAAATGGATGGTGTTTGTCCAAAATGATCTACGTGTACAGGAGTCATAACAATTACGAATAATAATAAACTACAATCAAAATGTGTTAAAGCCCCGAGTGACTGAGTAATTATAGAAAGTTAAGCACGAACTAATTGCCCTGTCAAAGGATTAGTTAAAAATATTGTTATGGACTCTGCAATAACATGCCATTACTGTTGATTATACTTTAATTAAAATCAATCTAAACTCAAGTTTTTAGAATGAATAAATTGTTAAAATTACTAAAAAACTTCACTCTCAAAAAGTTCTGATAGGAAGGCTAAATGGGTTCAAGACCTTTTGCTTTACTAAACAAAAAAAAAAAAAAAAATACAACAACAACCAAAGGCGGGAAATATGACATGTAGGTCGAGCTATCGAACATGGAGTCAAAATAATTGCGTTTTGTTATCGATCGCAAGCTTTTCCAATAAGGAAGACTATTACTGCTTATTGTTGGACTATGTAATAACTTTCTCTAGTAAAGTTTAATGTCGTAGTAAAATGTGTAAAACAATTATTGCCTGGTGTATGAATGTCGTATGTGTGTGAGCAAAACCTACACAATGAGAGTTAATGTTTTGAAAGGTAAAGTGAAAATGTGTTAGGTGTTAATTAATTTATATTTTCATGCCTATTGATTGACTAAGCTCCGAACCAAATGTTCGAAAACGTGCAATATAAGTACCTAGTAACATTCAAAAATAATTTAAATTAGTGTAGTTTTGTAGGATAGGTACCTACTTGTGTCAAAAGCCGATGAAGTCCTATTTCTACTTTATCAAAGTTTGATCTAAAAGTATTTGCATTAATAATCGCAATTGGAAAGACTAAGGAAAAGCTCACACGTTTGCACTTATTTAAATGTAGTAATTTACCATCCACCTGCATTTTGCAGTCACCCCGCGAATATGGCGCTAACTGTAGTTAGTAAATAAGGCTGAAGTAGCAAACCTTGATGTTTTTTTTTTTTTTCCTTCTGGCTTCGCACGGTTTGTGCATTTAGCCAAAGTCACGTTTTAGTTCTTGTATAATATTGATAAAATTAATTATAAATGCATGATGATGATATCCCCGCCCACTCCCCTTGAGTTTCAATAAAGATGTGGCACTTTACTGAGATCTCACGCGGACTTCTTGAGAAAACTTGAAGCGAAGTTGCACTGTTTTGTTTCATTTGCCTACACTAATGCACGTTCACAAACACTTAATGGTTAATAATCCACCATTATTACACATTAATATTCGGCTAAACACAAATTTTGGAAAATTAAACAAACTGCTGAACATGACGCTTCACTTTCCCGCCAAGAAGTCCAACCTTGATGTTAACAAATATATTTGTATTGTTGCAGATGTGTGTGTAGAGGAGTGGTACGGAGTGGCGCGGCATGGGCCAAGCTGGCAGCCACGCGCCGCCGCCGCAGCGCGGCCGCCGCGCGCACACGCTGCCGCACGACCCGCCGAGACTCGCGCCCAAGGTGAGCTCAGCATCACAGTCCCCTGCACGCGTAACATGACCACCGTAGAAAACAGTAGAAACGAAAACAAATTGTAGAAAGATTAAAGGCTTCTACAAGCTGGCGCGACACGCGACGCTATACAGAGGCCCCGCGTGTCGCGCGACGAGCGGTGCCTTCGCGCCGTCTGTAAAGCCTTTATATCAACAAAATTAAGAAATAAAAAATGTAACTTAAACTTCGTAGAGTTGATATGGAAATAGTCATGCTACGTGTGCTGAATAAAACTAAAAAATAGGACTGTGAGATCGGTACCGCCATTCTCACAGCCCTCAGATCTAGGAGAGGAATACCTACCTACTCTTACCCTGCATTCATTTATTCTGTAGTGTTCGACTCTTCCATTATTAAAATCATCTTGTTTTTTTCTACAAGGGGCCTAGACAAAGTAACATTTTATCTGCGATAACGGTGAGAGAAAAGTCAAAAATGCTGCCAATAACCTGTCAATCCTTTTGATAAATACCTACTCGTTGCAAAAATACGAAAAGCTTTAAAAGCGATTGCCACTTGAATGTTGTTATCGGATCACTCTCCACCAGCAACCCTTTAGTATCTTCACCAGTCAATACGCGTAGCATGACCACCGTAGAAACGAAAGAAATAAAAGACAAAATGACAGATTGTAGAAATATGTTAAAAATAAAGAAAATAAATGTCACTTCGAATACAAAGAGATGGGTGATGGGTGTGATGGGCTATTCATCGTAGCGATAGAAGTGGTCACGCTACGCGTGCAGTTTCGTTTGCACTGTTTCATCATCATCGACATAATTTTAGCTGGAAGACGTGCACTGCCGGACATAGACCGCCCCCAAGCGTACATTTTTAGCGTTACTGTCTACGTAACGGAAAAAATTCCTTTCTAGCTATCAAATAACCTAACATCCATATCCTTATGTGAGGTTAATTGGAGGGATATTATAGTGAAGTGTCAGACCATAAATTAATAGTCACGCGATTATGGTAATTATTAATAATCAGTTAATCGTTATTTATTTTTTAATAACAATATATTACGGTGAGGACCGGTGCGCTGTCAAACGCATCATTTATTGTGCTTTCACTGCCTGTAATAAAATATAATAAATGTACTTATTTTATGGTCATCCTAACACACATCTACTTTCGTCGTAAATATAAAAACATCGTTGTTTACTGATTACGACTAGGTAATAAGTTTGTCTTAGATTTCTAGAGAATGGTCGTAGAAGTAATTTATACCACTAGTAGTAGTAGTAATAGTTTAAAATAGATGTTGGTATCTTATTCCCGTATTTATAAAACACTTTCAACATATTTACTTCATACGGGCCTGATTTATTTCATCAATCTACTGGATGTCATTTGTGTAGGTCCTTTTAGCCAACCAACCCTGTCAATATGTTTGGCCTTTCGAGACAGCTAGCGCTTCTTACACTAGTTCGTAATAGCACAGCCAACGTTTAATAACGAATTATTGAACAATATCTTAAAAATTTGCTTAAAATTTTTTTCATTCAGGTGCTGCCAACTCTATGCGAGTCACCGCGCCTGCGCAGTACGGACAATGGCGCGATCCTGCACTCTGGCGGCACCATCAGCGGCAGGAGACCCAACGTGCACGATAATGTGCCGCACGGACATGTGGTAAGGAAATACTTTCCATAATTTTTAGAAATTATAGGAATTTAAGATGAACTGACGAAGAAGCAGCAGTGTGCAGCCTATGATGAAGCATATGCAGAACTTACAGTGCCCTGCGTGTCTAATACAATAACGCGTTCAGGTTGATGTTGATGGGGATGCTACGCTTTTTTAGCGCATCAGGTATGTTTGTAGACGCTCAAGTGGATGGCTTTCATCGCAAAAGAGTAGCATCTCTGATGCGCCGCATACGGGGCAGCCCCAACAGCTTCCTGTAGCTTATATTAGGGAAAATGGACGTGGATTGCTCCTTCATGGAGCACTGGACAAAACTACATGTACAAGTAGTGCGGTCCTGATCCAATGTTTCCATTTTTGTGTCCATTACGTTTTTTATTATATTATTAAAAATAAATAAACTTGTATGGTGTAATTACAATAGTTATAATAACTACTAACTATTGTAATTTAATGAATTGAATTGAATTGAACAAGGTGACTAATGAGATGACGACTAATAGATTAATGAGTACGGAGGAAAAAGGTGCTGCTCCCCCAAATTAAGGTGATTTCTTCCATGTCGCCCGCGAATTCCATATTTCTTACGTTCTTTACAAGTTGCGGCACTATTTTACATCGTATTGTAGCGGCATCAACATCGCCACATGTGAACTACGCGTCACACTGGTGTCACGCAAAATCCTGCATCGCGCATGCAGTGTTTACCGCGCGACTAGCATATATACAACATCCCAAAATCAACCGTCGAGCAGTTGCCCACCAGACACAACACCCGTCTGGTCGGAGGGTCCTCCCTTTTCTATAGAGGATGAGTGAACTTTACACCCTGTTCCTCATGCCTCTAAAGTATGTTGATCAAAGTGCACTATGTAGCAATTATGATGAAAAAATTACTAAATTATAATCATCAATATGGCTCAACATACAATGTAAAACAGCCCTGCAATTTGCAAAAAACACGTAAAGAAATTTTGAAATTCACGGGCTACATTGAAGGTTCTCTCTTAATTGAGATAAGATTATGAGGATGATGATAGTTCAAAGATACTTCAAAGACATAATATTATATTTATTTATTAAGGCAAACCAACTAAATACACACAAAGACATACAATGTACACATCATTTACAAATACTGTAGCATTGCATGCATCTAAATTATAGGTAAGCACAGCATTTAATTAAGATCTCAGTGTACAATAATAATTAATATACAGATGGCTAACAATGTAATTAGAACTAATATCAATAATGTTTTATACTTAAAATTAACTTGAATTAAATTAAATAAGATTGTTTTAAATTAAATTGAAATAAATAACACAGTAAGAACATAATAAAAAACACACAAAATAAAAAAAATAAACATTATTGAGCAAAAATTACATATTATTGAGCACAGCTCTTATATAAAAGACACTCTTGCTCTGATGTGTCTATTTTATCTTGTATCAAGACGAAGAAACGCGATGAGGAGCAACGAATAGTGCTATAGCCAACTTCGTCATAATATATATTATTATAACAATTGGTAGCAGTTTTTCATTATCTCAATAAGTAAGTATGAAAAATTCATTTCACTCAACCTCATGTTTTATTTTCCAGCATTCAAACGTGTACCGGTCGCGGTCTGCGGGGACTTCGGGGGAGAACACTGAGATACGATCGCGGGAACGAGACCCCCTGCACAGGTCACACACCAACCTGGAACTACGACATGACAGTAAGTACTGCAGACATTACTTAAGAAGCTTTTCAGGGTTAACCCACAGGCTTAAGCCTGATAAAGCAAAATAAAGCCATAACAATGGTAAAGATGATAAGTAAAAGATAGATAAAATTGATGACACACAATACAGCTTATAATGTGATTGATTGCAGGCAGCAGTATAAACAAGCGATTTGGATCTGAACCAGATCTAAGGATAGAAGAGGAACAGAAAACGAGAAATGGAAACAAACACTTTCGAAAAAAATATAGAGCACCCCCACCACCCACCAATGACGTAAGTAGTAATAATCGGCAACAAGTCCTCTTAAGATCTTGTTATCTCGTAATCTTATGCTTATCATAAAAAAATCATATGTTGTTACAGAACTTCGAGGGTTCATCGCCAGATTCCAGCGAAGGGAACGCGAGACCTGAACCTCAGAGGAAACTAAGACTGTTCAAAACGAGAAACGAAACCAAAAAACTGAACGGTCAAGAAAACTTACAGTTCAGAAACTCATATCACGAATACAAGTCACTCGACATGAGCGACAACGCAGCATTCGAGAGACGATACAGATCGCCTTGCAAAGACAAGGAGCAACACTTCAAGTACCCTGACAACCAGGACATGGTACAGAGCAGCGCCTCGCTCAAGAGGGAAGAACGACTTATTCAAACGAAACAAGACTACAGAAAGACGAGGATAGACAGGATGAGTGGATGTCGAGCCAAGACGTCCAAGAACGAACATAGCGAAGCGTGGAAGACTCCACTGTTGAACAGGAATTTCAGGTACTCCGAGAGGTTCAAGAAAGATGACAACGAACTGCCCGCGCTCAGGAGAGAGAGGACATTCGACGAAACCTTGATCGCGAGTGAGAGAGAAAGTGAATCCTCTAGAGCGGCGCACGAGAGCAGGATGAAAGCCATCGCGGACCAACTCAGAGGCGGCAAGCTAAGCCCTCTGGCGGAGTCCAGCAAACCGTTGAGAAAATCTCTTCCTTCACTATTGTTGAAAAATAATGAAGAAAAAGATGAATTTCAAACTGAACTTAAGAAGGCTACGAGTAGAATTAGAAACCAATTAGGCAGTAAAGTTAATGATAAAGTTAGTGAAACCAAAACTAGTCAAGAGAAGAAAGAGTTGAGGACCCCATCGAAAATACCGAGTAAAGTCAAAAAGTCTAGTCCACAGAGTGCTGCCAACAAGCCGGAAACAAAAGCCATCAGTAGAAGGCCTTTGAGTCGAACTAACGAGGACAAAACTAGACAAACGAACAACAATGTTAATAGTAAGAAATCGGACAATAAATATAAAATGAGTAGTAAGGAGAATAGTCGCCCGATGCCGGACAGAGGGCAGGCCTCCGGGAAAGAGTCCACGCCTGAACACTCGCCAACTAGGAAGTTGGAATCTTTGCTAAACCATTCTACGCAAGACAAGTAAGTTTATATATATTTTTGAACACTTTATTCCAGTGCAATAAAACAGCTTACCCCCTGCCTGTGCAATACATTTTTACTTTTCTTGTTATGCTCAATATTATGGACTGCCTGTAGTCTATCATACTAGGCCTTCTGTTTGTGTCAAATTTAACATCACTCTGTACAAATATCATCAATCCTTCTCATTCTTCCTAAATATTCGTAAGAAAATTATTTCTTTAATCTCTCTTATAATTTTTCTTATACTGTCTTAGAGTTTTGTTTTGTTCTACTTTCTCATTTGTTTTATCTGTTTTTAATCATTTACTTTTTCTTTTCCCAGACAAAAGCAGCAACCTCCATCCAAGCAGTTTTACTTCGGCATGATCGAGAGCAAACAGACGAATATACACGATCACCTGAAGGATTTCCCTGGACTGGGCAGTCCTATCATCGAGGAGATCTCCAACTTCCACCTGATTGAACAGAAGCTGCTCAGCTATCATGAGGAGGATGCGGAGTTTGACAAGTTCAATGCCAAGATGAAGGAGGAGTGCAAGATCAAGAATTGTAAGTGATGTTATCAAGCGATTTTACTGAAAGCTAAATCTAGGAACTTGATGGAAACGCAAATTGACTATCAATTTAAGTTAGAATATTATATTGTTATTTTATTTATTACTTAATTTAGTTTAGTTATCCAATAAACATATATATTTTAGTTACCAACTATTTGATATTTATTGATCTTATTACAGATTTTTTTTTATTCAACTTGTCCGTAAATTCAAATTACAACAGACCGTCATGGTCAACAGTAATTATTTGTTCATAAATTTGATTGCTATTCTTTATCAATCTTCGTTTAGCTCTATATCCTTTCTAGTGTTGTCTTTGTCCTAGATAACATGACCCTGTACAGCAATATGCGGCCATAAAGATTATAATTTTGTTAATTACCTTTTTTAGTTGAGTGTTATGAATTAATAATCGATTTCCTCTTATAGTATCATCAGAATCAGCGCTATCATCGGATGGGTCGGACGGCTCGTGCTCGGACGGCTCGCTGGGCATAGCGCTGCGGCTGCGGCCCACCTTGCCTAAGAAGCAGCGCGCCGTGCCGCGGTTCTCACCTGCAGCCGCTTGGAGACAGCTGGCTTCGTTAGATGATCATCTAGCTGCAGGTAACTAGTATTAAATGTACCCATGATACCCATGGTAAAATGCTTGTCACAATTTAAATGATTTTACGTATTTAAAAAGTACCCAAATCAAGAGTTATGAGAAAAATATGTTTTCAATAGAAATTTTTAATTCCTCATATCCGTCTATAAATCATTGTCCTTTCAATATACAACCTGTTTTTTTTTATATCTCATAACTCTAGGGTTATATTCTGTAGGTAAAAATAATACTAAAACTCCTAGAATAGGTGATCCAAAAATGCATCGTTTCGGAGATATCATCAATCATAATTAAATTAGGTCAAAAATTGTCACCAGTATGACGAATCTTTACTTTTGCAAGGTTGCCAAACTTCGCAGTAGTGTAGTAAAATAAATAGTAAAATAAAATATGTAGGTATGTTGGTATCGGGGCTTCCCGGCGGCAGCTAGTGAAGGGAAAGCTACCTTGTCGACGTTGTCATATTTCACGTAAGGGTGTTTTACATTAATAATCGTGACTTTGCCGAATTATTTTGTATGAAAAATGAAAAAAAAAAAATAACGAAGGATTGGAACATAACTCATATGCCAGTTGATTCTTTGATATGGCCTCAATCATACCCTAGAGTTATGGGATATCAAAAAAAAACACGTTGTATATATTCGGGGACATAGATATTCTGTATTCCAATCGAAATAAATTTAAGAAGATGTTTGATTTACTAATTATTTTGTTATTACGTTTGTATGAACTACGCATGCTGCCGGCCCCTTAAGGCATTGGATCAAATTATTTCTCAGCTTATTACATACAATGTGTTATCGTATTTCTAATGATGTATTTTTCTATAACAGAAACCCAACCACTAGCAGTAGAGACGAAGATGTCAGGTGACATATCGGCAGAGTCTTCACCCCGGTCGGATCAATCAGCCGATAAGTCGGGAGATTCCGGCATCTCCGGCGACCACGCGCATTCTGACCACAGGATAGACTCACCTTCTAGACATCATGTAAGTACAACAAAAAGCTAGAAAATTCAATAAATTTAATATATAATACTCTGGATTTATTGTTTCTTTGACTGTCCAATTTTAATTGGCTAATTTTTTTGTTATATGTTTGCAACTAAAACACATTGTATTAAACCTGGAGACAACTAACGGACAGAAGCCGTCAAAGCCTATTTTTTGGCGCGCGGTCAAAATCGAACTAACGCCGTCATCTTGATTTTTAAAAACACTTGCTCAATTACACGAACGTTTCCCAACAACGCGCCACTGTCTATGTCATCCGAGTCCCAAAAGATCAGGGTATCAGGGTAATATTTATTTTATTGTTCTAAGAAAGGTATTAAATTTTATTATTTTATTTTTTTTAAAGTTAAGAAGTCTATGGAGTATAAACTGCTCATCACCACCACCACCAAAAACTGTGCGTTCCGTATTCAGTTGTGCAGTGACGCACGCAGTACGGCACGGTTTGCGCAGTGGTTAAGTGAGTAACTGCTGCGCTGCGTGTCGCGGGTTCGATTCCCGCACGGAACAAATATTTGTATGACCTGCAAATAGTTGTTCCGGGTCTGGCTGTTTGTGTATGTGAGTTTAAATGTTTGTAATGTAAACGCACCTACAATACAGGAGTAATTCCCAGTGTGGGGCAACGTTAAAAAAAAAATACGGAGCGAAAAGTACAAGAGTACGTGCGGCCAGTTATTATTTGTATCTAGGATTCTGATTTGGCCGAATTATGTTTTGACTTTAATGTACACTATATACTTTCATGCAAAGATGCATGCTTGTAAAATATCATTATAATCTTTGAAATATAATAGATATATTAATAAAAAATCATACAAATAAAGCTATCAAAACTTAGGTATAAGAGAAAAAAAATATATTTTAATAATAATAATATTATTATTCAAAAATAGTTTTCATTATTCTTAATTTTAATTGTCTCAATTTCACATGTGAAGAAAAAAATATTCTTAAAAAGAAATCTTTTAATTTGGAACCAAAGCCTTACTTACTGGCTTCACAGTCCAGCCTACACAGTCTAGAAATAATAATGAATAATAACGTATTTTCTTTCTTGCTTTCTCCTTCTTCTTTATATGGAAATACCTCATACTTTTTCTATAAGTTACTGGAATTTTCAAGTTTTTTTCCTATTAATTTAAATTGGAACACTACGCCTTTGCACGTTTTACACGCTTGCAGAAAGCAACAGGTATTGGCTGCAAAGTCGCTTTGTCTCTTTCTAGAGAGTGATCACTTGTGTGGTGGTCAGTCCAATTCACTATGTCTATGCCATAAAGCAATGTATCCCACTTCCCAGGCCCAAGAGTCCGGGCCAGCCACGTGGACGCCGCAACAAGACCTGGGCGACAGCAGCTCGGACGGCGCGGGCGGCGGCGTGGCCCTGCTGGGCGCCGGCCTGGCCACGTACAGCCCGGCCGCGCAGCCCTTCAGCCTGTCGCTGCCGCGCGAGCAGCAGGAGCGGGTGAGTGCCGGGGGGGGAGCCGCGGGCTGTTAGGGGGGGAGCACATTTGGGAGTCTGGATTTTGACGTACCTTGCATTTGTAAAGGAAAAATAACCTTATGCATCATGATAGACATGATGCTAGCAACATTTTATGCAGCCGCAGAAGCAAAAAAAAATGCTTTTTTTTTTGTGGAATTATGTTTCACTCACAAACATGATTCCACCAAAAAAAGCATTTTTGCTGCATCAATATGGCGCAACTTTTGATTACCCTCGCACAAGAGGCTTTTTATTTCATCAACATAATGCACATTTGGCTACTTCGAGCAGCATTATGCATTTTGTAACGGAAGACCAGCTTGGTCGTAATCGCCAAATATTGCAGGATGTGAATAACATAAGCTTTGCTTTGCTTTCAAATCCTACAACATTTGGATTTGTATCATTTTATGGTAAGCTGAAACTTAGGGCTTTTTAGTAGGTAATTTCGTCAGTTATCTATCGGGTGTAAGAAGACCGTTTCCGAAGCCGAAAGTTACATATTCTACCCATAATTTGGATTGTTTTTTTCCACTAGACCATACCTGGGAATCCACTGGTTCTGGACATATTGAAGGCCAAACACGCATTTTTTTTTTTCCAAAAACGAATTCCAAGTCTTAATATAAAACTTTTTTCCAAGCAAACATTACCTGAATTTTCGATTTTTCTTTCAATAATTTCGATCATAGCCGCGAGTATTCGACAAGAACCTACGCGTACCGCGTAGAATGAAGGGGCAGGGCTTAACTCACACAACAGCACTGAGTCCGTTTGCCTTGGTTTGCGTTACATTGCGCGCAATAAAAATTGCAATTTTTGAATCCCTAAATATAAAAATCGGTTCCCAGCAATATTTTTTGCGCATAGCTACTTAGTTAGATGTACAATATGCGTATTTGATGGCTTTGTGATGTGTCTTTTTATACCCTGTATACCAATATCTGTGATGACATCGTCATAATGTTAGATCTTGGTACGTCTAGATCTGGATTCACAAATCGGTTATTGTAGTAGGTAGTAATGTTTAGATGTTTGTGGTGACTAACAAACTAATCTCTCTCCTAACCTCCCGCGGCCGCTGAAGAGGAGTAAAGGTACTCACATGTTCTAAACCTTTGTATGGCGCTGGGCAGTAGTAGTGGTGGTGGGTTATAATGGTCTGCTCGTAGTTGCCGACTTCAAAAACAAGATGTTTTTAAACTTGAATTCTGGGTCCGTATGATTCGGGTCTAATAAAAGGTATTGTGCTTTTCCTGACAGGTATAAACCTAGATTGGAGCCAGGTGGTCAATCTATAAAACACTTCTGTATGTTGTAAAATGTGATTTATGTTTGTAACAATGTTGTCACTTAATTTAAATAAAGAATAATTATCTTTTCAAATGTAAGTAACATAAATAGACCCGAATTTCAGTGTTCTATAATGTGTTCATAAATAATGTTCTTTATTCCAACTGCTTTGCATGGGGTATTTGTGTAGCTTTAGATGTATTTGTATGTTCTGCTCTATTTTATGTGCCTTCATGAGGTCCTCAAGTTCTTTAAAGTAAGTGCCTATATCTTGTTATAATAAATAATAAAATTACTCTTTCTTAAAGTCCCATCTTATTTTCAAATCACATGATTTCAGCTTCATTTTTATTTATATCAATCCCAATCTTACAATTTCTCTTTACGCCTTTGAGTCTATCTGCAAGTTCCTCTTCAAATGATCACCTTTATTCCTCATCAGCTCTCCAAGCCAACAGATTGCAACACACTTCCCGTAGTTTAAAGCGATGTCGTGTTTCTACGATTGCTTCCAGGGCAAGCAGTTGACGCAAGGCTTCAACAGTCTTCAGAAACTTCGGAAGTCCGTCTCTGGGGCTTTGGGCGCCGCTTTAGGTTCAAGAAGGTTCGATTTGGAACATGACCCGATTCTGCAGGAGCCTGAACAGAACTGGTTTCTGACCAAGTCTGCGCCCAATTCATTGAGCAATCCACTCATGTTCCAACAGCCGGCAAGAGCGAAGGGTTCGGAAGAAGATGCTATTAAGGAGGAGGAGTCTTTGCCGCCGTCGGAAAAGGTAAGGAAATTAGTTTTATGTACCTAATGACCGCAATGTATTTGTAACTTTTGACATAAATATCATATCACCCTATTTCGATTTTTTTTCTATAGGCGCACGTAAAACCGATTGCTGGCGGGGCGACGCATGCCGTGGCGATTGGCTACTATACAGTCTAGTATATGTAGTAGTGTGTAAATGTGTGTGTAGTGCGATGTTTCACATCTGCCAGTCGTCCCGTGACGTCACGTGTCAAATAAGTACCTACCCACTTTTCAATTTCAAAATACCTTTTTCAAACTTCACTATGCAAAACAAGAAATATACATTCTGAACGTAAGAATTGGTAAAAGAGGAAATTCCAACCAACATTACCTACAAACAGTTCTTACAATATTTTGAAAAGCCATTTTTACACTCACTTATTGATTCTTGTAAGTACGAGCATTATTTTATAGATTTCAAACAGCCTCAAAACAACTAATAACCTATTGTTTCTACCAGTAACTGCTTAAGGAAGTACCTATTCGGTATTTTACAACAAACCAAGTTTATCATAAATATTTACTTAATTCCTTGGTTAGTGTGACTAAATTCTACAGAACATTGAAAATGGACAATTTGTTTAACAAGTCTTTGTGTTAGGTTAAAAGGTCTGTTTACGAGTATGTGTCCGTAGGTACACGCACTACTTTCATTAAGCTACTGTCAATGTGAACAAACGAACGTTTAAGAGCGTTTACGACGTACGGCATTTCATACAAACTTTCAAGCCCTTGTTTTTCGAAATGACTGAACCGATTTTAATGAAACTTCATACGCATAAGCAGGATACAAAGTTCTAAAAAGTTAGTTAAGAACATTTTCGAAAAAATGTGTTACAGCCAAATTAGACCGATTTTAAATTTTCCATAGAAACAGAGATTTCCAGTTATCTGTTTTTAAATAAGACATTTCGAAAATGTTCTTTACTAACTTTTTAGACCTTTGTATCCTGCTTATGCGTATGAAGTTTCATTAAAATCGGTTCAGTCATTTCGAAAAACAAGAGCTTGAAAGTTTGTATGAAATGCCGTAAGTCGTAAACGTTCTTAAACCACGTTACATAATATTATGACTTCTGTTTTATTCTGTATGAAGGTAGGCGAATAGTTTGGGTAATTCATTTCAATAGTCCAGTAGAAAGCAAATGGAAAATGACAAAAGCAATATGCGTTTAATTTATATAAGAACTTGTAAAGTGCGTGTCGGACCACGCACAATGATGGGTTCCGTAGTTGGGATGAATTTATCCCCAAAACAAACCTAAAATTGTAATTGAAAAACATGTTCTCCCATACATCGATATACGCCACGGTAAATTTGCCAACTGCAAACGTAAGTTTGTAATCGCAAAATAAAATGTGATTAAACTACTAATTAACGATTTTTGGACTATTTCCTGCTGTGAGACTTTGCTTCTTGCATTTCTAGGTCAACGGGAAGTACCCTATAGGTTTTGATTTATTTGCGAGTATCAAAATATGTCGCTTATATCTCCGTATTTTTTACGTTTACGAGTACGTTGCGTTGACTAAGAGTTCCAAGGGACCGTAGACAGGTATTTGATAATAATTTCAATTTAATACCTCCACGCGTTCTTGAGAAAAAGGGTCTTGACAGACTGATAGACAGAGAGGCGGACAAACAAACAGACAACGAGGTGCTCCTATATAGGTTCCGTTTTTTCTTTAGAGGTAATGAACCCTAAAATTGGGGAACTCGGTTATACCACATCTTTTGGACCTATGTAATAAACCAGTCTTAGGGTACAAACATAAAGGATACAGGTTTATCGGTCCTGATATGTTAGTACGGGTCGGTACTGATAGTTACCGGTCAAACCACCAATCATAAGCCCGCATGGCTCGGTACAGGTGGGTACCGACAAGTACAAACCTGTTTCATTATAACTGAGCGCATAAGATAACACGGGAATAGTATATCTGCACCGATCGGTACCGACCCGTACAAGCTCGCCTGCACCGGTAACCTGTTTCTTTATGTAAGCACCCGTAGACAGGTATTTTAAAACAAAAACACCAGACTTCTAATTTGGACTTTCGGTCCAGGAGGAGCTCGGTACGTGGCGGCCCGGCACTTCGTACCTGTCGTGGGGCGGCCACGTCATGTACCTGCCGCCCGCGCCCGCCGCCGAACAGCCGCTGTCCATGCTCGGGCCCATCGACAGGCCTATCAGGTTCGTATCTAACTACTAACTTGCATATTTACGCTATTTCGCTTTTAGTTCCAGTCATTAGGAAATGGTAAGAATCGATTTTAATACGATCGTTGAAAAACGATAGAAACTTTGGTGTAAAAGACTTCAACGCGTTGACTAAATAAAAAATAATAATAAATTCATTTATTGCAGGTAAATAACACCCATTGCCAAACATACTCGTAAACATAATTATAGAAACAAACCACTCACAAACTCAAATCACAAACAACAGTATACCCATCCATTAACATAAAATTGTGAACTACTTAACTTTAAACATTTAAAAAATTGTAACTAATTACATAATGGACAAATGCCAAAAAAAAAAATGTCAGAATCAACAAAAATTAAAGACTTTTGACTGCATTTAGCACCTTTTACCCTACGGCTACATTGTCGCGATAACGCGAAATCCACTAAGCGCGCTCTCTCTCGCACACCGATCGCCGTCTCACTGTACAGAGCTCGCGAAATTTAGTTCGCGTTGTCGCAACAGTGTAGCCGTAGCATCCCAGCCTGAATTATCTGAGGCACATGCTTTGCGAAGAATGGCTTTGTCGTCAATATAGTCATCTTAAATAGATACCAAAACGTAGATTTCAAGTAGCTTATGAAAACTTCATATCCAACAGAACGTTTCAAACGTATCTCGTGCCCACAAAAGTGTTTTTATTTATTATTTATTTATTTAATACTTTAAGCACACAAATGTACAGAGGCGGACTTAATGCCATAGGCATTTTCTACCAGTCAACCTTTGGGCGATGCCGAGAGAAGCAGTGGTAGGTGCTATAAGGAGATAAATTGTGAAATCAATATTTATTTCAATATAAAGAATAAATGGAACGGAATGAATGAATGGAATGTAGGGAATGTTTTTGATGTGAAACATCTATAGGCGCACGTAAAACCGATTGCTGGCGGGGCGACGCATGCTGCGTGGCGATAGGTGGCCTCACCACTATACAGTCTATATGTAGTAGTGTGTAAATGTGTGTGTAGTGCGATGTTTTACATCTGGCAGTCATCCCGTGACGGTAGATTTTTTTTATACCTCTTTATTAAATCCTTTTGTCTTCCCCCTTAGGAGCAAATCCAGCGGTTGCCTGGAAGCCTCAGCCCGAGCTGCGCGCGCGGCTCTAGGAGCGGAAATGCGCGAACGTGAACGATCTGCATCCCCAGACGTAGCAAGAGCTCTGCCGGCCAGAGTGCTGCCCAGCAACAACGTAAGTACCAGTTTGCTACTTGAATGTGTGTGTTATATGTGTTTAATCCAGAACTTATAGCAACAGCTAAAAGTTATAGTGATCTTTATCTTTCAAAGATTTCTGCCAGAGAATGTACAGAGCAATGTACAGAGCAATGGACTTGAAAATTAAATAGGGTTAAAAGATAAATCACTTCAGCTGTTTATATCTATATCTGACGTTAAGTATCTAATATTTTAGTAAATTTTTACCTAAGGGCCCGGCGTAGCATGCGTAGTTCATACAAACGTAATACCAAAATAATTTGTAAATCAAACATATTCTTAAGATAGTTTATTTATTCCGATTGGAATACAGAATATCTAGGTTCCCAAATATATATATTATTTTAAATGGACACTGATTTAAACAAGAGTTATGAGAAAAATAATCGTCTTTACATCATCGCCCTTTCAACTACGCATCCATCCCCGGCCTCTTAAGTACATTTTCTTGCTAACGAACTTCACGAAGCATTAATTCATGAATAGCAGTATAATTTACAAAAGATATGTTTAAAAGCTTACCAGAATTACAACTTAGGAACAATACAACAACAACAACCATCAACACAACAACAACAACCATCACAACAATACAACAATCAATCACCACACACCGCACACACCCGCATCACACCACATCCGTTACAATTAATCATAAACCATAGAACGGACTGTCACTGCAAAAGAGAAATGTTACATGCATAACTACGAACGTATACAAAAGTCCCTAAGGTTATCAAACTAACCTAATTTTCTAATCATCTCATAACTAATTGCCAAACCACGATCAATTGAAACTGAGCATCACATTAATGTCTTTCTCATGTCACAAGCCATTCTAAGCATTAGCCAACACTGCCAACCTTTAATATTTCATCTGTAATCGTTTGTGTAGATTATTGCCTTTAATTCTGCAATCGTGCACTACAAGTAATGCATTTGTTTAGCAACTAGATATTAATATGCTTCTAAATAAAAAAGGTTTAAAGATATAAATTGCTATTGATAATATCATAATGAGCAGAAACTCTGAACTCAATAACATCGTAAGTTTGACGGATCACGTTAGCACATTTTCTTTATCATCATCAACATTTTGTTTCTGAACTGATTTGGTTTTGTAGTTGTAGCTAGCTTTATAGTAATTTATTTATTTATTTCAAAATATTTGTTAATTGTGGTAATGCTCGTCTAGTGGCAACTACTGATCTTTAAATATGTGTTACCTGCGGATAATGCAGTGGACTGCAACATTGCTACTAAAAGTATTGTTAACTTAATGTATTATTTATGTTGTAGTTGTTTATTATCCCTTAATAAATAAAATAAAATAAAAAATTAAATAAATAAACATCATAATTTCAGCCGAAAGACGTCCACTTCTGGACATAGGCCTCCCCCAAAAGGAGGAGGGGGTGCCATAATCGCCATGCTTGCCAGGCGGGTTGGCGATTTTCTATATATTTATTTATAATAAATATTTGTACCTGAAGCATCACTTTTCATATCAATAAACTATCAATTTAAATACGAATCTGTCTGCAACGATTCCTTGAATTGTCAGTTGCAACTAACGTGCCCAGAGTTTAAAAGCCTTGTCGCCATAATCATAAAGCTTACATTACTTTACTACAGAAATCCTTCAACAATTGAATCACAATATTCCCACATGAAACAGGAAAAATAAACAATCCGTAAATTGTTAAGACAAGGTCCTTGAGCCCATACTAATTGACATTGATTTTAAGAGCTCCGTACGTATTTATGTACATACCTAAGACAATAACATTGATTTTGTTTACAATTGCAACTCAACCATGTTAATGATTGTTGTGATGTATTTATTATCACCTGGATTATTGAGAACAAGGTGAAGTGGAGCGAATCAATCGATCAATTGCTGGTATGATTTTATTGTTATTGAGTCTGTTACTTAAAAACACTTGATTTTTGTTTTCGGTCAGCTCTGGAACCAATACTTGGCAGCGACTTAACTACTTGAATGTCGGATTTACCCGAAATTGGTGATTTATTTCAACAGCTCTAATTTATTTTCATCTCTTTCACGTTTGTTAGGAAAGTAAAAGTAAGCAAAATTCTTAGATTTATTTATTAAAACTTTATGCACAAGTAAAAAATACACTGTACAAAGGCGGACTTAGTGCCTGACACTCAGTTGCAGAAAGCTCACCATTAACACTTCATTACATAAAGCAGCATTATCGCTAATGAATTCATTACTTTAATGAAGTTGCACAAACAAATTTTAGATAGCATTAGACATTTTTAATGCCACTTTAGTTAAAGAAGACTTTAAACAATATTGCCAGGAACAAATTACCATATTGAACGAAAAGAGTGAACATTTGCGTTCTGTTATTATCCGTACGTACAAGTACACCACAATTTTAGCATAAATTATAGTAAATGTAGTTGATTTATGTGTATTCAGTGTACTCTGTGGTTTAATGTAGTTTAAATAATCGGGGGATGCGCTAAGGTAGCCCGCGAAATTCAAATTTACCAACGTTTTTTGCAATTTTTGTACTTCTGATTCATATTCTAATGATTATAATTCTGTAAAGCCATATTGGTTATGGCCGCGAATCATAATTAGATCAACATACGTGTTACTGACCTGCAAATTGCAAAAAACGTAATAAAATTTGAATTTTGCGGGCTACCTTAGCGCATCCCCCTTAATAATAATTTTAACATGTGTGCAGTCTAGAGCTCCTGCCACACGTGGAAATCCATCAATTTCATAAAAACCTTCTGCAACTCTACGTAGTTCCGTCCGGTCTGGCATTTTAATATAGAGGTGGCTTAATTTTGCTAGCTCACGGGATACTTTTTGTATAGACAAACAACCCGACCCAACCTGTTTCCGACAAACTGTTGATTTATTTATGTTTATTAAATCACCCAATACCTACTTGCTGGAAAGATCCAGTGGCGAAAAATCTCAAACATATTAAAAGCTGTGTCAGGCCATTAATGGATTTATTTCTTTGCGTCACTGGTTCTAAATCTTAATCAAATAGGTCACAAATTTGAAGAAAGGAAATTCTATACCTTACACGAAACTCTTTTCCATCATGTTTTAAAAATGAATTCACTCGGTCTGGGATTCGACAGCGAGGTAAATCTACTAAATAAGAATCAGATAGTAACGAAAGACTGGTTAAAGACATCTTTCAATTACAGAAATGCATTCAAGTACCGTAGAAAACACTAATGTTGCTCTTAATGGATGCTTTTCGGCCCATTAAAAGTAAAAAATCTGAAATGTCAAACTTAAAGTTCACCACCTGCTAATGGGCGCTAATGAAGTTACGTGCAACGTAAAAGTGTTTAAAATGGCCGGTTTCATTAGGTTTGACATTTCATTAGTTAAATTTAATGGAGCATTAAAATAAAATAAAAAATGGTTTTGTGCAATGATTTAATGCTACATTTGTGTTTAATGTAGTCTTTAAAATTTAAAGATCGTTTCTGCAACTGAGTGTGAGTGAGGCAGATTTATCAAAGATTTTTTTTTTTAATTTAAAGTAGGCGTTATTTCCTCTGACCCTTTGTACACTAACTAGTTCTTATAAACAAATCAGCTACCAGGTTAGGTTAGGTTAGCCTAGCCTAGACAAAATCCAAGCGTTTTCCGTACACACGTTTTCCGCTCACGCTAAGGACTTGACGTTAGCGTGTTGAAAGTGCTAGACAAGTTACACATGGCACGCAGAACGGCCATTCCGCTGCGTTACCCGAAACATTAGTAAGGAATAATGTGTAGCAAGTGTCACGTGACACTATTGCGTTTAACATTCTCCCTCGCGCGCTAACAATAATTTTCAAAACTGTTGTGTGTGTTGGAAATTAATTGAAGAGTGTTTTAAGATTACAAAGAAAGTAAGTGAACGGCTTTAAATAATAATTCAAGTTAATGTACGAATTGTGATATAATTAGTATCTCTGAAAAAAAAAATTGTTACTTAATTGAAAACCACCATCTTTTGGCAGCAACTAAGTGTATGATTAACAGCATCTCAGTCATTATTTGAATAAATAAACCGCCCAAGCCATTCACTTCTAAATTAAAATTACCTAAAACGATGATGATGGATATAATTATCGAGACCTGACATAACAGATAGACAGATTAAGCTAACAGGTTATTTAAAATGTTCAACAATCTCATTTTGCGAATTCACGTGTTGGCACTTTCTTCTACCTTATACAATGATCATGACCTCTACACCTTGACCACCACTTACTTATCTTTCAACTCCGCTCACAATTTAATCGTCATCATTTCATTTTATACCATTGTTAAACTGTCCTAGTTCCTTACATCCATCCACAACTTCATTGAACGCATTACCAAGCAATTTCCTATAGAAGACATTCAGAAACGGTTATAAAAATTAACCTATTTTGGTTCGCAAGACTATTGTGTCGCGTGGTTTGGCGGTCGCATTGTCGCTGCATGTTCCCACGAGTAGTCGCATGATTTCCGCGTCTGTGTATGTCTGTCTGTGTGTAATACGAGATGTTGAGTGTCGGAGATATCACATGGCCTTGTTACCTTCCGTAATTTGAAGATCTAGTTGTAGGTGTTACATCTACTTGTAATTGTTATGTAATTGTGTCTAAACATAAAGTATGTGTTACATTCTTGTCTTGTTGTCTTATATTAAATTACCTACTTCTGTTTAGGTTTGCGCCATATTAGATACTCGAACTGTTAAACTTGTTCTTTCAGATTCATTTCTCGTCATACTAAAGTAAAGTAGGCTTCTAGGTATTTATGCTAGATATGTAATGTGAATTATTTGAAGATGCTACAGTGCCCTATTTATCTAAGCCAAACTTGTTTGCTAAATAAAATCAAAATTAAAAGTCATTTATTCAAACTAGGCTGAGAATCTGCACTTTCCGAACGTCAAAAATTACATGAGACAGTCCCCCAAGAACGCCCACCTTTCACCACTTCCTAGTGCTTTACCTGGGAAGAAGTGGCGCAACAAAGTCCCCAGCAGCACATCTGTCTGTTCGCATATAAATAATAGTAAATATTGCACCTAGTATTCGTAGATGAGTTATTGAACTGTTTTCCCAACTCATCCACGGATCCAAATCCAAAGTTTATTGATCTACGATCTCATTACCATCGATCAAAACACGATAGTCGCCAATCCGCCAGAAATTGTATGTAAATGTAGGAATAATTCAAACTAGCTCGGTTAGTATGCGCGTGCGCAAGCTGGAAACATGTCGAACATGGTACGAGGGGCTAATACCACTCACGCTTTGCTCCTGTTTCTAAGTCGTGACTCTGCAGTGTAAGGAATATGGTGGCAAACAATAGAGATGTCGTGTTCACTTGTCACTCTATATTTATGACTTCTTGTGGATGTAAGGACATTTTTTCTCATAGCGATGTGTCTATTACACATCCTTAGTCTAGGTTATTATAGGAAAGAGCATTTGCCATAATAAAACGTGAAGTGTTTTAAGTTTTGTAAAAATGATGTAAAAAAATTACATAACCCATAATATCACCCCTGTTTTCTAAAAAAATCTGTGTAGTAGAAAAGTTTTTTTTTTAAATAGTAACCGGGGTTTCTTGCCGGCTCTTCTCCATAGGAAATTACCAATTGGAACCGTGCACCTAGCTTCTGACGTTTCATAAGTGCCCATGTAGCTTATGTGAAATAAAAATATTTTTGATTTTGATTTTGGATTAAGGCTATATTATATATAGCCTTAATTTTTTCTGTTTTTGTTTTTTTCACATTTCTAGCGTCTTTCGTAGGTAGGTATTATCATTCTACTAGTACTTTTTTCGCACGCTCGAATAGTAAAAATTTACACCTACTCTAAAGTAAAATGAAACTTAGTGTATGTGGTTCGCTAAGAAAACGTGAAACCATGATCAGTCTGTGTCACGTGTAATATTAAAATATAACAAAACTAAAATCACAAAAAAATCGCGTATGCAAATATTCCTAAGATTTTATTGCCATAATTTATTTGTATTTGATCCAACACATTGTTTACATTTTACGACGTTCATAGATAAATACGGATGGCGCCGAGTTTCCGCATTCACTTTATTTCACATCTTGTTCAAAGAATTTGAAATATAATATATTATTGACAGAACTGTTCTTATCTCTCTCAATTTTAAGGTACCTTAAAAGGAAAAACTGAACCTTTTTAGGATCACTATTTTGATGGATCTCTTTTCTTCTTTGTCGTTCATTAACTTCTGAGGATCGCCATCACAATCATATGATTAAAAATCAAAATCAAAATATTTTATTTCATATAAGCCTACATGGGCACTTATGAAACGTCAGAAGCTAGGTGCACGGTTCCAATTGGTCGTTTCCTATGGAGAAGAGCCGGCAAGAAACTCCACGGTCACTCTTTTAAAAATAATTTGCTCTAACAATGTTTTCAAATTACAGTGTTAATAGGTTTTAGGTCAAAAGTACCAGGTACTCATAACTTAAGTACTCGAGACTTTAAATTTTACTTGTTTTTAGTAATTAATAGCTCATCTCTTAACCTGTTTATATTTTATAAAAAACATATTAGCTTATATTGCAAAATACCTACATCATTAATAAAATATAGTTGTTTTGCTAAGTAATGTTTATATAATTAACAATTAATGCTTCCTCTCTCCTAACTCACTTATTGTGCTGTGCCCGACAGGGTCCATATGATCTAATTATAAGTTTACCACCTAGGAATGCAATAAAAGTATTGAGTATTGACATTATGCTGTTTTTAAACATCAACAAAACCAGACCTCCTACTAAGCAGCAATTAGCGTGCTGCAAGCACATCAATAAACCTACTAACCAAATTCTATAGACAATTCACCATCAGTTTAATCGAAACAATCATCCATGACATAGCCTACTTAAACAGGTTTACTAACAATATATTAATAAGAAGATATACCAACAATGATTGATTGAAACATGCATTTAGCACCATTGTTGTCGGCGCTACGCGAATTCCTGACCCCTAGCATTACCTACCTATTAATATTTATTCTGTGCTACTAGTTAGTATTCTGTGTACATAAAGATCATGGTGAATCGATTGGGAATCCGTTCTTTCTAAACGGTTCATGGTGGAGAAAGACGTGCCAAATAGAATAGGAATATGTTAGGTTATGGTAACTATGGTAGGTGCAAGACAAAATTGTTGGGTGACGTCTTGACTATGGTCCCCTAAATGATCTTGTGTGTGTAACTATGTAAAGATAAAGCACTCTGTAATGGTAAATAGACTTAATTACAATACAACAAGCAAATTGCTCCGTTTAGTGCCGGACGTAAAGAATAGCACCATGCCATTTCTTCCCATGGGTGTCGTATAAAGCGACTAAGGGACTTACTATAAGAGAAAAGACAGCAGCGTTCTCTATGCATTTATAAAACCATACTGCGATCGCCAACCCGCCTGCCAAGCGTGGTGATTATGGCAAATCCCCCCCTTCTTGGGGGAGGCCTAAGTCCAGCAGTGGACGTCTATCTGAAATGATGATGATGAAACAAATTGCACTGGATTGTAATTGACCGAAAATTTTAACAAAATTATCGGTAAAGTCCAATCGAGTAGTTTCTCATTTGAAATACAAGAATAGACGCTCGCAAAATACCTATTTTACCTTGCTTTTTATTCAAACATGCATTTACCATAAACTGTTTTAACACGATTTTCGTGATAAGTATTTCTATGTTTCAATGAAATAGAGTTTCTGACATGCCAGATAACACAATATAATATTTGTTTTTTTTTACCAGACGTCGTCATGTATAGAATGGAATATTATTTATTTTATACAGCATATTTATATACTTAGAATATTATAGAGCATGGCGGAATGTGTTCCGTTTGGTGCCGGACGTAAAGAATAGCTCCATCCCATTTCTTCCCGTGGGTGTCGTAAAAGGCGACTAAGGGACTTACTAGAGAATGGGCAGCAGCGTTCTCTATGCATTTTTAAAACCATACTGCGATCGCCAACCCGCCTGCCAAGCGTGGCGATTAAGGAAAATCCCCCCCCCTATTTGGGGGAGGCCTGTGTCCAGCAGTGGACGCCTTTCTGCTGAAATGATGAAGATGGCGGAATGTTAGTAAAAACACCAATTTCTTGAAACTTCTACATTATTTTTCAAAGAGTACATGTAAATATATACATACTTATAAGATAAATACTACAATCGCTGATAGAATTTAAACGCGTAGTTTGTTTTTTTGTACATTATAATAATAAATCACTATTTTCCTTTATTATTATCATAATATTAAAGCCTTTCCAAACTTGTTAGACTATAAAAGATGAATAAACATAGAAATAATTAATTAAACCAGTTCTAATGGTATCCACAAAACTACATTAAAATATTTTTGCTAATAAATGTTTTACATAACGATCAGCCATCAGAAATCCCAAAAAAAAATTGCTACACAAGTGTATTTTTCTAGATTTCTTTGCCGCATTAATATGTTATAGTTTGACACACATTTTAAATCAGTAGCAGGTAGTATGTATTCCCGTTTAATACTTCCCCTTCGCCTTCTGTTCACATTCGACGTATCTAAAAGGAAGTACCATACGCCTCTGCTACATCTTTCGGGGAAAATAGGCGCGATGTTATGTAATGTTAGTATGACCTGGAAAATAAATAATTAATATTAAGTTTCCCAAATGTTATTAAATAGTAGATTGTTATACAAGGGCCTAAAATGCCACTTTATATACGAGGTAGTTTTACTCACGAGCTTTAGCGTTGGAGTCAATAGAAACCGAGTTATAATGGGTTTTTAGCGTCGTATGTTTACACTCTACTTTTCACTACGATTGCGAGAAAATAAAATAATCCAATACAATATTAAATAGTTCTAATTTCTTCTGTAGCCACAACGAATGCACGGATTCTACCGAAGAGTTCACCGCTTTTAGCTCCATTTTCAAAAATAAAATGTTCTTCTTTTTTTATGAAACAGTATTATGTCGAGTCTTTATTCATGAAATACAGACTTTTTCGTTTTTGTAGGCTCGTAGGTAACAGACAAAAATTCCCCTAGAGGAAAATATACTTACTATTTTATCCCCGCTCTGGTACGCAACAATGACGAACTTTTTGAGCAAGAGGAGTGAAAAATAAATTGTTTAACAATCAAACAATTAGTCCAATATATTATGCTACATAAGTCAATTGACTTATGAACGCTAGAAATTAATTTATTGACTTACGAAAACGCTACGAGGTTGCCACACAAAGGATGTAGCATAATTTATCAAACGTGTCAGTTTTTCTTTAATTTTTGCAACCCCTCCCGATTTATTGCCGATAAGAGGCGCGAAGTTGCAATAAACTCGTTATAATGACATGCAGTTTAAAGTTAAGCGCACATTAATGCCGAATCGCACCGCAACGCAACGCATTCCAATTTTCAATTCAAAACGCAGCAGTGTGCGATGGTTCATACAAAACTTACGAAAGTGATGTATGGTATGTTCCATAAGTTTGTGATGTTTTAAGGAAAACAAACCCAGTACAGGTTAAATTGTTACGCAATCACTTAATAAAGGCAATTAGTATCACTTTCATGTGTAATTAGAAGGTTCCAATCTCACCACTTTTCCAACAATTATTGTTTCAATTATTGAACTACCATTTGTTTGCATTATCATTATTATTATGATTTTGGAACAGACCGTAGGTTTGCAATGCAGCGCGGCCCTCCCAAATGTGCGTAAGCCTTTATGATGCGCATACGTGGATGACGTAGTGCGTAGTGGGAGGATGCGCGCGCCGCGTCGTCTCCGCACTAACGCGCACGTGGGCCGGCGCGCGCGCACCTGTACCGCGAACCTGCGATTATTATTTTGTTATTATATCGTCGTACTTGCGCGCATACCACGTACTGCACAACATTGTTAGTTGGTGTGATTTGGAGCGGGTTGGAAGGTCAGTGATTTTTGTAACATATTTATTTATTATATTAAAATATGATTTGTTTTGCTTTTTGTTTCAATTTTTACAAATTAGTAGTTATTTTTATAACTGTAATGCAGGCATGATATAATATTTATGTGTAGGTTTGTGATTGTGACAGTTCATGCTACAGATTTATATTTTTTCAACATATTTACACGATAACCATAAAATCCATTTCTCTAAGTTGCATAAAAATAACATCAAACAATCAAATATCATCGTAAAACGGCGTTGTAAAAATTAAACATACAATTAAATCCAAGTGAGAGTGTAGATACTTGTGTAGGTACCTGCACTTACGAGTAATACATAAGCATATCAAAAAATCTTATCTGATGTGCAAACTACGTAATATAATCCCACAGTCGGATGCACACGATGAGTCTCGAGGAAGAACAGCGCAGGCTTACTTCCGCGCAATTATTTACTATAAATATCATAGTGTGAGCTCTGCTCATCCTATTTGCATAATGAAAGCGTAGCGAAGTGCCCACTAATCTTAACATCATCACTTTCCGTTTATTGCGGATTTCTTTCTTTGTTTGTCGTTTATTGCTTATTTTTTTTATTTATGAATATAGATTAGAACATTATCATCCTAAAACTCCGACTCAGTACGACCTGTTCAAGTGAATAGAGATAGCAATTTAATGTCGCGTATTAGTATCAGTTATTTTGTTTGTGCTTTGAGCAGCATATTTACCAAATATTTGCCATTCATGCGTTATGTTCGTGAACGGGTGCTGTCAGTAGAGACTGGTCATTTCTTAGCTGCCACGGCTTATTTTCATTACGTTAGGTTTGAATTGTTTATTTTTTTATCTTTTTATCACGGACGCTTCTCTGATGTTATGCATAGTAGTAAAGTACATACGGATTTCTAAAATAACTATTAAGGCGACGATAACCGACTTTTAATGATTTTATACTGAAGATCACGTCTAAACGAGTAGTGTTAATGATTTGAAAAAAATATATGTTAAATTAAAGTATTTTCTCAATAATTTAATATGTGAATATTTTAGATTATGTTTATATAACATAGTGAAATTAATTTGTAAAGTTATGTCTAACGCGGATAAAAAACTGAGAATGGCGCAAAATCTACCAAGCGTATTTTTCTGAAACCTTCACCAATTTAAAGATATTTTAATTATTGATCTTTTAGTATACGCGTTTTATTAAAATACCTTTTGTTTTGTGTATAATAAATTAATAATGCGTCAAATTGCGGACAGCGATCCTTGATGGGCGAGTCCTATTACTGGCTGAACGTACGACGCGTTGCGTGAGCTCAGTACAGAACACGCAAGCTAACCACTCAAGGTCTCTGGCATATATCTCCGTCTTAAAGGATCGTCAGTACTACAGATTTGATATAAATAGTTTTAATAAAGCATGAAGAAGTTTTTAATAAATAAATGCTACTATAATGTTGACGATTATTTAAATGATGTACTTTAGACATTTTTTTTTTATTTTTTTTTTTTTTTTAATAATTTGACGTAACTTTATGATGTTTTGTACTTTGAATATATTATTATTGTATTTGTACGCCTTTCTAGGCAAAACATGTTGAAACTTTTTTTTTTTGTAATCACTGCAACTGATTGTAAACCTACACGTTTTTTTTCACAAATAAATATATCTTATCTTACATAATTTGCTTTAATAAAATAATCACAGCAAGATGTTTACACAAATTATTATGTTCGTGCGAAAAAAAAATCCATCCACCATCTCCATACTAAAACATATTGATCGCCTGCTAAAGGAAAACGCATATATTACCACGTTATCAACTAATTAGTCCCTGGTCATAATTGCCTTGTTAATTTATTCCTGTACATATCTTGTCTATCATCATTTTATTTATATTTATTTGTAGTCGTGTTTGACATAGGACGTTAATCAAATAAGTCAAAGGAGGCTGTTGTCCTTGCCTCTTTTGTGACGTCATTACAAGATGCACTATGTATCTACCTATTTACCTATTGTCCCATCACATGATAATATGCTAGCTGGTGGTACCATCATTTATTATTTACCAAATACCCATTTGTATGCTAATTTGAGAATTCTTCTTTATTTATAAAATCGATTTTGTTGATCATATTATTGTTTCAATCGATATCTTTTTTGCAAACCTATTATTATGTTGTTAGTCGCGACATATTTTAAAAACGTAAAAATTTATTATTAAAATATAATATTAACCTGAAGTTAAGGTCAGGGTCCGAGGTATTAAAGAACTGGATTTATAATAAAATGTTTAGGTATAACAAATATCAGTTTAAAAATGATGTATCAAACGTAGTTTTTCTACTATTCTGGTTGAATAACTGCATTTAAGCACCAACTGTGCTAATACAAAAGCGGCAAAAGAAGAATTAATACAAAAAACAACAACGTAAAATCAACTTTAGAGAGAACATTTATAATATAATTAATGTGATCAAAACAAATGCAGTAATTAATGACTGTTAACTTTTTCTAGCGAAAACAGTTTTGTTTAGTAAATTTTTGTTGTAAAACATTTGTCTTCGTGCTTTTGGTCATTCTTGATTAATGGCATAGTATCAACGATGCAATACCAATTAATATGAGTAATATTGGTATTTTATATTATAATTTATGTGAGAAAACTTATTTTATTTTAATAAAATCCATATTTTATTTTAATAAAATCCATATTTTATTCTGCAAGTTAAGAAATATGTTAAGATATTATGTGATTATGTGGCTCTCTGGGTTAAATACTTACAGTTATACAAAAATATATCACTAAAAGCCTACTTATTAACATATTTTCTACATAAAGACATGATACTCGTGCTACTTCAACCTATTTTTAAACGTAATTTTGTGGCACATGTTAGAATTTATAAAGAGATATATTATAATTTCTTTGACATAAAAAAGTATTTCGAATTCTTAAAGAGGTTCTCAAAGTTGAGACAAAACGTACCTACGTTCCTACTTAAGGGGACGATAACCGACTTTTAATGATTTTATACTGAAGAACACGTCTACACGAGTAGTGTTAATGATTTGAAAAAAAAAAAAAAAAAAAAATGTATAATAAATTAGAGCATTTTCTCAATAATGTGATAGGTATGTGAATATTTTAGATTATGTTTATATTACATAGTGAAATTAATTTGTAAATGTATGTCTAACGCGGATAAAAACTGAGAATGGTGCAAAATTTACGAAGCGTATTTTTCTGAAACCTTCACCAATTTAAAGATAATTTAATTATTGATCTTTTAGTATACGCGTTTTATTAAAATACCTTTTGTTTTGTGTATAATAAATTAATAATGCGTCAAATTGGGGACAGCGCTCTTTGATGTGCGAGTCCTATTACTGGCTGTACGTACGACGCGCTGCGTGAGCTCAGTACAGAACACGCAAGCTAAACACTCAAGGTCACTGGCATATATCTGCGTCTTAAGTAGCCAATGAAGGTAAAATTTTCCACACTTAGACGTCCACTCCTTCGACGAAGAAGGTATATTTATCATCATCATCTCCCTGCTCTTGTCCCATGTCGCTTGTGGTCGGCGCATACGTTTTCTTCTTCAATTCTCCCCTGTCAGCAGCATTCACTCGAAGGGAGTGAATGCTGCTCTCATCTCTTTATTAACATTCCTCACACAACCCACCCATATTTTCTTTGGCCCTCATCTAAATCTCCATCCATCAACATTTATATTCCTCACTGTTTTAGTCACATGCGTTTCCTCCCTCCTCATCACATGCCCATAAGGTATTCTTATATTATTATGTATTTATTTACGAAAGGACAGACACAGCACAGCGTATCTTATAACATTAGGTTACAAGAGTCCATCATCAGCATCTACAGCTGGGCGAGTAGGCTTGTCTACTCTCTCTTACGCCACTCTTCCATGTTTGTTCTGCCAATTTTGTCCAGGTCTTTTCGACAATCAACCAAGAGTGTTGGTATCAGTAATCATCAACTTGGTAATAATGTGCAGAGAGATGTACAAAGCCTTCGTAGAGTATAGACCAGCAAACCTTTTGACAATCGCAAGCGTGCAGTATGTAGAATTGTAATGTAAATGAAGGGCTACCATTGTCATCTATTTACAAACACTTACGAAAACTTATTCTACGTGCCTTCAATAATATTCTATGAATGTTATGTTATGCTAATACTACAGAACTTTACTGCTTGGAATTCAACTCGTCTTGCAGGAATTTGTGACAACATCGGAACCAGATTTATCAAACTTACACTACCTTGTGACCCTGTGTTTGAAGACTGTTCAGTTGAGGACTATAGTAGCCATTGCCCTAACATATCATCTCTTTCTTTTCTTTTTAAAACGTTACCCCACACTAGGAATTTCTCCTGTATTGTGGGTGTGTTTACAAACATTTAAACTCATATACACAAACAGCCAGACTCGGAACAACTTCTTGTAGGTCATACAAATATTTGTTTCGTGCGGGAATCGAACCCGCGACACGCAGCGCAGCAGTCAATCGCTTAAGAGGAAATGCGGGCGGAGAGACTTTTCGAGTAAAAAATCATAAATCGAGGTTCGGCTCTCGCCTATTTCCTCCTCCAATATGAGACCAATTGAAAAGATATTTCTTATACTGAATAAGAAGGATATATACTGTGTCCCTATGTTTTTTTTTTTTATTAATAGTTGGCAAATTTGTACAATAGCCCTCTGTTGTCAGCGGTCTAAACAGGCAATTTTGAGCATTTTCAGAGGGTTCCAGCTCTTATAAAGATAATTTATCATCAAAAAGGAAAACATAGGGACACAGTATATATCCTTCTAAGACATTCGTCTTCGAAATTCTCAGTTCTCGTAGAGCAGTGTACTTCGTACACAAAGCAATGAGCTCCTAGTGCCCTTTGTACAGGGCACGGTTTCTTTACGGGACGGCGTATAAACCACGCCGTAGAAAAAACGTGTCTGTTAACAAGTTTCCATAGTGATCCATACAACACACACGGTGAATAAACCGTAGTTTTAAACGAAAACGACAAGAATAACGTGTGTCATACAAAGGGCCTTACACAGGATATCACTTATAAACAATTGAGTGTATTCTAAATCCTAGTTCTCTAACTTTACTGCTCCATCGAGGACGAGGACCGACATATTTTCAGGTCACAAGCAATAACATATAAACCTAAAATGTCAGTAACAATTGCCAACAAACAATAATAAAACGCTCTGTATCATATATTAATAACTGTGACAACACTGAACAGCGAATAGAAACACCATTATTTCATTTAAATTTTAAAATCAAACCATCTTCTGCCCGCGACTTCATCCGCGTGGATTTTTTTATTTTTATTATGCCTATAACCTTCGCTCAAGTGCTAGCAATAAGTTGACAGCGCATAAAATACGAACAAACAAACATTGATTTTTATATATCTAATACCTACATTGTCTACATAACAGGACTAGCTGTTGCCAGCGACTTCGTCTGCATCTGCGTTTAACATATCCTTTTCCAGGTCCCAGGCTACCTATCTGTCAATTTTCATAACGATCAGCTCGGTAGCAAAGCCGTGAAAAGGTAATAGAGAGATAAAAGACTTACCTACTTTTGCATTTATAATATTAAGTATGTTTCCTATGTTTTTGTGTGACATACTCGACGCTGATGATTTCATAACTTATTTATGTACAAGATGAGACGCAGCTAGTTACGTAATGGTCACGTTTTAGCTCACCCTTAGATTTACAAACTATGTTAATTAGTAGGTAAGTAGATACATATTTACCTGACACTCGCCTTGTTCGATGCTAGGTTGTTGATTAGCTAAGAGGCTTTTTAATTATTGTCGCTGTCGTAAGATTTTCGTAAACTATCTTGACATGTGTTTGGTGTTTAATTTGCAAAAAAATGGAGACGTTTTTAGGGTTCCGTAACAAAATGGTAGTAACAGTATGGCTTGTGGTGAGACTAAGTCTGTCTGTCTGTCTGTCTGTCATATCTCAAGAACTACTAATGCTGTCAACTTGAAATTTAGAACAGTTATAGATGACATTTGCCCAAATATTTTGCAAACAAAAAGAAATTTAAAAAAATATACCTTTTTTTGCAAAACGGACTGAAAGGGGGTCTTAAAAATTTGAAGTGGGGCACTAGGGCATGCCCCTATCATATGAACAAGCGCTGTTGGCACATTGCCAAACATTTTTTTTTTAGGCAGCTTAGTTCCTTTTACTTTTGATGAAAAATGTAAAAAAATACCGTTCCCTCCTTATTTCCGAAGTTTTCATAGATAAAATCTGAATTTATTCTATGTGATAGAAGTTTATGTAAAGATTACAGGAAAAATAAAATGATGTCTCTAAATAGCATAGTTTTTCAGAAATCATCAACATCATATATACGTACGGAACCCTCGGTGCGCGAGTCCGACTCGCTGTTGACCGGTTTTTCTACCTACGAAGTAGTCACCATTAACTATTAGATTAACCAAAGTAAACACGTAGTTTAGTAGAGATAGAACCTTGGAAGAGCCCTTTTGTTCATAAACTGCATCCAACATTACCACTAATAAATACAAGAATGTCACCAACCCGTTACGTCAGAAAAATCTCAACAAAATCGTATAATTTACAAGGTACACTAATCGTAAACGTGGGGTTTACGGTTTAATTTGACCGCACTATGAATACCAACTCGCTAAGGGACTTGAGACTGGCCTATGAATTTAAATTCTCATCATGTAGATGCCCATTCACACCGCAATGCTAAATATGAACTTATATTTGGTTAGGGCCATAAAAATCGATGTTTTTATTATTTATGACTAAAAGGTCGCAATTAAGGATCGATTCGTATTGAAGTGCGGTGTTCTAGTCACCTTAATTTGATTAGGAAATAAGTTGTAAAATTAAATTCGTGAAAGTCATTTCAACATCTGTTTTTATATCCTGTTGCAGTTGTTTTATTTTGCTGAGGAGTTAAAACGCACTAAGAAGCCTTAAAACCAAGATGTACCTTTTTGCTGTACTAACTTACTTTGCCCCTTTTTATGGACTATATTTTGCTATCCGTGTTCGAGCATTTCCTAACGGAAGTTAAGTCGCTGTTCTCCCATTCCGCTGGTATTCAACATCATCGGCAGTACGATCATTGACTCTAATGTAACTTCACAATCACAAAATTCTCATCATTTACCCATTTAAACACTGGTTGGTCTAACAATTTAAAAGCCCAATCTATAATGATAATTGTGACGTGTACTACGATATAACCGTTTACGATAATCATGTTGTGTGATTTGATGTGCTATAATTGCAATCCAGTCCGACTCCCAATTACCTAACATGGGTAGCGAACAGTTATTTTAACTATTTTTAACACACATTCGTTACAATTAGCGGCATAGTTGTTACTCGCGGTATATTATGGTTAATTGTTAACTGTTCGTTATCGCGGGATGACGATCCGTTTGAGGTTGCATGATAGTTTTGTAGCACGAGATGACTGCGTTTTAATAACGGTCTTGAACTTGGTTTGTGGTGGCCCTAGTGTTAGTAGAACTTCAGAAGGTTCAGCTCAATTTTTTTTCAAATTAGGTTTAGAATCAGCAGTGTCTATGATGGGTCAAAAGATATTAAGAACATGGCAGCTGCTGAAACAATTTTATTTCTGTAAGTAGGTTTGTACAAACGCTTCCTCTCAAGCCCTGGTGGTTCTGCCAAGATAATATAATCCGTCTCTCCATGAGAGACACCAGGGCTTGACCCCTGAGCGTTTACGACTTACAAACCTTCCATTCCATACAAACCTTCAAGCCCTCGTTTTTCGAAATGACTGAACCGATTTTAATGAAACTTTATACGCATAAGCAGGATACAAAGGTCTAAAAAGTTAGTTAATAACATTTTCGAAAAATAGTGTTACAGCCAAATTAGACCGATGTTAAAATTTCCATAGAAACAGAGATTTCCAGTTATCTGTTTTTAAATAAGTCATTTCGAAAATATTTTTTACTAACTTTTTAGACCTTTATATCTTGCTTATGCGTATGAACTTTCATTAAAATTGGTTCAATCATTTCAGTACAATGGCAATGTAGATTAGTGTCTGAAACGTCTCAACGTGTCCAGTCAACGCACGCATTTGTCAGTAATCGTGTAGCTCAACTCAGAACTTAAGAACTTACTTACACTCTTCACTCCTTCCAAGTGTTTTAGCTGGGATGAAGTGGGCAACAAACTCCGCAGCCAAAGTTTCTGGGTGAATAAACATAAGTAGGGAGGTATATTCAATGACTGGAGTGTTTGAACACCTTCGAAATACTATCCACATGAAGTTCCTGACAGTTTACTGTTGAAAATTGATGTTGTGCTATGGCAATTGTGATATTGACAATAGCCGGACGTTGTGAAGGATTGCATGGGAACCAATCGAACAGCTACCGGCTTTATTGAAGACCGGGAAATGGGAAATTTTTGAGAAGACTCATACCTACCGATACTTAACCGGAATATTAAGGAAGAACTTAAAATATGTTTAGACCTAATAATTACCTACGATTTCAATAGGCAAAATGGTAGTTAATTTTTTTTTGGAAAACGCTATCTAACTAAATTTCGTTTTCAAAGGTTAAAGAAAGAACTTTTAAATTTTAGGTTAATTTGTTTTGTTATCCTGTAATGTTTGCAAATCATTTCAAGAATATCGATATCCTCAAAGTATAAATATTGTATCTCTTTCATACATTATTTTAACTTCCTGACATAAAGGTTAATCGTCGTCCAGTAATGCAGTTGATGCGACATTGTTAACCTTTGAATTAATTTACTATTTATTATTGACACCGCCTATGACTCATTTATCGGATATCTATTTATAACATGTATACCACTAGTATTATAGTGCAATTGTTATATTTTAATTGTTTTTACTTGTCAGGTTTTCGCGTCCGTGTGGTGCCGGATGTAAAGAATAGCACCGTCCCATTTCTTCCCGTTGGTGTCGTAAAATGCGACTAAGGGACTAATTACTAGAGAATGGGCAGCAGCGTTCTCTACGCATTTTAAAACCATTTTGCGATCGCCAACCCGCAGGCCAAGCGTGGTGATAATGGCAAACCCCGCTTTGGGGGAGGCCTATGTCCAGCAGTGGATGTGTTTCGGCTAAAATTATGTCTTGTCAGGGTTTCGCGTGCCAACAAATTATTTTCAGTACAGTTGAATGAAGACTCTGGCTCTGACTTTGAAATTTGACTATGATAAGAAAGCTCGCTAAATGATGACACTGTCAAATAGTGCCAATGTGGCACTATGTATGGGACACTTTACATTCATATTCTAATCATCATAATGTATAAGTACATTATTATTATATCAAACAAATAGACCCAGTCTATTGCAGTCGTCAATATTCAAATCCAATACAAACACATTTCATAACAAAACAATTTTCTTCGCTACACTTACTTGCTCCAACACTTCGTCAGCTACTCGTAACTGATCGGGACACAGCTGAGCAAGCACCCATATTTGCATGCTGATCAGCTGTAATGTTGACACTGTTCGAAGTATACTTGGAATTCGGTGGTATTGGGAAATATGTAACATATGTTACCTTCCGAGTTGTGTTTGAAGAGGCCTCAAAGCCTCGGGTAAGCAGTTCATATGTATATAATCCAACGAATACAACTACTGCCATATTTATTTCTTGATTAGAACATTATGCATTGCCAGGATAATCTTTACAAAAATCTGCCACCTGCAGAGTGAACGCCTTATCAAGTATCTGTTCAGTTAATCTACAACAACTATAAATCGTATTAGTCAACATGGGGTGGGCAAAAGAAATGTTCAAGTACCAGATGTTATAGTCTTGCGTACGTCATGGTCTCAAGCATCTGGCCTACCTCAGGCCTACGATTGAATTGGCTATCTCCTGTACGTTTCTCCTAAAGGAAGATTCCTCACCATTTCTCAAGCAATGAAAGTTCACCTTCCAGCCGACCCATCAAAGCCCAGGTCATTGGTCCTCCACACAAATATTTCAAATGCTACCATTTTAGTACCGCAAACAGGGTCGGTCTGTCGGTCCGTTTGTCAACCATTGTGTACCACAAAGGAGCGACCTTGACGCGTCCTGTATTCGATACGATTCAAATAGATGCTATAATAATAATTGTGGGACAGCTATAGAATAACTATTGAGTATTGATGTCACGGAAAACTCGACACGAGCGTTTGTTGTCCTGTTACGTACGGTGTCGTTGTTATTTTCTTGTTTTTCATTGAAATTATGTTTACTCAAAGTCAAAGTCAAATTGTTTATTTCAAATAGGCCCATATATGGCACTTTTGAACGTCAATATTTACAAAAAATAGAATGATTCTAGTCGCCCCTTCCAAAAGGTAGTTTCGTATGGAGAAGAATGGGCAAGAAACTTCACCGTTACTCTTTTAAAATCTTGTACAATATTTTATATAGGTACATTAATTATATAATTATACTAGCTTTTGCCCGCGGCTTCGCTCGCGTTAATTTAGAATTTGACATTCAATTCGGGTTGTACATTGCTTGTTGTTTGGCGTTTGGCGGCCAAAAACAGTTTTTTAAAAAACACACTATTCAACTTTATATAATAATACTAGCTGACCCGTGCCCACTCCGTTGGGCGGTAAACATTTTCACTCTATGACACTCACAAATAACGTGGCTTTCTATGGGTAAAAGAATACCTACCTACCTATCCTACCTACCTACCCTACCTACCTACCCTACCTAAATAACCTACCTACCTACCCTACCTACCTACCCTACCTACCTACTATCTCTCAAGTTGGATCGAACTGCACATGGTGTGCGAATTTTATTATAATCGGTTAAGTGGTTTAGGAGTCCATTGAGGACAAACATAATGTCAAAAAAATAAATGTCATAAAAATAATAAAAAACAATTAAAAAAGCAGCCTGTTTTATTTTGTCTAGACTCTATATTGTCCTATGGAGCTGGACCAGCATGTTTCCAAGCATTCTTATCTTAAATATATACTTGAGTAGTCTGTCATGCAGTAGAAATATTTAAAATGCTACAAGGATCTTGTGGCGTTCGAATGATATTGACAGGGGGGCGCTGTTGGTAAACATTTGTGAAATTGTATAGAAAAAACAAGATGGCAGCGTTCGTTCTGATTTTGGCCACGCGCCAAAGATAAAGAAGGACTGACATTTAGAAAATCGGGCATTTAACATTGTTGGTACATATCACTGTAAGGACATAAAACATCGAAGTAGACACAAAGTTGCTCCTCAAAGATAATGGGTTGCATTATCTATTTGACCTTTTTCGAGGTTTGTTTGCGTCATTTTCCAATCTGACCAATCCTAACTTACACAACGTCACTGTTGTAATCCCCGAAGGGTTACAAATGCGAAAGTAAGTTTGTTTGTTACCTTTTCACGCCTAAACCACTGAACCGATCATCCTGAAATTTTGCATATACGTTGTCAGGTGTACAGAAACGGACATAGGGTACCTTTCATCCCGAAAAAAAATACTGTTCCAGAGAAAAATAACAATAACGTTCTTATGATAATAGATGGCGCCACGTGTCTTTCGAATCATGATTAAAATATATTATTTTTATTCTGGTAGTTCCCGTGGAATAATTTTCGACCTCCAACGCGGGCGAAGCCGCGGCATTAGCTAGTGTATTATATACATAACAAGGTACCTATAGTATGTTTAATTAAAGAACCCGTATCAACATAAGTGCATTTAATAATCCATGTTAGATCTAGGACAATAACAATAAAAATAACTAGTACCTAGTACAATTAACGATCATTGGTTAGTTGCATTTGTTCTTAAAACCTTGAGCATTGAATTCTTGGAGGAAAATCTGAATTCGATTGAGTTGAAAAGGCAAATTATTTTATTACTATGATAGACAATGCTCTTGCGTCGATTGAATTTAAAACTAGAATGATGTCTCCTAATTCCGCGAAAATAAAATATCTCCGAAATGTTTGAAAATGTATTTAATTAGTCGATAATTAACAAGTTGCGTTAAACATTACTTACCTACTCTACTTACCTGGTTATGGATCATAAACGCGAAAATATTTAAGGAAAAAACTGTACTCCATTAAAACAAAAATTCTCTGTTTCACTAATATTGTGTAAACATATCATGTCTAAGCACAAACCACCTGACAGGGTGTCAACATAAACCAGCTTTAGCTGATACCTGCATCACTTACAAAATTTCCCATGCCAGGAAGTATCTAGGGTTCATGATAACTTGGTCGGCCCCATCTTCCATTGTCCGTCATATTACCGCACTACATTTGTTCGGGTAGGCAGCGGTATAGCTTTCACAATGCGTTACTTAAGCGTTCCACTTTAAATTGAGTAGGTACACACGGCTACACAACAAGCTATACATATCCAGTTTAGGCTGATCTCGCATTGTATAGGATTTTCGTACAATGAGAGGCCAGCTTATAGTGGAAATCTATAGCTTGATGTGTAGCCGTCAGAACATTATGCTATTGTCCCCTAAGTGTATAAATTAGAATTACTTAATACGCACTTAACGGCGTATTGTTTGTGGATTCATAAAATTTAGCAACATGACAATGGTTTTAGTTGTGAGGAATTGTCTCGCGGAAGAAGTACTCCTAGAACGTCTGAACCTCTGCTTGTTATCGAGTGTTTAGTAGCGTGAGTCTTGCTACATTGTTCAATTTATAACAAAGACCTAGATTTGCTAAGACTGCGGGACTTTATTTATTTATTTTAATAAAAATACAAGTTAGTCAAACCCTGGTTTAAATTAAGATTTTGATTATAAATATGACTTTAAACAATAGCGTAGGGGCAAAAAGTATGTGGTAGGGGTAAATGACATCAAAATGCACAAAAAAAAAACTTCAAAAGATATTCAACCGCAGTTGGTCAACCCCAGTAATTAAATCTTTCAAAATCGAGTCGCAATCTCATCCCAGCGACAATCAATTTAAAAACGTCAAAAATGTACGTAAATCAGAGCTATTTGTGATCAATTGAGACTAAGATTAGGATGCGAACGTTCTTAAAAATGCCCCTCATGTACACGCTCAACCATACTTTCCGTTCAACCTCTTTGTCTTTTCAAATTTTAACTCCTCAAGTACACACTACTTCCCAGCGTGCCCTTCCTCCTGTCACGCCAGCGAATCACGCTGCCAATGGCCTGTGACCGCACAGATGTATTTTGCGTGCCCAATCTTGATGCACGTGACAGCATTTACGTTCAACCGCATGCCTTAGGTACTAACCGTCTTAAACTTGAGATGATAATCGCGATGGATCCTTTGTTAACTACTCTACACGTTTCCGATGCTGTACGTTTTTGTTTTTGTCCATTTGAATCGTGTTTGACGTCTTGTTAGCAATTGAGCTGTTTTTTAACGTTTTTTTTTTAAACTTTGCCACTCGGAATTTCTCTTGTATTGTGGGTGCGTTTACAAACATTTAAATTCTCATACACAAACAGCCAGACCCGGTACAACTACTTGTAGGTCATACAAATATTTGTTCCGTGCGGGAATCGAACCCGCGACACGCAGCACAGCAGTCAATCGCTTTACCGTGCCGTCAAATGTGATGTTGGTGCCATTCTGATAGGATTGTTGTCTTATTAAATGACTAGTGACGCACCCCCTGCTTCGCACGGGTACAGTGTACTAATGTGATGACATGTCAAAACACCACGATTAATGTGCAGGGTCAAATTAAATTTGCTAGTGAAACCCCGCAGACGTGTTGGGTATCTATATCTAAATACGATAAAACGAAAAAAATAAAAAACAACATTGTATTATTTTTGTGTCAACGACTAGTTACTTGAAATATGAGTTTCAAAATCAGTTTTTTTTTTCTGTGTAAACTTCACAGATGTGATGGGTATCGATAACTAAACACGATCAAACAAAAACTTTACTACTTCAAGTAACTTCACTGCCACTTTTTTTCTGGTGTCATTGACACCAGAAAAAAAAACATCAAATCTTTCTTTTGTTCGTTTTATCGTATTTCAAAAATCAAAACTCAAGCATTTATTTCAATTAAACCAATTACAGGCATTTTTGAATTGTCAAAGAGTCGGTCAGTTAGTCAGAAAGTTGAAGCTATTTGCCCATTCCAAAACGTAGATCCCTATGGAGAAGAATAGGCAAGAAACTCCAAGGACACTCTTTTAAATCAAGATATTACAAAATCCTGGGTACATTATTCTTGTCGCTTCTATATGTGAGAACAATGTAAAAATATAAATTATTTAAAAAACAATATAAAATATTACAAATAAGCCCTGGCAGATAGGAGAAGACCAGTCACAACTGACGGCGCCCATTCACGAGCATGACGCGTGGATCAGCACCATCCAGCTCAACCATTTTGTAGGGAACCGAATGATCCAACACACGCGCCACCATCAGCGAGACATTTAAGTGAGCATGACATACTCTTAACTGCCAAACTTTTTTAAGTCAACATACATCATAACATAATAAACGGCTCCATGGTACTCACATTTACAAAAATTTAAAAAATGCTTTTGAATTATACAAAACTATAGCTTGCAATGCATTTCAAAGATAAATAAAATTTTACTAGCAAAAGGATAAACATAATTATTTTATTATATTAACATATAATTTAGATATCGATACCCAACACGTCCACGGAGTTTCGCTAGCTAATTAAATATGACCCTGTATACAAATGTATATACAATATTAGTTTTAGTATAATTATGCGAAACCCGAAACACTTGTCTAGTATTTTTATGTAATAAATCTACCCATGTACAAAATTTCAAAACTGTATCATGAAAAATCACAAAGTTATAAGGTAGTTAGGTTTCAATCATTTTTACATCATGTTATATTTTGTCCCGTTCACTTATTATACCCATTTTTAAAACTTAAAACTGCATCGAAATCTATTGGGTTCTTTAGAAGGACTAAACGATAACACAGACACGAAAAGCGGCTTTGTTTTGTACTACGGGTACAGGTGATATGCTGGACTCAACCTAACGCAAAATATCTAGACCGTACCATAAACCTAACCAAAAGACCCATGAAATATGCACAAAATAAAACATAAACAAAATAATAAATTCTCGATAATGGATTCTATACCAAGTTTTTATCTACAGAACGTAAAAATACCTATAAAAGGTCTTTTTTTTTCTAAGTGTTATTAAAATTACCAGAATCATGGGTCTTATATTTGAAGTCCCAGTTTAAAGGTGATCATTTGGAAAGTCATTAAACAGTCAAATATTTTGTACGCGTCATTGACGATCTAATGTAGGCACTCGAATGTTTGTACTCAAGCAGTACAGCAGTCAATATTAGCTGAAACCGTGTCGTGTGTCCGAATGAGGACAATATCGCAATTAGTTTAGCTTTGAAGTTAAATATTAACACGGAATATTTACCTGTTAACATTATCTACGGATTTTAATGTTCTTTGCACGAGTAGATCGTGTAGTCTCGTAGAATGTAGGTCTGGTTTTCTTACTTAGTCGATGTATTGCCGAATTAATTGTCTTATTTATCTGTGTTTTGTTTCGGTAGAAAATTATTAACTTCGATCCCTAATCTTTTCTATCTTTATTGCAGACCTATATTTATATACTTACAACTATCATAACACCACGTCATACAAAAATCTCATAGAAAAAAGGACGTTCAGCTTCTCCCGAATTTGAAAATTTTCCGGGAAACGTTTCCAATTTTTCTTTCCATAAAACCATAATTTGGACTATTCATCATAATTTCAGCCGAAAGACGTCCACTAGACGTACAAAATAAGTTAATAATCATTCAAAATCCAAATGAAACAGGTTGTACTAGCTACTTCAGCAAGTGTAACACACAAAGGTCGATTGCGTAAGCGCCGCGCCGAGGATGCACCGCGCCGATAGCGATCTATAAATTAGCGCAGCCCAGTGCGGCATCCTCGCGCGCTATCTGTGACGTGCACTTCCTACACATTTGTTGTTGGAGGCACACCATCGAAATTGCTCATAGTTATTGTTGCACGTTATTTACATACATACATAAACTCACGCCTTCTTCCTATGAGGGTAGGCAGAAACTATAGAACGCCACTTGCTACGCTCCTTACATACTCCTTTTGCTTCGCCTACGTTCATACATCTGATCATACACGCAAGCCGGTTGCGAGTACTACGCACCTGACCTTTCGGAAGAACATCACCAATTTGGTCACTATATGTCCTTCTAGGGCGTTTCCACTCACCTCTGCTTTATAAATACCTTTTGTTACTCGCCTTTCACTCATCCTCTCCACATGACCAAACCATCTAAGCATACTCTTTTCAATCTTTGAACGTTATTTACATGTTAAATATTACATTATACTAGCTTTTGCCGGAGGCTTCGCCCGCGTGGTGATTAGAAATCGTCCTGCGGAAACGCACACACATCGTGTGTCTCGTACATTGTTTTCTGTTTTTTTTTTTTTGTAAAAGGTGTATTTTTGCTGTAATGCCAATAAACGCTTAACTTTCTTACTACAGAGATAAAAAGTATCCTAAGTCCTATCCGTGTGCCAAATTTCACTCATTCAGCCGTTAAGGCTTGAATAGGTAACAGACAGACAGACAGGGTTACTTTCACATTTAACATAATCAGCCTATAATGTTCCCACTGCTGGGACACAGGCGTCCTCTCTGTGAGATTGGGCCGTAATTCACCACGCGGGCCCAGTGCGGGTTGGTGGATGTCACATGTCTTCGAATCTTTAGTTCTAGGACATGCCGGTTTCCTCACGATGTTTTCCTTCATCGTTTTGAGAGCAGTGGTGATGAAATAATTATACAAAGTAAAGCGCCTGGCTGGGTTCCATCCCACGACCTACTCGTAAGTCGAGGCCATTACCACTGGCCCACCACTGCTACCACTGGCCCACCACTGTTACCACTGGCCCACCACTGCTACCACTAGCCCACCACTGTTACCACTGACCCACTACTGCTACCACTGGCCCACCTCTGCTACCACCGGCCCACCACTGCCACCACTGGCCCACCACTGGCCCACCACTGCTACCACTGGCCCACCACTGCTCTTTCGCATTTATAACAGGTATAATAGGTGGGTAAGTGGGAGGGGCTCGTGGCTACATGATAATAGCCGCACGGGTCGATCGAAGGTTAAGCTACACTTACCGCAGTCGGTCCGTGGATTGGTGACCATCCATATGGTATCGAGACCCCTCCGTGCCTCGGAAAGCACGTTAATCCCGGCTGTCATTCGTGGATTTTTGACAGTCGTTACGGGTGGTCTGACGCCCAAAAGTCCGACAACCAGTCTTACCGGCTTACTCCCATCTCTTCCCGTTCCCATCTCTTCACCTATACGTTTATACCTTGAAAAGGAAATTTTTGTAGGAATAAACGCCTAGGAAAAGAGATGGGACTAAACCGTCTTACCAAGGGGTATCGTGTTACCCAGCAACTGGGTTGTGGAGGTCAGATGGGTAGTCGCTCCATGTAAAGTAAAATATTCGGCTGCTTCCAGTTAGACTGGAAGCCGACCCCAATATAATTTGAAAAAAGTTAGGCAGATTGATTGAGGCGGGTAAGGTAAGTAAGCGAGTATAGTACTTACCTATACTCCGTTTGAAATAAGATTAGACATTTAAATAAACCTTTTTACAGTTCGTTCAATCGATTTTGAGTTCTATTGCGTTGGTGGCATGACCAATGACAGCTGTAATAAAAAGTTGGTATTGTAACCACGTTTTTGCTTTTAATGCCATCCTTATAACCACGGAATAGAAGTCAAAATCGGTTGAACGGACTGTAAACAAGTTTATTTAAATGTCTAATCTTATTGCAAATGGAGTATAGTATTAATTATTTTATAAAAAATAAAAATAAATACTTTAATTCGGACCTTGATCCATATAATGTTAGTAATACACAAACAATATGCTATGTTAGTAACAAAAGCAACTCATTTTTTTTAATTAAATACCTGTTGCACCCACTTGACGTACCGGGTACATGCACATGTACATGCACCCAATGCGCCATAATGGTGTGATGGTGATTTTAGTGATATTTATTTTAGAAGTATGTATGTAAGTATATTCTCTTATTGTATGTTTATATTTAAATTAGTGATTAGTATAGTAACAATATTCGTAAGTCTTTATTTTGATTTGATGTATTTTGTTTTCTTTTCTACTCTTACACACGTGGTCTACATCTCTTGTCTACTCTCCTAACGCAGGTATGCTGGAAGAGATTTCTTTAGAAATAAACATCACCTTTGTTCGTATTTTTCTATTCCTTTCTTCTTGTCTGTTTATATGTGTGTATATAAACTGTTATATAAATAAAAAAATAACACACCATCAGTGACCCATCGTGCTAAAACTCAGTCATCCATATTTGTCTGCCATCCTATCGAAACTTTTTGGCAACCTCGTGTCTCGAATGAATGTGGAAAAAAATATTTTAAATTGAAAAATTTTGATGTTATATTGTCGTCCCATTTTTTTTTAAGTTCTGAATCTCTCTGTCTAAGAGTTGTCCGCAGAAATACCTGCTCTACCTTTTTCTGCCGCCATGACTGCATTACTGCAAGTTTCAAGTATCCCAAGGCGATGGTAAACACTATCAATCAGGCGTACCTATTAGCCCTGTTTTTTCTGTTCTATGTATTAGCCAATCTGAAACTGTATCAGCATCTAATCCAGTACAGAACGAAATAGTGCAAACATTATCTAAATTACAATTTCAGTCTCAATCCATCTAATTACAAAAAACATTAGCAAATCAGCGTATCTACTAGACTTCCTACTCACTATGCGCCGGCGCAGGTCGCACGCTCTGAATACAGCGTCGTAGTCAGGCTGAGCAATCTTACTAATATTCACACCTTTTACTTTCGTTGGACTTTACGTGAGATAGGTAGGTAAAGAAGCTTCAACACCGGATAACGGATTTGAGTTTGGTGATAATTTTAAAGTCCTAAGCTAAGTTCAGGCTCGTATGCAGGCTCGTGGGCAGGCTTATAGGATGTAGTTCAATACCTAACACTGATGGTAGGGGGAAACGTTCATAAATCCACATTTCTTCAGTAGGTAATGAAATAGGGGCATGCCTGTTGCCATCAAACAAAGTCCGTTGTGGCAATCAGTAGTTGTCGGAAAGAATTCAAATGAAATCCTGCGAAATACTTCCAGACTATTTTGTTATTTGATATTAGTTTTTGTGAAATCTCAGGAATGAGCCTTCTCTATTTTCTCATCTCGTATCCATAATCACCAGTTACTAACCGGCCACAAAGGTGTGAATCACCGCTCATCAGATAAAATGCGCCTTTGTAACGCGGAAATGGACACAATTGATTTTCTAAACCATTAAGATTAGGTATAAGATTCTATCTAAATTATCACCTTTTCAAAGATAAGTAGGTAGCAGTTGAAATAAATCTGCTGAGATATAAGTTGGCGCCATTTGGAAATAGTCTTGGTCTAAATTGAATTGTTGCCACAAAATCTGATGGCGCAAAATCCAGATAACTTTATTGAACTTAAACTCTTCTTATTTTTTCTTCTATTGGGTACTCTGTCATTGGGAATAACTTTTGCGGGTGCTTTTAGAAAGAAAAAGGCAAAATTCTTTAACATCCACATTTCGATCCACACAGATTTTGAAGAAAATGTACAGTCAGCAGGAAAATGGACAGTTTTCACAAAAACTTTTTTGTGAAAACTGTATTCCTCATTTCCTACGAAATGTATGGGAAAAGATTTTTGTGATTTCTGACTTTTTTAGTACTCAAACCTCAGTTGGTCTCATAGAGGGTTTTAATCCTTATAAGAAACAGAATCGATTGGCATAAAAATAAGTTTTGTGAAAACTGCCCATTTTCCTGCTGACTGTATTTTTTTTTTCAAAATCTGTGAATGCAGATCAAAATTTCTCAAAAAGTTAAGGACAGTCTCTTCAGACCGTTTTCCTGCAGCTACAATGGTTAAGGTAGCTCCCCTTACTGCCCCATCTCAAAAATCCACCCTGTATATATCCCATCCGCTAGTAAATACAAAATATATTAGTTAAGTTTAAGTTTCAAGTAATAAGTTTATTCAAAAAAAAATAATGTAGTACAGTAAAAACATTTTTCGTAATTCTATGTAATAGTTCACAAGTGTTACATGCCTGAACTAGGACATCCTGTGTTTCAGGCGAGAAAAGGTAAAACATTATATCTAAATAATCACAGTAATCACATCATATACAAAAGGTAAATTAGTCAACTAATAGGTATGTAAAAGAGGTGTAAACAGTATAAAAATCTTACCTGCTAAAAACTTAGTATATTAATTTAAGCTAACTAATCATAATAAAAAGTGCAATTAATATTTATTTAAGTACAACTAATAACTTCTCTGTATCTTCATAGGACAAATTTTGTAATTGTATTTAATCATATTCTATTTCCCAAAAATCAAATCTTTGTGTGCCTTGTCGTTCTCAGTAGAAAGGACCCCCGAAAGAAAAGAAGATTAACTTATCATAAACGTGATTTTCGTGCAACAATGAATGAAAACGTTGACTACAGTTAATGCCTATGTTTCACAAGGTCGGTATGTGACCGGGGCGCGGTCGCAAGGCAACTAGAGGCATCGCTACTGGCTGCCATGCTATCTTGATGTACCGGCTGATAACGGGCCAGGGGGCACATAGTCGCATGGATAGATTGTAAGATGTTTACCATAATGAGCGACTTTGAACGTTACACGTAATGTCACGAAATATAATAATGTTCAGGGAAGAGTTCGTTTGAATAGAAAAAAATAAGATAAGTCCATACCGATTATGTTCAAAGGATTTTTTGTTCTTTTTCCTCCTGTCTAGAGTACAAACAAAATACCTTAATCAAGTAAATGCGGGAAACGAACCCGCGACACGTGGCTGCAGCAGCCATTCACTGGGCCAATCGTATAATAAAGTATTATAAATTCGAAAGTAACTCTGTCGGTCTGTCTGTTACCTTATCACGCCATAACGGCTAAACGGATCTAGATGAAATTCGGCACTCAGGTAGACCATGACCTTAGTGGAGACATAAGATTCTTTTTAGATAATTTACGACCTGTTCGCGGGCAAAGCCGCGGGCAAAAGCTTGTTTTCCATAATTCTGACGGTACTTTATGTTTTGTTGCAGCGCTCCTCAAACGTAGCAAGTCGCGGCAAACGCTTCACGTTCCAGTCCACAGTGAGGCAGTTAGAACGAAGGCGACTGGCTGAGAAGCTGTCCAAGGAAGCTGACCTGAAGGAGCAACAGAGAAGAACCGAGCTGGAGGCCATGAGGAGGTACGAGGATACACTTTATCTAGTGTTATAATTGGTAGCTTTTAACACCTCCTACAATGCTCCTAGAGATAAAGAATCAACTTTTCTTCTTTGTTTTATAAACACTAGTATTTTTGTATAAATAGTACCTATGAAGTTAACAATGTAGGTAAACGTGCAATTCTGATACAATGTTTTACTTTACAACATCTTGAAAATAGATTTATGATCTAACGTCCTCGCTTATTTACCTAGACATCATCACGCTTACAAAAAACGAGATAATACTCAAAACATGACCAATAACAAAGCAATATAAAAAAAATCAAAACATGACCTTAGGCAATATAAAAAAAAACATGCGTCTTTGGGGACTGCCGATAGAAGTGAAAACGAAGTAACTTATAGTTCATGGAAATCGTTCGGTGACGATGACGCGAGTTCCATGATTTTTGTTCACCCAAAAAGTGCTCAACGCACATAAAGGTTTCACTTCAAAATTGAGCAGTCACGGGACGCCTGGCAGATTGAAACTTCGAAGTTATGTTCACACTACGACATATACAGTATGTAACAAAAACCCTGTTGTTCCCTTTAGGGACGTATACCTACAAACACAACATTGGTGGAATTATAATTTTAAAAAAATAAGAATTGGCTAAACGAGAAGTCAAAATCAAAGAACTAAAGAGGTAAGAAATCAGTAAAACATTACAAATATTAATAATTAAATATTTATTTTCATTATTTTTGTTCAACAGTTTTTATAAATGACTTGCTTTATTACGTATGTATACCGATTCTTAAAACGTAGGTAGAAGGAACAACAGGCTTTTTGTTACTCATTGTATAGACTGTATAGTGACAACGCGTCGCCTCGCGGCATGCGTCGCCCCGCCAGCAATCGGTTTTACGTGCGGCTATAGATGTTCACATCAAAAAATCACTTACGCAGAGTTTTTCAGTAAGATGAAATATAATATGAAAATGATTTCCACAGAGTTGAGGAAGAGTTCCAGCGCAAGCGCGCGCGGGAGAAGGCGAACATCCGACAACAGCTGCGCCTCGTCAGCAGCGGCGCCAACAGCATGCCCGCACCCACCGCGCATCACAACCACAACAAGGTAACGATGAGTTATCAAGCTTACAGCCTTATTAATTGAATAGCAGGTTTAACTCTAACTTTAGGTGCGTATGTCCTCTATCAAAACAGTCCTTGGAACGCCGCCGCACGAGCTTACGGGAGTACAGAATTAAATACGCTCGCTATACAGGGTTATTTTTAAAACGTCAATAACCTCTTAAGGGGTACTCATCATTATGAATAACTTTTACTATAGGACCAAAACAGAACTCGCGCAAAAAAAAACCAGCTGTTCCCTACATTTAGGTTCGAATAATTCTTTAAAATGTAGGGAACAGCTGATTCTTTTTTCGCGATTTCAGATTTGTTCCCATAGTAAAAGTTGTTCATAATGATGAGTACAATGACCCCTTAAGAAGTTATTGACGTTTTAAAAATAACCCTGTATAAGGGGACGCGTTCGCGTCGTGGGTTAATAACAAGTATTGTGTCTTGTAACTGGAAGTTAGTCCACATCAAGTTCGTGGGATAACATCCAGAAATTGTTGACTTCCGCAACAGCAGCATGTTAAGATCTAGTACTTTGCCATTGGAGGTACATCCAAAGTTGATTTACTTCAGGCGTTTGTCGGTACAAAATAGTTGCGGAACCATCTTACCCGATTAAAACTTCTAGTGAATTCGGTACTAGCTGCATGCGTCGATATCGTAATACATTGCAAACTACGGGACAGTCCGTTGGACATTTCTTGTAGAAGTTTTCTTGACTCTGCTAGGAAGAGGATTTTTATGACTATCAGAACAACACCACTTCAACTTCAAATCCAACCTTTTTATTATTATTTATTTATTAAAATCTTTACATAAGGAATTTGCCCCGCAAAACCGTTTTCACGGTTTGTCTGTGGGAACAGAATTATTTTACCACAAAACAAATAACTGAAACCTCTTTACAAACATTGACTTCTAGATTGAATGAATTCCATATTAGACTATAATAAGGCGCTCCAAGAGACATCAATCATTTCTGCCACCCGTCCTTACCTGCCTTGCACCAAGGTGACATGTGGGTAATATAAACCCAGACGTATATATGAACGTAATGATCGATATAAATGATGTAATTACTGTTTGTAAAAAAATGAGAATGATTCCATGAGTGACGGTCACCTTGCAACTAAATAGTGTGTGAACTAGGTGTAATTGTGTAACCTTCAGGAAAGATCTTAGTTTATTTTGTGTTTTTCAAGTATATTTATAGAGGCTGATACAATTAGTTGTATAGTTAGAGTAGGGACTTTACTGTGAAAATTATATACATAATTGAGTTTTATGTTGAAAATATTGTTGGAACTTGCTTTAGAAGTTTGATAACTGTAAAATTATTACTCTGAAATCTTGACTTGTCGTGGTTGCGGAAAACGAATTACCGTGAGTTACGACATCAATCTTGGCACTGATTTTAGAATTTGCAAATGGTTTATCTGTAACTTCCGGACGCCGATTATAGTTTTCAAAAGGCATATAAATAAAGTACCATTGACGGGAAAAAATGTTTTTTAACCAATTTATTTATAGCGGTATTGTATAGCGTATAAGGAATACGTCAACGTATAACTAATGTTATTATATTTTAATCTGTAATAACTTTTCTCTTCCAGTCGCGCGACTCCCCGGACGGGTCATGTCGCGAGTCGCCGGCGCCGGAACGATCGCGCGAGTCGCAGCGACACAGCAACGCGTCCTCAGACATTAGCGCGCGCAGCAAGAGTACCACACCCGTAAGTATAGGCACTATACAGGGTTAATTTTAAAACGTCAATAACCTCTTAAGGGGTCATTGTACTCATCATTATGAACAACTTACTAGGGGACCAAAACTGAAATCGCGAAAAAAAACCAGCTGTTCCCTACATTTATGTTCGAATAATTCGTTAAAATGTAGGGAACTGCTGATTTTTTTTGGCGATTTCAGGTTTGCCGTTGCTTACGTCCAGAACTGGAGTTTTTTCGGCACCAAAAGTTTTACCCTATGCTTTTTATGATTGGTACCCATTTAAATCTTGTAAAGCATATTCTTACTAAACCCGATGTTCATGTTCAGATCCGCAGCATCGAGCTGTCGGCGTGGCGCAGCCCCGGCGGCGCGCGCGTGTACCGCGACTGGGCGGCGGCGCACGCGCACCCCGCGGCGTGCGCGCGCATGCCCATCGCGTCGCACAACGGTAAGGACTTCAGTCATGTACGCCGCCCGATACAGACCTAGCTGCTGCAATTTCTCTGCCATTTTTCTCTACGTTTTGGAATTACAACCAGCTGCAACTTGCTGACTCACCAACCTCTTGACCGACTCTTTCATTAAATAAAAAACCGGCCAAGTGCATGTCGGACCACGCACAATGAAGGGTTCCGTAGTTGGGATGAATTTATCCCAAAATCAAACTTAACATTGTAGTTGAAAAACATGCTCTCCCATACATCGATATACGTTACGGTCAATTCTCCAACTGCAAATTTAAGTTGGTCAACTATTACTCGTTAACTTGTAAAGCCTACTTACTTAGCTGTGATAGTTTTCTTTTTAATTTCGTTCTATATACTACTGCCATGAATTTTTTCACATATCCAAAACCAACCATTTAGCTGGCAGGGGGGACACTTGACTCTAACAAAAAATAGCACTTTAAAGCTTCCCATAATTGAACGCAAACGAATCCCATAATTGAAAAAGGGTTCTGACAAACCCCCATATTTTTGAACGGCCCTTCCAACGATAGGGTATCGTTGGATAGGCCGTTAAAAAATATGGGGGTTTAATATAAGTTTTTAGAAGCTCTAAAAACTTATACTAGTCGCTTTGTATTAAAAGCGCGTATTCAATCCACACTTTCTCTCTCTGCCTGTCTCTTTATATTTTATATATAATGGAAAGAGAGAGACAGAAAGTCGCATAGAGGAAGCATAAAGGCTTCTACATACCAGCGCGACTTGTCGCGCGACGCGACACGGCACAAAGGCCCTGCGCGTCGCGAGACTAGCGGTGCCTTTGTGTCGCGTCGCGTCGCGCGACAAGTCGCCCCGGTATGTAGAAGCCTTAACGCTTTTTCCTTACGTGGCGATTTCTGCCACTCAACTTTTACCGCGGGCCGCTTTAAAGAACTTCGTTCCAAAAATAAATGGTTTTAGTTTGAGTTCCATTGAGACAATTTATGTGTTTTTAAACATAAATACCTTTTCATAACAAGGAAATCATAATAAACCTGTGAAACAGACACCTCTGCTTTTATAACATCGCCTCATTATTATGTCACTTTAGAAAGTATAGCTACCTTCGTATATGGGTAATCAAATGCACGTCGCGCCCGTCCCCAATGTATTGAGATCTGGGACACTCGCGCCATAACCGTGCACTGTGGACTGTGAATATACTTGAACTGTCAGTAGTTTGGGCCCCACTGTAGCTAAGATATAGGTGCGACCATGGAAAAATATCCTAAGGTAAAAGGTATGGGGGCCTTCCCATAGAAAAATAAATATGTAAAACTTCATTTAGAGCCGAAACTTAAAGTAATATTCGTCTAAAGGCTTCTACAAACCGGCGCGACACGCGATACGACACAAAGGCCCCCCGCGTCGAGCGGTGCCTTTGTGTCACGTCGCGAGTCGCGCCGATCTGTAAAGCTGTAGACCAGTAGTGCGATTTTGAACGCGGTAGAATCATAATAAAAAGATACGTTGACACAGTCTAAGTTTGTACTGTTTTTCTTGTGCAACTTAGTAGTTATTCCCCTAGTATTGAGAGATAAACACATAAGTAAAATGTTGTTTAAAAAGTAGTCGTGGTAATAAAACAATAACAATGTGGGTATATTTCTACAAAGACGCACGTAAAGTGTAAACAGTCTTACAAACACATGGAATAATCCAGGTTATTGATAAGTAGTAACTCGGTTAGTAAGTAGTGGGGTCAGGGGCATCGGAAGTAGCTACGTTAGTGCTGCGGCGCCAGACAGTTGCCGGGCCGTGTCTGTTACTTTGAATACTTTTATGTTAATATTGTAATGGTTACTTTATTATCCATATACAACCTGTTTTTTTTGATATCCCATAACTCTAGGGTTATATTCTGTAGGTAAAAATAATACTAAAACTCCTAGAATAGGTGGTCCAAAAATGCATCGTTTCGGAGATATCATCAATCATAATTAAATTAGGTCAAAAATTGTCACCAGTATGACGAATCTTTACTTTTGCGAGGTTGCCAAACTTCGCAGTAGTGTAGTAAAATAAATAGTAAAATAAAATATGTAGGTATGTTGGTATCGGGGCTTCCCGGCGGCAGCTAGTGAAGGGAAAGCTACCTTGTCGACGTTGTCATATTTCACGTAAGGGTGTTTTACATTAATAATCGTGACTTTGCCGAATTATTTTGTATAAAAATGAAAAAAAAAATAACGAAGGATTGGAACATAACTCATATGCCAGTTGATTCTTTGATGTGGCCTCAATCATACCCTAGAGTTATGGGATATCAAAAAAAACACGTTGTACATTCAAAATAGATTTTTGTGTTATACATGAGGACCACAAGCCATGTGCCCGTTGGAATTTTCCCATCCGCTAAAATTACGAACTTCCTTAAACAAAACTTCCATATGTAGCTCTTTTTTGAGAATGAATTGTCAAAAATCTTTCCTTAGTGCTCACCTTTGTTATGCTATAAGAAACTCTTGTGCACATGCTTCTAGATTCTGTGTTGTTTGTAGGCTTTGCGTTGCGTTTCAGTGAATTTGAGATTTTCATTTGTATGTAGTTTTATAAAGTAATCATAGATTTGTATTTTTAAAATATAAAAAATGTCTGCAAAATAATTATTTTTAATGAAATTAAAGACTTTGATTTGGTCACAAATCGAAAGTTGTCTAAAAATGTATTCGAATGCGCGCTACGCCGTAGCACTGGTGTATCTACGGCCGTAGCTCAGAGCGTAGCACAGGATTGTTGTAGTTTTAGGATAATATATTATTGAATAAGATTTGTGGTAAAAGGCTTGGTAGTAACATAATTTTTAGGAACTCTAGGATTATTTATTTTGCAGTTTGAGGTATATAATAAATCGTTATTTTGAAAGAAAGCCATGATCTTTGCAAGAGCACGAAATAAAGATATTAAAATAATTAAAAATAAGAATTATAGAGTATTATGTACTACAGCTAAAACAATTCAAATTTCTTAGAATTTAACATAAGAGCGACTTGCAGACTTCCTGCACTAGGTTAGGTCTCTTCCGCAGTTCTTGTAATGAAGTGAATATGTGAAAAAAGTGAACTCGTAGCCTATACTGGTAATTGGCATGTTGGCAGGCGGCGCGGAAGCCTCGGCGTTCAGCGGCAGCCCGCGCTCCGACAACTACCGGCTGGAGTTCGCGCGCGGCCGCGCCGCCCCCTCCCCCGCGCCCGCGCCCTCCCCGCGCACGCCGCGCGCGCCGCGCCTGCTGGCGGCCGCGCGCGAGCCCTCCAGCTCCGGCTCCGAGCTGTCGCTCAGACAACCTATTAAGATCAGGCATGTGACACCGATACTTACATACCCTTTAATACTAAACTTTCGAACGTTTCCAGCTGGGTAGAACTTTCAGCAGTTTTTAGTCCGTGCAAGTCAGTTGTAGAGGGCCTAAACAAAGTGATATTCAATCAGCGATTACGATGGTGGAAATTTCAAAAATATATGGGTCTGTCAACCCTGTTGGAAGTCGTTTGAATTCGATCCCCACTTGTCTAGGCCTCCAGGGCAATCTTACGCTAGTATAACTAGTGCAGCTGACTTGCTCTCCCAACTTAAATGAAAATAAATAGATAAAAAGCTTTGAAAAGAAAATAACACTTCAATATTATATTTTGAATCTTGTGTAGAAAATTGTGCCATTTAGGTGTTGTTTGTGCATGTAACATTTTGGTATTGTATAAAGCATGTGAACAAAATAAAATGCTTTAATTGAATGACGAAAACTATCTAATTTAAAGCCCAATCATTCGCTTTTTGATTGACTTCAGTAAAAACCTTTAACGTAGTTACATAGATTTATTTTTTGCCTGTTGAAATAAAACTCTAAAAGAAGTAATATTTTACTCAATTGTAGAGTTTAATTTTTTTTTATTATTTAACACAGAAAAAAATACAAATGTTGAAACATTACAATAAATATTAAAAAAAATACATATAATATTCTGTTCAATTTCAGCTGGCAATTAAATAGCTCTGTGCAATTATGTACTTAGGTGTGTAAACGAAGTACAGTCGGTGTAATAATAATGTTGTATGGTGTTTCCGAAGGTGGTGATGTGTGGGAGTAGCGCTATTACCTAACACTAACACTGCGCGCGCGCATACAAGGTGAGTGCTTGCCGTACGCTTACATCCCTTCAGTTATAAACTTATCCAAAAACTACGATCTTCAAATTAGAATAAAAATCAGTATTTTCTTTCGAAAAGTTTAATGTACTTACCTACTTAACTTTCAAATCTATTAAAAAAAAAAAGTAGATATTAAATGGGAATTATTTCTGCTTTTGGAAACCTTTTAGATCGAATGCTTGTAGGTATCTGATAGCACTCGTAGTAGATAGCTGCATGTCCTCAGTAGATAAACGTTCATACATAACCAAAGTTTTTATTAAAATAATAAATTCTGCCATGCTTTCAGTTACTCTAATCATTTACCCTCAATTTTAACTCTTTTTAAAACATCAAATATTTTCAACACAACAAAAACAACAATTGTTTTTAATTTTAACCCTTCACTCGCGCCAACAGTGAGCCAACGAAAGAGGAACCAGAACCTGATGAGCCCGCCATAGTACCGACGCTGCGACCGGCAGGACCTGCGCGCACCGCTCTACTCACTCACTGACACTGAGACACACATACTCACAAGGCCACCTACCCTGAGTTATCAACACTCATAGGGTCACCTACACTGAGTCACTGACACTCATAAGGTCTCCTTCATTGGGTTACCGACGCTCATAGAGTGAACTTCACTGGGTTGCTGAGATTCACAGAGTCACCTTCACTGGGTTACCGACATTCACTGAGATATCAACACGCATAGAGTGACTTTCACTGGGTCACCACCACTCACGGACTCATAGGGTCACCCACACTGGGTTACCTGCACTAACTGAGTCATCGACACTGAGTTACATAGTCACTGATACACCGACCGAGTCTGAGTGATGACACTGGACAAAACACATGTAAATCGCGCCGTAATTATAAGAACTTAAGATTTAAACTTGTATATGTTGAATTGTAATCTATGTAAACCTCTATTTATTTACCTTAAATTCTTGTTAGGAGTTCGTTACCTGATATATTATTGGTTTGGAGTATGTATAGACTTCGAGAAGATGGCCAGCATAAGTGCCAATCCAAAAAATTACATAAATGTAAGATACTAAAAAAATAACATGTCGAATTGAAGAAACCCTTTTACAAATTAGTTTTGGAACTCATTATTGCCACAAAGGCCGGCAAATGTCCGGTGTTCGCTGGAAGCCGGAATGGGAGTGTTAGTAATCTGTATGTTAGCTCGTCACGCGAACCAGTGCTGCTGAAATTTGGGTCGGCGAGCATGTATTGTGCTATTTTTATTTACCTTTTGCTTTTCTTGTCTTGACTTAAGGCTGGTGAGGTCAACTGTCTAGAAAATAGTTTACACTATTCCATGCCTGTTCTTTACTATTAAACTTGTATTCCACTGTTGTAGCATTCTTTTTTTCGTCTTTCTATCAGTTGGTTCGCGGGGTTTACATACCATATACACGTACACACATACACGAATATTTTGAGCTCGTTTTCGATCGAAATAATTTATTTGCTGAATTTTCATAAAATGCATTACGAATAATTTTCTGTATTGCATGTTGAGTTTTCAATTAATTACTCGCAAAATTATTTTTTTAGTTTACCAGAGGGTTTCAATACGAGGATTATTATTTTAAAAAAAAATGTAATATCGAGTGTGGAGTGCTCCTAGTGTTAGTATAATAACGAACACATGTATTGTGAAGTTATTGACTCCGAAGAGTGCTTTAATTCGCACCTGTTATGTACTTATGTAAAACTTTGTACTGTATTTAATCGAGTTTAGTTTTACTTTTTCAAGCTGTTTTCACAAAAAGATACTAAAAGAAAATGTTAATAACTTTTTTGTGAAAACAGCTTTCTATAATAATTCCAATAGTTATGGTCTTCCATTTTAAGCTAAGCATACTGAATGAAGCTTTAATATAGACTTAACGCTAGACTTATAGTGGTGCTATTAGCGTCAGTGTGGTGCAGACGCTACAATGTCAGCGGCACGCGCTACAGCTTGACGATCTTAATGTTAGGTGCTGAATTATACCGATTTTATATATCTATGTAGTGTATGTAGTCTTAACAACATGTAGGCACACTTGCACCACAAATCACTAAACACATTTAACCCTAAACGACTTTAAAACTTCGTTCTGTTTGTGTCAACTATTTGGAATTGACAGAGACAGAATTATGTCTTATATACGTTTAGCGCTAAGTGTATTTAATGATTGGTCGTGCAAGTGTGCCTAAGGGCCGTATTACAGAACCTTACTCAAGACTCAACCATTACTTAAAACTAGTTTAATCCAATAAAATGGCTTTAAACGAGTGTTAAGTAATACTTGAGTTTTGAGTGTGGTTCTGTAATACGGGCCTTAGATATTATATTACTTTATAATTTATATGTAAACCAGAAAACCAACCAAATTATGAGCGATAAATAATAAATTCTAAATTGCAAAGACCTACTGTTTACTTCAAAAGCTTCTGCCAGCAGACCTGCGAACTGAATGAATTTGTCTATTTATCAAAAAGTAATAAACAAACCCGCAGGTTGTATCTTGCAAATATCATCTAACTTGACTCTCAGTATGTCAAGCCCAAAACTTAATACAATTCATCAACAGCCCAGCCCAATTCCAATCCCCTGCCCTCTACATAGTGTCTCCTAATTGAGACTTCACGTGGTCATAACCTTTTATGACGATCAATCATTTCCTATAATGTTCCGGGCAGGATAAACCGGGGTGTGCCGTGACCGGGTTACCCGCGAGTAACCACGTGCTCAAAAGTTCTGATCGATTGTCGCAGCAGGTTGTATGACGTGTTAAGTAATATTGGGCGGGTGTTATTGTAATAATGTTATATCGTTAATGGCTGGTAATAATATGAAACATGGTATTGATAGTTGTAAAGGTCAGGGTGCAATTCATTTGCGGGATTTGGAGTTTGTCAGTTGAGCCATCTTATGGATTTTAAAGTGACTTGATTTGTGAGGTTATAACAATGCAAGCTTTGGAAATAAAGAGCGAAATGAAAATTGACCATAGAATCAAAATCAAAGCTAAGGATGGAAATTTTGGGACATGCATGATAAAGACTTTTGAAAAGAAAAACTTAATAGACATTTAAGAGACTCACTTAAATTAGTTTTTATGTTTTATTTATCATACAGTCCCTTATACATAAAGCGTATTTTAAATTATAGTACACTTTATTCAATTTATATAATAAATACAATTATTATAATATACAACACAATAAGTATTTTATATGTAAGAGTAAAGATATAAATCTAATATAAAACGGCTCAATTGTATATAACTTAATAAATAAGCATTATTAATATCATATTCATATTAGTTTTGTGTAATCTTTATTCAAAATATACCTTAAGATGGTGGGAACATTGAAAGTAGACATTTTTTGCAGACCACAAAAGATTTCAGCATTTTTACAAAAAAAAAACTCGATAAACCATGTTAAAAAACGTTGCCCCACACTAGGAATTTCTCCTGTATTGTGAACAGCCAGACCCGAAACAACTACTTCTAGGTCATACAAATATTTGTTCCGTGCGGGAATCGAACCCGCGACACGCAGTGCAGCAGTTAATCGCTTAACCACTGCGCCAACCGTGCCGTTTGAAACTGGTTATTATCAACATTATATTACCAGGAAAAGTGAAAATTGCATATGGTTAAACTGCAAAAAATGTTAAAATTGATTGCCCGTCATAATTTAGACTTAAAACTTGTAAGATAATTATAAAACATAGATTACTTCTGTATATAACATAAGCTACAGTTCGGTGCATGTATATAGCGTAGAATGTAAACCGTTTATCTACGAGTAATAAAGATTTGTATAACAATTTATTATTCTTATTTTTTTTATCACCTTTATCTACAATGTTCTAATGACTAATGAGTAGCTATGTTACTCCCGTTATCATGATAGTTGCAAAATCTACAATATCCATTGCATTGATCTAGGATCAGAATACACAATTCCGAAAGAGATGTACCTAATGTCAATATGAAAGCATTTTTTCGATATCAGTTTCGGCAGGCTTAGGCGTTAAATCAAACTTCGCAATAAGGGTTAGTTCACACATACGTCCGACATGGCGATCAGTGATTTTATTTTGGGCGGATTCATGAGTTTTTACATCAGTCTGTCATTTTTCACAATTAACAGACTTAATTTACTTTTTAACTTAGTTTAATTGTTATTTTTTTATGGTTTTATCTTTTTAGTACGGACGCTTCTAACGTGCACGTCTTTCTACATTGTTCTCACATGTATAATTTCAACATAAATTATGTAACCAATACTACTCGTATGTAACAATATTTTGATTTAAAAGAGTGTCCGTGGAGTTTCTTGCCCGTTCTTCTCCATAGGAACCTACTACGCTTTGGAATGGGCAACTAGCTTCATCTCTCTGACTGGCCGGCCCCTTGACAATTCAAAAGTGCCTGTAATTGGTTTAGGTATTTGAAATAAATGCTTTGAGTTTGAATTTTGAGACAGGATTCCGATCCTAAAAAATGACGACTCATGCATGTGTAAATGTCCTGTTAAAATTGTGTTTGTAAGTGCTTGAACCATGAACACATTGAACCATATAAGGACATGGTTTAGTTTGTGGGTTAAACCTTAAGATCTGTAATACCACGTTACCTACAGCACTGACCCAATTGTTTATATTATGCTAAACACCACAATAGCTACATCATTAATAATATAATCAGAGTAAGTATTGACTCCCACCGATTACTCTTCTCCTCACCCTATGAGCTTCGGAAATTATTACCTTAAAAATATATGACATGTGGAAGCGTGCTCAAAGCAGGCAATTATCGGTCAACGCTCTCTGCAACCGGCTGAAAACTTCATAAAAACAAAAGAAAAAAGGACACACTAACCTTAAAGAACGTTTACATCACTGCATTAGCACGAACAGTGGTGTTTCAGTTTCAATATAAGCGTCAGTGTATAAGGAGCATGTTGATATTTACAAGGGTAAATGGTAGACATGCGCAAAAGGGTATCAGAAGTAAAGCTTGGTGAAAAGTTTTCAGTTATAGCGCGAGCTTTCAGTGAAGTGTACACATTAAGAGAGAAACTATTTTTTGTAGACCAAATTAGACAGTGCCCAAGTAGTTGCTGCGACGTAAATTAAATATTTGGTAATTCAACTATCTGTACAAAAATCAAAAGTTTCATCTACTCGCTAGTTTTTGAGAAAAAATAAAAAAGGGTAAAGTTATACCCAAAAGCGTATCTAATTAAGTAAATGGACTGTAGCTAATTACTTAGCCGATTACTTTTTGTGATAAAAGTAGGTAGTTACGATTAACATCAACCTAAAAAAATTAACCTAACATTGTTTTTGAAATAACTACAACGTTAATAAGGCAAGTTTTTTATTCGCCCACAATACTTAAACCGACAAACATCTGGAATAAGTTCCTGAAAACTGGCACCAAACTATTTTCCTCGGAAAATTCTAAAGGAGCACACCCACTATCCATTACCGTGGCCTTTGAGGACGTTCCGCTTGGTTCCGGCGGCGCGGCCGTCCCGAACCTCACCCGAACGACATCACGACAGTGTCTCGCCTGCGACTACAAAGCCAAGCTGTTGCCGGACGTTCCCGAGCCGGTGTCGGCTCCGCCGGTGCTGATACCGACAACGGTTCCCGTTGTTAAAGAACAGCCGGCCTTCGCGACCCGCGGGACCTTGATGACGGCGAAACGGGAGGGAATGAACGAAGCGCTAGAGGACAGAGACCCTAATAGTCTGAACCAGCATGTGCAGGTTTGTATGAAGATGTTTAGAAATCACCTTCACAGTTAATAAGTAGTTATTTGTGAATTTTCAGGGGGTTGTCACCTCGTAGGGAGTGTAGGTTTTTTTTACGCGAACCATCGATATTTGCATTGACCTTGTTGATAAAACTAGGTATAATTTTAATAAGTACGCAGCGTCGATTTCGAGATCGCGTATCACTGGTCAGTTTCCATCAGTCGTCACTTTATTTAATTCGCCAGTTTCGTTGATTAGTCAGTTTCACTGATTGGTCAGTTTTACCGATTAGACTGTTGCGTTAACTCGACATTTTCCAGTGTTTGCCAGTTTTCGTCGATTCGTCAGTTTGGTACACCTAAGTGAAAAAGTTTTTACATGTTGAATAAACACATGTGCATAATATAATCTGCTGTAAGGAATACCAGCATTATTAAAATCAAACTTCAGTTTATATTTTTAACATAACATATAATAAACCAAAAGGTATTGAATAAAAATGTGTACTTAACTTCTAACATTACTTAACTGAAATCTGAATACAATGTACAATACGTAACGTTATGTCGTAAAAATATATTACTTAAGTCAGTTTGACAATTTCACAAAATGAGTTTGTATAATAATTCCCTAATTAAGGCTGAAAATTATCAAAGCAATCTTAATATTTATTTAAATTAGCAGACGTGTGTTCAGATTTCTACCGACTGTACTTTGGCTGACGAATTGAATAAAACTGACGAATCGACGAAAACTGGCAAACACTGGAAAATGTCGAGTTAACGCAACTGTCTAATCGGTAAAACTGACCAATCAGTGAAACTGCTGATCAACGAAACTGGCGAATTAAATAAACTGACGACTGAGGGAAACTGACCAGTGATACACGGACTCTCGATTTCGTGTGTGAGAGCAACTGGTGTTTTAGCAAAAAGTTATGAAAGAAAAGCTGTTGTGGATAATGTAGTGCAGTTAAGTCTACACAATCTAATGTAGTACAGTATACTTGTACGCAGAAATTAATAATCAGTTGATTTTATTATAATAAGCGACGATAAGGGTTTATCGTAACTTTGCAATCTGCTGCGGGGCGAGCACGGCCTATTGTGACATGACTTGAGTCACACATTTTATCACAGTTTGAGCGATAAAACTGTTTTGTCATAAAATGCTAGTACAAATTGACATGACATAATTTATCATGTCTTGTCACAAACGTCTTGGGCAGTCCGTGCTCGGCCCGCTGGACAAGCTTGGCAGGAAAATTTAGAGCAGAAATTATAATTATATAGTTTGATGCTTTTTGCAAAATTAACAGAACACACAAGAGATGACCGTATTTTAACCAATTAAATAGGAAGGTATTAATTATGATTAGGTAGATACCTACTATCTTACCATCAGCAGCTGACAAATGCTTCTATGATTGGACCGGTCCACTCAAATTTGTGTGGTTATTTCTCAAAAGACTATTTCAGACAAGGACCTACATGGTCCTCATATGATGATTAAAAGAGACCCCTGAGTCTGTTTCGCCATTTCTTCTCAGGGATAGTCAGACAGGAAATGTCGACTCCATCTAGCTTTTTTTTTTTTATTTATAATATGACATGTAAAAGTTATTCCGACATCCTATTTACAGAATAAACAATTTCATTTCAAACACTATTGTTTATTCAAAGAAATATTCAGGCTTAACTTTTATAGTCAAAAATCAAAATCAAAAATATTTTTATTTCACTTTAGCCTACATGGGCACTTATGAAACGTCAGAAGCTAGGTGCACGGTTCCAATTGGTCGTTTCCTATGGAGAAGAGCCGGCAAGAAACTCCACGGTCACTCTTTAAAAAAAATAAAATTGGATTTTACAATGTTTTCAACTTACAGTGTTAATAGGTATGAGAGGACAGCGTAGGCCCGTCAAAAGTACCAGGTACTTAACAAAATAGAAAATGGTCTACAGATCTACAGTCTATAAAGCCTACAACGTCCTCACATTGACAAAAAAAAACAATATAAAATATGATTAAAATAATAAAAGTTAGAGCCTTGTTGAAATTTAAATTGTAGGTATGATAATGTCAAATAAGAAAAACATTATGTCAGTGAAGTTTGTAAAAAAATATTAAATTAAATTAAAAAATATCTTCGTAATTTGGGAGCAGTTAATAGACATTTACATAGTTTTGCCGTTAATGAGGTACCAGGGAAGCCACATGTACAGAAGGAATTAATGCCAAACTTCCTTGTCTTCAACGTAGTCCTTAATCTTATGATATGCTTTTTTGATAAGGGCACGTTTAATGTGCGTTTTGAATTTTTCATCACTAAGTTCTGTAACCGATTGTGGCAACTTGTTATAAAAGCGGATACTGTTTACAAGAAATGACTGGCTTGTTTTACAAGCCAGTCATTTCTTGTAAACAGTATCCGTATTAATCTAAATTTGGGTATCACAATTTCATGTTTACTACGTGTATTTATATTATGGAAAATCACTTATTTTGAAAAGTCCTAAGTTTTTATATAGTTAAATAGAATTATTCATACTTTGGCGCCTGAAACACATTAACATTTCTACCACTTACAGAGGGCTGTTAAAATTGTTTGTCGTGTATATATAATATAAGGCAAAACTATTTATTATGGTGTTATTTATAGAAATAACGGATGCCTTGAAGTTCAGAGTGCCTATTAAATGTAAAAAGACCTTGTACCTACAACATACCTATTGTTTAATGCTTTGCACTAGCTAGACATCTAGACACGTGACGTCACATTGTACTCCTGTAGGTACTAGCACTACAAAATGATTACCGTAATAACTTACGTGCAAAGATTAAAATCTGTTTAAAGCTATGCAGTGAAAAAGTCGCTAACGGTGACTGAGACAAGACTTACTTACACCTTAATAAAAGACTAACAATGAAGAAGCACTAATAAATGTACATCTGTTACAACAAAGGTGCTAGATTTTTAGACAACTTATGAATATAGCTTTTGCTGCTGTATTAATCTTCCAAACATGATAATAATAGTGATATCTAATCATATATCATACGACGACATGGTTGGCGGAGTGGTTAAGCGCTTGACTGCTGCGCTGCGTGTCGCGGGTTCGATTCCCGCACGGAACAAATATTTGTATGACCTACAAGTAGTTGTTCCAGGTCTGGCTGCTTATATGTATGTGAGTTTAAATGTTTGTAAACGCACCCACAATACAGGAGAAATTCCTAGTGTGGGGCGATGTTTAAAAAAATATATATATATCTTACGGCACCATATTATTATAACCGTACTATTTAAAAAATCCAAATTGGAGTAACAAAAATTTAAATAAGTATCCATGTGACATTTAATTTGATTTTTACAACTACCACGTAAAGCATCGAACCATGCCCTGCCATACCCACTCCTAACAAATAAAACCATAACCAAGTTAAACAAACACCCTTATATTACTCGTAAAGTCAATTTCTTTCCGACTATAAATCAATGTCAGTAGAAAAATCAACTTCATTATACGCACAAAGAACCATTAGTTATTTGGCACCGTGAAATTGGTAAATAACTGGGTAACCCGAAGAGGTTTTGGGGTTTTTGGAGGGTTTCTAATGACTTTGAACAAGTGGCTTGAAAGAGCATCTCTAACATTGACAAATTATTGACAAGTTTCAATCAGTATGATTATGTTTATGAAATCATGGATTTTATGACCGCTGCGACGCTACGAGATTGCTATGAGATTTCAACATACCCGCTACGACATATTGAAGAAATCTGCCGTTTCGAGATTTAAACAAAACAAAATATAATTAAATATTTTTTGATAACTGTTTTCAACGACTAGATATTTATATTTTCACATACCGTCTACGCGCGTATTCAACAGATACGTTCGAGGCTACGTCAATTGGCACGAGATATTATTGTTATTTTTTACATTCTCCTTACGATAAAGAGTTCAGTGAGATTTCATAGCTTCACCACGAACACCTTCCTTCCTACCTTCGCTTCGTATTCACGAGCATTTTACGCTTAATTCCAAGTGTACATTTAAAACTATTTGGACATTATGTACAAGTTTGCCGCCTTAGAGGTTAAAAAAAATGTTTGTGGTTTCGTGTTACCAATTATAGTGAAACTTTCCTTACCACTGTTACAGCTAACCACAATGTTATCAAATATGCAAATTCTTACAAAAACTAAAGGTTTAATTAAAAACTAAGCCTACCGTCGCCGCGTGCCGGACAAAGAACTCGAGACGATTGCGTGACTGACTAACCTAACCTAAGCATCTACCTACCGTAAGCTCCTTGACTATACACTACAGGCCACTCGCTCCTGAACTATTTCATTGTTCTCCACTAATTAACTTTCAGTACTTTTACCCTTGAAAAGAAAATGGGAAAAAATAAACCTCTAGTTAACTAATTCAACTTTGTAAAATGTAGAAGTATGCACTATTTGCGGTATAGACTAGAATAAGATAAAAATGTATAAATCACATATGCTACATAATACAGAAGTCCTTTATCGAAATTTTCACTTGCTGCATCTTTTTGTTTGATAATTATTAGGAGCATATAACATAATATGTGCCTTCTCCGTGTTATTGGAAAAGCCAAGCTCTTTTGAGCTCATAACATTGACACACTGACTCACAGCAATTTAATACAACGGAATTGCCAAAACTATGCCATGTTCACAATCGATAGTCCATTCGATTCCATTTGTGATTGATTTTCAACTTATTTATAGTTCTATCTAATCTGTTTTACGTGCGGCTATAGATGTTTCACATCAAAATGTTGAATGGAGATTTATATTTACCTTTTTTACAGTGGTATCCAAAATATCCATATTATCAGGATTTATCCGGATACTGTCTTGGAAGAATGTGAAATATCCGGATAGTAAAATGGCTCGGATAAGTGCATGACCTACATATGACACATCTGGACTGTTTTTGTTATGTCAGAGGTTTTTACACTAGGCTCTACATAAATAAAGTGTGAACCGAAAGAAGAAGTAATTACAGCTTCCCATCTCACGTCACAGATAGTATGGGATGACATTATCGGCGAGCCCGACGGCGCGCGCAGCCCCGAGTGCGCGTGGCGGCTCAGTCACGCGTGCTTCCGTCACGCGCGCAACTGGTGCTACACCGTGCTGACCGTACTGCTCGCGCCGCCCTGCGCGCTACTGCTCGGCTGCGGATTTGCTTGCCTTGCGTTTGAGGTATAAGAGTCGGGCATAAACGGACGAAGTATAGAACACAGTTTGTTGGGTTTTAAGCACATAAATTATCTATGGTTTCCGTCAAAGGACTTACTACTACAAAGCAGTTTGGATATTGGCACAAGCAAAGAGAGGCTTTTGCCTAGCAGTGGTTTTATAGTGTATGATAATCATGACATAGCAGTTGCACTGCAAAACTAGCATTAGTGCTTCTGTGGCAACACTAACTTCAGGTTTCTAGAGGCCTATCCAAAAGAATCTGTAGAACTCGTAAGATTGTATGGACAGTGTTGACAACGCCGCCTCTAGCAGCGGCCGTCGAGGCGTCTCCGTGCTCTGTGGTCAAAAATAGAACAGCAACTGTACCAATAAACAACCGCATCCTTTAAAATCTGCTGTTAAATGTTATGTTGATGACATTTTTCAGTAGATTTGAACGGATGCCTTTCACAAACTGTTGGTAATTTCTTTAAATTCAACGATGTCTAACGCGGAGGGGTTTGCGTCATAATGAACTACCGATGTTTGCATGCTTGTTTAAAATAGGAACCACAAACAACTCACTATCTCACACTACTACCTTCTCTACAGCAAATCTGGTGCACCGCGCCGTGCCTGCGCTGCGTGAAGATCTACTTCGCGTCCCTCCGGACCATGGTGATGGCATGCATGGCGGCCATCGTGGTGCCGGCAGCCAGTGCCATCGGCCACGTCTGTAGGCACATCAGGGTCAACTTCAGGAAAGACGCGCCGGAGGATAAGGATATGTTGGTCATTTAAAGACTTGTTAGTCTTTTGTAATACGAGAGAAGAATTATCGTGAAAATGAGTAGGCTAATCGACCAATGTGTTTTTGTAAGGCCTGGTTTACTGTGCCATATTTTTATTTAAGGCCATCCATATTTCTCTTGTTACATAATATGTAACAAACTAAGAGATACATTCTGTGTTCAATGAGGTTACCATACCATGATTCCGATTTCCGACAACCGCGGTAGACGAATTTGGACTATTGGAATTGAAACTATTAAGACTCTTCGAATTATTATTGGATTTAATTTGTACTGTACCTATTAAATAAATTATGATTATGGATAATAAGTGCCTTCTAACTATGAAGATAAATGAATAAAGTTTTAAAAATGTATGTGTGTTTCTGCACTAAAACTTATCGTGCAACTAATTAATTGTGTATCTAATATTAAGATTCATAGTTTTACAAATATTTATAAGGATAATGTTGACAAAATTTCATAATTTATTAAAATTAATGTGGAGTGTGAAGTATTTTTTAAATAAATGCCATACATAAATTGAACAAGCTTTCATTTTAATTAATTTAAAAAAAAACATTCACTTAACTTTGTCTTCTGTAGCTTGTACCCGCTTTGACCCATCCAATTGAACATGGAGAAGGCAGACCTGTATATATAATATAATGTCGTGTACAGGTCACCAGGACCCTCCCGCGGCTAGATGCCTGTTATTTGGATACACGACATAATAACAATGCAGGGGCCGGCGCGGGCGTAGCATGCGTAGTTCATACAAACGTAATACCAAAATTATTTGTAAATCAAACATATTCTTAAGGTAGTGTGTATTTATTTCGATTGGATTACAGAATATCTATGTTCCCAAATATATATTGTGAAAGAACAATGATCTAAAGACGAGATATGAGAAATTTAAAAGTTCTATAGAAAACTTATTTTTCTCATAACTCTTGTTTAAATCAGTGTCCATTCAAAATATATATTTGGGAACCTAGATATTCTGTATTCCAATCGGAATACACACACTACCTTAAGAATACGTTTGATTTAAACATTATTTTGGTATTACGTTTGTATGAACTACGCATCCATCTTCATCCAGCCTCATAGCGAAAAATAAATAAACATAAGTAATATATTTAGTGACAAATACAAAAAAAAAAATACAACAAGTTTGCGGAAATACCAGAGTGTGTGTGAGTAACCGGAGAAAATGTATACTGCATATGAAACAATCCTATAAACTTGCTCCTAATTATTACATACCCATTATTCCCCATGGCATGGTGATTGTGATTAGCGTAAACCCAAACAAAGCAGGCCAGTGACCGCATAACGCCATAACAAGCCGTGAGTGTCGAATGTATAATATCACGCCATATTTCAATTACTTGTATGTAACTGCTGAATCTTTCATGAGCAACTATCGGGCAACAATATCAAAGTGCTTGTAGAATGTAGGTACTAGTTCTGGTAAATAGGTAGTTAAATAATCTAGCTAATTATGCCTACGTAAATAGGTATCCACGTTTGAAGGCTTCTACAGACCGGCGCGACTCGTGACGCGACACAAAGGCACCGCTCGTCGCGCGACACGCGGGGCCTTTGTGTCGCGTCGCGTGTCGCGCCGGTCTGTAGATGCCTTAACCAGGAATATTTTTAAGTCTCACTACTTGAGTGCTTTTTAACCGACTTCCAAAAAGGAGGAGGTTATGTATGTTCGTCTGTATGTTTGTTTTTTTCTTATGTATGTTCACCGATTTCACCGTCAATTGTGAACAGATTTTGAAATTTTTTTTTTGTTTGAATGGGTCTGCTCTCGAGGTGGTCCCATTGTCATCAAGTCGGAATCTGATGACGGTGGATGATCCCATGAAAATCGAGGGAAATCCTCAAATTTTATAGGCACACCCAATATAGCGATTTGTATATGTTTTATAGTAACTCATGCATTTGCTCTCGGAAAGCACTTGAAGACTTGGAGACTTGGTTGTGACTTATGATGAAGATAACAGGTCGCCACCGGAACTACTGCGTTGGTTGCTATTCGTTTACCCACTTTAATATGATTTCTAAGCAATTTATTCTCGTCATAATGCTTGGTGAAGTTACCAGCAGTTCCAGTTCTCCTGGTTCTTAACAGGAGAACTCCTCAATAATTAACGCCACTACTTCGGAAAAGGCAATATTTTGTAAAAGGCGATGCGTAACTATTGTAACTTAAGACGCAGATATATGCCAGTGACCTTGAAGTTAGCTTGCGTGTTCTGTACCTACTGAGCTCACGCAACGCGTCGTACGTTCAGCCAGTAATAGGACTCGCCCATCAAGGAGCGCTGTCCCCAATTTGACGCATTATTAATTTATTTTACACAAAACAAAAGGTATTTTAATAAAACGCGTATACTAAAAGATCAATAATTAAATTATCTTTAAATTGGTGAAGGTTTCAGAAAAATACGCTTGGTAGATTTTGCGCCATTCTCAGTTTTTTATCCACGTCAGACATAACTTTACAAATTAATTTCACTATGTAATATAAACATAATCTAAAATATTCACATATTAAGTTACTAGCTGACCCGTGCCCACTTCGTTGGGCGGTAAACATTTTACCGTCTTTTCATTTTTCGGATTAAATTAATAATAACGTGGCTTTCAATGGGTAAAAGATTTATCAAAATCGGTTCAGTAGATCCAGATATTACCCCTACAACATCACAAACTATAAAATATTAACATATGTAGACGAAGCAACGGTTTAGCAATATCCTTAAAAAAAAAATGACTCGCATTCCGTTTGCTCACTATAGGCAAGCGACTTCTCGACAAAATCAATAGCAGTAAATTGGGACTGGGATTGTGAATTCAACTGCACATTTACCGCTGAGTCGGTGACGGTCGGTGATTCTTCAATTTTGCCGGCGTGAGGGGTCAAAAGATATTTTTAGAACTCCGTACCCAAAGGGTAAAACGGGAACCCTATTACTAAGGCTCCGCCGTTTGTCCGTCTGTCACCAGGCTGAATCTCATGAACCGTGATAGTTAGACAGTTGAAATTTTCACAGATGATGTATTTCTAATACTAAAAAACAGAATAAAGTAAATATTTAAGGGGGCTCCCATACAACAAACGTGATTTTTTTGCTCGTTTTTGCTAGATATTGATAACGGCAACAGCGGCTTGAAATATTCACAGAATATTAAGTTATATTCACTTTAAAAATAAATAATTAAATTAAAATAAACCAAATATTTAAGGGGGGCTCCCATACAACATACGTGATTTTTTTGCCATTTTTATAGATAATGGTACGGAACCCTTCGTGGGCGAGTCCGACTCGCACTTGGCCGGTTTTTTTATTATTTAAATTAGCCAACGGAATTAAAACATCAAAATGACCTTCAATAAAGTTTCCTGAGAATCGGATTATTTTGACTCCCTGCCGTGCTTCCCCAAAACCAGCAATAAAAATACCATCCTGAAACACCTGGAACTCAAATGAGAATAGTTCTGCCGCTGCCATTTTTTTTTTGGGTGGTAAATTTTCAAATAACTTCTCCCGCTCTGGCCGGAGCGGGGAGGGCGTGTCAGACTGTTACTGACTAAAACCCACCCGTGTTACTTCAAATGCCTGTGTGCCAGGGCCACGATATCCCTGTCGGACAGGCTCGTAACCCTGGCAGGCATTAGCCCTTTCGGACCCCGTCAATTGGTGCTGACATCTCTTTGAGGCGCGCGTGGAACACAACGCGCCGTCGACCCGGGCCTGGTCCTTATCGGACGGCGAGCTACCCATCGCTCACCGTCCGCAAGCCCGCGCCCACGGTGGCCGGGAATCGGCCTGCGATTCCCGACGCCCGGGGCGTCTTCTGCGGTGACTAAGGGCGTGAGGGCGCGAACCCTGCCTCACCCTCACGCGTTCCGCCTCCTCCTTCGCATGCATTACTGCTTTGCAGAAGGAGGTTGCTCCGAACCATGGCCTGAACCAGGGCCAGATGCGAGAGATCGCCGCCGCCGATCGCCTCCGTGAGGACATGGCGGTGCTCCGCCCAAGCAGGGCAGACCTCAACCGTATGCTCCACCGTGTCCTCCGGGCGATCCACACAGTGGTGACACCCACGCGTTTCCTCCCGCTTTATTCTGAATAGGAACATCCCGAAACAACCGTGTCCGGTGAGGACGTGCGTCAGGCGGAAGGTGAGGAAGCCGTGGCGCCTCTCTAGCCACTCCTCATAAAGGGGACTTATCGCCACAATTGTGGCATGCAAATTCTTTGCCAAATAGCAAATATCCCTGGCGATGGCGCATGCTTATTTTCATCTCTCACCTATTTGGTGAACAGTAACGTGGCCATGTCATTGTCTTCTCAAATTCGAGACAGCATTGTGCGCCACGTGTCTAAAAACTGGGAAATATTCCAACCTTTCACCCAGGATCGGTCAGGAGGAGCTGTTTATGGTTCAAAGCGTGAATACGTCGCTGAAATGTCTTGTAATGGCACCTACGGAACCACCTGTGAAGTCATGGCAGCGGGAGAACTATTCCCATTTGAGTTCCAGGTGTTTCAAGATGGTATTTTTATTGCTGGTTTTGGGGACGCACAACAGGGAGTAAAAATTATCTGATTCTCAGGAAATTTCAATGAAGGTAATTTTGATGCGTGTCAGACTTTTACTGACTAAAACCCACCCGTGTTCCTTCAAATGCCTGTGTGTGCCAGGGCCACGATATCCCTTTCGGACAGGCTCATAACCCTGGCAGGCATTGGCCCTTTCGGACCCCGTCAGTTGGTGCTGACATCCATTTAAAATGGGAATAGTTCTCCCGCCTTTTTCCAACCCTTACAACACCAGCCTAAACCAAAGATACTAAGCAATAAAATTAAAATAGGAACGTAGGTATTCAAAGACACTTTTTCTAGTAAGAACGACTAATACTAAAAACTATTATAGTAATACCACAGTGTGAAATACCTACACAATAAGTAATTCGCAAAGAAATAGAAATAACAAAATTCCAACCCGGCAATAGGTAAAAACACATTTATTATCCTCCAATTTAAAATTAGGAAGCGAAACAAACCAAAACGAAAACCAAACAACGACGATGAAAAATATTTCAAAGCAAATTAATAGTAAGTAATAACAAAATATCGCAGAAAAGAAATTTCGGTAACTATAGCTTGAACGTGTATCGCTTAGAGCGGGGGCACACGATGCGTTGCGGCGCCGCACCGCAAAGATTTCACCGTATCAGCGGGCACACAAGCGGTGCGGTGCCGCAACGTTGTTATGTCGCAACGGCGCCGTAGCAGCGTTGGATGTTGGAGAAAATAAATCGAAACGAGCGAGCGTGTATCCTTCGTTGTGACGCATAAACAACTGAACGGTGCCGCTCCGACGTCGCAACGCAATCACCCCTCCCCGCTTCGTCTCGGTGGTTGCAAGTCCGGTGCGGCGCCGGAGCGCATCGTGTGACATGCCACAGATATTTCTATGTAAGACGACGCAGCGACACCGCTCCGGCGCCGCACCGCCGCCGCAACGCATCGTGTGCCCCCGCCCTGACATGCCACAGATATTTCTATGTAAGACCGGAGCGGTGTCGCTGCGTCGCCGCACCGCCGCCGCAACGCATCGTGTGCCCCCGCCCTTAGGTTTGTATTCTGTGATTGATACATGACTTCGTTTCTTGATACGATCGGCTTGCAAGCCGCGATGGTACAACATTGTGAAGTTTTCCCCTTGGCATTCTCGACTTTAATGCGATAAATGCAACGTTCAAATTACCTGAATACCAATTAGAACCTCATTTCATTATCTTTTAGCAGATGCTTGCATACTGAAAAATACTGGCCACCTAGAACTGGCATAAAAACTTTAGAACGTTATCACGCCTGCACTGAAACACACTGGCCGCCTAGAAAAAAAAACTAAATATAAACCTCAAGAAACTTCCAAAAATTCTTATTTCAATGTAAAATATGCATTAACGCGTTGTCGTAAAATTCAATTTAGATCTTTATCGGCCTCCGAATTCTAATTTCAATGTAAAGTATGCAATAACTCGTTGCCGTAAGATTCAATTTGGATCTTAACTTCATTTGGTACATTTTTCATACAAACATTAAAAACCCTTATTTTCACCCTTAAGCGCCGAATTTCGTAAAATCCTTTCTTAGTGAGCACCTAGAAGTCGAAAGGAACAATCAGGCCAACATTCATGTCTCTAACTTTAAAAACATAGGAGTTTCATACAAACTTTGACACCCCTTTTCAACCGCTTAAGGTGCGAATTTATAAAAATCCTTTCTTAGTGCGCGCCTGCACCACAAAGAGAGTGCTTGTGCTAAATTTTAGACCTCACAGCCCAGTAGTTTCCGAGATTTCGTGATGAGTGGTCAGTGAGTGGACTTCTCTTTTATATATATAGATTGATAAAATGCTCTAATTTATCATACTTTTTTATATCTTATTTTTTTTAAATCATTAACACTACTCGTTTAGACGTGATCTTCAGTATAAAATCATTAAAAGTCGGTTATCATCCCCATAAATAAATTACAAACTAACCCAGTAAAAAATAAAAAACTTTTTACAAAAATAAACAACCGTCTTCCAAAAAAACACTACAAAGTGAAAAATAAATTTAATTTTTGAAGTCAGTGGCAAACAACTAAAATACACCGACTTGCGAAATTATAGTAATTTATGATATTTAAGTTACAGACTGGTCGTGCTATCGCGGGCGCGACAGGCACCGACAAAGAAATGGTGTTACTGGAGTCGCGTCGCTCCCGCTATATCACGCCAGTCTGCACGAGCCTTAATGCGGTAAGTTGGTTTTTACAAACTAGTCGTATTGAACTTACCATAGTCACGAGTTTGTAAATACCAATTTCCGCACGTGTGTCATACAACGTTTTTCAACACATTTGCGAGAAAACAGTACTTACAGTATGTAATGAAACAAGCCATCAAAACATTTTCAGAGAATGCTTGAGTATTTCTTCGAGACTTCCATGATATAAAATTGTTTTAGGTAAGTACCTAAATCATTAAATAGCGCTCTCGCGATTTTCTGCAATTTGAGCCTCGTTCAAGATATCAGGTGGAGTAGATTACATAATAATATCGGATTCCACGCTTGAATATTGTTTAAAATATCAGTCGGAAAATCGCAACAATCTTTGACATTTCTAATATGAAAATGGCGCGAATTTAAAAATGGCGCTACGTGCGCGTGGTGAAAATTAGAACTAGATCTTTCGTTTCATTTTCTCTTTAGAATTACAGTGAGACAAACGTATTAAGCAAAAGCGCTTGCAAGGAGGTTCACTCATTCAGCTTATTTATTCTCGTAATGTGAAACTCCTTGGTGGAATTCTTAGATATTTTATAAGGAAACAAATAAAAACCCGTAATGGATACGCACAACGGAGTATGCGGTAAAACAATTAGGTACTTAGGCGAGAGTTATACCTATTTTATACCGTATATTAACGCGCACATTCCGTCCGTGCGTGCATGGTGCGTAATTTTTAACAATTTATACAGGCTTCGTAAATGTATTTTTTGAGCAAATGTGTTGATAAAGTTAATTTCACTTTATACAGTTTTTTTATTTCCACGATTTGAAAAAGACTAAAGTAAAAATATAATTATATAAACTGCAACAGGAGACTTTGTGGCCACCAAAAAGATTTAATTTATATTTTGTTGTAAAAAAGATGCGGACATTCTCGTTTGTTTTTTTACGCGGCTGTATAGATACGTCTTCTTTGCCGGTTATAATTAAAATTCATAGACGAAGAAGTGCGCGCGGGAAATTTAGAGATGATATTTAACACGAATTGTATTGTTTTGTAAAAGCTCAATACTAAAAGAATGATGGAGGAAACTTCATCGGACGGAGTTTCAGTGCCAGGGCTGCGACCAACCACCAGCAGAACAAATAACTTGAACTCCAATCGATCTGATAATCATTTCGTCATAGCGCAATGCCGAAGGTTTGTTTAATGTTCAAATAATTTAAACCAATTTACTTAAAAAACGTAAAATAAGATGGGAACGTTTTATTTTAGGAATGATGACCAAAATACAACCGGACAACAAGAAACTAGTGAAGAATCTGAGACAGAAGAGGTAAGTTCTTCATACATTTTAAACAACGTGTAAGTAACTGAATTAATATACATTACGAAAGTAGTTTGTTCAGAATCAATTGCTGTCATTTTTTAAATACGTAATTATTATCCCAAAATTATCACAGTTCACATAATTCATAATTCTTTAATGCATTACTTAGTACGAAAACAGGTGGTAGGCTTAAAATTATAGACACAATTATGGACCCTGTCGGGCACAGCATAGTAAAAGAGAGGCGGAAGAGCGCTTATTTGTGTTTATATTAATATATTCTGGTAACTGTATGTTTATTTTATGACTGCTTTTTTAAATATTTAATTTATTCATGCTTAGTAAATATTTTGGCTTTATGTTGTAGGTACCCGTCTTTTTTATTTTATACCTATATAGTTTTAGGTAGTTATTCCTGTTTCTGTCAGTATTCGTTTAAACTTTAATATTTGGTTTTATACTTAATTTATTGCACGATTCTTTATTAATTACTTAATGTGTGTAGTCCACTGTACAGTCAAAACAAACCAAAATGGATGAAGTTTTCTCCCACAATCAGCATAAATGTCTCCCACAATGAGTATAATGTTCTCCCACAATCAGTATAATTTTCTCCCACAATCAGTATAATTTTCTCCCACAATCAGTATAATTAATTTAATCAATAAACAATGTTTAATACATAATAGTAAAAATCGGTGTACGTATTATCATTATAATATAATATTCTAATTGGTGACTTTGGTGGTGTGCGTTAATGCCGGGACATATTGTTTATGTATCCGTATATGTATACAGTATGTAACCAAAACCCTGTTGTTCCTTTTAGGGACGTATACATTAACCTATACAAGCACAACATTGGTGGAATTATAATTTAAAAAAATTAAGCATTGGCTTGTCGAGAAGTCAAAATCAAAGAATGAAAGAGGTCAGAAATCAGTTAAACATTACAAATATTAATAATTAAATATTTATTTTAATTATTTTTGTTGAACAGTTTTATAAATGACTTGCTTTAAACGTAGGTAGAAGGAACAACGGTTTTTGTTACGTATTGTATAAAATAGATTCGCGTTTCGTGTCTGTCTATGCGATCTCGTTATTCTTCTAAACTATGCAACGGATTTCGATGCGGTTTTTACCATAACTTTAGAGAAAAAAAGGTATATGGGATTATTTTTAAACTTACATTATTTATAATAAATAAAGCTCTATGCTTTATCAAGTCGTCAAAACTGCAAAGCAGGGGTGGGCCGCTAGGTCACGCCACAATTGTGGCGATAAGTCCCCTCTTTGAGGAGTGGCTAGAGAGGCGCCACGGCGTCCTCACCTTCCGCCTGACGCAGGTCCTCACCGGACACGGTTGTTTCGGGAGGTTCCTGTTCAGGATAAAGCGGGAGGAAACGCCCGGGTGTCACCACTGTGTGGATCGCCCGGAGGACACCGTGGAGCATACGGTGGAGGTCTGCCCGGCTTGGGCGGAGCACCGCCGTGTCCTCACGGAGGCGATCGGCGGTAGCGATCTCTCGCGTCCGGCCCTGGATCAGGCCATGGTTCGGAGCGAGAGTGCATGGGAGGCCGTCACCTCCTTCTGCGAAGCAGTAATGCTCGCAAAGGAGGAGGCGGAACGCGTGAGGGTAAGGCAGGGTTCACGCCCTCACGCCCTTAGCCGCCGCAGGAGACGCCCCGGGCGTCGGGAGTCACAAGCTGATTTCCGGCCACCGTAGGCGCGGGCCTGCGGACGGTGAGCGATGGGTAGCTCGCCGTCCGATAAGGACCAGGCCCGGGTCGACGGCGCGTTGTGTTTCACGCCCGTCTCAAGGAGATGTCAGCACCAACTGACGGGGTCCGTTAGGGCCAATGCCACGATATCCCTTTCGGACAAACTCGCAACCCCGGCAGGGTTGCGAGTTGGTCCGAAAGGGATATCGTGGCCCCGGCACACAGGCAACGGAAGGAACACGGGTGGGTTTTGGTTTAAGTCTGACACGCCCTCCCGCTCAGCCCAGAGCGGGAGAAGTTATTTGATAATTTCCCACCCAAAAAAGGGGTGGGCCGCTAGTATAGTTAATAAACCGACGATGAATTTCTCTGTATGAAATCTACATTAAATTTTGTTCGTAAATGTTACCAACATAAAAGGATTCTACTTACTGAACAGAACTCATCTGGGAATGGAAAGACATGCTATAAAACATCAATGTAACTTATCCGACACGCAATTAATTCCCGCATGCCATGTAACGTAAACAAATCCCTGTTCATTAACCTATGTTGTGTCAGCTCAGCACAACACTAATTAATTATCCAGGGGTTTTATTTTATACTTTCGCTTAAGCGGGCTGGGTCTGACCAATGGAAACTTTAGTAAAGATTAGCACGCTAGAACAGGATAAGTTTATTGAATCGCTGAATTTGTCGATAGTTTATTCCCTTGTCAGCCTACAGGGCCCAACTTACGAATTTATGATTTTCTTTTCGCGGTTTCTGCTTGACATTTTGTTCGTATTCGTAACTTTTTTCTAAGTCTTTCTCATACCAATGATACAAAATAATAATATCCAAGTGCAGATAGGCCTCTTTTCACCTTCGCAAGACATGAGAAAACATTAGGTGGTCTTGGTTTGGCTTTCCGAGTTACGTACGGCGAAATTAATGGCCTTGTATTAAAATGTCGCAGAGGGTATTGGTGGCGTACTGCCGCTCAGGAAGACTGGGAGCGGCCTACTGCACCCTACACACCGGTGAGGTGGGTACCATTTATAATCTAAACATTTATATAGTTCAGCCTTTATGGGCTTTTAAATTACCCCCTGCAATTGGGACACACTCACATGATATCTAGTTTCATGTTTCCAAACGCATTTTATATGGTGGGTGGGTTTTGTTTGGTGGTGGTTTTTGTGGTGTACATAATAAAGAGTATTCTATTATATTATATTTGTACAGTTCTGCCATTAATTATCGTGACTTGATTTGATTGTATTGAGAAAATACGTATATACGTAGTACGACAAAGTATATAGTAATAGCAACAAAACGCTTTTGATTAACTTTATTGCGATAGCCAATTTAATATGCCTTTGGGATAGCCTATAATTTAAAAACACCCATTGAAGTCCCATTCATTAAAACCGAATTTATACATAGCAAGTTGCAACTGAAATGAACCAATGTCCAAAAATCCCAATCAACTTCAACTTCCTCTCTTTCCCGTATAATGCTCTTCAGCTATTCATCCTAGAAGAAATAGTAGACCGTCCACCGGAGTACCAGATGTTTGCAAGCTTGTTCCGACAAGTGGAACCCATCTGTATCCTGTTGGACGGCAAGAACCAGGGCGCCTTCGTACAGACTGTCCGGAAGACAGTCTTTGACAGCGATGCCAATGATGAGGGGAGATGCAAGCTTGTGTTCTTGTCTGCTAAGGAGTACAGTAAGTGCTGGCACTTTTTTTACACTGTGTGTAAACAACTTGTTACTACAACAGAAATAACTAGCAGCTAGAGATAATTTTGTCAAGACGTCAATGCTTTATGGTCTTATGGGGCCTGTTGGTGACAGTTCGTTGAGCTGCACGATTACTGACAAATGCTTGCACTGATTGGACAGGTCCACTCAAATTTGTGTGGTTCTTTCCTCAAGAGACCATTTCAGACACGGATCTACATGGTCCTCACATGATCTGACCAAGATTATGTCTGGACTTTAAAAGAGACTTTGACCCCTGAGTTTGTTTCGCCATTTCTTCTCAGGGGTAGTCAGATAGATAGATAGAGATAGATTTATTTTTTATATGACGTGTAAAAGTGATTCTAATATCCTATTTACAGAATAAACGATTTCATTTCATAGCGACTGGCTTGTGCGCTAAGTGAGTACAATTTCTGTGCGGAAGCAATTTATATAGACTGCAGGTCTGGATGATTGTATCTTTATGTTTTGTGTGTGTCATTCAATGTATGTAAGTTATTAAACTTACTGCGAGTCACCTCGTTAATAAATAAAACACACATGACACCAGCTTTGCCCAAACCAGAATACTTTTCGCCCAGGTTTCGAAGCATGCAAGAGACGAATCTTCACCCTATCTCTCCCGACTGAGCCGCCAAACGCGTCCGAAGAAGAGAGATCCCTATACCTACGAACAGTGTTGGACTTCTCACAAACCCAGAGTGTGCATGCACAAGGGGCGTTACTAAGATACCTGGACCTTAATTGGGCCAAGTTGAGCATGAACCTGCATGGGAAGCCGCAGTTTTTAAGTCTGAGGATCATTTCTCTGTAAGTTGCGGGACTTTTTATCTTGATGAGAGGTTAATTAGGATAGGATGTATCACACTCGTGTTATTTATATTGGCGAGAAGACCGAGAAATATGAATAATTTCACTATTTACCTGTACAAAAAAATCTGTTAAATTCACTACATAATTGCTTGCAGACGAAGCAATTCTCAACTCTGTCCCAATTACATTAGAACTAGATGCAAATAAAAATGCAATGCAAATTGTCTTTGGTCCCTGGCCCTGACTTCAACCAATCGCAACCAATGGAAATGATTGTCAATTTTTTTTTGTGTATTGGATACGAGGGTTTTGGCTACTTTGTATGTGTGTCAAACTCAAACTCAAAGCATTTATTTCAAATAAACCAATTACAGGCACTTTTGAATTGTCAAGGTGTGTATTATAATTGTGTAGATTTGTTGAAATGTGCGTTTTGTTTGTGCAGAATAAACAATTTTTCTTTCTAACTTTTTTCTTTTTTTTTTTATAAAATTGCCCAGGAGCGTGGATACTAGAACAAATCGAGACCAATGCCCGTTGTGTATGGTGATTTAGTACCTTGCCATATTTTTTCAACTACCTTGGCTACTACAATCCACACTTCTGACTTTCTTTTAATAAACCCTTGTAAAATCTAATAAGTAAAGTACTACTAATAAAACCACTATGTACCTTCCTTAGTGCAGACATAGTAACAGTAGACGAGGACACATACCGTGGCCTGCAAGTGTTCAGCGCAGTGGCACACCCCAGCGCGTTCAAGCGAGGAGTGAGAGGATCCAGTCGTGAGGGACTCTCTCTGTTCCAAGTGTTTAGTAGGTGCAGCTCTAAGATCGGACAGAGCCGGATGAGGTGCGTTGTGAAATAGCAATAGAAAAGTACGTAATGTTTTATGTAAGAAGGGTGTGGAAAAGAATTAGGTGCTAACGCACATTATTTCCGTTGAGTCCCAAACTGGACAGTTAATCCGTATTTATCTAAAAATCTAATTTACCACTTTGATTTTCGTTTCGTGATGGTGCTAGCCCATAAAGAAAGAATGAAAGAAAAAGCAATTACTGGGCACAGATCACAAATTAAAATAAAATGCACTCATAGAAAAAAAAGAAAAAAAACAAAAATTCTAAAAAGAAAAATAAAAACAGTGTCCTGTACGAGGCCAAAAGGCCCCTATCTCAGCAGATGCTGCGGCACTTTAAAATAAGTGTCGCAGCGCTGGTATTCTGATAGGGGCCCGCTGTGATGAGATGCGGACAGTGCATATCGACACTATCACTTGCAGATTAGTCCCATTCCCTTCCATATCCAGATTCATGGTTACAAAAGGTCACTCACGGATTTATAACGGAATAATAAAGTTTAAATAGGTTTTGCTACACATTACACGGAAAATTTCCGAAAATTATTTCCCGCCAGTTGTAAAAAGTACGTGAATTTGTCGGCTCGAGCCGACGGCGACAAATTTGCGGGTAGAATTAATTTTTTCCGATTTTAGAATTGACAGATAGCAAAGGTAATATTTACTTAGGTATTATGGATACCTAAGTAAATATTTACGAGAAGACATTTATTGGATTGCAGGGTTTTGCTACAACACCCGACCTCAGACCTGGCAATTCTTAAGAGTCGTCAGGACGTTGTAGCGTATTTCATGAAGCCGCAGAATGATGCTCTCATGAGGAACATTTGCTCCTCCATGCGATTCATCAAGAATGTTCACGTGAGTTGAGATTCCTATGTAGTACAAATGGGAAAAAAGACTGTCTGAATTTAAATTTTATAATATCTTTATCTCAGGGAATTTTGGCGAAAATCAAAGCTTTGTCAGCAAAACCTTTCCAGTGGAAGTCGCTTTATAATGTAAGTCAATCAATTGCACATTGTATCAACTATTGAGCATTTTGAATGTAGGTATTAGGTATATTCCGTGTTGATATGAAAGTTAGGAGATAATAATATGTTGACAGACTAATTCAAATGTTTTATATTGAACCATTGCCAGACGCTATACAACGCAGTGCTGATCTGCGAGATGTGCGAGTCTACGGGCAAAGTCAGCGAGTTTCTGGATCAGCTCGCCTGCTTCGATAATACCAAGCTTTATGAAGTAATAGACAAACTGCTTATGTAAAAATTATGGATCACAATGTGTAGAAATAGACACCTTATCTCACTAACTTATTTGAGACTAAGTTATGTTTCCAGATGGCATTATACATGAACAGGATCATAGACTTCGATCTATCTAAAACGGAAGGAAAGTTTACCGTGAAGCCTGGCGTTGACGCCGAACTTGACATGAGTACTACAATAACTACTTTAAAATTAAAAAACCTTGCTTTAAGCAATCCTCATAAACTTTTTTGAAACCACTTGGCTACCAACTGTGTTACCAAAAACTCCTTACGTTCCTCAGAAAAACAAACAATGGCGAGCCTCCACGGCCTGATGTCAGAGACAGCCAAAGTGGAAATGGACCGTCTTCCGACCTACATCGAAGAATGCAGTATGCTGTACATGCCACATCTCGGATATTTGCTAGGGGTGAAAGTCTGGGCAGATAACTTGACTGCAGATGATAAGGAACTGCCTGATATGAAGTTTATGGTAAGTAGGTGCGGTTTTGTGGTAGTAAGGTAATATTTTACATCGAAAAAATTACTAACAACAGATTTTGTATTTCAGTTCCAAAACAATGACTACATCCATTACAAAAGTAAAGGATGTGAAGGTAAGAATTCATTTCGGGAATTTCAATAACCTGTAATTTCATATTAACGTTCTTGAAAACCATACGTCAAAAAAACGGAGCTTGAATGTGAACGGCTAACGGCTATATGGAAAGAGGCAGGTCAAAGAAAAGATACATGGTTTGAGATGAGAAAAAGATGATGAAAAGTGAACACTGAGATGACAGCTGATAGAGATGTATGAAGGAATAGAACATAAGCTGAGCCCACTCCAAATAGATAAGGGTAGGAAGATGATTCAACTTATATGAGAATTTGTCCTGAATTCATATCTACCTTCTCAGAACTGGACGTGATGATAGGCGACACGTACCCTGAGATAGTGGCGCACGAGACGCGGATCATGATGCGCCTCACCAGCGTCATGCTGCAGCATCTGCACACGCTGGCCGCGGTCGTGGACAAGTGTGCCGAGCTCGACTGGTAAATATAGCAAGCTAATCATTCGGACATACAGTTGATGTAAAGTGTCAACGTGTAAACTGTTCTTCACCATGAGGTATGCCCTAAAATAACCATGAACTACTAGATACTCTAAATAGTCTAGAAGTTGTCATAACTCTCGAGTTACTATCGAACTTCAAGGCCTTATTTTGATGCTGACGTATCATGGCTTGTCAACCAGCAGCCAAAAAATAAATCACAGGACTGGATATATCCTTAAATCAAGTAAGATAACTATTGCAACCTGTGCGAGAAAATGTTATTTTTTGCAATCCCCTAGACTAGAATGCATTAGTTACTATCATAGGTTACTTTTAACGTAGCTAACTAGTACCTAAATCTAAGACAACTATGTATCTCAAAATTTCCATTCCCAGCTTAATAGCCATATCCAAGGTTTGCAAAGAGTTCAACTACGTCCGTCCGACCCTGACTCCTGAGAAGATCATCAGCATCAAGCAGGGCCGGCACCCTCTGTACATGATGACGTGTGACAGCTTTGTGCCGAATGACGTGGAATCCAGTTTGGAGGCAGGGTGTGTCAAGATACTGACAGGACCCAACTCGAGTGGGAAGTCGGTTTATATGAAACAGATTGGTGAGACTGGCTTTGATTGACTTTTAGCAAAGAAAGGACTCACTAGGCTGTTTTTTCAACCCGTAACACTTTTTAAATCTGTATGCCTATTTCAACATGCTAGACTAAAAAGAACGAAAGACAGACAAAAATAAAAGACCTAGAAATTAAACAGTTTTTAACTTCTGGACAAAAAAACGCATTCATTTATGAGTGGTTAATTAACAAACACTTTATCTGCTTAATCACTAAGTTCTTTGCTAGTGCTGTGCACTCTGTAAGTGAAGAATTCACAATCCTAAAACAGTATGTGATTTTTGTTTGTGTATGTTTTAGTGAGTAAGTCGATGCAATTGCCACATCAATAAATACCTACATAAAATCTGTTATATCGAAATTAGATGAGTTTCTTCATTTTACTGTAATATAAGAAGTTTTTGGTATCATCCACTTCCCAAAACCCTTTCAAATTCAGTAAATATCGCATACTTCATAAAAGGACATTTTTATCTAGGTCTGATAGTATACCTAGCCCACATCGGTAGCTTTGTACCAGCGGATTCAGCGACGATCGGCGTAGTGCGTCACATACACACACGCATACAGAGCACCGAGTGCGTCGCCGCGCACATGTCTGCCTTCCTGATAGACTTGAGACAGGTATACATATAGATAGAATACTCTGTAGATAATTTTTTGTATCTCAGGACATCCATCTTTAGCTTTCAAACAAATGCCATCACTCAACGCAAATTGGACCTCAAAGTCAACTTAAAATGTAATCCGAGACACTGGTACACATTTACCTGCCAACCAGTATTTTATGTATGAGTTAGAATACTCTGACGAAAACCATTGAAAAAAATGTCACCCTATCAAAATCGACATGCATGTACTTTACATTAGGTCAAGTCGATTTTTGTTGGCCTTTTTAACTGCAATGGGACTGACAACCCATCATCGTCATCTTTCTTGCCTTTTACTTTTCTTTTTTTTTTTGCGGATTGGGAAACTAGCACCAGAATTTATTATCAACGACATCCAACACACGTCCTATCTTTCAGATGGCCCTAGCCCTCCAAGAGTCTACGTCCAACTCCCTCCTGATAGTTGACGAGTTCGGCAAGGGAACCTCCGCGACAGACGGACTAGCTTTACTGGCGGCTTGTCTGAACACGTTACTGTTCCGGGGAGACAACTGTCCGCATGTGTTACTGGCCACACACTACCTGAATATTAAGGAGTATATCGTGGACACGCCTATTGTCAGGTTTCTGGTGAGATTTATGGAAATACTAGCTATTGCCCACGATTTCATCAGCGATCCAGGATGTAACTTCAGGTCCCAGGCTGCCTATCCAAAAATAACTTTCATCCAAATCCGTTTAACTGTTTTAGCGTGAAAGCGTAACAAAGAAACTTTTTTTTTTTTTTTTAATGGCATCTCGTAGCAGACCTAGAGAGGTCGTTGCTACTTAACCGGATATTCCTGTGGCTGCCCTAAGGTTTTTAATCTTAAAGCCTCCAGCCAGGGCGTAAATTATATATGTTTATTAAAACTAAACGACAGCGCACTAAGGGCACCCCATGTGGGGTACGGACCTCGGCTTAGGGCGTCGTTGGGGGATCACAAAATTAGTAACAATTTGGGGACGGGCTGGATCAACATTTTGATCATGATTATTATCAGGGGATATTATATTTATTGCTACGGCGCTCTCAGCCTCTAACCGGGCGGCTGGCGCATCGACATTCAAGGGACGGGGGGGAGGACTTTTATTACCATTTACTCGGGAAGTTCGCGTGGTACCTCGGCGGCGAGGACGGAAGGTCGGTTTGTGTATTTTGTGCACTGTACTCGTGGCCCTATTGCTTTCCTGAAGGAGAGTGACGGGGTCATCCGGATCTAAGAGAACAAAGAAACAAACACCCTTTCGTATTTATAATATTAGTTAGGATTTCTTACCGGTACCTAAAGTTCTTGAATGTAATGCCTGATCTTGGCAGGGACCGTACAACCCCGGATAAGAGTTAAGCCGTACAAAAGGTTACCTTTATCATGAAGTATCTCTTTGAATCCTATCAAAAACTCTTTCAATGCATGGGTTCAGCCAAAAATTAAAAAATAAAATAGTATGTTTTCCTTAAATTAGTTAAAGTTTTTTTTTTAACTTAAATTCATGTTGGCATAGTGCTTGCACGGGAGAGTCACACAGGGGGGTAAAATTTATGTTATTTTTTGTCTAGGACGCACCGTTTTCAAGATATTTGAATTTCAATATTTTTTTATTCATTAAAAAAAAAACATCTACGATAATTATTGCATGTACTAAAGAGTTAATTTTAGCTTGGCTACGTGTAGCCACACCGTATGGGCTTTTGATTAACTACTTACTTGGAAAAACCCAATCAAAACCCGGGTTAGGTACCAAATTTGCATAGGTTATAGATTAAGCCGTTCAAAAAGGTTACCCTTATCATAACCCTATCGAAAACCCTTTCAATGGGTAACCAAAATGGTCCCTGGATCTTGGTCTCTTCTCTTTGTACTGTACTGCGACACTTGCTTATCAAACGACCCTAAAAACATTCGATCGCCGCATCGTGTTCACTGTCAGAAAAAAATGGATCACACAGTAACCGGAAACATACGAATGAATAAGTTAATAAAAAGCTTGTCAAAATAATGTTATTCAAACAAGACACATTCATTTCATTCATTCATTTCAGCCGAAAGACGTCCACTGCTGGACATAGGCCTCCCCCAAAAAAAGGGGGGGGGGGGGGGATTTGCCACAATCGCCACGCTTAGCAGACGGGTTGGCGATCGCAGTATGGTTTTAAAAATGCATAGAGAACGCTGCTGCTTATTCTCTAGTAAGTCCCTTAGTCGCCTTTTACGACACCCACGGGAATAAATGGGATGGTGCTATTCTTTACGTAATGCACCAAACGGAACAAGACACAAATTTTATAATTGATTACGTTTTAAATTATTTGCGATCTCTACTGCGTTGTCCTTTTTCTTCTGCTAGCGTTTCGAGTTCGTCCTTCAAGATGGTGAGCCAGTATTCCTGTTCCGTGTGTGTGAGGGGGGCGCGGAGACTAGCTTCGCGTTACAGGTGGCCGCCGCGACCGGGCTCCTGCCGAGGGCGCTCGCAAGGGCTGAACAAGTCATGGACTCTGTTCTGGTAAGGGGTGATGAAAAAATTGTGGGATCTAGTCAAAATGAAATTGGTGTACCACAAGGTAGTATCTTAGGACCACTGCTGATCTTGATGACTGAGGCCCGTATTACAGAACCTTACTCAAGACTCAAGCATTACTTAAAACTAGTTTCAACCAATCAAATGGCTTGAATCTAGTTTTAAGTAATGCTTGAGTATTGAGTGACGTTCTGTAATACGGGCCTTAGCCTTACGATTATAATTTTTGGAGTTTACTCCTTAAGAATCGATTTTCATATAAGGCCCCCGGTATGGAAATTCTATGAAGAGTGAAATTAATACAAACGTTAACTCGATAGCGTTACGATTTCTGCGTCACGTACCTTGCGCACCTTTCAAGGAGTAAACTCCAGTCGTGCGTCGTTACAGACACACACAATTTTTTTGACACTGTAAAGTAGTTTTTTATCAAGGTAGAATTCTTTAGTTTCAAAATCTTTAAAGAAGACTTTACATTAATTTATTTTACAGAATAACACACTACCATCAGAGAACAAGCGCATCACAACCAAGCTGAACGCCTGCGTAGAAAAAATTAAAAACAAACTACTCACAGACGATATTTAATATTAATAAAATTTGTTTCATTACATTAATATGTATAATGATATTCAGCTCAGCGTAGCTAACAACAATATTGGTATAAAATTTTAAACACATCAAAAAAATAAATTAACTACTACTTATGCTATTCATTGACTCTTAAATAAATAATATAGTTTATACAATAAAGCTGGAATGTTTTAGCGCTTCGATACATCCATGTTTACATTTCGATACATTCTTAACATAGCAAGCGCCTTTATTTTAGATCCGTTCCTTGTGACGCTAGTCTTCTCAGTACTTGATCACAAATGCTTTTATCTAATACATTTATATTAACACAAATAAGCAACAAATACATAAATAAATACAAGTATGTTTCTGAACTTTTCGTAATACATCACATCGTTTTGCACTTGTATAATATTTTACATACATTATAAATACATCATTATTATATTTACTGTCATATAAACATAATATGAATTTCAATTTGAGCATTGTTACCACTTTTAAATACATAAAACACAAAATTACTTTCGAGGCCAATCAAAATTTAAGTAAATGGATACAATACTTTTTAATTCTCCTTACAATTTTAATTATCGATAAAACTTATAATTTCTTTCAAATATTATAATCACTAACACATACGCTCTATAAAACAACCAAATATAAATGCTCACGTAACAAACTCATCCTCAAATGATATGGAGTGGACATAACATGGCTTCCCTTGCCCAGCTGTGGGCAAGATTACATGGACTTCATCTGCTGCATCAGTTCTTCGAGAGATAGCTCGGAGGCTGCGACAGCGCCGCCCGTGCTTGACTCTGGAGTACTATTGTCTACTGGGATGCTGTAGGCCACCTGAAGAAGGAAATAATGTAAATATTCTGCTGTACCTAATGCTCTGTATAAATCATTATTCTATTAATTAGGGAATCAGTTGAATACGTTAAAATATCAAAAAGAAGGTTATACTAAAAAACCGGCCAAGTGCGAGTCGGACTCGTGCACGAAGGGTTCCGTACCATTATCTAAAAAAAATGGCAAAAAAAAAACGTTTGTTGTATGGGAGTCCCCCTTAAATATTAGTTTTATTTTAATTTAATTATTTATTTTTAAAGTCAATATATATCTACATATTCTGTGAATATTTCAAGCGTCTACCTGCCGTTATCAATATAGAGCAAAAACGAGCAAACAAAATCACGTTTGTTGTATGGGCCCCCTTAAATATTTATTTTATTCTATTTTTTAGTATTTGTTGTTATAGCAGCAACAGAAATACATCATCTGTGAAAATTTCAACTGTCTAGCTATCACGGTTCATGAGATACAGCCTGGTGACAGACGGACAGATAGACGGACAGACAGACAGACAGACGGCGCGCGGCGGAGCCTTAGTAATAGGGTTCCCGTTTTACCCTTTGGGTACGGAATCCTAAAAAGTTGTCTCAACGTACACACGTTTTGTCTTATATCGATTACAGAAACGGGTACAGATTGTTGAAACTGTCCCCGCATACAGTTGTACAAAAATATTAAGGTAATTCATTGCACAAATACCTGAACTCCATCTACTAATTTAAGGTGCGAGACGTCATCATCATCTGGCGTATTTTCATCAACTAGACTGATTCCTGTAAAACAAGAACGTGCATAAAATATAGTAGTCGAAAAATAAGTTCTCTGATAGATTCCATCTGCAAATGTAAGTTTGTATGCATACTATTGAGAGATTTGCCATGTTATTTGAAGACCATAGAGTACATAGAGGTTTTCCTGTAATCTATAAATAAGTAAAGGACTATTTTCTGTATTTTTCCATAATTTTTGGCTCTGTAGTTTCGGAGATAAGGGTAGGGTCAATTTTCATATATTTTCTAATAACTTTAAAAGTATTTATTGTAAAATTATAAAAAAAAATTGAAATTCTGTACAGTTTGCAAAACGTGTTTTTTTTTAATTTTCTAAGGTGACAATTCAATTCAGTGTGAGTGAAAATTCATTTATTTACATAACGTAAACATCAGTGTTGATGTTATAGAAATTCATAATTATGTGTTCCAAATTTCAACTTAATTAGTCCAGTAGATTCCGTGCAAATTGACTGTGACAGACGATCAGACCAACAGACAGACACACAAGTGATAAGGGTTCCGTTTTTTCATTCGAACGTGCGGAACCCTAAAAAGAAGTTTGTTATATAGTTCGATATTGACCCATAGGAAATATAATTATATTCTATAGTTATCCTAAAAATTTTAACATACTTCCAGTTACGTTAAAAACATACCCCATTCGTTGTCAGCATGCACGGGTGCAAGGTCCTCTGTAACTTCCGTAGCGAGTTCTACCACGGGCTTAGCTCTGAACTCCGCCTGGCGCGAGCGGCAGTAACTATCGTCGCATTGAGGGTTCGGCTGTAAGTAGTGTTGATAGGAACTTATAGTACTAAGATTGAAAAGTCTAGACTTCTTGGTGATGACAAACTTTTGAGCCAAAGGTAGAGGGTATTAAGATTAACTTTACATTTCTCAGAATGTCTCAAGCTTGTGTTATTTAAGACCCTGACAACAGGTAAACCACTGTCACTGTCAATTCAAAGCACAATGACACAACGCTTGTAATTTATTGCAAAATATGAAGCAATTATTTATTTACTCAAAAATGAGTTGAGTAATCGAAAATAAAAAACAACCAAGTTCTGCATACAAATAAGACGTTCTGGTCATTAATTAAATACCAACCATACATTGATATTTAATACAGATATTTTGGATTGAAACTCAAAGTAAAGGGTTAGTTTTCCGTTAATTTGTATCGAGATTTTTTTTCTAAACGTGTTAAGGTAACAACCAAGTTCTGAGAAATATGTTCAAGAATAACATATATTTTTCCGTTACCACAAACTATATAGATTTAGCAATTTTTTTGTTTAAGACAAGCCTACTTTTATCAAATGCCTCTTATGCCGCCTTAGATAGGTATCATGAGTTTTGGAGTTAATTAGGCTCACAGTTAGAATATTTACTTCAAAATAATTGCTTACCTTCAATGCCATCATAGGGAAGAAATCTGTTAGTGCACTATATCCTAAGTAATGGCTGACTTGTCCAAACTCTAGCAAGTATTTCAAGGTGTTTTGCACTGTAACAGAAATAAATTAAATTTCAATAACAATTCCTTATTCATGTGGGGACCTCCACCGGGACCTCAAGATGGATATCATAAACATAGTTATACAAAAATATGCAGAAGCTCATGAACACAGACTTCATCATCACGTGAATGTCGAGGCGATCCAACTCCTTGACAACACTGATTTAGTTCGAAGACTAAATAGGGTAAACCTTTTCCGCCTTATTACAAAACAAGATTTATATTTTGACATGGCCTAAACCATTGAGCCAGTTTTTGTAATAAGAACGTAACTGTGATTGAAATACCGTTCTTTATACAAAACTGAAAACTTAGTTCGGTACTAAGTTGTCAGTTTTGTGTTTAGGAACTTTACTATAGTCGGAATAAAGTTAGAAATTCAATAATGGCTCCATGTTTTAAACCTGGGTCTGATAAGGGGGTTAGAGTTAGTTTAGTGCAGTGTAAGTGAACTTAAACTGTAGTGCAAGTGCTGACTTTTATAAAGAACACGTGAATCAAGTGTCTTCCCCTTAACTTATAGTAAATAAGAAAGACTTTATTGGACGATTTCATAAATTATAGTTACTTAGCAGTTTAAGTTATATTTAAATTACTTATTAGCTAATAGGCTAGATTGTAATGTGAATAAAGTTTGGACGGCACGGTTGGCGCAGTTAGTTAAGCGATTGACTGCTGCGCTGCATGTCGCGGGTTCGATTCCCGCACGGAACAAATATTTGTATGACCTACAAGTAGTTGTTCCGGGTCTGGCTGTTTGTGTATGTGAATTCAAATGTTTGTAAACGCACCCACAATACAGGAGAAATTCCTAGTGTAGGGCAACGTTTTTTAGCTGTGATACTTTATAATAACGGAAAAAAAAAAAAAAAGTGGGGACAGTGAGCTGCAATTTTAAATAAGGAACATACCCAAGAATCCTGCCACAATGCCCATAGTTGTGGGCAGACTAGCTGCACATACTCCTTCTCTCTTCAGCGTTCTCTCGTCAATTTTCGATGCAACCACTAATGGTGGTGCACACTGAAATTAACAATATTAGGAGTCAATTTTGTTGTGTCTGTTAACACTGACTTTTTCTTTCATCACGAAATTATTAATTTTAGACTTGACATTCCTTCCTACTAGCTTTCATATCTTTATGATAATTAGGCATGGGTTTGTACATATTAATCACTCCGACAAAGTGGTAAAATAAAGTCTTGAAAAAAAACGTAAGGTGCGGATTTTTCTTTTCTCGTCTATCCTATGGTGTGGGGTATCGTTGGATAGGCCGCTTATTATCATCTGTTGCAGGTCTATGAAAACCATTTTTCGATTAAGGGATCTTTTTGCGCAATATTCAGCTTTAAAGTTTAAAATGCAAATTTTTATTGAGTCAAGTGTCCCTTGTCCCGCCTCTGCTAGCTAAATGGTTGTTTTTGGATATATGAAAAAAATTATGGCAGTAGTATATAAAAAAATAACCCTCCTTCCGGAGCAGTTGGGTAAAAAGAAAACTCACAGATAAGTAAACTTAATCCGTCTTACTACAAAACAGGATTTATATTTTGACATGGCTTAAACCATGGAGCTTGTTTTTGTAATGAGAACGTAACTCTGATTGAAATACCGTTTTTTATACAAAACTGAATACTTAGTTCGGTACTAGGTTGTCAGTTTTGTATTAGGATTTTACAGTAGACGGAATAAAGTTCGAAATTCAATAATGGCTCCATGGTTTAAACTTGGGTCTGAAGATAAACCTTGTTTTGTAATAAGGCCCTAGAAGTTTTGACCGTGACATATTGATGTATAGAACATGTTTTTCAACTACCATGTTAAGTTTGTTTTGGGATAAATTTATCCCAACTATCATTGTATGTGGTCTGACACACACTCGGCCAGAGCCAGATGTTTTTTATTTGTTTATCCTTTCTGGGCATTCCTTATTTTTTATGTGAAGTTTGTAAGGCAACGATTAAAGTTTTATACATGATGATCAAATTATAAAAAGTATTGGGATCCTTCAACTAATAATTATAATAAGCACAGTAAACTCACAGCAAAACAAGCCGTCTCCCCTGGAACAATGAACTGTATGTGTCCAGACACAGCATTCTCACTGACTCCAGACTCGAACCACTTCTGGTTGAGCTCGTTGCAGGCTGTGTTGATCGCCATGCGCGCCTCGAAGTTGTCTACGCAGCTGAGGATTAGGTCTACAGAGCCACCCTTCAGACTGCCAGTCCTACAAACAAGTTATGAATGATTTATTTGTTTTATTATTCATGTACACACAGTAAAATACAAAGCGATATGACATAATTAAAATGTAAGTACAAAGGTACTGCTTATTATTATTATTTTAGCCAGGAAATCTTTGGTCTAGATCTCTATAGGAGTATTATTTTATAATAGGAGATTGGAAAAAGTAGGTATTTTCTGTTAGTTGCACCGAAACGGCAGGTAAAATAATTTGTCAGAACAAACAAGAACCTGTTGTTCTTGTTTGTTCTGACTAATTTATATATCTATAAAACATTTTAAGAAGAACAGAAACTGTTTTTTAGGGTTCCGTAGTAAACAAGGAACCCTTATAGTTTCGCCATGTCCGTCTGTCTGTCTGTCTGTCTGTCTGTCCGTCCGTCCGTCTGTCGCCAGCTTAGCTCAGAGACGCTTAGTCCTAGAAAGCTGTAATTTGGCATGGGTATACATATTAATCATGCCAAAAAAATGGTAAAATAAAAAACATTTATTTTTCTCGTCTATTCCATGGTGTGGGGTATCGTTGGATAGGCCGTTCAAAAATATTGTGGGTTTGGCAAAACCATTTTTCAATTAAGGGATCCGTTTGCGTAATACTAAGCTTTAAAGTGCTAGTTTTTGTTAGAGTCAAGTGTCCCCCCCCCCTGCCAGCTAAATGGTTGGTTTTGGATATGTGAAAAAATTCATGGCAATAGTATATATAACGAAATTAAAAGGAAAACTATCACAGCTAAGTAGGCTTCACAAGTTAACGAGTAATAGTCGACCAACTTAAATTTGCAGTTGGAGAATTGACCGTAACATATATTGATGTATGGGAGAGCATGTTTTTCAACTACAATGTTAAGTTTGTTTTTGGGATAAATTCATCCCAACTACGGAACTCTTCATTGTGTGTGGTCCGACATGCACTTGGCCGGTTTTTTTTTTATATCATTCTGAATAATTTTTATTGTCTTCAAAACCATTTTAGGTTTTAAAAAAATTAAACTTTTTGAAAAAGCTTACCTAATAGTATCACAAAAGTGTTGGAAATTATCAACAGTGGTAATGTTGTAGTTGTAAGCATCAATAGCTACATCTGGGTTGATGTTCTGCAGCGTGGCAGCCGCTGCGTCCACCTTGCTGAGCCCGGCCTGGTGAGGCTGGAAGAACAGGCGGTTCATGTTGGCAAGCTCCACCTTGTCGTAGTCAAACAGGATCAACTGGAAAGAAATAGAACATTTTTTATTGTTTCACATTCATACACAAACTCATGCCTTTTCCCATGGAACTTCAGAAAGCCACCTGCTATGATCCTTACATTGAAGTATCCATTTAATGTTTCATCCAGTATATAATGTATGGGTAGTAAATTAACAAGGCTTTTTTACTATGTCATACTCACACAATACTTAAAGAAGGCCAAATACAATTATAACTTATTAATAATATCAAAAACTCATAATTTGTTTAGCAGCCCCTTTGTAGTAAATTATAATAAGCTTTTTAACTTAATAATCGTAAGTGTTTTGTTGGTCTGTTATAGTTCCTCTTCAACCTAAATTTACACGTGGGACTATTTGAATAGTTGCAAATATGACCAATCAATTAAAATATGTATAGTTTTACCTTTCCGATCCCACATCTAGTAAGCATCTCAGCAGTGACACTGCCCACTCCACCAACACCCACCACAGCCACAGACAACTCTCGGATCTTCTCGTAGTTGTCCACAATACCCATCCTCTTCAGAGCCATCAAACGACTGGAAGCAATTCAACTTTCAAATTGCATTACTGTTACTAAAATACTAGGTACCTACTTACATTCAATTTTAGCCCTTTTAAAATTCGAATTGGTAATACACAGTCCTATTTCAAACAAAAGAATAGGAGAGTAAAGAAGAGAAAAAAAAAGAGTGGAAGATACAAAAATCCTTAGTGTTGACAGAATCATTCATGATGTTGATTTTTATACCAACTTGATAACGGCAACATATTGCTTGGATATCAGAATATCCAAGCAATATGTTGCCGTTATTGTTTTACGCAATTTGTAACGATACTGTGCGATAGGAAGATTTATTTTAAAGATATAGAATTATATTAAAAAAGAACCAAAAAGCTAAGTATAGATTTCCTATATGAAGATCGTAAAATACCTGTAAGGATTAGAATCGACAACTTCGGACGACATGACATCGATTTTTTGGCGTACTGGGCCCACATTTCTTTGAGCGGCGGCTAGCTGGGCCTCCAGCTCCTTCACTTTCTTCCGCAACTCTTCAACAGTGGACATTTTCCCCTTTTTTTTCACAAAATCCGTTAGCGAGTCACTGCACCACGGGCTACTTCACTCTCACTTTTAAATGTCAAAGTCAAAGTGACGTTTCTTGCCACGACGTAATAACGCATTACGTTTTACTCTGCGTCCGTATATAGTTACTCTACTCTTTGTCTGCGGCACAGCGGCACTAAGGCGAGCTAGCGGCAATAATTGATGATGAGTTGACCCAGATGTTTCTTTTTTATGTTTTTCTTTTTTACTATACACATTCATACATAAAACATCACGTGTGTACCTAACTATAGTACACCCACCTTTCGCTTTTCTTTTAGTGTTTACAATCACAAAAATAAAATAATAATATGTACTCTGGCTACACATCAAGCTATAAATATCCAGTTTAGGCTGATCTCGCATTGTATAGGATTTTCTTACAATGAGAGGCCAGTTTATACTGGAAATATATAGCTTGATGTGTAGCCGTGTGTACAAGACTTGGAATTCTGCCGTTTTGCTGAAAAGATTCACCTTCAAAACAAATTTTAGCAACCTTTTTTTATACCAATGCAATATTTGGGACGACTTTAATACGCACATTTTCATTTGGTCAAACTTTTACTTGGCAGAATATTACCAAGGATAAAGGCTTTTACAGACTCACGCGATATCGCGGGTGCGACGCGACGCGACACTAATAGGACAATATCTTTGTCGGTGCCTGCCGCGCTCGCAATATCGCACCAGTCTGTACGAGCCTTAATGACATTAAGGCATTAATAATGGTCTTTATTCAAATGATTTATTACAGCAAACAATCTTTAGACAATAAACGTTTGGTCAAATGATTATTCATGGAAACAGAGTTTTATTAAAAAAAATATGGTTAGGCTAGGTTAGGTTAAAACTGTGACCTTCGCACCAACTTAAAAAAAAATACTACCTACCAGAATAGTTACATTTTTATTTTTATTATTACCTGTTTAGAATAAATTAGAATTTGTCCCCAGTGGAAAAAACACCCTTGCAATAAAACGTCTTCAAAGCTCGATCATCTAAGCTTGAAATGGTACCTAAATTGAAAACTGACTAAATATTTGGCTTAGGTATTTTATTTTGCGTAAAATATGTTATTCTAACTGAATTATTTGACTACATGAAAATTGGTAAAAGTATTAATTGGTAAAAGTATTAATTGGTAAAAGTATTAATTGGTAAAAGTATTAATTGGTAAACAAGCACGTTCACTTGCAAAAATTAGATTTGCGTTACAATTATTTGTGAAGAGATTTTTGCTAAGTAATAATTTGGCAAATGAAAATAAGCGGAAAATTGTTTGTTCTGCTTAGCTCAGACTGTTAGTACTAGAAAGCTGTAATTGAGCATGGGTAGGTTTAGGATTCACATACATTATATAATACTCCGACAAAGTGGTAAAATCAAATCTTGAAAATAAAAATGTTTGTAGGGCACCTCCCTTGCACGTAAGGTGGAGATGTTTCTTTTTCTCGACTACCCCATGATGTGGGGTATCGTTGGATAGGCCGAGGGTCACTGAACACCATTTTTTGATTCAGGTATCCCTTTGCGTAATAATAAGCTTTAAGGCGAAAGCGTCAGGGTAGCCCACGAAATTCCAATTTTCTAAGGTACGTTTTTTGCAATTTGCAGGTCAGTAACAGGTTGTATGTTGATCTAAATAGGATTTGCGGCCGTAACAAATATGGCTTTACAGAATTATAATCATTAGAATCAGCAATAATTAAGTCTATAATATTTAAAATACTTAATTTATGGCCACCTTATTGCATCCCGCATAGAGTGCTATTTTTAACCGACTTCACAAAAAGGAGGAGGTTCTCAAGTCGTATGTATGTTTTTTTTTTTTTTTAATGTTTGTTACCTCAGAACTCCGTCGTTTATGAACCGATTTGGAAAATTCTTTTTTTTGTTAGTCAAGTGTGTGTGTCCCCCAGCCAGCTAAATGGTGGTTTTTTGATATGTGAAAAAATGTATGGCAGTAGTACCTACCAACATTGTATACCTAACGAAAAGCTAAGTAGGCTTCACAAGTTAAGTTCTACTAGGCTTTACCTATATAAGCACTTCAACTTTTCAGCTTTCAACTAAAATTTTATGTTTGTTTTCGGGATAAATTCATCCAAATTACGGAACTCTTCATTGTGCGTGGTCCGACACGCACTGGACCGGTTTTTTATTGACTTTTAGAATAACTAACCCAAACATTCCAACCGGTATTCAAACCTACATCCAGTTTTGTTTCGTAACTCATTTTTAGGGTTCCGTACCCAAATGGTAAAACGGGAAACTGCCGTCTGTCTGTCTGTCCGTCTGTCACCAGGCTGTATCTCATGAACCGTGATAGTTAGACAGTTGAAATTTTCACAGATGACATATTTCCGTTGCCGCTATAACAACAAATACTAAAAAACAATAAAATAAATATTTAAGGGGACTTCCATACAACAAACGTGATTTTTTTGCTCGTTTTTGCTAATGACGTATTATATTTGCTTGATATTCATAACGGCAACAGGTAGCTAGACGCTTGAAATAGGTATTCACAGAATCTTTAGTTATATATTCACTTTCAAAATAAATATTTAAATTAAAATAAAACAAATACTTAAGGGCGGCTCCCATACAACAAACGTGATTTTTTTGCCGTTTTTATAGATAATGGAACGGAACCCTTCGTGCGCGAGTCTGACTCGCACTTGGCTGGTTTTATTTCATTAAAAGCTTGTTAGGGTTCCGTACCAAAATGGTAAAAAGGAACCCTTATGGTGAGACTAAGTCTGTCTGTCTGTCACACCTGGATATCTCAAGAACTACTAATGCTATCAACTTGAAATTTAGAAGAGTTTTAGATGACGTTTGCCCAAATATTTTGCAAACAAGAAATAAATAAAAAAACTTACTTTTTTTGCAAAAAAAAGTATGCTATTCTTAAAAATTTGAAGTGGGGCTACTAGGGCTTGAGCAAATCAACACCACCATCTTCTCTGACTCCCAGTCGGCTATACAGGCGATCACAGACCGGAGCAACACACAGCCACTGGTCACAAAAAATCATAAAACCATACACAATCTCACACACACACACCCACGCACAGACACACCACCACACCTTGTGATCAGATGGGTGAAATGGCACAGTGGGGTTGCAGGCAACGAAGCTGCAGATGCTGCCGCGAAAACGGTCGCTCGACTTCATAAAGCGCCGGACTACAGCGCATACCCGATGTGATATGTCAAACACGAACTAAGGCAGACCAACTTGGCTACGTGGCAAGCCAGATACGTATCAAGCGAGCAGGGACAACATACCAAAACAATATTTCCAACACTTCTACAAATACACAAATTCCGGGAAAATTTTTAACAAAACTTTTATGTCACCCAAATTTTAACAGGCCACGGCTTCCACAAACATTACCTCCACAAAATAACTGCCGATGAAAATTGTCCCTGCCACGATAACACCGTACATGTCTCGACCACCTCCTCAGGGATTGCCCCAGATTCGCCATGGATCGCATGCAGTATGAGGCAATGTCTGAGAGATTTGTTATCACGGCATATGATAGGTATCGGGATGCTAACGCGAAAAAAGGAAGTTTTAAACGCATATACAAAATTTGTCACAAAAATACTGAGCCAACTCAAGCGCTTCAACGGCACATAGAAAAAACCATTTTTTTTAATTAAATTTATTTATCCAGTTTCTACCTATAGTTAATATCTATCATTTAATATAATATTATAACCATCATGAGAAACAAAAACTCCAACAAGACAGTATCCGTATCCAATCGCAGATACTGTCGAGTACGACAACATTTCTAAATGCAATACGTAAATCAAAGCAAAAAGTCATAAAAGCGAATCAAAAAATATCACAAAAAAAAAAAAAACTAGGGCATGTGGGATATTATATGAAAGAACGCTGTTTGCACATTCTCAAATATTTTTTTTTAGGCAGCATGACTTGATGAAAAATGTAAAAAAAATACCGTTCCCCCCTTATCTTCGAAGTTTGCATAGATAAAAATCTGAAATTATTCTATGTGATAGAAGTTTATGTAAAGATTACCTACAGGAAAAATAAAACGATGTCTCAAAATCGCAAGCGTTTTTCAGAAATCATAAACATCTTATATATACGTACGGAACCCTCGGTGCGCGAGTCCGACTCGCTCTTAACTGGTTTTTATTTTTAAAAGGGGTTTTAATTAGGTAGGCACCTTAATTTTATTTTGTACTTTTTAGCATTTGAATCCAGTCCAGAACCTTGAAGACAGGCTCCAGTGCAACGGTGAACAGTTTCGGAGAGATAACGTCTCCATGCCTCACACCTCGCTGCAGAAGGATAGGTTTCGAGGTCTGGTCCTGGAGTGGGACTGACATAGTGGCGTTTTTGTACAGACACTTCTGCACCTCGATGTACCGATAGTCGATCTGGCACCGTTGAAGAGACTGCAGTACAGCCCATGTCTCGATCGAATTGAAGGTTTTCTCGTAGTCTTAAACGCTAAGTTCTCTACTTAGCGTTTAAGACTACGAGAAAACCTGCAGGTTATACTCTTCGGTCTTCTTTATAACCTGCCGCAGCGTATGTAGGTATGTGGTCTACTGTGCTAAAGCCTTTACGGAATCCGGCTTGTTCGGGAGGCTGGAAGTCGTCAAACCTGCGCGCGAGGCGGTTCGTAATGACTCTTGAAAACAGCTTGTAGACATGGCTCAGAAATGAGATGGGCCTATAATTCTTAAGGAGGGTATTGTCACCCTTCATAAAGAAAAGGATCACCACACCTCTGGTCCATGCCTGTGGCGTTTTGCCCTCGAGTATGACGGAGTCAAACAGCTTCTGGAGGACCTTGAGAACGGGATTTCCGCCGGCCTTCAGGAGTTCGGCCCTAATTCCGTCGGCACCTTGTTGTTTTTGAGCTGCTTCAGAGCCATCCTAATCTCGTACAAGCTGAAGTCCGGGATGTCTTCAATGTAGTGTCGGGTCAATCACACCATTGCCCACCCCTTCAGAGAAAACAATACAGGCGTGATGAAATGTGATAATTATGTAACTAATCATCACACCTGTAAATGTAAAAAAACCGGCCAAGTGCGAGTCGGACTCGCGCACGAAGGGTTCCGTTCCATTATCTATAAAAATGGCAAAAAAGTCATGTTTGTTGTATGGGAGCCTCCCTTAAATATTTGTTTTATTTTAATATAATTATTTATTTTTAAAGTGAATATATAATTAAATATTCTGTGAATATTTCAAGCGTCTACCTGTTACCGTATCAATATAGAGCTAAATTGAGCAAAAAAATCACGTTTGTTGTATATGAGCCTTAAATATTTATTTTATTCTGCTTTTTAGTATTTGTTGTTATAGCGGCAACAGAAATACATCATCTGTGAAAATTCCAACCGTCTAACTATCACGGTTCATAAGATACAGCCTGGTGACAGACGGACATACAGACAGACAGACAGAGGGCGAGCGGCGCGCGGCGGAGCCTTAGTAATAGGGTTTCCGTTTACCCTTTGGGTAAGGAACCCTAAAAACAATATTATACTTATGTGAATTCATTATGTCGCTAATAATAAAATAAATGTAACTTAGGTCTCAAAATAATTTATTTATAGATTTTTAAAGGTTAATTATTTGTGGGCGTTTTAAGTCAATATAAGTAGTATGTGAACAGATATAAGTAGATAGATAATATGTAAATTATTGAAGACAAGTTCTAAATGTCAGTCACATGGCACTGAGCCATTGAGCTTCGAGCTCCTCTATTTAACAGCTCTACGTACCTACCTACTTAAATCTTATTTCAAAATAATGTGCAATCAATCAATCATAAACCTGTCATTATAACTTAGGTAGGTATAATACCTAATATACTTACCTAGGTACTTATATTAAAACTATTTATTATGCTCAAGTAAATACGTACCCTGTCAAAGTTTTTACATTTGGAATTTATTTACCTACCTTTTGCATAACTTACTAATAATTATAAGGTAACTCACATTCGCACATTTACGACGTTTTCACTTCATCAGTCAATCAGGGAGCCTAAAATGGACGCTTTGGCAGAATCATGCGTGCAATTCATACAGCCCGCAATTCATCTGTTTAACAGCTGCTATTTAACATCAGACTTCACTATAGTAATTCTTAATTTGTGGACCATTTTACGAAACTCCATACACAACTGTCAAACAGATGAATTGCGGGATATGAATTGTACGCAGATCATAATATGATTCTGCGAAAGCGTCCATTTTAGGCCCCCTGTACATTAATTATATAATTAGTAACCAATAAAAATATTCTCAGCTAAATTATCTACACACAACTGACAAAACGACAAAAATATTTTAAAGAAAGAAAGAATAATGTTTATTTGGACACAGTTCCAGTTTTAAAGGATGCTATCTATACTCGTATTTCATAATAATAATGTCTATTGCTTAAATAAAAAACAGGTTATAAAAGGGCCCTATAACCCGACAAAATTTAAAAGCCATACCTGCAATGCCGTAAAACAAATTGATAGCGTTAATTAACATCAGCTGGGTTTTGTAAAAAATGTAAAGGCTCTTCATTACTTAGTGATAGGCAATACTCGTTGGCTGCGCGGATGGAGGCCAGTGCGCGCGCGGTGTATTAAAAAAAGAATCGATTCTATTTTTGATCTATTCTTTTGTAAGTTAAAAAAGTGCACGCTGTTTTTTTTTTATTGGATAATTTATTAAAAATAATGCAGTGAAGTTGTGTATTTTTTTTTTTTTTGTTATAAGAGGCAGAGTGAGTTCAAGTAAGTTAATTACCAATTTAATGCCCTTTGTGAGATTTTATATTAAATAAAGTAGATACTTTGACTAATTGAACAAAATCTATCAGTTAGTGTGTTGCTATGATTCCAAAAAGAGGTACAGTCGACTACAAAGAGATGTATACCCCCTAAAGTTACAAATACATGTACCCATTGAAAGAAGTGTACATACTTCGTTAGAAATAATTATACACATGCTATTAACGATTATATTTGTTCACTCAATGTGCCAAATTTATGTATACAGCAAGAAGGATATATTATATCATTGTAACCAAAGATGAATACGGTAATTCGTTTCAGAGCGTACACATTACAGTGTCCTTCTTGCTGTAAGTATATGTACATAAATTTGGCATATTTAATTGAAACATAAATCTGTCATATATCATGTCTACAATTAGTATTTGTAACAAACAATGACAACATCATCAAAGGATATATATTTTTGTAACTTTCAAATGTATACATCTCTTTGTAGTCGACTGTACCTACGCTGCACTGTTTGTTTCAATATTGATGATGAGAACAATACTAAAGGTATCATAATATTATACCTACCTATTTTCAGCCACATTGATCTGTTTTTCCCGTCAGTTCTAGAAAGCTCTATCTAGCTCTTTCCTCCCTTGACAAACTCGTGGTTTGCACCGGTATCAATCTTCTTTTTTGTATATTTGTGTCCCACTGGTAAAGGCCTCCCCTTTTCTCTTCCTTGTCTTGCCTCTCTGTCTTGTGCGATCTCTGGCCATGTGGACCCTGCAAACATGATCAGATCCTCACACCACGAGAGTGACGATCTTGGCCCGTCTTTGTGCATCTCACATCAGTGCACACAACGATTTTTAATTAAAGGTATAGAAAAATGATTCATACCTATTTTTAAACAAGGAGATTCAAATATTATTGAAATATTTAAACCTACTCCGGTTTAAATATTTCAATAATATTTGAATCTCCTTTGTCCTATAATATCGATTATATTGAGGGCCTATCTACCCAATAGATCGGTCTTCGGTTACTTAGACAGACCAATTAAAACATTGATACCATTCAAGTGCTGTTCGTTGTCACGAACCTATAATGAAGCAGCTTGATATTGAACCATTATGGGGCCGATAACCGACTTTTAATGATTATATACTGAAGATTACGTCTAAACGAGTAGTGTTAATGATTTAAAAAAAATATATGTTAAATTAGAGCATTTTCTCAATAACTTAATATGTGAATATTGTAGATTATGTTTACATTACATATTGAAATTAATTTGTAAAGTTATGTCTAACGCGGGTAAAAAACGAGAATGGCGCAAAATCTACTAAGCGTATTTTTCTGAAACCTTCACCAATTTAAAGACAATTTAATTATTGATCTTTTAGTATACGCGTTTTATTAAAATACCTTTTGGTTTGTGTATAATAAATTAATAATGCGTCAAATTCGGGACAGCGCTCCTTGATGGGCGACTCCTATTACTGGCTGAACGTAGGACGCGTTGCGTGAGCTCAGTACAGAACACGCAAGCTAACCACTCAAGGTCACTGGCATGTATCTCCCGTATGAACCAATTGAGTATCTACCTATAACATTAATAAGGATGTTGTGATGTAGGCCTCCATATTTACTTTTATTCGTTCCACGTGGATCTACCAAGCTAATATTCTCGTTGCTAGGACACAGCAGGCCTTCTCTCTGCGAGAGGCTGGGTGGTTTTCTCGTAGTAGGTAGGAAAACTTTTAACGTCAACTATTAGGTAATAAGTACCTACGAGCGATGTTAAGTAAACAAATCTATATATTTAACTGTCGAAAGAAAGAGACACCATAGAAGAAGTGACAAAACCTTGAAGCCGAAAATATCTTCATAGTCCACTGATTTTATTTTATATTGCGACAAACGTTGAATATTAGTATTTTGAACTCGACGGCACGCATAGCTAACGCAAACCCGTTAGTTATAACTTCTAATCGGGCCCTTTGCATATCTAGCCCTTGAATTATACTACTTACTGCTTTACTTATTTTATTCTTTGTAAATAAGCAATCAAACACATGCCATGCAGAACCAACAAGGCGAAATTGAGAATACCTAAGTAGTCAAATATGAACGGCAGTGATTTAGTTTAAAAAACTTTTTTAATTACAATTATTACAGTAATGAGGAGGTGTGATCGATCAGAGCGATACAGACGGAATGGCTTACGAACAGCGAACTATTAGTATACCTATATTTTAAAACAAAGGTTAACCTAAATAATGGCATATTTCTAGAATGGATCACCAGGCTAGTTCAGAAGGTGTCGACAGTATAGCAATTATTGGAATCGGCGACATGGCTATATTTAACTAAATAAAAAATACAAGAGGTTAGAAACAGGGTGTAACACAGGCTACATAGCTTTAACGTCTTTGGGTTGAAGTAAAGCATGTTTAATGAATTTACAAGGCAATGCTCAACTGGGAGATCCTTCATCCACTAGAGGCCTAAAATGGACGCTTTGGCAGAATCATAATATGATGTTCGGACAATTCATACATCCCGCAATTCACCTGTTTGACAGCTGCTATTTGACATTAGACTTCACTAGAGCAATTCATATTTTGTGGACCATTTTACGAAACTTCATACAAAACTGTCAAACAGATGAATTGCGGGATATTTATTTTATTAACTCATCATCACTATCATTACAGGGATTTCCTAATTCAATAGTGTGGCCATAATTACAATTTTATTATTCACTATAACATATTGTAAACATTGTGGTTTTTGTGAACTCGCTCACAGAACAAGTAAAAATATCTATGATGTCTGCTACGTCATTAAGCACACGCAAGGTACGCGTTATAGGGGCTTTACTCAGTAGATTGGTCCTACTACTGGGCACCGCCAATAGACGTGGCTGTCGCCTTCGCAATACATAATTGTCGGGCACACACAGGTTTATTTCTTTCAATATACCTGGGTTTGAAGTCTTGCCACGCAATAATTTAAAAATATAGGTAGCAAGAGCTAAGTCCCTCCTTGTTTCCAACTTATTAATATTAATTGTACGCAGATCATATTATTATGATTCTGCCAAAGCGTCCATTTTAGGCCCCCGTATCCTATCATTATTAGCAATGGAAAGTTATTTAGGAATCATACGTATGAGGTACGCAGCAATCAAGGCAAATTTAAATTCAAAATATTTTATTTCACATAAACCTGCATGGGCACTTCTGAAACGTCAGAAGCTAGGTGCACGGTTCCAATTGGTCGGTTCTTCTGAAAGGAACCGACAAAGAAACACCACGTGTTACATTTATGTTCTTCCCCCACGCGTATTATCGACCAAGAACTTTCGAGACAGTAAAGTGTCCCTTACGGGTCCCCCTTGCGTAGGCAACAGGCAATATCCGCTGTCCATTTGCTTAGGGCACCCGTCGTCCGAAGTCAACAACAACGTTAAGGGCCTCACGAAATAAACTATTGTCACAATAAATAACTAATTTTATTAGTTCACAAAGATGCTCGGTTTAAAGGTCACAAAATTCTTATGACAGAACGTGTTATACATAATTATGTGGATATGATTTGAATAAAAATTACACGTGTAACACAAACAATGTGATTCATCTTCAGATGAAAGCTAACTAGCTACATATTTTGATGAAAGCTAACTAGCTACATATTTTGATGAAAGCTAAAGTTAGCTACATATTTTGGTGAAAGCTAACTAGCTACATATTTTGATGAAAGCTAAAGTTAGCTACATAGTTTGATGAAACCTAACTAGCTACATATTATTTTGATGAAAGTTAAAGTTAGCTACATATTTTAATGAAAGCTAACTAGCTACATATTTTGATGAAGCTAACTAGCTACATATTTTGATGAAAGCTAACTAGCTACATATTTTGATGAAAGCTAGTTAGCTTACATATGTAGCTAGTTAGCTACGTAAGTATTTAGATTTTATTTATCGAATCAGACCTTAAATTACGAACTGTGCCGCATAGTTTTTAAACTTTTTAAAAAAGTGTTTTGGAACATCCTATAACAATATTAGATACTTAGATAAGAGTATAGAAGACCAAGGAAAAATATGGTGTAACATACCGGTTTGAGATAGTTAATTGTGGCAATCAAAATAACTTTATTGTTAGTGAGCGAATCAAAAACAATTAAGTATCTAATTAACAAATATAGTTTTAAATACTTGTGTCAAACAAACTAAAAGTTGTAGCTTGTAGCGATTGACTGCTGTCAAGTGCTGCAACTGTTGCTTGGAAAACTGTCGGTTTTCCTTGAAAACTAACCTAACCCCTTGACGGGCGCATCCACTGATGGTCGTGCCAGCGGAGGGGCTAAGTAAGTAATTATAAATGTCTTCAAGGAATAAGTGAGACGTAGCTAGGTATAAGCAGAACCTATGTAAAGCTATTTCAATTGCACGGGCGTTCCAGTAGCCGAATTTACATTAAGTACGAAACAGTTGCGCAATAATATGTAGTTTCATGACATTACTGATAGTTTCACGGGTGAATAACATACAACTAACGCATGCACGACGAAATTATCTATTTACACGTGAAACTATCACTGACACTAATATTGCGCAACTAGTTTCGTAATGTAAATCCGGCGACAAAGAATCATTTTAGCCTTATCTAGTACTAGTTGATGATGTAGTAGATGTTTACAAATTCCGGCCATTTCTAACTGAACTGCTAAATAAAATTACTCTCAAACTTAATACAATCAAGGTAGGCAGGTACTTACTTAATATTATAACCTATAAAAGGTAAAATTTATAAAACTTCTGAATAAAATCTTTCACTGATGGGAAGCTTCAGTATTGCCGAGTAGCTTAAGATATGTTAAAACAAGAGATTGTACACGGACGAAGCTGCGGGCAGAAGCTAGTGCGATGTAAAAGGCACGTGTCACAACATGGAAACTTTTGATTGCGTATATGTGTAGGTGTACCAAGGTTCCGCCATGAGTGCATGATGTCCCAAGGCACCGATATGCTTTCTGCATGGTTTGATTTAAAATAGTGCTTAGGAGTCATTACCAAGAGTTTAGATTTGGGATCATACTGTTTCATATCTTTAACGGTGTCTTGAACCTAGTGCATTGGTCGTACCTTACACGGAGAAAAAATATAAAATCTCTGTACGTTGAATCAATAATATTTTTAAGTTAGATATAAATATTTCTGACGTAAGTGAAATTTCTTATAGGAAATAAAGACATCTCAAACCCGAAAATCATTGATATTATTATTGTTCGACGATCCATAGTAAAATTATTAAAAAAAAAATGCATAAAACTTTCTGCATCGCAACGCAGCGTAGCGTACCCAAAAGACTGGACTTCACATTCACGTTAATGTCATTTTTCAATCTACCTACCGCCTATAATAACATTCGTCTTCTTTCTAAGTGACTCACTGGTTCTCTATCGTAATTAATTAGCGATCAAGAAGTCATTATAATTATACAAGAACGTTTGTCATTGCGATCGTTGATGACACAAATGGTATCAATCTATAGGATGCATGTCACGTTATCACGTAACTTTAGCTAAATAAGTTTAGTACCAAAACCATTATTCCAGAAAAAACGCTGAGTAATTAACAAATGGTAATTACTTCTGCTATTTTCTATTAAGGGACCTTAAAAACGAATTTTAATTAACAAAATCCAAAAACTACAATCCATTTATTGTCTATCACTTGCTTAATTCATTCTAATGAGTCGATTAATTAAAAAATAGAGAAATTAGTATAATCACCTACTGTAGACTCGTAGATACCCATTTCATAGAGGATTCTTCGATCGAAACTACCACTACTACTACTACTACTATGTCTGCTTTTAACCACGATCAGTGTCAACCGCCAGAGACGAATTCAAAGCGGAATTGATTTTAACGTCGAGTGAAAATAAAGTTTTGTTCCCATAACGGACCCGTAAAAGTGCTTGCTTCGCGAATAAAAGTTAGTTTATAAATTCTATAGGAAGATATCCAAAGGCACTAGAGTGCACCTATCGATTTGAAAAATAGGAGTTACCAGTATATCCAAAAGGTAAGTGTGCTCTGTCATTGACCCCCAATAAACAGCTTTTTGTGAAAAGAAAGCTATAGTATTATTTTGATCCCATAAAATGTTTACCGTCTGTGGCTCAAACATATGGCCCGCTTCCGCCGCAGCCACAAGTACGATCCGTCACATACATACTGCCCTTTTGAAATGCATAGATAAGATCGTGTTAATCCATATGCATGCAAGTGTGCAGAAAGTACACGTGTTTAATAACAGATAAAACTATTACAAGCACAATGTCAATAGGTACCTTGTGTGTGGTGTACGTTCGGTGGCATGCTACTAACATGCTGCATTACCTTAATTTGACTCAAAATATTTACGATGACAGTAACCGAATTTAAAGGTAATTTTCATTTACAGTAATTAAATTAATTTCTTTAAACAATTTTCAAATAACTATAGCCTAATAGTCGATGATCGGATTCTATACAAACGTGACCAAACTGGTATGGGAGTTTTTTTTTGACAAGATCTCATGTTATAACTTATTTTACCCCCCCGCCATGGGAGAATACTAGACGTTTAATTATATGGAGGTGTTTCTGTGTCCAGGTGAAGATGCAGGCGACTTCGAGCAGTGAACGCACTCCACTGGTGCAGCCCACGTATGTGTTCGAGTCGAGCCTGGCACGCCGCTACCAGAAGCGACTGCACCACACGCAGTGCGCCATCTGTGTGTTTGTCATGTGAGTACCATCACCTATCCGGGACTTGAGCAGTGAGTGCACGCCGCTGATACAGCCCTGGTATGTGTTCGAGTCGAGTCTGGCACGCCGCTACCAGAAGCGCCTGCACCACACGCAGTACGCCATCTGTGTGTTTGCCATGTGAGTACCATCACCTGTCCAGGAGTTGAGCAGTGAGTGCACTCCGCTGATACAGCCCTGGTATGTGTTTGAGTCGAGCCTGGCACGCTGCTACCAGAAGCGACTGCACCACACGCAGTGCGCCATCTGTGTTTTTGTCATGTGAGTACCATCACCTGTCCAGGAGTTGAGCAGTGAGTGCACGCCGCTGATACAGCCCTGGTACGTATTTGAGTCGAGCCTGGCACGCCGCTACCAGAAGCGACTGCACCACACGCAGTGCGCCATCTGTGTGTTTGTTATGTGAGTACCGTCACCTGTCCAGGAATTGAGCAGTGAGTGCACGCCGCTGATACAGCCCTGGTATGTGTTTGAGTCGAGCCTGGATCGCTACTACCAGAATCGACTGCACCACATGCAGTGCGTCATCTATGTGTTTTACCATCACCTGTCCAGATTTAGATGCAGGTGATGAACAGCGCGGTTGAACCGGGCTTGAGGGGTCGCTTATAAAAGAGCCTGCATATACATCAATCAATACAATTTAATACGTTTCTAGGCCCTAAATATATAAATGATAACACTGCCAAGTGCCCAACAAAGTTCGAGCACGCCTCTACACTATATATAGTTATATTATGATCACTTGTGAATATTTCATTGAAAAATAAGCAAAGTAAACGACCATACAGTGAATCTAGAAAGAGGCACCTCAAAAGGAGGCGTTGATATTTTAATAAAAGCTGTTTTATATAAAGATGAGCTTACGAACAAACAGATTATGCTAATAAGTTAACGTATTCAAGAACATTCCCTCAAAAATTTTCAACCGAAATAAATCTGACCTTTGCACGCAAAAGCGCTATCATTAACACACCAATTTCTTTCTCTAGGACGGTTCTAGTGGTGGCTTTGCTGGTGACAATTTCTTACAACCTCAGCGAGGACCCAGAAGATGACAACTCAACAGAACCGAACCCACCTGCCATTCCCTTACCGGCGAACAACCTGACAATGTTGAAGATGTTCCCTGGCATGATATCACCTCCTGGTTACAAAGGGAATGTGACCTTGATGGCAATGCCGCCAACCATGCTGCCGCTGCTGAATTTAAAGTGGCCTTTGGAAGGTATGTCAATAAATTTTTCAGATTATGTTTCGTGGAAAAAAGGAGTTAATTTATAAAATAGAATACTCATAATTAAGAACATCATATAAATTACAGATGTAAATGCAAAAAAATTAGACAGGGTGACATAATGGGCGGTCTTATCGCTAACTATTTGCGGCTTTTGAGCTAAGAAATCCATATTATCATAATTTATTTCGATTACATGGCGACAAATTGAGGTAGAAGGCCACATCAAAATAGATTTTGTTTTATTTTTATTACTATGTTCGATATAAGATAATCTCCTAATCTTACTACGTTATGCATGCAACATGCATCCTGTAGGTTTAGGTAGGTACTTAGAAAAGCGGTGTCCCCATTAATTCGACTGTTATTTTAATTTGTCGAATCCAGTTTATTCTATTATTATTTATTAGCCACAAATTAAAACTTTTTTCTCAATCGAAAATACTAGTTGGGTATATAACACGTTCATTCTTACGAACGACGTAGCACTTTTTTGTTTCTTTTGGCTATAACGACATAAACAGGTCGATTACACTTGGTATTCAAATTATCCTGAGATATATGTATAAATATCAATACATAATCACTTTTTAACAATGTTAGAAAGCGTCAATGTGTTTGTGGAAAATTCGAGAAGTTATTTCCCAGTTGACTTTTTCCGAACTGAATTTCCTAAAACCTTGTGCTTGAATAGACAATTACTTAATAATAATAACATTTCCGCGAACCAGTTTCCTGGTGTGCTCGTTTATTATCTCTCGTAATAATATTTATTTAAATCACCATTATAACACCTTTAATACAGAATCATCCAAGGCGATGTTTTATGTCACAAATAAAACAAAACAAAGTCAAATATAAAACTAAAAGTTTAATGCCAAATCTAATATTTTAGACTTAGACAATTTCCGCACTACAGTCATTTGTAAAATTGACAACTTTGACGTAATAATAATAAAATTATGGATAGAATGTCGATAAAAAATGTTTTAAATAACTCAGGCCGGTAAAAATGATAATTTAATTTGTTATACATCTTAAGTGTTTTGATAATTTATGTAGATTATCTTTAAGAATAAACAGATGAAAAGCTACAGTAGGTGAGGCGTGGAGGGTGGGGCCTTAAAACAAATTATCGAATAGTATACAACCGGCCTATTCTGTAATAAAAATCTCACCATGAAAACATACGTGAAGTGAGCTTCAAAAGGAGCTGTCATTCCAGTCGATGCTACGGATTGGCACTACACCTAAGTTTTCATCGTCAGGTTTTTACAGAAAAGATCGGCAGGCTTAGGGGAACCTGTCTCCTTAAAGCCACAGATGTTCCACAACTTTTTCGTGTAACAAATTGTCGGGAACCACGACCATGAAACCAAGAACGGGATCCTGCCGTATACCATATACGTATACCAATGCAATATTTGGAACGATTTTAGTACACACATTTACATTTGGTCAAATTTTTACTTCGCAGAATAAAGGATAAGGATAATGTCATTAAGGCATTTGGTTTTTAATCAATTGATTTATTGCAGCAAAGAATCTTTAGACAATAAACGTTTAGTCAAATGATTATTTATGGAACTAGTTAGAACTAATTATTAAAAAAAATATGGTTAGGTTAGGTCCTAACCTAACCTAACCATATTTTTTCACCTCAAACCCTAGTTTGAGGTGGCCCGCAGAGGCGGGCTGGCACAAGCCGGGGATTGCGGAAGTAATAATAGATCCCAAGATCCCCGGTGCAAGTGTGGGAGGGGAACACTGGGGGTTCCGTAGTCGACAAGAAACCCCTATAGTTTCGCCATGTCCGTCTGTCTGTCTGTCTGTCCACGGCTTAGCTCAGAGACTCTTAGTACTACAAAGTTGTAATTTGGCATGGGTATACATATTAATCACGACAACAAAGTGGTCAAATAAAATCTAGAAAAAAAAATGTGTAGGGTACCTCCCTTGCACGTAAAGTGGGGATGATATTTTTTTTTTCTCGTCTATCTAATGGCGTGGGGTATCGTTGGATAGGCCGTTCAAAAATATTGCGGGTCTGTGATAACCAATTTCTTTCCCATTTTCTTACCATAACCCTACAATGCATATAAAACAGATACTTAGCTCTATTTTTGCCACAATCTATTGTATTGTTTACATAATTTTATCGATCTTTATATCAAGTATGCTATTTGACATTAGACTTTAATAAAGCAATTCATATTTTGTCGACCATTTTACGAAACTCCATACAAAACTGTCAAACAGATGAATTGCGGGATATGAATTGTACGCAGATCATATTATGATTCTGCCAAAGCGTCCATTTTAGGCCCCCTGAGCGGTTGGCATACTTGTTACAAGTTGCGAATAGTCAACGAATTTAAAGTTATGGCATTACCTTGACGTAACCTACGTAACAGCTACTTCAAGATGAGAAATTAATTCAACTTAAAACCCCATTGAATCAATTTGTATAATTTGCAGTTAAAATAGAATTATTATGTTACTTAGGCAAGAATATTTTAACTTTAGTCCAAGCTTTTCAAGTTTCCTCATGTTTTGTAAAACTTATTAAAAACCCATTATTTGTAGCCGATCTCATTAACTTATGTACAACATCTTATACCTGTACCTACATTCATAGCAAATAAAGTACTGATACTGTAAAATTTGCAGTGAAAATTTTGAGACCACCTTAATGGTGGCTCGGAAGTGTGCTAATCGCTTCGCAGTCGTCCACCTCACCTCCGCTGACACATGAATACGTTACTGGCTTACTGCGCAGCGACTCGCCTCATGTTCCAAGCCGCCATAAAGTTTGAATCGGGCTGTACGCACTTTGCGATTCAACTAAGAATAGGGATGACCTTGCGCCATATTATGGCGTTTTAGCAAAATTGCACCTCGTTTACTCATTTTGGAGCAAAGTCAGATATAACAATAACAAATTACAAAAACAGATAACAATAAATTTTACGAAAACGGATAACAACAAATTTTCTATGCAAGCTGTATAATTCCACAGATAGAGAGGTCATTGACGTTCCTATTCTTAGTTGAATCGCAATGTACGTACAGTCGACACTGTAGGAAGATGTTTGTCCTTATGTTGTCCAGTCTGTTGGTTCATTTGGTCCTTCTGCTGTAATAAAATCTTGTGGTCAGACTGTCAGACTTTTCTCATATACACCATCTGTCCTCAGCACAACCAGCCGCCACATGGGCAAATGACAATCCAAGCAAGGCACAAATAGCATCCGCTGTGCTAGAAGGGAAGGCTGCCTTGAAGGAACTGACGACGGTGGAATGGAAGAGAAGACCACTGGACATGGATACTCCAGCGAACAGAGCACAGAGGGCTGCTGCTACTTCTGCCGATGTGAAGCCGTTAGCTGATGCTGCGTATGTTGCCGAAATGGCTACAAAGGCACTCATGAATGGGTAAGCCCTAAATACTATATGATTGAGAGTCAGAGGACTCTGATTCGGCATGGCGATTGCTACCTTTATACAATCTAGGTTGTACACTTATTGAATATCCACTGAAGCTACAGGCCTACCATCCCAAATGATTCCAATAATTCTCACATAAAGTAACCTATCGGTTCCGTAACTCAAAAGGAAAAATCGGAATGTCTGTCTGTCTGTCCATCTGTCACAGCCGATTTACTCCGAATCTAGTATGAGATAGAGGCCAAATTAGTTTTTTTTTTTTTTTTTTTTTAATTGTAATTGGTAGGTACTATGTGACGTATCAAATAAAAGGGCTTGATGTCAGATATATATTTTTTAATAACTTTAAAATTAATACTTTTGATTTTTTTTAAGAAAATCGATGATAATTGACAATTCCCCCTTAACTCCAAAACTACTGAGGCTAAAATTTGAAAAAAAAAAATTAGAAAATAGGTCTTTACTTATAGATTACAGGAAAACCTATAAGAAGTCTATGATCTGCTAAATCTCTCAATATGGTGCGCGCAAACTTACATTTGCAGATGGAATGTATGCGGGAACATGTTTTTCAACTTGTTCTTAGAATAAATTAATCTCCATTACGGAACCCTTCATTGTGCGTGGTCCGACAGTCCGACACGCACTTGGCCGGTTTTATGGTTTACTATCGCTATTAGAAAGATGCCAATTCGCTTAGCGTTTATAGATTAACAAATACGACATGTTTTTTACTTTAAAATTGTTTTTTTGGCAGGGCAGACGTGATTTAACTTTTTTTTTATTGTGGTTGGTCGGAAGACTTTGCTATTTCTATGCGTTCACTAAAATATCTACTAACTTCCTGTATTTCTGTAACTAGACTATCAAAAATAGGTTTATCTAACAAAACCAGTATATCTTATTAACACATTAGGTCGCTTTAGTTGTATAGCGGCGTATTTCAAGAGCTAAGTTTACGTCTTTGTTTCCCAGATGGATACTTCAAAGAACTAAACCGATTCAGATCAAATTTCGACATTAGATATCTCTGTGAATTTGGTCACAATATTCCAATCGAATGATTTCGGTAAATCAAAATGGCAAACATTATTTTATCTGTCTTATTAATTGGATGTGACATCCGATAGGAAGATATTCTCAGTGTTATTTATTTTCAATTGTCATACTTCTATCCTTTATCGTCAGCAAAATTATCATGCCACTTGTTAATATGAACAGCCGTAGTACTCACATTTTGGTGTTTTCTATAGCTGTAATAACACGGAAAGTTCAGCCTTATTTACAATACATAATCGTTACTCATAAATCCATCTAGTTCAATAGATTCATTGGTCAGTCTTCAATTGCTGGCTTGTCTTCCGGTCACCTACATTCGTTCAATTGGCATGCTGCCGCCGCTGCATAGATGCATGTACCAGACCTCACTCTAATACTATGTGATTGTAAATGTGCATTGAGAATATGGAAACTGACTAGGTAGGTATATCAGAGTAAAATGGAATATATGCGAGTAAGGAGAGAACTAATTAAGATGAAAAGTTCAGAAAGATAAATCTTTATGCATGAATACTTAGTACTCGTTCAGGTCGTTCAGGACCGCTAAACGCCCATACAATAAATCTTTCTATTGTGTCTCGTTCAGTGTCCTTGAGCTGTAGTTACTTTAAGTTGTTCATCCTCAAGAAGAATGTGCTGTGTAGCAATATCTTTTCACAATATTAAATTAAATTTATGATTATTTATCGCCACAAATTACATTCTTATACTAGACTAGTTATACATATTCCCCCTTATTACAAAACAAGGTTTATCTTCAGACCCAGGTTTAAAACATAGAGCCATTATTGAATTTCGAACTTTATTCCGACTATGGTAAAGTTCCTAAACACAAATCTGACAACTTCTTAGCGAACTAAGTTTTCAGTTTTGTATAAAGAACGCTGTTTCAATCACAGTTACGTTCTTATTACAAAAACTGGCTCCATGGTTTAAGACATGTCAAAATATAAATCTTGTTTTGTAATAAGGCGGTTTAAGTTTACAGGTATTTTGAGAAAATTTTGTAATTTTTAGGAGATCTGTAGTCTAAACTACGTATGCCTAGGCCTGTTTTTTAGAACTCCAGTCCCCCATTATATCACATAGTAAAGGTTGTCAACGTGGTACAATTGCAAGTGATGATGGTGGGTGTATAATATTTATTGTTCATACAATATTACATAATTATATAGTAAAATTATGTAGATGTGAATAGAAAATTTTATAGAAAACTACCAATCACTTGTATCACGATCTCCGATTAGCTTCCCGTTGGTAGAAGCCACTCAGACACTGAAACAAGCCCCATGAATATAATAAATAAAATAAAAAATTACAATAACTAAATACCTTGTTACTTTACAATCTCAAGGACTTGGTTTCAGCGTAGCTTCGATTTAGTAACCATTTGCTTATTTTGTTTTTACATTTAATTTTACGACAATTAGATAGATTTATGATTTTATTTATTTTATTGAATAATTCGCCTCCTCTTTGCGCAAAGGAGGTATTGACAGCAGTTGACCTTGACTCACATAATTGTGTAGTTTCTTCTGGAGAGGGCTAAAGGCTTCTACAGACCAGCGTGACTCGCGACGCGACACAAAGGCACCGCTCGTCGTGCGACACGCGGGGCCTTTGTGTCGCATCGCGTGTCGCGCCAGTATGTAGAAGCCTTAATGCGTTTTCTCTTTTCTTCAGCTAATTCGGAGTGTTGAAGAAGTACAGTTAGCAATATATACAGCTGGCGTACAGTTAGCACTTGAGTTTCCTCATAAAGTTTTGAGGTGAAGAAAAGACGTTACGATGTTGGTTATCATATTAGTTTTGCATGCTCCTGATGTTGTGATGCCATAACGAATTATTGATTACACCAGGAGCTTCATAAACCATCCTTAATTATCATCTGATTCTCTCCTACATCACGAAGCTCTTTAAAAATGTATGTGAGCTTACGTATTCTTTTTGGTAGTGATTGAATGTGGTTTTCAAAAGTCAAATTAGCATCAATTTCGATTCAAAAATATTCAAAACATTTGGTGGGACTAATTACAGTTTGGAGATGGAGGATAGTTACATATTTATGTGGAGAGATATTATAATTGGTAAGGTTAGCAACTTTTATTCTATTATGAATTGAGAATACAATGTATTTGGTTTTCATTTAAAGTGAGAGAATTCGGTGTTAAAACCGTCTTGCCCAAGACTAAAAAGCTCACTCCACGAATCTGCGAAAAAGGTTAAGGCACTGTCATCAGCGTATGCTGAGATGCGATAATTTTGAATGTTATGTGTACAGAGCTCATTTATAGCAGAGATAAAGAATGGGACCCAATATACTGCCTTGCGGCACCTCAAATTCAACGGAAAGTTTGTCACTATAATGTGATAATTTTTTATAGATTGGGTTCTGTTTTTTAAATATTTTGTTCCTCTGTACATTTTGTGTGCTTAAAGTGTTAAATAAATAAATAAATGAGAACGGAACGCCCCTAATACCATGGTCTTGCAAGTTTTTGCATAAAGTGGGGAACAGACACAGTGTCAAAGGCCTTGGCAAGATAAAAAAATATAGTCAAACGTTTATTTTTACTATTTAATTTGATAACTAAAAAGTTAAGAATATCAGTACTGCATTATCTGTAGAGCGACCTGGGGGCCTAAAATGGACGCTTTGGCAGAATCATAATATGATCTGCGTACAATTCATACATCCCGCAATTCATCTGTTTAAAAACTGCTATTTGACATTAGACTTCAATAGAGCAATTCATAATTTGTGGACCATTTTACGAAACTCCATACAAAACTGCCAAACAAATGAATTGCGGGATATGAATTGTACGTAGATTATATTATGATTCTGCCAAAGCGTCCATTTTAGGCTCTCTGCTCTGCGAAACATATTGCGTATTAGAAAACAAATTGTATTCTTCTATACTTCATTTGAAATAAGATTAGACATTTAAATAAACTTGTTTACAGTCCGTTCAACCAATTTTGAGTTCTATTCCTTAGGCATAAGGATGGCATTAAAAGCAAAAACGTAGTTACAATACCAACTGTTTATTACAGCTGCCCTTTGTCATGCCACCAACGCAATAGAAGTCAAAATCGGTTGAAAAGACTGTAAAAAAGGTTTATTTAAATGTCTAATCTTATTTCAAACGGAGTATAGGTATTTTGTTAGCCTGTTGTTGATTACAGGTTATTACATACCTATTCGTTAACGTTGTTAGGATCGCGATTGGCCTATATTTTCTGATGTTGTCTCTGTCACCCGCCTTATGAATCGGGTGCACCACAACTCTTTTTAATGCGTCGGGAAATATTCCAAAATCAAAACAGCGGTTTATTAAATTATTTACGATTAAAATTATTTAAGATTATTTATTGAACAAATAATTAATAACACTTACAAACAGCACCATGCGTATACAATAATAGCGTATTACAATTATATAACCATTTGTGCTTTATGCAGTCTTTGTATGAATTGGTAAGAACAGGTTATACAGAACAATATATATTATTGAGAATAGTATATTGGTGTAATAAATTAGTCTTTTTTTCTAGTTCCTGCTATTGTTGTTGTACTGTATCCATTTAAAAATCAAATATACTTATGTACAAGACAGATACTTACGAGTATACAACATTAGTTTTTGTTTATACTAAACCCGAAAAGGGGTCATTGTACTCATCATTTTGAACAATTTTTTCTATGGGACCAACCTTGAAATCGCGAAATAAAAATCAGCTGTTCCCTACATTTATTTCTGCCGAAAGACGTCCACTGCTGGACATAGGCCTCCCCCAAAAAGGGGGAGAATTTGCCATAATCGCCACGCTTGGCAGGCGGGTTGGCGATCGCAGTATGGTTTTAAAAATGCATAGAGAACGCTGCTGCCCATTCTCTAGTAAATCCCTTAGTCGCCTTTTACGACACCCACGGGTAGAAATGGGATGGTGCTATTCTTTACGCCCGCACCAAACGGAACTACCCTACATTTGTGTTCACTTAAATCGACAAAATGTATGGAACAGCTGATTTTTATTTCGCGATTTCAAGGTTGGTCCCATAGAATAAATTGTTCAAAATTATGAGTATAATGACCCCTTTTCGGGTTTAGTATAAACAAAAACTAATGTTGTATATATATTTTTTTAAGTCTTTGTTGTGTTGCAGTCAACTGCCAAATATCCCTACTCGACTATAATTGGCTTTTCGACACTTCACTTGGTAAGACTTTCGTTCAGTAATTTGAAACGTATTAAAGTTCTAAGCCCCGATTAGTCACGATATTCTTCTATTACCTACTAAAAGTCGATTAATTTGACGGTGTCAACACATGTGTAAAAAAATGGAACAGAGACAAAGATTCATACAACCGCGCTATGATGGATACACTACTACAAGCATGAAATTCGTACCACTGGCCGACTGGCGACTTCGTCGCGTACGGAGAGAAACCGGTTTAAATACCGTCTCGGCCAGTGGTAACACCGGTAATGCTCAGGGTTGCGCGTACGTGTCGCGCGTCGTGTTTGTTTGCCATTCACGTATTAATTTAATAATAGTGTTTTAATATAAAAAAGAGTAAATCGTCGTTGCAAATTTAAAATCTCCTCTGTATAAAATAACATTTCGAGAAAAAAAAATAAAAAAACTTCCTAGCACAAAATTGTAGTGCTCGACGTTGGGAACACGGAAGTTTGGCTAAGTATGGGCATATATTCATAATCGCTTTTCAAATATCTGAAAAATTCATTTTCAAAAAAACATCACAGTAGATTTTAATTTGCAACGAAATATGGTTTACTGTACTGTGTGTATGAACAAAAGTCGAAGGAATAAAATCATTATCTTATTTTAAAAGTACAAAAATATTTAAATACTAGTTAACGAAAATGCGTCACTGTTGCACGAGGCCGTAGGGGGGGGGGGGTCATCGCCCCCACCCGAAATGAGAGAAACCTGAATCTGAATCCGGAGATCGCGCTTTATTTCTGATGTTCATCTACGTAGTTCAATTTGTATATAATGTAAAATTATAATACCTACGAGTATTACGGATAATACTTATTTTAAAATTAAGTTGAGAATCATCACTTTTTGAACGTCAAAATTACATGAGACTGTCCCGCAAAAACGCCTGTACTTCACCACTTCCTAGTATAGCACTAGGAAGTGGTGCGTTTTTCCAGCTGGGAACTAACCTAACTTATGTTCAAAAAATTTTTTACATCCTTTATTGTCCATGTCCATAGGAGAGGCCCATTATCCTAGAGTGGCCGCTGTTTTTAGTCATGATTGCAAAGTGGCGGGAAGAGAAGAAGAAGATGGCAAGAACAGGGCATTATTGAAATTGCTCTTCATCAATTTGAAATCAGGATTAGATTGTCTAAGATCGTATTTTTTTATTTATTTGATAAAAATTATACCCAAAAAGTAAAAAAAAAAATGTTTTAAAAATAACAATAAATAATAATACTCTTTTATTAATCTGTACACTTTATTAACCCTCTCTGAAATCAGAAATTCAAAGCACTGTTGCACGTCAACCTTCTCAAAATACTTTCGGTATCATTGCATTATTTATAAAGGCAAAAATATCGTGTGTCAGAAGGAATTGGGACGAATATCGGTCTTGGTAATATGATACCTGATCTATGTTGTTATAAAACCGCGTAACACTATCCCCGCACTGGTTTGGCTTCAAGACCGCGACGCCTCAGTGGATGCGGCGAACTCTGTCAAAATATATCGATTATTAGTACTTCGTCGTTTTGGATGACAGAGTGATCTGAGAATTAGGAGAACATTACTTGGTCTTGCTATTTTAGAAACTGAAGTATTTGGATTGGATTTATTTCGTGAGTATGATAGTAGGTATCATCAGCGTAGCAAGATCTTGGATGAGCATGGAATCCGCCGATGATGGAGAATAACTTTGTCAGATATAAAATATAAAGCCAACTAGGAACAGCCCTGAAATTCCAAAGACAAGAGACAATTTAACTGGAGCGCAAGTGCAATCTTTTGCGTCCCTAGTCTATCTTATTCTTATGCAGAGGTATTATGGAAATGATAAATCATAATAATCCTGTAGTGCTTTCGAATCATAATATATATTAAACGAAAACTCTTCATACTCCATAACGAAATATTTGTCTAGGTATATGAGAAAACTACAAAGTTGCGTACGAAGATATCGGCTGACTGGAATGTGTGGCACTACTCACACTTCGTTTGACTGGCGCTATAGGATAATATCACTATCAGTTTCCAGCCGGTTTCCATATTGTGTAAGCAATAGACCGTATTGCTTCCTTGTCGAGTACTATATCTTTCATTATAGAGCCGAGGTATCATGTAAAGTGACAGTGCTTTTCCTGCTTTAGCAGAAAACCGTGCCTTATGATTGCATGTTTGATATCAACCACAAAGTTGAAACATTTTGCTATTGTAATCGCAAAATGTTACGTGACTCTCGTCGTATGCAGGTATAATAATTTTTACGACGTATCTAATAATATTTCTGACCCTGGTCTCGGTTTTTCTGTCAGTTGTAGGTTCACGTGATTATATCATCAAATTTTTTTAAATTGTTTTTGGAATACGGTTTTTGATCAATACTAGATGCTTCTGCTACTCAGCCAATTTATAGATCTATACATTCAAACCCATTCTATTCTTTCCAGCACGGACATATCCCTACGACCAGGTGGGTCGGGTCGAGGTCCCCGTCTCAACGACTCATTCACAGAGCAACCGTACTGTCTGGACGATCCCCCACCATGCCAGCTGTCCAAGTACAGGACTGTGGACGGCACGTGCAACAACCTGGAGTACCCGCTAAGATATGGAGTCTCCAAGACTCCGTTCAGAAGGGTGCTGCCGGCTGACTATGGTGATGGTAAGTGATGGTCTATTTTGATGATAAATGGCAGATTCCTTTACCTACCATGGCATGTGGTTGTGTCACTTAGTGAGTTATCGTAATTTACTAATTCATAATATAGCTCCTGCCTACACTATAACAGGATAGGATAAAGCAGCAGTCTGTAAAGGTGATCCTCACAAATAGCTCAAATAACTTTTGGTAGTAGTTACTCATGGAATTTGTTGTATATAATATTACGTACGCCTGGGTACATCGTTTACCTAAGCAGGTTTTTTTAATTAATAATACTTAATTTGAAAATTAATGCTGTTCGATAAACTGCACACGTCTAGGGCAAGTCATCCAGCTTAGTAGAAACAACTTTGATAAAGAAGCCGACAGTAGCATCCAGTTGGATTGGGCAGCGTTTGGAAAACTTCGTCAAGTCTTCTTGTCGCCTATCCCGCAATGTTTGATGACTAAGGTCTTAAACAATGCTTCGTGCCTGTTATAACATACGGTGCTGAATTGTGGATCCTGACAGTCGGGCTGGTTCACAAGTTCGAGGTCGCTCAGCGCACTATAGACCGGGCTATGCTCGGAGTTCCTTTGAAGGATAAAATCAGAAATGAAATTATCCGGAAAAGACCATAGTTAACGACATACCGTTCCACGGCCGATGGACCAGACGAGTCGAGTGGATATCGCGTATCGGCAAGCGTAGCGTGGGGCACCCCCCAGCTAGATGGGTCGACGACCTTAATAAAGTGGCTGAGACAGACTGGATGCGGAAGGCGGAGACTGTTCGGACTCCGTGTTGTGATGCAGCCTGGGTATGTCCAGTAGTGGACTGCAATAGGCTGAATTGATTGATTGATAAACTGCAATGTCTTTTCGTCCTTCCAGGCATCAGCTCCCCTCGTATGGGTGTAGATGGAGCAGACCTACCCAGCGCCCGTGACATCAGCGTCACAGTACATCGTCCGAGCTACGCGCACGACTCTGCCTTCACCGTCATGTTGGCAGTGTTTGGGCAGTTCCTAGACCACGACATGACCGCCACTGCACTTAGCAAAGGTACGTCATTATGTGCAATGGTAGCATCATGTCTTTTTTTTCCATACATCCTATGTATTAGCCGAATTATGTGCAACAGTAGGAGAGGGGAATGAGGGAGAATGTTTTAAATGTGGAAATTAGCTTCCCCTTGTGTAACCTTGGTCCCACAAGCATGTTGCATACAATTTCAACTTTAGCATAGTCTACCAGGCTTGGCTTACTTCTTCAATGGACCGACATTTGCCAAAATTGCAAAGTTGGGTCCATGAGCAAATAACTTTGCCTACTTTATACAAACGATTAATGGGCTGTCTATTGTTACTTGTTTATTATAAGCGAAAACATTCCTAAAACTACACATCGCCACTGGTGTTCTTTATTTAATTTATTTTTATTTTCTCATAGATTACACAGCTAATTATTTACACTAAGAAGGTACCTACTAACTACTTTAAAAAAAATTACAACATAGACACGTAAGCGTGGAAGTACTGAAGTACTCGTCCCATCGCTGTCATCCGGAAACGTGCCCAGAAGACTGGCAGCATTGCCACTTTGAATGGCAATGCTAATTCTTTGGCCAAAGAACGAGCCAGCCCTCTGGTTCACGTGAAGTGTCGATCAGTCGGCGAGAAATTTTCTTAAAAAGGAAACGCGCACTGACCCGAGCGTTTCGACCCCAAAAGACTCAAAACTGTAGTCACCTGTAGTTATTTGCGCCGCTTGAGGGTCTCAGCAGCCGCAGCAGCAGAGCCAGCACAGCCAGCCGTGCTTGGAATATGAGATGGCGCAAGGGTGTCGACACAGGTTGCGTCCCACACCAGAGGCCTACCCACCTTCCAAGGCAATAACGTCATGCCATCTGGTCTCTTCCCATCGTCACGTACCAATCCGTTTGGTTCTAATACCGCTGGTACGCCGGCGGTGACAAGGGCTCGACGAATAATATCGTTGCTGGTGTTCTTAGGTAAGCTCTTCCGCAAAAACGGTGAATAACCCTAATTCATGTCTCCCGTACTTCTCCAGGTCAGAACGGCACAGCCCTCTCCTGCTGCGATCTGTCTCAAATCCCGCACCCGGAGTGCTTCCCGGTGCGCCTAGATAAAGACGATCCCTTTTACCAGGACTATAACATCACCTGCATGGAGTTCGTCAGGTCTGCGCCAGCACCTACTTGCCATTTTGGTACGTTGTTTTTTTGGTTTAGTTTTATTATGTTTTAACCCTTAGATGTACATTCAAACACACATTCATGCATCCACACACAACTTTACGGCAGGGTAGGTTGAAGCTACTGAAATCCATTTTGTGTTTTATTGTTTTAGATAAACAAAATTGGCCTGTTGTAGTTTGTAGTTCTCTTGACTCCCATTTATTAATTGTACCCTCAGCAACACCTATAGAAAAGAATAAGAAAGAATAACGTTTATTTGGTCACAGTTCGTGAAACACAAAATACAATAGCTTAATCGTACATAACTATCGCAAAGGCATTCTATTCGTTTATCATCATCAGTTTCTGTCCTATCATTAAAAAGTAATTAGAAGTAGCTTGAGTCATCCTGAAAACTGCCAAAAGAAATGATTAAATTACCTAATTGACCATGTCATGTTCCAGGTCCTCGAGAACAGTTGAACCAGGCCACGGCCTTCATCGACGCGTCCGTAGTGTATGGGTCTACAAACCCGCGCAGCACTTCACTACGTTCCTTCGTGGGCGGAGAGCTGCGCATGTTGAAGATAGGAACCACGCTACTCCTGCCGCCCTCCACTGATCCCAACGACAGTTGTAATACTGTTGAAATGAATGCTAAAGGACGGTACTGCTTCGAGTCAGGTATGTACCAAACACAAGAAGCTATCATCAAACTTAAGACCACATATGACCATTAATTTCCCATTTCCAATGTCTATTTCTATGCCGTGTGGTGCCGGACGTAAAGAATTGCACCATCCTATTTCATCCCGTGGGTGTCTGCCAAGCGTGGCGATTATGGCAACCCCCCTTTTTGGGGGAAGCCTTTGTCTAGCTGTGGACGTATTTCGGCTGAAATGATGATGATGATTTCTATGCCTATGCTTAAAAGCCTGTACTTATCTAAAGATGTATTTAAATGGAACCAACTGCAATGCATAGAAATTAATTTATCATAGTTAAGATTCCAGTCAGATTAGAGTGTTAGCTGTTGGTTATTCTAAATAGATGGCTTTTATTTTTAAAATATGGCTTTTGTGGAGAAACCTCCAAACATTTCATCAATAATGCAGAACAACCGCTGCAGTAGCTTTTACTATCATTCTTCCGTATTCCTTAAGGTGACGACCGTGCCAACGAGAACCTGCACCTGACCACGATGCACCTGCTGTGGGCGCGCCAGCACAACCGCGTGGCGGCCGCCCTGCGCGCGCTGCAGCCGGCGTGGGCCGACGAGCGCGTGTACCAGGAGGCCAGGAAGCTCGTGGGCGCGCAGATGCAGCATATAACGTATTCCGAGTTCCTACCTAGTATACTTGGTAAGACTGGCTTATAAGATCATGACATGATGAAGAGGCATGAAACGCATGTGACTTCTGCAAATCAGTAGGTACACTGAATGCGATCCGATCTGTAGAAAAAGATCTGTGCTTTTGGATCACACAATACACCACCTTAGCTCTACCGATCGGATCGAATGATCGGATCGCATTCTGTGTGCAGAAACTCTTAGAAAATAAATATGTATATTTATAAATGTTGAAGAAAGGAGGGCAAGGGAGAAACCAAAGAAAAGATATAATATGTTTGTGAGAGATCTAAACAACATGTTCCAGAATTAACGCACAAACTCTTAAGGAATCATTGTACTCATCATTATGAACAACTTTTACTATGGGACCAAACCTTAAATCGCAAAAAAAAATCTGCTGTTCACGAGTTATTCGAACATAAATGTAGGGAACAGCTGTTTTTTTTTCACGCGTATTTGAAAAACAGTTCTCCCTTTTATCGACACGTCACGGTCAATTCTCCAACTGCAAATGTATTTAATTTGGCGTAATGTTATGTTAAGTGCTTCCGAAAATTAAAGTTTTTTTTCACTTTTTTGTGTTATTTGTCGACTATTACTCGTTAACTTGTAATGCCTAATTAGCTGTGATAGTTTTCCTTTTAATTTCGTTTTAAGTACTACTGACATATTTTTTTTTTACATATACAAAACAACCATTTAGCTGGCACGGGGCTGGGGGGTACACATGACTCTAAAAAAAATTGCATTTTATTTCAAAATTGCATTCAGACAGACAGACAGATGGACATGGAGAAACTATAAGGGGGTTCCTTGTTGACTACGGAACCCTAAAATGGAGTGACAGAAGAAAATAGAAGATGAACACATATTGCGATTTGGCTCCAAGTAAAATGGGACAAGCAGAATAATAGTTGATATTGTTGGACATGATGGACATGATTGTGTTTTCCAGGTACGGACGTGATGTGGTCCCTGAACCTGACGGTCCAGGAGGAAGGCTACGCGGACGTGTACGACCCGACCGTGGACCCTTCCATTGCCAACCACTTCGCTTCCGCTGTCTTCAGATTTGCACATACTTTGCTACCAGTAAGATTAACTAATCCTGTTTTGTTATATTGATCCGAAATGTTCCCAACTGATTTGCACTTTTGCAGTCGTGTGTCGCTCTGTCTATTGCCCAAACAAATTAAAGAGTTTAACTTAGTGCTTTGAAATCAGAAGGCTTGGACAACAATGTTTTACATAAAATTACGTCGGTTTTTCCCTGAAGAGTTTGGCCGAGGTGAAACTATAGTTCACCCATATTTTGGCCAAATGTTTTATCTTTTTATAAATGTGTTTTTCTCAATCTAGTAGCTTCTTCATTTCACTTTTTGTTTTTCGCTTCGTTCTTTAAATCATTGCCGTTCTGTTCTAGCCTGTAACATTCCACTAATGGAGCAAGCCTTGATTTATAATTCCCTATATTACAGTTGATTTATAAGATCGTTTCATTCCAGGGTCTAATGCACAGCACAGACAAGAGCACAGGCACGATACAGTACACGCAATTACATCAGATGCTGTTCAACCCGTTCATTCTGTACACTCGGAAGGGACCCAAGGATGCCGTCACCTCCGCCATGAACACCCTCGTGCATTCTGTGGACCCTCATGTTACTACTGAGGTAATAACTAAACGAAAAGACCTCGACAATTAAAAGTAAAATGTGTTAACTTCAGTAGTATCCGTATAGTGCTTACTGGCTCGCACCAATTAAACGATAGCTATGCTCATGTAGTCAAGAAATAAATAATAGTCCTCCAGACCCGTCCAGACCGAATTTCTGTCATGGCGGCCAATCTCAGCGGAGACTTATCCATCGGCGCGGGAGATATTATAGCGCACAAGTGTGAGTGTAGACACAATGCCCTCCCTCTTTCCTCACTGACAAGAAATAAATACAAACAAGAAGGAGAACAACATTTTTTAACCGACTTCCAAAAAGGAGGAGGTTCTCAATTCGGATGTGTTTTTTTTTTTTTTTTTTTGTATGTTTGTTACGCGATTACTCCGTCAATTATGAACCGATTTTGAAAATTCTTTTTTTGTTTGAAAAGATATACTCCCGAGGTGGTCCCATTGCCACCAAATCAGAATCTGATGAGGGGATCTCATGGAAATCGAGGGAAACCCTCAAATTTTATATGCATACCTATAGCAATTTGGGTATTTTTTATAGTAACTCGTGCATTTGCTCTCCGAAAGCACCATTTGGTGAAGTGGAACTGATGATGGAGACCACAGATGGCCACCGGAACAATATAATAATGAGTACCTATTTAACGGGTTGCGATTAAGCAATTTATGCTGGTCACTATGCATATGTTGAGTGGCAGTTCTCTTGGTTCTTACCAGGAGAACTCCTCAACAATCAACGTCCCGGCATCGGGAAAAGCAATATTTTGTAAAAGGTGATAAGCAGTTAACATTAGGCTATTCTAACTTAGATAAATACAAAACTGACCCACTAAAAAGTGAAAAATAAAAAACTTTTTACAAAAAAATAATAACCGACTACCAAAAATAACACTACAAAGTGAAAAATAACTTTAATTTCGGAAGTCGGTGGCAAAAAACTCAAATACAGATCCTAAGACACCGAATTCCGAAATTAAAGTTATTTTTCACTTTGTAGTGTTATTTTTGGTAGTCGGTTATAATTTTTTTGTAAAAAGTTTTTTTTGAATTCTAAAATTGACATGGCCGAATGTGGTCGTTGGAAGTACTTGGAACTAACTTAAGAAAAACCAGCCAAGTGCGTGTCGGTCTACGCACAAGTGAAGGGTTCCGTATTTGGGATGAATACGCCACGTTCAATTTTCCAACTGAAAATGTAGGTTTGTAATTACAAAAATATATTTTTTAATGTGATAAAACTACAAATTAACGATTTTAGGACTTTTTCCTTTACTTTTGCTGTGAGACCTTGCTTCTAGCTAAATTTCATGATTCTAGGTCAACGGGAAGTACCCTAAAGGTTTTGATTTATTTGCGAATATCAAAATATGTCGCATAAATTGCCGTATTTTTTTATTGCATTGACTTAGAAGCTTGATTTTTTAGAGCTCCAAGGGATGGTCCCTTGGAGCTCAAAAAAATAAAAAAAAATAAAAAATTGAAAAACAATTCAAAACTAAAATAATTAAAAATAAGCCGTGGCAGCTAAGAGATGACCAGTCCCAACTGACAGCGCCCGTTCACGAACATGACGCATGGATCAGCACCATTCAGCTCAACCATTTTGAAGGGAGCTAAATGATCCAACACACACGCCACCATCAGCGAGACATCTGAGTGAGCATGACATACTCTCAGCCGCCAGGGCACATTCAAGTCAATGAAAGACATATTACCTGGTAAATGGTAGCTCTATTGTACATAGTACTCACACTTGTGATATGCAATTATATAATACAAAGGTGATTGAGTTTCAAAGTTTTTAAAAGTTCTGGTAGATACCGTGGAAAACGATGACGTGCCGGCGGGCAGTAATGATGACGATATCCTTGTTCACGAAACAAGCCACGAGAATAATGCCATGCCTAACAGCAATATAACTTTGGCAATTTTTGGTACCATGTCTGTGAATAGCAATCCTGTATCGATTAATAATGTCTGTCTGTGAATAGCAATCCTACATCGATTAATAGTGATACAATGTCAGTGAATAGCATTTCTAAGTCGATTATTAGTGATACAATGTCTGTGAATTGCTATTATTACTAAAGCAGTCATAATAATTAGCAAAAGAGAAAGAAAGAATAAAGTTTATTTGGACACAGTTCATGCAACACACAATACAAAAAATAAAAATAATCATAACCCTTCCTTGGCAGTCGGGTAAAAACACACATACCCACATATTTGATATTAATTTCAACTTAATACCTCCACGCGTTCCTGAGAAAAAGGGTCTTGACAGACTGACTGACGGACAGACGGACAACGAAGTGATCCTATAAATAAGCGTTTTTTCCTTTTGAGTATGGAACCCTAAAAACGAGCAATCAATTTAGGGATTGAAGACTTTGACTTACCTGTCTAAGGGGTCGGAGTGGCAAGCTAGGACTTGATGTGGAAACGGCAACATAAATCACAATTTTGTACGCAATTCTAAAACAAATTTCTGAAATTTCCTCTATTTCCAGCTAAGCAACCACTTATTCGAGAAGCCCATCCACGCGAACAGCTCCTCAGCCACGGCTACCACGAAGCCAGGACCCTGCGGCCTGGACCTGGTCTCGCTCAACATCCAGCGAGGGAGAGATCACGGTCTACGTTCCTACCCACAGTGGAGGGAGCACTGCGGGTTGTCGCGACCGAGGAACTTTACTGACCTGAACCAGATGTTTGATGTGGCTTCTCTTAGCAGGATTTGTAAGATTTACAAGTAAGTAAAAGATTAAATTAAGAGGGCACTTCCCGGACCGTCTATCATCAACGCGAGCATGGTGAAAAAGCTTGTTGTTTCATCCAGCGTGAGTGAAAACTACTAACAAGCAAGAGAGAACACGTTATCATTGAACGAAAAATAGGGTGCAGAAATTTCTTAAAACTTGTTCCAGGAAATACGTGTTTTTTAAGTAAGCCGTACAAGTTTGTGAAATAAATGTCATTTAGAATCTCCATTTTATGTGCGATGCAACTTCTGAGTATATTATGAATAGCCAAAGTTCAGGGGGCCTAAAATGGACGCTTTAGCAGAATCATATCATGATCTGCGTTCAATTCATATCCCGCATTTCATCTGTTTGACAGTTTTGTATGGAGTTTCGTAAAATGGTCCACAAATTATGAATTACTATACTGAAGTCTAATGTCAAATAGCAGCTATCAAACAGATGAATTGCGGGTTAGGAATTGTACGCAAATCATATTATGAATCTGCCAAAGCGTCCATTTTAAGCCCCCAGGTAAAAGTACAAAAAGCAGATTTTTGCATATACCAACTGAATTTGTATCTCCATAATTTTTATTTCTTGCTGCACAAGTGTACAAGATACCTACAAGTTCAAAAGTTTCAAATAAATTTGTGTTACATCGCCGTAATCACGTACCAGCGTTTATATGAAAAGTATTCAGACAGGTTGGCCGCACTTAGGGTTCTGTTTTTAATCCATAGTTATATACTACTACTATCCCATAACTTTTTTTGAATCGGCCAAAACACTCTTTTGACACAAACAAAAATTATATGCTTTAGCTTTTTTTCCTGTGAGCCTCTTGCCTCTTATTTCCCTTTCCCTCCCCCCCCCTCCCCCCTCCCCCTCTCTCCTCCCTTTTCCTTTTTTTCTTTCCTTTTTCCTCTTCTTTTTTTTTTTCTCTTTTTTCTTATTTTTTTACCTTTTATTTTCGGATAATTTTATAGAAACGATATTCATGTATCGTCCGCTTGCTGTTTATGTACGTGCTCGCCCCCTGTTAAATAACACCTAAACATATCTGGCGTAATGTGGGTACACCTTTGACTACCCCTTTGGAGAAAACAGGCGTGATGTTCTGTGTGTTATGATTTTCATTTATGATAGTCCCACTCTTCATTCTTTAATGTTGTATTAACGCGTAGCCTCTTCTTATTCCAGTTCCGTGGACGACATAGACTTGTACACGGGCGCGTTAGCCGAGGACCCAAAGGGTCGCCTGCTGGGTCCTACCCTCAGCTGCCTCATCGCCGACCAGTTCCTGAGGGTCAAGGTCGGCGATCGGTTCTGGTATGAAACCTCGGATCCTACCAACGCATTTACATTGGGTAAGAATTTTTGGTAATTTACCTGTTAGTAGTTCATGCAAAATGTTCCGATTCATTGCTTTAATAAACAGTTCTTTGTTCTTACACCAAATTAAATAGAAAGGACAAACATAATATTTGAAAAAATATTTGCATAATAGAGATTATAAAGATTTTCGACAGATTTAATAGTCCGTTTTCTTAAATATTAAGAACTTAGAAGAACAATAATTTTCGACAAAAATGTTTTCCAACAAAAATCTGTCTATTTAGTTGTCGTAGCTGTGCATATTATAGAATGTTCATAAAGTTAAAATAATTGTATGACCCGCAGAACAACTAACAGAAATCCGTAAGACGACCCTTGCTGGAGTAATCTGCGCCAACGAAGACCTATTGGATCAGTCACAACCCAGGGTCATGGAAGCAGCTAGTGCCACCAACCCACTGGTAGACTGCAAGGAGCTGCCGCAACCCAGCTTCAAGCCCTGGTACACCAAGGAGAAGGACTAATGACTGAAGACAAGGTGATGTAGTGATGGCTAGTCTCCTACAGTACCTAGACGTTGGCATGACACATCGAGATTAGACAGAGATAATCACACAGGTATTAGGGACAGGGTACAGGAACTAGCTGTTAGCAACATTTGTTTAGATGGGGTACATTCTCGGGGTCCACTTTTGGGACTTCGGTTTAGAATACACCCGCGAAATATTCCACGAAGCTGCTGCAACACCACTGCAGATTTTCCACCATTTCAGACTACAGGTATGAGTGACAGAGACGTCGTTTTACAAACATTCTAGATTACTATGTGCCATATTAACGACTGAGTGCGGCCTACCAGGTGGATGTTTGAACCTGACCCAGCTTTAACAAGATTATTGTGATTGTCCCTGATTGTAATACTTAATAAAAATGTTGAATAGTAGTAAATGTTTTTTATCATTTTGGTATTGGTCCTATGATACGCCCTGCGGTATTCCTATAAATTTTTGCAGTGGGCTTTTATGTAAATGACGCTGAAAAAGTTGTTTACAAAGTTATTTAAATATTGTTGTGCTTGAGAGATCTGAGATGCAATAAAAACATTACGAAATACTTAAGTTGGTCAGGATTCAAATATTTTAACTACGAGTAAAAATATTGCATTTTGAGTAATTGCCTACGTCAAAACTCTGATTAGGTTCAAAGATACAGCTAGTAAACTTATATTAGTTGTAAGTTTATAAAGTAATCAACAGAGATTCACAGTTTGTAAAGTTCAAAGTAAATAAAATCGATAAAATTGTTGTAGTCTTTTTTACACTAAAATATTTAATTTGGTTTTAAACGGTGTTTGGTGTGTTAATTACATATTTTTATTGGCTATGCCGTGGTTTGGTAATTTTAGTGTTTTATACATAGCAATGTAATAATACTCAGATCCTTGCCTAGATTAATATTAGGTTACGTTGTTTATGCTAATTGCATCGCATTTGCAACCGAAAATAGTATCCCTAAGTTAGTCTAAAAATAAGTAGGTACCTAAATGTGCTTTTTTGAACAAATGTATAATATTGAGAGAAGGAAAAATAACTGCATTATGTAAAGGTATATAACGTAGCTTATGCAGATATTTTATCGTTTTAGACGTTGATTTAAAATTATCAATAATCATACTACAACTAACTAACTATAAATAACCGGCCAATAAGAAATGTAATAATATACCCGGACAAATTACTTTACTTGAGCAAACATTTACTCAACAATAAAACCTTTTAAAAGAAATGTTCAAAGGACTAAGTGTGAGCCAAGCATATAACTGTGTAAATAAATATTGATCGGTGATTTGTATTCTATAACCCAACAATCGTGAGGTCTATTGCCTTTGGAATCAGTGTCAGACAACCAGATGAGTGCAGTACGTTGGTTATGAAGAAAATACGCTAATTTTGTCGGTGATGGTTAACGTTCAAGGCTCGTACAGACTGGCGCGATATCGCGGGCGTGACAGGTAAGGCGACACTTGTCACACCCGCGATATCGCGCAAGTCTGCAGTACCTATCCTTCATAGTTAGTTGTGTTGTAACTGGGCCCTTTTGATTGAAAGCTTTTTAAAAAGATCGTTTGCTTCGGTCGTATCAACTAATAATAAGTTAACAGGTTTTGTGCGTAGGCTAAGGCTTAAATTTTTTGTATTTAATCATTAAAAGAGTATTTATAGCTGTAGATAATTGAATACTTATTGCATACAAATATAGTCTATTCCTGCCATGTTAATTAGTTTCTTAAAATAATTAATTTTATGTTGTGTGTTTTTATGCTTTGATTGTAAATTTATATTGAAGCAATACAGGCGCATTGTGTATTGCTTGTTTGGTCCATCCACTGTAATTAAAATCATTTCAATCAATATTGTTTGTCTTATTCTCCTTGAACTGTAACATAATAAGTACAGCATCGCAAATCCTCTTCATTACCTATAGGTACATTATTCTGAAGTAGGTAAGAGTTGTCCGTATATAGAATGCTCGGAAATTCGACCTATTCCTTGAAATGGGTTATACTGGAGGTCATTTCCAACAAATTAGGTCCCGCCAACTAGTGGTCGAAAATTAATGGTTTCTGAGTTACGGAGGTTTTTAGATTATTGTTCAAATTTTCAGACTAAACACGAAAAAAAAAATTTAAAAATAACTACATGTCTCTCGACACTTCTTTGTTATTTTTCTGACTGATGATAAATAAGTGCTCATTTATAAAAAAAAATACATGCTCTAAATTCCCATAATTTCAGAAATAAAATGTCTTGAGTGCAAAGGAAACCTTCTTTATTTTTAACCGACTTCCAAAAAGGAGGAGGTTATATGTTCGGCTGTATGTTTGTTTGTTTTTGTTTTTTTTTTTTTTTTGTTTGTTCACCGATTGCTCTGTCAATTGTGGACCGATTTTGAAAATTCTTTTTTTGTTTGAAAGGGTATGCTCCCGACGTGGTCCCATTGCCACCAAATCAGAATCTAATGAAGGGATCCCATGGAAATCGAGGGGAACCCTCGAATTTTATAGGCAGACCTATAGCGATTTGGATATTTTTAATAGTAACTCATGCATTTGCACTCGAAAAGCACCATTTGGTGAAGTGGAACTGATGATGGAGACCACAAATGGCCACCGGAACAGCATAATATTAAGTATTTAACGGGTTTTTTTTTTTTTTTTTTTTTTTTTTTTTTTTTTTTTTTTTTTTTTTTTTTTTTTTTTTTGCGATTTGATTAGGTACTTTATTATGGTTGCTACGCAAATACTCGTCACAATGCATATGGCGAGTTCTCCTGGTTCTTACCTGGAGAACTCCTCCACAATTAACGTCCCAGCATCGGGAAAAGCAATATTTTGTAAAAGGGGATGAGCAGTTGACATTAGGCTATTGTAACTTAGATAAATTAAAAACTGACCCGCTAAAATCTATTTTCTAATATTAATAATACTAAAAAAAACTATTAACAATAAAAAAAATTACCGCCTTCAAAAAAAACACAACAAAGTTAAAAATACATACGACTTTAATTTCGGAAGTCAGTGGCAAAAGACTAAAATATAGATCCAAAAACACCGACTTCCGAAATTAAAGTTATTTTTCACTTTGTAGTGTTGTTTTACAAGTCGGTTATATTTTCTTTGTAATTTTTTTTTTTATTATTATTAATACTTATTAGAAAATAGATTTATACCTACACATCCTCGAAAACTAGTTCATATCACACTACGATTAGGTTCACAATGCAATGTATTTCACACGCGTGTGATTTTTTATCTTCCAACACGTGTGCGGGAATAAAAATTGCCACAGATAAAATGAGTGCTCAATTATATAAAAAAATACATGCCTTAAATTCCCATAATTTTAGAAATAAAATGTCTTGAGTGCAAAGAAAACCTTTATTTTATAATTTTTGTAATTTAGACGTGTTTTACTTAAAAAAAATGTATGACACTTGGCATACAAATGTCGCAAATAAATTCCCTATTTCATAACTTTTCTAAAAAAGTACAGATGTTATCAATACATGTACTGGTTTCAATTTAAAAAAATGCAGACATAATTAGAACATTAATTTCGTTTATTTACTTATCATTGTCAACACTTCACACACTTCCTCGAAAACTGGTTCATATCACACTACGATTTGGTTCACAATGCAATGTATATCACACGCGTGCGATTTTTTATTTTCCAACACGTGTGCGGGAATAAAAATTGCCACAGATAAACTTATACCTATACTTAGTCCAAATTGGTTCAATGGCTCTGTTCACACCGTCTCGCGCCAGAGACGGTCCCTGCGGACGGTCCTCTCTATTCAGAGGTGATGTTTTTTTTAATCTCGGCAAAGATGCGACTTTACGTTAATATTTTTGTAATATTTAAATAATGTTTATAAATAGAATACCATGATTATTACAATAAAAAAAACGTTTATGAACAAATTAAAATTTATTTGTGTTCTAAACTCAAATATATTTGAATTTTCTATTTTTCATATTAGGCTGTTTATCGGTTTTATACCTTTCAAGGAATATACTACTCTAGTCTAACGAGAATACCTTTGCTTCTTCTTCAACCTGGCGAAAGCAAAGCGCGGATAAAAAGAAAATTAAATCATAGTTTCCTAATAATTCATGACAAAAATATTTTTCGTTATTTTATTTTATTTCTTCAAAAGTGTATTGAAAAATGTCGTTTGATACACGTGGACATTGTTATTGCAGTTCTCGGCTCAAAAACAACCTCGCCTACGGCTCGGGTGTTAATTCTGCCTCGAATGCAATAACAAACATTCTCCACTTGTATCAAAATGTACTATTTTCAGTTTTATGGTGAACTAAGTCTTGATAGCTTTATTTGTTTGATTGGCTGATATTTTACAAGCATGAAAGTTTAAACATTAAAGTCCAAAGTTCAAAACATCATTGGACTAATCAGAATTCTAGATAGAGACAACTACTAGCCGCACCTTCTCTTTGTCTCTCTCGTACTTTTCGATATGTATTCACTGCGCAACTGAATATGGAACGCTCAGTCCATTCTCTGTCTGTGGTTTTACGTAGTACCTACTTACCTAAGTGGTGCCATCTGATAAAACGAACGTAAACTGTTGCAAGTTTTAAAAGACCCACTTGGGGTGCAAGTGGGTCTTTTAAAACTTGCAACAGTTTACGTACGATCGTTGACGTGTAAGACATCCGTACCTATCTTTTCTATCTATTTAAAAAATAAGAGAAGTATCATCAGCGAATAGAATTATGTCGGATAAGTTAGACATCATGTAAGGAAGATCATTTAGATACATAAACTAGAAATACGAAAGGGACAAGAATTGAACCCTATTAAAACAAAGGATTGCGGTACACTATGACGAAATTAATAAATTATCTACTCAGGACATGCATGAAGGCTTCTACATACTGGCGAGACACGCGACGCGACACAAAGGCCCCGCGTGACGCGCGACGTGCCTTTGTGTCGCGTCGCGAGTCGCGCCGGTCTGTAGAAGCCTTGATAGCAGACGACTCATCGTCATTCTACGTATTCGTCTACGATTTAAATATAGAGCAGTAGTAGATATATGTACTACATAGGTGCATAAAGCCAAATAGTAGAGCCCTTTAGCATTGCATTGCTTATCATTCAATGATGTTCGAATCTAGACTTGCCAGAAAAAATTCAGACAAAATAGAAATCAAGTTTGCAAACTTAATATTGAAGTAAAAACAAACATGATCTTTATCCAACTATTTAAGGAAGAAAAGCCTAGATTTGATTACAATCACGTCCATTATAAATAACTTAACAAATTTACCAAATTAATGTTGTTACCGAGAGGAAATCCATAACCACCCACTGAGTCAGTGATAAAAAAGAGTAAGGTATGTAAAATACGTCAGTTACCATCTCGGTATGATTAGGTCTAGTGATGTTCTAGGAAACATGAATAACGCAAGAATCTGGGTTCGTTTTGAATAAATATATAAGGTGTATCTATTCATACACGAAATCTCATAAGGGGTCATTGTACTCATCATTATGAACAACTTTTACTATGAGACCAAACCTGAAATCACGAAAAAAAAATCAGCTGCTCCCTACATTTATGTAAGTACGCTTATCTCGTCAAAATGTAGGGAACAGCTGATTTTTTTTTCGCGATTTCAACTACTTCGTCTAAGTAGGTACTGTTTTTTGGCTCTTATTAACTTTCAGCAGTCTGCCATTGCTGCAGACTTCAAGTAAAAAGGGTTCCTGAAAATGGAAAACTATTCTGTAATATTGTAAGAATGAAAAATGAATGATTCCTCTAAGAGTCCAAATGGTTGAACTTTTGGTTGAAATACGGTCCCATCCCAAGATGGGACCGTATTTCCAATTTCATATGAAATCTCATAAAATTCTTGGAAACAGGTGTTTAGTCAACTGTGAATAATTAGTGACTCATCTTATCAATTTATTTCATTTTTGCATCTAAGTACGTCAACCAGGATCTGAGAAAAACCGTTACCGCGACAGACTAAACGACTACGTAATTTTTCTTTACCGTTTTTCCTCATAGACATCTGAAGTGGAATTACCTTACCTGTATCTTAGTGCAGGTAAGGTAATTCCACTTCCGATTTCTTCTGATTCCTCCAGACAATCACGGAATAAAAATAAAAAAAAGGAATAGAACACATTTTCTGAATTAGTCTGCAGTAATTCCTTTGTTAACAGCAGACACGTTTGCTTAGGTATGTTCTTAAACGTCTTTAGATTTCGAAAAGAAATGACTTTTAATATATCAAAAGTCATCACTTCCTAGTGCTTTAGCTGGGAAGAAGAAGTGGCGCAACAAACTCCCCAGCAGCACAGCTGTCTGTTCAGTTTTCTAACTCTATACTTTTTTTTTCTTGACTCTATACAATATTAAGTAAAATAATTTACATTACGCAATACAAAACATTAAATTAAATTATTTGCCATTTGAACGATATATATATAATATTATGTTAGCAAGCAGCTAGCACACGCCACTATACCAACAAATCAAATCAAATCACATAAAGAGTCACAGATAACGGGGCAATTATTTTTATTTTCCAGGAAATATACATATACCTAGGAACAATATTTCCCATTGTCCTGTGTCTACACCAATATCCTTGCAATCTTGGAAACTTCACATCACTATACAAAAGTGACTCATAAATTATTAGCATTGTCATATGGGTGACCGTAGGAGGACGATAGCCTTGCGGCCTCAACCAACTTTGAGCTTGTCGACAAACTTGTATTTACACCTAAACTACTCACATGCCACACAATCCTGAACCTTAATTTACATGCAATTAAGTTGAGGAAGATTTTGGCAATGGTAAAAAGTGTGGTCTTGTAATTATGAAGGCCGGCTGATGTCAGGCAGGACTTGTTAGCGTGTCCTGTGCGTTTCTCAGGACCTTGAGTCCACCTGTCTTTGGCACATAATTGGCTAATATCCAGTGAGTTACGAGAATTAATTCTGGCATTACCTACCTCCTTTACAGCTTTCAACTTTTCAAGGCAGGGTTAGTAAGGAAAGACAATGTTGTCGGCCTCACAAATGCCTTTCTTTCCTTAATGTTTAGCGATCATTAACTCTGTCAAATTAGCAGTGACCGCTTTGTTTTAATTTATGGCTCACTTTACCCTTTACCTGTACTCGGAATACTATTAGTAATGGTTTACTTGTAGTCTGATTGCGTTTCTCGTTGAGGTCTGCAGATTACGTGGGTTTCCTCACATAATTAAATGCTGAATTTCCTCCAGTATGGCCTATTACTCGGAAGTACTGTGTTATGCATCGTATGGTAATTTCCCATTTGTTTATCATTATGTGACGTGCAAGTTGAGTTGGTATAGAAAACTATTGTTTCTAACTATAGATGGTGACTTTAATCTGCGTAGAATAATAAACAGCAGATGTTCGTTTTAGTACCGCGTGCGGCGTGGAGATGCAGTTAGACTTGATTAATCTCACGCAGTCCCATAATCTAGTAAACAACACAGGATTGTGTAAGTACAGAGTTACTTTAAATTGTTAACAATCTAAGCTGACAAAAATGGTTACAATTATACTCTAAGATGTGTTAGTAACAAGACATCTTAGTTATTATTATGATGTCTTATTACTAACACTTATCTTAGATCAAGTAGTACACCTATAAGCTCTAGGTAGGTACACTGTTTGTGTTTTTATATTGGTTGATTATAATGAATGCACCACCCCAATGTTGATATTACTAATGTTTACTATTGTAGTCGAGGACCTATTAAACGATTTGAAACATGGATCCCAGATGCACAGTCAGTGACATTAAGAATATCGACCTAATCCGACACATGTGGTAAATGACGAACATCTGCTAGACTTAACAAGACCTACATAACGTAATGCATGACCAACGACCTTAGAAGGCCTGAGTGACAAATCAGCTTCATTTAAAGCTACAGTAAGTTAAGTGCCCTACTATTTAAGTCAATTTCGAAAATGTAAGTACATCGTCAAAACCACAGAAAACAGAACCAAAACTTAAGAAAATTGTGGTTTTTTTTGTCTTTTGTAATAAGCATCTTTGTAAAAATATAAGTACTTCCTGCGTTACGGAATCAGGCGTTACTTTGCGGAAAAAGACATGACTATAATATGCACTGTCTGTATGGTGCCGAACGTAAAGAATCAACATCATCATTTCAGCCGAAAGACGTCCACTGCTGGACTTAGGCCTCCCCCAAAAAGGGGGGGATTTCCCATAATCGCCACGCTTGGCAGGCGGGTTGGTGATCGCAGTATGATTTTAAAAATGCATAGAGACCGCTGCTGCCCATTCTCTAGAAATGGGATGAAATGAAACCACACACGCTACTGAGACTACTGGACATAGGCCTCCCCAAAAAAGTGGGGGGGGGTTGCCATTATCGCCACGCTTGGCAGGCGGGTTGGCGATCGCAGTATGGTGTTAAAATCAGGGACCGTAAAACCCCAGGTTAAGGGTTAAGCCTTTCGAAGGGGTAACCCATTCAATGGGTTACCTTTATCATGATGTAACCCATTGAAAGGGTTTTATACTAGAAACCCATTAAAAGGGTTACATTACATGATAACCCAATGGAATTAATGGGTTCTATATATACTTGAAACCTAGTAACATGAAAAAATCATAATATTATGTTAATTCGATATTGGTTACCATTTTAGAAAAACCCTAACCCTAACCACCGTTTTTCTAAGCAGTTAGTCAAAAACCCATACGGTGTGGGTAATTTTGAATGGCTTAAATTAAGCCGTTCAAAAGGGTTACCCACATCGTATGGGTTTTTATCGAAAACCCTTTCAATGGGTTAGCAAAATTTAATTTAAGCCGATCATAAGGGTTACCCTTATCGTATGGGTTTTTGTTTAACCGCTTAGAAAAGCCCTATCGAAAACTCTTTCAATGGGTAACCAAAATGGTCCCTAGTTAAAATGCTTAGAGAACGCTGCTGCCCATTCTCTAGTAAGCCCCTCTCTCTAGTAAATGTAATTCCGCATTAAAAGTAATGCTGTCTTTATCTAACGGAACTATCAGAAAGTGACAGCATTACTTTTAATGGGGAATTTAATGGACTTACGTGCAACTGACGGGATGTCTCCTTTTACGACACCCATGGAAGAAATGGGATGGTGCTATTCTTTACGTCCGGCACCAAACGGAACCGTCTGGCACCAAACGGAAACGGTGGTGTCTTTCGGTTGAAATGATGAATGATAATAAGCAGTGTTTGTACGGTAAAACCCTATTTCAATATACAGCTGTACGTACACGCACGTACTTGCACGTACGATGATAACACCATCTAGGATCATATTAATATACTGAGCCATACAATCCAGTCTACATTAGGTCGCGCCTAGCTACGAGGCGCTGCTGCCACGTGTTCAGTGATAAATTAATAATACAATGATCATCATCATCATCATTTCTCTTACATCATTTCAGCCGAAAGACGTCCACTGCTGGACATAGGCCTCCCCCAAGCACCGCCACTTCGACCGGTTCTGTGCTTCACGCGGATACCTGCGGCCTTCACAAGGTCATCGGCCCACCTGTCAGGAAGCCTTCCAACGCTACGTCTTCCGGTACGCGGTCGCCACTCCAGAACCTTTCGGCCCCATCGGCCATCAGTTCTGCGAGCAATGTGCCCTGCCCACTGCCACTTAAGCTTGGCAATTCTTCAATACAATGATAAAGGTAAGTAAATTCCACTGGTCTCCCTCTAACTCTTCCCTGAAGAGAATGTAAGTAATAACGTACACAACTCTCATGTTTCAGGACTCACAGGCGCTGAAAAGTACGGTATGACTGAAGTGTTGTAAAAAGCTAATTTAACATTAAACTTCAAAAGATATCAGAGTTCTTGCACTCATCTAAAGTCTCAGACCAAATCTAAGTACGTAGGGAAATCTTGAGTTTGTCGATAGCTGAAATTCGGAAGACTAGGTATTGTTAATATTTTTCAGGAAAAACCATTACTTAAACAATACTCAAAAATCGCTCATTGGCAGGGTCCGGCAGTGACATCGACCGCAACGCCTAGCATTCTTCATAATATAAGTCTATGCACGCGTGCTAGGGTGGCACCGTGTCACGCTATTGGATATTTTTAGAACTGAACTAAATCAATATTTTGTTCTAATAGCTACCGAAAGAACCAGTTCTTGTTTACGTATTCTATGGCACGTCATAGTTACGTATCTTCTCTTTCTTTGTTAGAAAAATTGGCACATGGTTGTGTAAAGACTGCCCATTCCTCGGAATGCTATGGCATTATTGGCACACATCCTCATAGTAAATCGCTGCCCAATTTAGCCGTGACGTTTAATACGGGCGTAAAAAAGTTATTTTTGTTCAGAGTGCTTTCATTTCATACTCTTTTATCACTATTTGGGCTATTTTCGAAGCGTGTTCGATATATTTGGAATCAATTTATGTAAGGAGGTTACTCGTACAACAAAGAAAACTTTCCGCTTTTTTATAATGTATATGTTTGAGTCATGTATGTGTGTTTACTGACAAGTCAATCACTTACTTCCTGGATAGCAAGACCATTTAGCAAACTGATGACTTTTGTATCTTGCACAATTTAATTCACAAAAACCCTGTCTTGTTCTTTCCACTACGTTTCCTTGTCCCATAAGTCGGCTAATCAACGACCAACGGACCAAACGTTATGAACTACGAACCACGTGTGGACGATGTAGATAGGTAGGTACCTACTCAAATTGAGGTCATTCTAATAATGAAGACGTCATTCCAAATGTTACACAGTTCTTTACACTAACGTGACGATGTGTCTAAAAATATAAGATGAGCTTTTGACTTTGTTTACAAAAGAATTCATAGAACATAAACCACCTCTTGCTGCAGTCAGATGCCTACAGGGGTGGTCAAAACGAAGGGCATTTTTTTACCAGCATGATTTTTCAGATCAGCAGATTATTTATCATGGCAGTAGGCTAAAATTTCCAACACGAAATTTTTACACTACAACTGTCTCTGTTTACAATCATACGTATCACTGTCGTACGGTAATTGGTTCGATTCCGGAATGGATTTTCCTGACACATTGAAGGAAAACGTGTGTGAATCATTCTCAACTCATTCGGAGCAAGGTGTCAAGCAGTCAACTGTTATGGTGTCAGTGGGCATGCAGTGGGCGATGGGTTAACAACCTTCGATGTAGAACCCCATGGAGGGCCTGAGTCATTCCATGGGTTTCATTATTTATGTACATTTTCTATAACTATACATTATGTCTGTGTGACCGAGTTGTTCTTCGAAACTATGCGATGGGTTTCGATCAGGATTTCACCATCAATTAGAGAATTTATTCCGAAAAGGTTTATGCGTAAAATACATTGGCATTAAAGCAATGATAATAAATTAAACAGCTATGTTGTGAGCGCGCAATCGTGAAGACTCCAAAACGTCCTAATTGGGACGTATTTGTTAGTCTGTGATGCCAACATTCAGTGATTGGTGGCCAATGTTTGTTTACATTCACGCGCAATTGACAACACTAGCTGTCTCTTTTTTTTCTTGTTGTTTTTATCATGCCATCTCTTTTCTATAATTTTTACTTGTAGTGAAATTTAAAATGAATGAAAAGTGGCTGTGTGCTGCCGCTGCTGCGCGGAACACTTTTTCGGTTGTTTTGTGAGTGTATATCATATCTGTTTAATATAATATCATTGCATTAAACTAACATAATTATAATAGAGTGTTCTGTCAAGCCTAGGGCTGGTCCATCTGGTCGCTAGTGTTAGGTACTATAATGCCTTGTTAGAACGTACGTTTATACAAATGATCTAATAATGTGTAAAGTCTGGAATAAAAAGTCAATCTTAAATATCAATTCATGTATTCTGGATGCGTCTCCACCCATCAGCTCAGTAGGTACCTCTATTCCACATAACGACATAGCCTATTAGATATTTACTCAAATATTTAACTATTTAGATCTACATTAATTAACGCTTCATGTTCTCTTCTCCGTCAGCAATAAAACTAGACAAACAGAATGATTGGCACATGCGCTAGACGCCATTATGTCATAACTACCCACACATGGACTATATCGATGTATATCATTGTATTAATGAAGCTGTTTATTTATTCTGTTGTCATTCGCGACGCCACGCGTATGGCCAAGGGCAACTCAGCTTAGTAGTTGGAAATAACTCCTGATGAAAAACTAGAAGCAATGTGCCCAGGAATGCTACATAGAGCTATGGATATAAGTAAATCAATATTTTTTGACGTAAAAGGTATGTTTACGCCTTTAATTATTATTAATCGATTGATGGACACCTCAAGCAAGGTGCCAGATATATTCATGACTTTTATTGACTGTCAGTGACAGAATCATATTCGAATATTCTTTCAACACATCTTCTCAAAAAATGCCAGGAAGCCTCTAAACATTGTTCTTATGTTAAAAATTACGCGCCATACAACGGAATATGCGGTAAAATAGGTACTCTCACATAAACACATGTTTTCCGCGTCTTTCGTTGTATAACGCCGTGCGTATCCTTCACGGGATTTTTTTACTTCCATAAAAAAAAAATATAAGAATTCCACCAAGGAGTTTCACATTACGAGAATAACGTCAAAGATTTTTGCGATTTTCCGACTGATATTATATATAAACAAAATAATAATGAGTTCAAGCGAGGAATACGATATTAATATTATGGAATCTACTCCATCTGATATCTTGAATGAGGCGCAACTTGCAGAAATTGGTCTCTTGCCGCCAAAATCGCGAGAGGGCGACTATAACCGACTTTTAATGATTTTATACTGAAGATCACGTCGAAACGAATAGTGTTAATGAATAGAAAAAAAATGTTAAATTATAGCATTTTCTCAATAACTTAGTATGTTAATATTTTAGATTAAGTTTACACTACATAGTGAAATAAATTTGTAAATTTATGTCTAACGCGGATAAAAAACTGAGAATACCGCAAAATCTACCAAGCCTATTTTTCTGAATCCTTCACCAATTTAAAGATAATTTAATTATTGATATTTTAGTATACGTGTTTTATTAAAATACCTTTTGGTTTGTGTATAATAAATTAATAATTCGTCAAATTTGGGACAGCGCTCCTTGATAGGCAAGTCATATTACTGGCTGAACGTACGACGTGTTGCGTGAGCTCAGTGTAGAACACGCAAGCTAACCACTCAAACTCAATGGCATATATCTCCGTCTTAATGTTTTACAATAATTTTATATCATGGAAGACTCGAAGAAATACCTACTCAATCATTCTATGATGGCTTGTTTCATTACCTATGTCTGTTTTCTCGCAAATTGTTGAAAAACGTTGTATAACACACGAGCGGAAATTGGTATTCACAAACTCGTGATCATGACTATGGTAAGCCCTCGACTTCGTCTGGGGCTTAAATTCGTCTACTCGTCTGTAAAAAACAACTTACCGCACTAGTATCATAATTAACTAAGTATTTTTAATTCTATCACTTTTATATTTGTTTGTTTAACTTCACACAATGATGTAGGTACTTAGCACGCATATGACAGTGTGTGCTAATGTGAACGAATAACCCTATTTACAAAATGATCGTAAATGATCAGCATCAGAGATAAAATTCGGCACACGTTTAGAACTTCAATGGCATGCTTGACGTTCAATGAATCAATAAATCGTGTGTGTTGTTAACATTTACTATCATAGATGGCGCTGCCTGCCCGCTTATAAAGATATCAGCGCTATTTTTAGCACGTCCATTGAAAAGAATTTCCTTGTAAGTGGTTCTTTCGAGAATGTTAATAAGTTACTATCGTAGTATCTTTTCAGTGCTTATGTAATCTCATTCAGAGGTGAATCCTAGCGAAATGAGTGAATAGGTATACATTCAAAGAACAATTTGACATTAACAGCGCCTGGCGTAGCACGGTAACAGTAAGGGCGGCTTTTGATAATGCAATACGAGTTGTGTGTGGATGTGCGATTGACTGTACTTATGTCATTGTGCGTTCAGCGCGTTTTCATCGGAACAATGATGAAGGCTTTTAATTCTGTAGACGCTGGGGCTGACCCTACTTGCGTAACACACTATCAAATTATAATCTGAATGATTTTGATATATTTTGCTAATCCATTGCTTCTTGAATTCGCAAAACTTGTCTGCTCAACAACGTAAATAGTACTTAACGCAATCAATGTTGTTGAAAACCCATTGCTACTGATAGTAGGTATGTTACGCAATTACCCGCTGAAAATTGAACCCAATGACCTCGGGAGTGTGTACTGTGTTAGCTAATCGATCGAATCAATGTTTGTGACTATAGATATTAATAAAAGATAACACGGGGGAAGTACAAAATAATAAATTATCTATTTTTATCGAAATGTCTACCTTACTTCCGCGCTACAGCAGGTTTTAACCTAGTCGCAAGAACGCGGGCTTTTTGAATATTATGTTGTCAGCAGACCAGTGACAGTCTGAACGTCTCCGTATTCAGCAACATTATTTTGTAATAGGTATGTAGTTATGTTGGCAAAGAAAATAATAGAAGCCAAAAAGACATTATTTTGGCACGAAAATTATTACGAAAAGTTATTATGAATAAAATTTAGAAATATGTATGTTTAATACCTGCTGTTCATGTATCAAATCTGAGGTCAATGGCCTGTAATTTTATCTTTCACGAATTTGAATTTAGAGGTCGAGTTTCTTAAGCCGGGTTACAACTGTTACAAGTAAGATGGCGGATTGGCGCGAATCTGGCGTTCAAATGGTTTGTAACTGGTTGCAAACACAACAAGTGGGTGTGAAAGTATCTCATACATACTTATTTACATAATATTGCACTCAATGCACTCATCTGGGCCTGGGCTAATGAAACGGCGCATACTTTCTCACGGTAACTTGATACTCTTTATCGGTAGGTACCTACTAAAATATAGGTATTTGGTAGGTACAAAAGTAGGTAGGTAACAAAGTTTTTCCTTTGCAGGACCACCTCAGACAATGGTATCATGGCAGTTTCTAAAGTAACTCTTGAAACTGTTACAAATTCTGGAATCCTCCATAGAGAACACTTTTTTGTTTTCTTAGCCAATAGAATATAAGAATACATAAAAGTAAAAGCAATACTAATCACTCGACCCTAACGACTTGTGGTCAGTACAAACCATCACAACGCAAGTGCGTCTGTGCAATACAAACCATAGGTAGGTCACAGACTCACAGGTGCTACCTAGCATATATTCAATCTTTTCTTATCGCCGTCCGTCAATCTATCAAGTCAGAACAGCACTTATGGACACAGAGATAGGTGCATGCAAATATATAATAATAATTAATATATCAAATGTCAAGTCACTTTAATAAAACATCCATTTTTCATGACGTCAGTAGGTACGGTTTCACTAAAGGGCGATTTGTTCCACTGACGCCGGTGTCACCCTAATAAAGAACATTTTTAGCACCTGGGAAGAAGCACAAGATGCCATTGGAATCTTTTATGATCTCTATATGGCGTTCGATTGCGTAAACCTTGAGATACTGAAACTAGAGCACTATGGGATTAGGAATACTTACAGCTCATACCTGAAAGATAGAAAGGTTAAAGTTCAAGTAAACGGCGTAAACTCATTAGGGTCTGAAATGGCTATGCGTGTTCCTCAAGGTTCGATATTGGGTCCATTTCTATTATAAAAATATATGTTAAATTAGAGCATTTTCTCAATAACTTAATATGTGAATATTTTCGATAATGTATAAATTACCTACATAGTGAAATTAATTTGTAAAGTTATGTCTAACGCGGATAAAAAACTAAGAATGGCGCAAAATATACCAAGCGTACTTATCTGAAACCTTCACCAATTTAAAGATAATTTAATTATTGATCGTTTAGTATACGCGTTTCATTAAAATACCTTTTGGTTGGTGTTTAATAAATTAATAATGCGTCTAATTGGGGACAGCGCTCCTTGATGGGCAAGTCCTATTACTGGCTGAACCTACGACGCGTTGCGTGAGCTCAGTACGGCACGTAAGATAAGATGTTCCCTGTAGAATTTCTAGGGTTGACGACAAAGAAAACTTACAAATACCGAATTCCTAAAGATTTTAGAATAAATTGTGATTATTGGCAGTAAAAAGATGTAGAAACTAGAAAGCAATCATAGTACAGCCAAAAAAGAAGGGTAAAAGTGACATTTATTTAGTGTTGCCATGAAATATTTTTTAAATACCTTCTGAGTCAATGCATCTTTTATATTTTAAACTTGCATTGTAATGTACGGAGAGCATGATTATGTACGGAGTTTCCCTACAAATTCCCATAATACAAAAAAAAATATCACGTAACGAAAATGGGAGGATAAAGCGTCATCATGATCACCACGCCTCTTCTATATTTAGCACATCTAATGGGTGGCTATTTATTTGTAAACCTTTGCATAAATAAATCTGTTTGTATATACACAAGACTACAACACGTGTTTCTTACGTGCATAATAAGCGTGTGCAAACTTGTATGATCTAGTGTTTATGAAAACATGTCTATGTCTTCCATTGATTTCTTACACACAATAAATAAGAATACGATACGTTCACATGAAAAACCTTGCGGATTAGGCACACATACTGAACGTGACATTCAATCGATTCAATATGAAGGCTTCTACATACCAGCGCGACTTGTCGCGCGACGCGACACGGCACAAAGGTCCCGCGTGTCGCGGGACGAGCGGTGCCTTTGTGTCGCGTCGCGTCGCGCGACAAGTCGCCCCGGTATGTAGAAGCCTTGAGTCTGCACGTAAATGGCAAAGATTGGTAAGTAGATTTTTTGCATGTGCTATACCTATTTGTTTATGTGCAGAACCTGTTGACCTTTACAAATCCTTTTAAAAAGAGTCTCTTGAAATAGCTGGATTAGACTCAAAACTGTCGTTAAACTTGGTACCCTGTTTAGAGTTTTATAATTTTTACCTAATAATTCATCCTCCTTGTAATATCGCGCCCTTTCTCAACCCTTGCGAATATGGAGTGTGGTTGCGGACTTGCGGTAGATATTTCCCAAACCCTTGTCATATACCGACAGCCCTACATCACAGTTTGTCAGCAGTTCAGCACTGCAATAAATCGGTGATCCAGAATATTCTACATTATCTGAAGCACGTGAGATATTACTTATCTTAACAAGGCCATATATAACAGTTGTAAAACCTGCTGCTTAACTTTATTTTTGTTTCAAATAAAGATTACTATTTTCATATTTTGTTATGCATGTAATAAGTACCTGATAGTAGTTGCCAAAGCTCGGCGCTTCGGCGGAATCAACGACACTATGTGTTTTGGCAAATGTCCGTAATGCGCAAAGCCAATGCGCTAAAAATGAGTTATGCACGCACAAAAAACTGAGTCTTTATAGACATGTTTATTAAATACGTGCTTACTGAAAACACTACTATTTAACTCTGTCATCACGTATACAAGCTGTTCTCGAGGGTCATCACGAACCGTCTCGCCAGGAGACTTGACGAGTTCCAGTCCAGCCGCCAGAACAAGCCGGTTTTCGAAAAGGCTTCAGTACCGTAGACCACATCCATACTGTTCGGCAAATTGTACAGAAGACCGAGGAGTACAACCAGCCACTGTGTATGGCAGTTGTGGACTACGAGAAAGCCTTCCACTCCATCGAAATATGGGCGGTTCTGGCCTCTCTACAACGATGTCGAGTTGATTGGCACTACATTGAAGTGTTGAGATGTTTTTATGACGCTGCCACGATGACTGTCCAGATCCAAGATTAGAAAACCATCCCCATCCAACTGCTTAAAGGGGTGAGACAGGGGGATGTGATATCCCCAAAACTGTTCTCCAATGCATGCTTGCCGAGTCCAATCCACATCGAAGGGCCGCTTCTCGAAGTTGTGAAGGAGTATGTCTACCTAGGACAAGTCATCCGGCTCGGTAGACACAACTTTGAGAATGAAGCCGACAGAAGGATCCAGTTGGGTTGGGCGGCATTTAGAAAACTGCGTCAAGTCTTCTCGTCACCTATCTCGCAATGTCTGAAGACTAAGGTCTTTAACCAGTGCGTCCTGCCCGTCATGACATACGGTGCCGAAACGTGGGCACTGACAGTCGGGCTGGTCCACAAATTCAAGGTCACCTAGCCCACTATGGAGCGGGCTATGCTTGGAGTCTCTTTGAAGGAGAAATCTTGATGAAGGAAAATCAGGAATGAAATCATCCGAAGAACTGGAGTTACTGACATAGCTTGTAGAGTAAGCTAACTGAAGTGGCAGTGGGCAGGCCATGTTTGTCGAAGGGTCGATGGCCGATGGAGCAGACGAGTCCTGGAGTGGAGACCGCGTATCGGCAAGCGTAGTGTGGGACGCCCCCCAGCTAGATGGACCAACGACCTTAAGAAGGTGGCTGGGTCAGACTGGATGCGAAAGGCGGAGGACAGGGAGGGTGTTGTGGCGCAGCCTGGGAGGGGCGTATGTGCAGTAGTGGACTGCGATAGTGTGAGATGGGGCTGTAAAGGCAGCTATCTTAGCCGTTGTAGCTACAGGGAAACGGTCTTAGGTGACTGTCCTTAACTTTTTGAGAAATTTTGATCTGCATTCACAGATTTTGAAAAAAAATTACAGTCAGCAGGAAAATGGGCAATTTTCACAAAAACTTTTTTTTATGCCAATCGATCCTGTTTCTTATAAGGATCAAAAACCTCTATTAGACCAACTGAGGTTTGAGTACTAGTAGTCAGGAATCGCAAAAAACTTTTCCCATACATTTCGTAGGAAATGAGACTCCAACTTAAATTTTTTACCATCGATAAACTGGCCGCTACAAAAAAGACTGATCGAAAAACAAATAAAAAAACAATAACTTTTACTTTGGGCATTGTTTTAATTAAAAACTTGAAACTTTACATTTAGAATCACCTAGAAATTTTACTTTTGCTCTAAGGCGATTAACACACGGCACCGCGCACCGCCGCGGTTTCATATGGTGAGAGCACCGCTCAACCGCGCGGTCGGGCGGTGTACGTGTGTTAGGCATCAACGGATTTATTAGAGGTCAAAGCGACGTTGAGATCCGCTTCACCGCCTACCGCGGCGGTGCGCGGTGCCGTGTGTTAATCGCCTAAGATATGAGGGTTTCAAAATGGTAGCCGTTTTGACGTTTTGATTTTTTTCAAAATCTGTGAACGCAGATCAAAATTTCCCAAAAAGTTAAGGACAGTCTCCTAAGACCGTTTTCCTGTAGCTACAACGGTTAAGGTAGCTGCCCTTACTGCCCCATATATGCTGTATATCTAGAACACTCATTTCATAACAAATAAAGGCTCGTGCAGACTGGCGCGATATCGCGGGCGCGACAGGCAGCGACATAGAAATTGTGCTGTGTCACGTCGCGGCGTCGCGACAGCGATATCGCGCCAGTCTGCACGAGCCTTTAGTCCATTCGTTAAGTTTTAAGTAAACTTTTACAAATGACTAAGTTACGTACCTACGTTTTAACGCTGAGGATACATCAAAACAAAACAACACTACAATAACAATTGTTTTCAAAACAAAATTCGAACAGAGAATCGCTTTAGAAGTACTTAAGTAATTAGGTACCTACTTGCTACCTACTTTATCATTAAATAATAAATACCTACCTACTTCCTTCTGTAAACAAACTAGCCAAATAACTCCGTTCGCCTAGATGCGTGCAAATGACGGCAAAATTATGGCAACAAAATAAATCTCTAGAATGAGGTAGAGTAGAGGAGACTAATGATTTCGTTTCTTATCGCTACTCTAGTCTATTGTGAATAACACGATACGCGGCGATAAGGACAACGATAACAGGATTACACCCGTGTGCCGAATCTACTTAGATAATTATGATATACCTTTGACAAAGAAAAAACTCATCACTTTACTATGTAAAATGTTTGCAGGCGGGGTATTTTTAATTTGGTCGGACTACGCGGGGATTGCGCGAAAGCATTCCGTATATAGTTACTCTACTCTTTGGAAAGCATTGCTGGCATACCACAGCGTAGGTCACGGGTCACGTTTCTCAAACACGTGCCATTCCAGCGCACGTGTCCATGTTATTGCACTGTGTGGTCACTTCCAGATGGTTACCAGACTGTTCGGGAAACTTAGAATAAAAGTTTCAAGTTGATCGCTAATCGCTCTATTTTGTGAAAATACCTACGTGTAGCATAACATTGTTGCATGTGGTGGAAAACCTCGGTAAGTTTTTTTTAATTTATAATACGAGTAAGCTACGATTAGTACACGCTGACCTCTCATTGTACGGAAATCCGACACAATGCGAGATCAGCTTATACTGGAAATCATAGCTTGATGTGTAGCCGTGTGTACAACATAGTCCAAAGTTCTTGCCACCTTACGTGCCGGGGACTGTACTGTAGTTTTAGAGAGTATTTTTTGCTTTCGAATAAATATAAAAAATTTGCAGTGATTTTAATTAGTTAGGTTAGTACCTATATTTGTTTATTATTATTTTACTTAACAAGTAATTAATTATTTTGTTATTTTATCGTGTTTTCTGATAAAAATGAAAATGTGATAAATCAAAATTAAAGGAACCACAAAGTCAAAGTAGTTTCTTCTTATTGCATTCTTTTTTATTTTTTTTTCTGTGGAAGTGGTAATCTAAACAGGAATCTGGCAACCAATTTACCAGTATAAAGTCTAGAATGCTCGGAACAAGTTCGGGCAGCTTCGTGTATTCTCGCTCGATTTCTCGACAAGTCGATTAGTCGAATACTCGATTATTCGGTGAGACAGTTGACATGACAGCATGACACTCTGTCACTTGACCGTGACTTAACAGACAGTGGTCCACTGTGGTTGGTCGTGCGCTCTACCTTCTACGACCAACGGGATACCGCTGTCAAGGTTCAACAAATGAAAATAAACTTTATTGCAAAATAACTGAACGTGTTCTTTACATGTATGTTTTGATAAAGTGAACGTTATGATATCTGAAAAACAATTAAATAAAGGTACCTACATAATTATTGTGTCTCGAACTTTCCTAAGTTTACCTATGGAAGTCTCGACGGTTCTAATTGGTTCTACGTTCGTTTTTTACCCGTGCATTTTAAAGTGCACTGTGACCCGTGCCCATGGCAGGTTTTGTGATAAAGCAAATTCAATCGTTCACGTCTTGTATGAATCTCACTACGTAAATAATTATCGGTTGACGTATAAATTTACGAGTTACCAAAACAGTGTTGAAACAAAAATACCTAGCACGATCGACACATCAATTTTATCTTTTTTCTAAGCCTGAAAATCTACACAACTTACTAAACATAGACCGTAACTTTTATAAGTAGGTAACCTGCCTAATAGTTAGGTATTTATGATAGTAGTGAGTGCGAGGTGGACTAGATTCTATAATAATATCGGATTCTTCGCTTGGACTCATAATATTATTTTGTTTATAAATATCAGTTGGAAAATCGCAACAATCTTTGACGTTTCTAATATGAAAATGGCGCGAATTTGCAAATGGCGCCAATGTTGAAAATTAGTATTACTTACATCTTTCGTCTCATTTTCTCTTTTAATAATAAAGTGAGATAAACGTATTGAGTAAAAGCGCTTCCAAGGAGGTTCGATCATTCAGCTTATTTATTCTCGTAATGTGAAACTCCTTGGTGGATTTCTTATAGGTACCTAGGTACTTATATTATTAATGGAAATTAAAAAAAAATCGTAAAGGATACGCACGGTGCTATACAACGGAGTATGCGGTAAAACATGTACTTAGGTACCTTTTTACCGCACATTCCGTTGTATGGTGCGTAATTTGTAGGAGCAAATGTGTTGAAAATTTATTTACGACTCCGAGGCAATATAGGTTAGGTACTTACCTACTTATTTAAAGTAAGTTGGAAAAAAGTTGCCAAAGTAACCTGAATTCCTAGAAGTGTAGCGTAGGTACCTAAAATGTAAGTAGGTACCTACAACAGGACAGGACAACAGAGGAAACCTCTTGCTTAAAAAATGTTACACAAACTTCTTTATTATCACACCCATTAAATTGTAGTAATTTAAATAAATGTAATTATAATAATAATACTTTAAAAATTGTTCATCAAAATATACAGGGTGTGATAGGTAAGGAATTAGAACTGGAGCTGTTCATGAACTGTAGTTATATCGATATCTTATGTGTAACTGAACATTGGTTAAAAGTCCACCAGTTCATGTTCAGCTTTAACAACCACCAGGTTGCCAGCTCATTCAGCAGAGTTAATATGATACGCGGTGGCTCTTTAATAATTGTTCGTAACAATATGAAATTTAAAGAACGTAAGGATATTGTGAGCCTCTCTGTTGAGCGAGTTATTGAAATAGCTTGCATTGAGCTTGAGCAGTTCATTGTAATGAGCATATACAGGCCCCCATGTGCTTCATATGATATTTTTGAGAAATATATGGAAGAAGTATTATTAAAGACTTGTAACAGTAATAAAACAGTTGTTGTCTGTGGAGATTTCAACATTAATATACTGGAAAAATCTGCTACAGTAAATAAATTTATAACCTTATTAAAGTCATATAATTTGTACAATACATTCTTTGAGCCGACTAGAATAACTGCCACTAGCGCTACCTGTATTGACAATATTTTTACAAACTTAAGACCTTCTAGCCATTTAATTATAAACGAGTTGGACTCTGATCACTGTGGCCAGTTAGTAACTTTCCCTCGGAAAATAGTCAGAGCTCAAAGAAAACTAGTGAGTTATATTCCTGTAAACAAAAGTCGCTTAGAACAATTTAAAAATAATTTAATGGAAAAACTACCGGGTTTGCCTTATCACACCGACCCAGATCAAGCATATAATTTACTATTTAATCTCATTAATTGTGAATTTAGGAAGGTGTTCACCTCAAAAACATTGCCTGTTTGTGACCACGTAATATTTAGTGATTGGGCAACACCAGGTATTTACAAAAGTAGGCAGAGGTTATATGAATTGTATGATGAAAAAACATATAACCATGATGAAACTTTTAAAGAATTTGTTAAAAAATATTCTAAAACTTTTAAAAGAGCCTGTTTCTCGGCAAAAGCCATACACATTAAAAATAAAATAAAATCTTCTGGAAATAAAATTAAAACAACTTGGAATATTATTAATTCAGAAATGGGAAGAACGACAGTACGGAATCGTGACTTCCATCTAAAAATCAATGATGTAGATATTAAGGCAGACATGGAGGTGGCAACTGAGTTTGAATTTTTTTTCACTAATATTCCTATTTTAACAACCAAAACTCTGTCATCGTCGTCCTCCACTTCTGCTTACTCAATATTAAAAGAATGTGTACCAGAATGTGATAAACACCTTAAATTCACGGTCGTTACCGCTAAAGACATTATAGAATCTTTTAAAGACCTTGATATAAAAAAAACTGCGGACCTTTGGGGGTTATCAGTACATACCATGTCTTCAATAATTAATGTTATTTCACCCTTTTTAGCAATTGTTTTTAATTCTTGTATTGCATCTGGTGTATTTCCTGATCTGATGAAACTTAGCAAAGTGATTCCTCTGTTCAAATCTGGCAGCACAACTGATCCTACGAATTTTCGGCCTATTTCGATATTACCTACATTGAGCAAAATCTTTGAAAAATTAATTTTGAAACAAATGTTAGGACATTTTAATAAACATAATCTACTACATCTGAAACAGTTTGGTTTTACTAAGGGTCGTTCAACTACAGACGCGGGCGTGGAATTACTGAAGAGCATATTCGAGGCCTGGGAGGAGTCGCGGGATGCTCTTGGCATTTTCTGCGACTTGTCTAAGGCCTTCGATTGCGTTCATCATGATACACTCATCAGAAAACTGCACCATTATGGGTTGAGGGACAGTGCTCTCGACCTTCTGACTTCTTATCTGAACAACAGAATTCAGAGGGTTGATGTTAATGGCAAGAGATCTGCAGGATCTGCGGTCACTATGGGCGTTCCGCAGGGTTCAATTCTAGGTCCATTCTTGTTTCTAATTTATATAAATGACTTACCTTTTCACATAAGGGATAATCACAAGATTGTATTATTCGCAGATGACACTTCACTCATTTTTAAAATCAAACGTCAGCTAGTCAATTTTGAACATGTTAACGATGCACTCTCTAAAGTTGTCCATTGGTTTAATGTAAATAATCTTCTCCTGAACGAGAAAAAGACTAAACTCATTAAATTTTCAATGCCAAATGTCAGGCAGCTAACTACTAATGTTCAACTTAATGGAATAGAGTTGGACCCTGTTGAGTCGACAGTTTTTCTTGGAATAACTATTGACGGTAAATTACAATGGGGCCCACACGTAGAAAAATTGTCAGAAAGGCTTAGTTCGGCCGCCTATGCTGTTAAAAAAATTAGACAGATTACTGATGTAGATACTGCCAGAATTGTTTATTTTAGTTATTTTCATAGTCTTATGTCGTATGGGATCCTTCTCTGGGGAACATGTGCGGACATTAATAATATCTTTATTTTACAGAAAAGGGCTGTTCGAGCCATTTACAATCTAGGTCCAAGAGATTCACTTCGTGAAATATTCAAAGAAATAGATATTCTGACTGTAGCCTCTCAATATATACTTGAAAATCTATTATATGTACACAAAAATAAATCAAATTTTAAGAAAATGTCCGATGTTCATAGTTTAAATACCAGGAATAAACACAATCTTACTGTACATCGCACTCGCCTCCACAGAGTAGGCAACTCTTTCATGGGTCAATGTATACGCTTTTACAACCAACTTCCTACTGACATTCGGAACTTACCCATTAAACGATTTAAAATCTGTATTAAAACTAAACTTTGTAAAAAAGGGTACTATAAGATTTCTGATTATTTAGAGGACAAAAAAGCTTGGGATTGAGCTGCTCGCTCTGCTAGCCTTGTGATAAAACTTGACATTTTAATTATTATGCATGATTTTATATACATATTGACATTGCAGAATATTGTATACAATTTTACATGAATGTTTACTATGAAAAGTATTATATTTACTACTTTAATTTATTGTGAATGTGAGCACTATGTGGGTCATTTTTTTTTTTTCTTTAAATGTTTTCCTTTCTTTTCTCAGTTAAGTTTTAATGATGGTCTGACATTTTGAGCGCTTTATGCGGCCTACCCAAATGTCCTTTTTTTGGTACTGTTCGTCGAGTCGTTGAGCTCCTTAAGTTTTGAGTTGAGCTGCACGATTACTGACAAATGCTTACACTGATTGGTCAGGTCTGCTCAAATTTGCGTGGTTCTTTCCTCAAAAGACCATTTCAGACACGGATCTACATGGTCCTCACATGATCTGACCAAGATTATGTCTGGACTTTAAAAGAGACTTTGACCCCTGAGTTTGTTTCGCCATTTCTTCTCAGGGGTAGTCAGATAGGAAATGTCGGCTACATCTAGATTTTTTTTTATTTTTTATATGACGTGTAAAAGTGATTTTAATATCCTATTTACAGAATAAACGATTTCATTTCATTTCATTTCACTGTAAATTCTTAAGTAGGTAGCTATCGGTAATTATTTTAATTATATATGCAGCGCAAGCGAATTTATTTCCAAATACTTCAGTCATTCAGTCAAACACGAATAAAATTCCTTCAGACTACCTACCTTTTGTTTTCATTTCTCCCAGAAACGACTAAAATGAAACACTGGTAATAATAGGTATGGGGTTTGAACAATTTCTCTAGGGTTAAGTAGGATTTGAAACTTTTAATGACGTCAATCTTTTAAAGGCAGTCCTGATCTCTCCACGTATTTGAGTAAAGAACACACACACAACTAATAACTTCCTGTTATTTCTAAGGTTTTTAGCACCATGAATGAATCCGTGACTAAGCACGAACTGCTGATAAAAAACAATAGATTATTTCTTTTAAATAATTGGCGCAGTTAGTTAAGCGATTGACTGCTGCGCTGCGTGTCGCGGGTTCGATTCCCGCACGGAACAAATATTTGTATGACCTACAAGTAGTTGTTTCGGGTCTGGCTGTATGTGTATGTGAATTTAAATGTTTGTAAACGCACCCACAATACAGGAGAAATTCCTAGTGTGGGGCCACGTTTTTAAAAAAATAAATAAAATAATAATAATGAACGGGAAAACACGAGTGGGTGACGCGCATGCGGGAATCAAACGATAAATTGATTTCTTACACCTGCGAGATCTCAAATCAAAACTGGGGCTATCTACACTGGATCGCAAAAATTCCGGGTCGCTAATAAAAACCGTGATATCTCTATAAATTAGCTAGATCGCTAGAATAAATAATAATGTAGCAAGCAGGTTACCTACTAATGCTTGTTCTTAATCTCTAAAGAGGTTTCATTTGTACAAGTTATGTACCGATTTAAAAAAAAATATTCTGCATTTTGAAAAATTTCAATTTTCACTAATGGAGGCTATGCTATTACTTAGGTTATTACCGTATGTCATGTTTCTATTGGCCTTATTATAACCTCAAAACTCGAAAGTGTTTGGATTTTTTTACAATTCTCTGAAGTGTCCGTGATTTTAATTTAGTGTCGATCGAATATATGCATTATTTAGAATACAGAAAAAAATATCATGTATCTGTTGGTTCTTAGGCGAATGATGTATGGACGCTAAACAATGTCCTTTAAAATTAGGAAAAGAATATTTTTTCTGCTTCAAACCGAGCTGTCATTATAAATGGTTCCTTGGATTGATCAGAGTATTCAGTGCGGAGTGGAGTTGCAGTGTAGGTATGTCGTTACCACCTGAAGAATGTACAGACGCCAGCAAGTCAAGCTACCCGAAACTGTAATTTTTTTCCAATCTACCTTGAACCTTATGCTGTAAAAATAAAGTTGAAAATCTAATAAAGAAATCTGACAGATTTTAGTAGCTTGATGTGCTGGCGTCTGTACACTGATTATTACCATGGTACAAGAAGGAAGAAGTCAGCGTAGCACTGCTAGAACAGTAGGAGTATCTTTATCAACGGTCCAAAGAGTACTCCAGCGATTTCAAGAGACCAGCATAAATATCAGGAGACCCGGAAATGGCAGGCCAAGGTGCACAACTACACGAGAAGACCGATTCATCGTGAGCACTATGTTAAGAAATCGACATCTCACGGCTGTTCAGGTCCGAAACAGTCTTCAAGAAATTCACCACAACAATGTGAGCTCTGACACGATTCTGCGACGTCTTCGTGAAGCTGATATAAAGCCTTATACACCAGCAAACGGCCCCAAACTGCTCAGAGAACATCGAGTTGCCAGGTTACGGTTTGCTCGAGAACACATCCTATGGACCGAATGTTTTCCGATGAGTCCAGATTTTGTTTATTTACGCAAGACGGGAGACTAAGAGTATTTAGACGACCAGGAGAACGGTATTATCAAACGTGTTTTGAAGAAAAGGTGCCATTCGGTGGAGGATCAATAATGGTTTGGGCTGGGATATCTTCAGAGGATCGCACGGAGTTAGTGATCATAGAAAACGGTTCTCTGACTGCTGTCAGATACATAGAAGAGGTTTTAAATGAGCATGCTGGTCCTTTCTTAGTGAATAGGTATGGGTGCAAATTCCATTTTTATGCACGATAATGCTCGACCACATACTGCTTTGGTCAATATGTATATTCAAGACGTCGGTGTTACCTGCATGGAGTGCCCAGCTCGCAGCCCAGACCTAAATCCCATAGAACATGCATGGGACGACTCGGGAGATGCGTGAGACAACGCTCTCCTGCTCCCGTTAACTTACACGAGCTAAGGAATGTGCTAGTGGAAGAATGGGCAAACATAGACCAACATCGTATAAAAAATGTGGTTTACAGCATGCCATTGAAGTGATACGGGCTCGTGGAGGAAATACAAAATATTAAATTGACAAAAAGTCTTTTATGTTTTAAGATTTAAGTACTGCAAAGTGTATTTTTGCTGTAATAACTCATAAAAGCGAATTTTTCTTATTTTTTAGTAAGTATTCAATTAAAGGTTTAAAGAGTACAAAACGTGTTACACATTTTTTATAATATAAGTAGGTATTAATCAGTCATCTACAATATACTTTACTTTCGCAAATTAGTCATATATATTTAAGAAACTATCACGCCATTTATAAATCATCGCAAAAATTCCGGGTCGAATGAATAAATGAATAATAAAATAATGAATACCCGGAATTTTTGCCATCCAGTGTATTAAATTGATTACTCATACAAATATAGTTTAGCATTGCAGCAAAGCAGCATACGGAACGGGACGACCGCGAATTCAATCATAGAAAATAAACATTTGTTTGACCTCGAATAACATTTTCAGCTGCAAAATTTCCGGTTTCGTCTGCTCTGGAATAGCATCCACTCATTCTACATTGGACTGGTTATTTTCTAGACAACAGTTTTAAAGCCTAAGTACCTACCGTAGCCCCGTAGGTATTTGGCCAGATAAGGACGCATTCACAAAATTAAACTAAACCAAATGTAACTAATAATTGCCACAGGTAGATTACTTCTTCATCTCAAATAGTAGCAATTTTTATTCGAAAATGTTGTTTCTTAATATTGTAAAAAAAAAAGAATCCGTTGCTTCTTCACACAAAATTGACGATATCGTGTTGGATTTAGGGACATTTTTCTTCAATATAATACATAAATTTAGGTTTTTTAAATATTTTATGTAAGCAGACATGTTCAGCTCAAAAAGGTAGCGAAAAAGAACTGTCAAAATGTTACAAACAGTCTCAGAAAATAATGGTGAAAAAACCTATTTTTTTTTTAAAAACACTCGGTAATGTTTGTTTTCCTATTATTTAACAAACCTTATCAAAAACCAGACACTGGGCTTCAGCTATCCGTGTGATAAAATCAAAATTTTATTTTATGATTATTATGATATCTTCATCTCAGTAAATCAACGGCGACTTTAAATGCTCAAACTCAAACTCAAACTCAAAGCATTTATTTCAAATAAACCTATTATAGGCACTTTTGAATTGTCAAGGGGTCAGTCAGTCAGATGAAGCTAGTTGCCCATTCCAAAGCGTAGTAGGTTCCTATGGAGAAGAACGGGCAAGAAACTCCACGGACACTCTTTTAAATCAAAATATTGTTACATAGTATTGGTTACATAATTTATGTTGAAATTATACATGTGAGAACAATGTAGAAAGACGTGCACGTTAAAAGCGTCCGTAATAAAAATATAAAAAACAACTAAAATACTAAGTTAATTAAAATAAGCCGTGGCAGCTAAGAAATTACCAGTCCCTACTGACGGCGCCCGTTCACGAACATGACGCATGGATCAGCACCATTTAGCTCAACCATTTTGAAGGGAACACACATACGCCACCATCAGCTAGACATTTTAGTGAGCATGACACTCTCAGCCGCCATGGCACATTCAAGTCAATAAAAGACGTACTCAGAAAATGGTAGGTACATAGTGCTCACACATGTACTATGCAATTATACAATACTAATAGATTGAATTTATACAATATAAAGATAGTATTTACAATCTTCAGCCGCTCCAACAATAGATTTGAATGCTATATTTTCGAGAACGCAAAAGTGATGAGGTGCTGAGACTGACACGAATGGTTTATCACCACGAAAACTGTACTTTTATAGTTACACAGACTTAATGTTTCAATTATTGCAATCTTTCTCACAATTAAAAAAGAAATTGACGAAAATCTAATTTTTTTGTGATAGGGATAGCACCCAAGGTACTCGCAATCATCGGCTGAAGTGCTAACGATATTTAATTCATAAGCACGCAAGAACGTGCATGGTCCTAAATCCGCTGACTAGCCGTGAAGGCCGGTTTCAGAACTCACTGTTTACATTTCTTACAAAATCTAGCTAAGCAGAAGAGTAATTGTCGCACAGTGGCTGAGCTCTGCCAAGGAAATTCAAATAAAAATGTTTTTTTACTTTTTAGTACCTAAACATGCATGATCCGCAAAGGTAAGTTATTTATTGGAGCCAATTCAAAATTCCTGATCTTCGCAACTTATTCTTGATAGTGTACTAGTTTTAATGTTTACACTTTTACAGTTTCTTCTAGTTCGGTGTGTTAGCTCGAGATCATTAACCTTTGGCTTGGTCTGTCATGTGTCTACAATCGTATCAACGGCATCAAAATCGAATCCTGACCGAAAATAAACAATATAATGACGAGCCGACCTCAATGTATTTCTGGATAATTTTCTTGGCATTGTCGTTTTCGGCTGTTAGCTTTCAGTTAAATATTTTGTATGCATTATCATGTTCTAGTAGGTAATCTTTTCGCCATTAATGGCGTCAACGGCCAATGATTTACCATCTGATTACATCCAGTTGCGAAATCTTTTGATTGGGCATTAAATTGTAAGTACCTATTGTAACATGATACCTACAAAATATTATAGATAGGTAGGTACCTACCTACTTACCTACTTTGTTGTATTCAGTGGGTAATGACAAAGTAAAAGTAAAATTCCGTCTCGAGTAGACATTCGAGAGGGAATTTTACTTAAATTCATGCAGTCTATGGATATTGAGTCAATTCTTCTTGTTACAATTTTACAGCACCTTCACTACATATTTATGTAAGTAGTATAAAACAAAGTCGCTTTCCGCTTCCTGTCTGTCCCTATTTATGCTTAGATCTTTAAAACGGATTTTGATGCGGTTTTTTTTAACAGATAAAGGGATTCAAGAGGAAGGTTTACTTATATGTTTAGAATAAGCCACGCGGGCGAAGCCGCGGGCAGTAGCTAGTATCTTATAAATTCTACCTCATGCATTAGAAGGGATTATTCTGTTGCTCCTAGTGACTCATAAAGGAGAAAATTGATGTTTTTTCACGATACTTACCTTTTTATCGCCAATTTTTCTTGGTAATTTTTATGGCCAATGTTTAATGAAGCCTACGAGTAAAAAATGTTCCTGCTTACCCAATAAGAGGACTCCTCAGATTATAGAAAGAAGACTCGAATTATCTCATTATCAGCGTACTGACTCTCACTCTGGTCATTATTTAGATAGTTATAGAGTTAGAGATTTAGTAGGTACTTACCAACCTACTGTGTTCTGAGAGCGAAGTGCCTTTTGCATTTTGCTTGCATTTGCATACGAGTATACATAGAATATACAACATTAGTTTTTGTTTATACCTACTAAACCCGAAAAGGGGTCATTGTACTCATAATTTTGAACATTTTTTTCTTTAGGACCAACCATGAAATCGCGAAAAAAATCAGCTGTTCCCTACATTTGTGTTCACTTAAATCGACAATATGTATGGAACAGCTGATTTTTATATCGCGATTTCAAGGTTGGCCCATAGAAAAAAAAATTCAAAATGATGAGTACAATGACCCCTTTTCGGGTTTAGTATAAACAAAAACTAATGTTGTATATTGATCAGAAAAATCACACTTAACCTAATCAAATCATTAACCGGTTTATCTTCCAAGAGTGCTCTCAACTTCTTCATCAATATTACTTCTTATAAATAAACTCTTGTAGGCGTGAACGTGGACGTCTGAGCGCATGAAATAATTTACAAGATTAATGTTATTTTACTAACGACCTTCTGAGAGATTTCGGTTATTTTAGTTTGGAAACAGGGATTGCGTTTGCGACTTTTACAAGACCAGGGGGCCTAAAATGGACGCTTTGGCAGAATCATAATTATTATGATCTGCGTACAATTCATTCATACATCCCGCAATTCATCTGTTTGACAGGTGCTATTTGACATTGACTTCAATACAGCAATTCTTAACCTGTGGATCATTTTACGAAACTCCATACAAAACTGTCAAACAGATGAATTTCGGGATAAGAATTGTACGCAGATTATAATATGATTTTGCCAAAGCGTCCATTTTAGGCCCACAGACCGAAAGTACCGACATCGATCGACAGTATCTAGATAGTTTTCTCGTAAAAATCACAAAGCCAGCATCAAACTTATTAACAGATTTCCGAAAAAAGTTGCTTACGCTCGACTCTGCGTACGAGATCAAGTGGGCCTGGCTTCCGGTCGTAACATTTGAGATACGTAGGTACCTACGTAGTGATAATCGCAGGAGATCAGCGGTAATCACGTTGTATGTGCATTTCTCCACAGGGTTGGATTTCGTACTATAATTATAGTATTTATACTATAATTTCGCCCTTTGTACTATATACTATCCACATCTAAGGATAGTACGCTAAAATACTATAATTTTAAGTTATATTATGAATATTTCGACCGTGCGTGTATCCGACCGAATTCTGATCTTGCGATTTTTTCTGTGTTGATTCCCCGATTATCGTTCGCAGTACACTTCTCTCTTCCCACTAATCTCGTTCCTTCCATTCCATTCGAAATTCAATCAAAGTTTGCTTAATGTTTTAACAATCGCTTGCAAATTTTGGTGTGAAGATACGAAACAAACTGGCAACACAATCCATAGACGCAATTTTAGTGACTCTTAGTAATATTCAAGAACTAATAAACTTAGAAGAGGAGTAAATTTTGCCTTAACTTGTGTTGATTTTGACTATTATATGTTAAATTAAAAATAATGGATGTGTACTATAATTTATTATAAATACTATCCTTTTAATTTTTTTGTACTATCTTTTTCAATCTACCTAAATCCAACCCTGTTTCTCCAGCGTGTGAGATGAGAGCGCCGCGGGCGGGGCGGGGCGCTGCCGTGCGTATTTTTACCCAGTGACGTCAGACTTCGGCCTCCGCAAGTCGTGCGGTCATGAAAAGAACCGTCGACGTAGCGGAAAAGGGACTGTTTCGATTAATTCGAAATAGAATGTATGTAAATAGTTACCGCATTATTATTTCCTGTTAGATGAGGTCTATGTCCAGCAGTAGACGTCTTTCGGCTGAAATGAGATGAGCGAGACCGCTGTTTCATTCAATAAATTATCCAATAGGTGCATGTAGAGCAGCTGTTATGTAAAGCAAGTTTTTTTTATTTCTACTAGTGAGAAAATATTTTTTGGGGTAATAAGTACCTACCTACTTTCAGCTAGGTCTCTGAACTATAACGCACATCATGACGATGACGACAACAGCGGGCGCGTCCGCCGCTTGTTGCGTGGCCACACCCGCTCTCAATCTCCGCTGTGGTGGCTATGTAAAAAGATTGTTGCATTGCAGCTGTTAATACAAAGACGACCGTATTTTTACAGCCCAATATCAACACTTACCTACCCATCTATTAAATCAGATTATAAAAACATTGAGGAATCCAAATAGTTTGCAGTTATTTCAGCACATTTGGCACAGACAAACAGCCTACTATTTTGGCGAACACTACATATCAGATTCAAGTTGTGCTTTGGGCACTTTGATCAATCAGCGTGCGTATGTCAGCTAGTTATCGCTGTAGAATAACTAGGAAGTAACCTGCTGTTTTCCTGGTGCATGGCGACAAATGCAACACTGGAGCCATCTTCAAAAGATTAATCACTTCAGCACCAGTTTACTCACACCGCAAACATACCTACGCTAATTACACTCGCGAGCAATAAACTGGAATCACTTCATCGTCCGCTGCTCGAAACAAATTTTTACAACTTCTATGCAATGAACTATGGACTGTGGCATATCATTTGAAAGGCAATTTTGTTAGCTTTCAACCTCTTTCAATATCATAACCTAAGATTATTCACCATAGGACATGGAACGTAAAACAAAAAACATCAATTTTTAAAACAAAACACCATATTGTTTGGTAGTCCTGTCCTGAAACCCTATAAAAAGGGGGCGTTTAAGAAAACTGATCATCAGTTCAATATTTGACGTCACTGGGAATACCTACTGAACTAAAATAAAATGGAAACCACACCTATAGAAGCAGCTCAAGTCATCATCCTAATCCAGCAAGTATTGTCTCAGCATACTATCGCTCGACAGCTTCATTTGAGCCAGTCTTGTGTCTCGAATGTATACAAGAGGTTCAGGGAGAAGGGAAACTTAGTCCGGAGAGCAGGATCTGTACGACAGCGATGCACTTTGGTGAGAGAGATTTATTGTCACCTCTTCTCTCCGAAATCGACAACTGACCGGCGTGGACGTCCAGCAGAGAAGTTCGAGGGAGGACTGTCAGCGAGTGGACAGTTAGGCGAAGACTCAAAGAAGCGAACTTGACCCCGAAAAGGCCAGCCACGGGCCCTAAATTGTCTCCAGCGCACCGACAAGCCAGGGGGTCTACTCCGAACATAAATCCGAAGTATCGGTCGAATGTTCGGCCGTTGCTTAACTATGGCTGACTACGGCGAAAGACAAAAATAAACCACTTTAAGTCGGGTAAGGATTATAAGTAAAAAAAGGAAACTGGAAGTTATAAAACGGCCGATACTTCGGTTTAGCGCTTCGGAGTAGATAGACTCCCAGTTATCTTTTCATATTACTTCCTATTCATTTAGACGTCCACAACTTCGACTTATTGCAATAATTCTCTAAATGTATGTAGAAAATTTTGTTAATTTTAAATCTTTTTGATAACTTTTGAAAGCTAACAAAATTACCTTTCAGGTGATAAACCAATCCACAGGTCATTGCCAAATTGTAAAAAAATTTTTTGAGCAACTCGCGATGAAGTGATTCCAGTTTATTGCTCGCCAGTGTAATTGCAATTATGGAGAAGCGATGCAGATTCATCTCGATAGTATGATGTGATGCCTAACTAATCATTCTGAAGTTGTATCTGTATTGATAGTGTTGTACCTATCTGCTGCGTGCAGAATCCTGTTTCTGTCTGTGGAAATGGATGGGATTATGATTGTGATCTTACGACCTGTGTGAGCGACTGTTATACTATAGGGACGTAAGCTTCGTGTCGTAAGCACGTGAGCGATCATAAACTTGACATTTAGGTACTTCATTACATAACACCACAATCATCTACATACGTGTGTTAAGTGTTAAATCAAACAAAAAGAATAAAGTAGTATTTTGTTTATTAGTCAGTTTTAACAGCAATTATAAGTGATAAGTAAAATGTCACTTCCAATGTCACTACAAAACTAATAACTCGAGCCTCCGTGTTGTTCAGAAAACTAGCATGATATCTGATCCACAATAACATACTACATTTCTTAAACATGTCCATCGTAATTGCCAATTCAAAGTTTCCATTGAAACCTAAAACTTACAATCACTGCCATCAAAAGTATTTACAATACAAAATATTTACAACTTAATCAGCATTAAATACAAGTAAACACACTTGTCAGTCTCACTTAGCTCTCCATACTAAAACGCATGGGAGTCCCCAATCAAACTATTTTGGCTAGCCATTCAGTAAACAATTTTGCAATCAGCAACGTAATTAGGCAACATAAATGAGTAAGTCCCTACAACACTAGTAGGAATGTCCCATCACTAGTTTTGGGCGTATAAACAAAGTGGTTATGACAGACCTTGTTTGTTCTTGTAGTGAATAAAAGGTTTTATTACCAGAACAAACAATTATTAACAGTGAGAAAATACAAAAAACATCCCTTGTTCACTAAAATACACTAATGCCACAAAGATCTACAAGGTGCAAACTTGAATGAAAATAATATAATAATTTAAGTGAAACTGGCACTATTAATGAGTGTCCAAAAAGTCATACCAAAGGCCTTTACAGTATCACTTTCTCAGACCCCAAGATGTGGAACAAGTAATTTCTGTCACAACGAACTTGATTATACACTGAAATCCATAATAATGAGACCCAGTCTGTTATTTATTAATTGGGTAGAGTGTCCATGAGAATCTCCTTTACTCCTGATGAGAGGCGGTCGGGGAATTTGATGTCAAACGCAACCAGTAAGTCTCCTTTCCGCGTTGGTTCCTTGGGTAATGGTAGCCCATAACCTGGGAACCTCTTCACTGTATGTGGCTTCACAACCTCAGCCTGAAGGTTGACTGTCAGCTTCTCTCCAGACATGGTTGGTACTTCAATGATTGTGCCACAAAGAGCCTGCAACAAACAAATAACATGGTTATTGTGAGTCATAAAGGGGACAGTTATTGTTGAAGAGCTAAGCTATCTCTTTAATATAAATGAGTATAATTACTGCAAGTGAAATGGAGGACTCGAATAATATGAATTGAATAATTAATTGCAATTATTTACACAACTGAATGGGCACAATGAACTTTGGAAACATTAAGATAACTATGTAAGTTAGAAACTTATTACTCATAATTATGAAGTACATACTAGACCATTCTAGAATACAGCGTGTTGGCATAGTAGTTGCAATGTTTATCACCAGTATGTAAACAACACATGCACAACAATATGTAATCATGTCAATAAACTAACAAGTCACTGATCCCTACCTGTTTCAGTGAGACCTTGGCTGCATATCTGATGTCACTGCCTTCCCTCTTGAACTGTGGGTGTGGCTTGTCTCTGATGATGAACACAATGTCTGCTGGGATCTTGTTACGTCCCTGATCACCCTCCTTCTGGAAAGTGATCTTGGTGCCCGCCTTCCAGCCCGGCTTCACATGGATGGTCAGAACCTTATCCTCCTTCTTGGAAGTGCCGTCAGGCTGCAGTACGCGCCGCGATATCTTCATCTTCTTGACACACCCACGCGCAATGTCCTCCAGGGAAACGTACAAGTCGTGTTCGATCGGCGGGTCCTGGGTCTTCTCCTTCCGGCTCGGGGAGCCGTGGAAATTGAAGCTGTGACTGCGGAAGGCGCCGCCGGGGCCGCCGGGCCGCGCCGTGCCCATGCCCATGTTGGCGAACGGGTCCATGTCCACGTCCATGTCACGGTCGAAGAACATGGTGGTGCCTCCAGTGCCGCCGTTCAGGTCGAAGAAAGCTTGGAAGGGGCTGGCCGAGCCGAAGAACTGCGCAAACGTTGCCCTCGGATCACCGTGGAACGTGTACGAGAACGACTGGCCGCCACCAGGTCCATTGTGCGAACCCATTCCTCCCTTGAGTCCCTCCTCGCCGTGGGCATCGTAGATCTCACGTTTCTTCTTGTCTGACAGCACTTCGTAAGCCTCGGCCACCTCTTTGAACCGCTCCTCGGCACCAGCTGCTTTATTCTTGTCCGGGTGGTACTTCAGTGCCAGCTTACGGTATGATTTCTTTATGTCGTCATCAGACGCACCTTTCGATAATCCTAATATTTTGTAGTAATCTTTACCCATTGTGAATCCTTATCCTAGAACAAAAACGATTCCCGTTAGCCAAAACGCCTGACACCATTTTTGGATATGTGGAGCGATGATACGCGCAACATAAAATTTAGATTTTTTAATAAATACAAACGCAATCGACTCAAATAACGTTTTTGAAATAAGGGCAAATAATACAGAACACTTACCTAGTCACTAAAAGCTCCAAAAGTAGTCCAAATGGTTAAAGTAAGCGAATTTTAGGAAATATTCACACACAACACTTAACACCTTTCAGTAGCAACTTCACGTTTGAATGAAACGCTGCGCCTCCGTTGCGCCAAAATATATACATTAAAACGTCTAGAACGTTCTAGGGCCTTCAACCTCTGCGAAAACGGGACAAAATATAAAAAATGTGAAGCGGTTGTGCATATGTCAGAAAGAGATGAAGATAAATTTCATTGTTCAAAATACAAGAAAGCAAATGGAGCTCACGTCATTTTATCACACAGAGTCACGTTCTGATTGGTTGGGGAGAGCAATTCGTTCCCTATGAGTTTTCTGTTTTGCGTTTGCAGTTTGTTCTCGTTGACTTGTTACAACGTGTGTCGTGTGAACGTGGCTACAATATTGTTAGGCTACAATACAACAACACAACAACAGTGAATTTTGATTGATGGCATTGATAGTTGATTGTTGTTTCTCTATAAAAAAATTGATTTTGATTCTCCTGTCGCAAGTAGTTGGTTGTAGGTATTTGGTTATTTATTTAGCAATAATGGCCTATAGGCGCGAAAGGTTCAAGATGAGTGCCTAGGAGTCGGCTGCTGAAGTCTAACCTACACGACGAAGGATATATTTTCTAATTGTTCTAACAGCGCGTTGATAAGTTTACCATCTCGCTCCATGATCTCGCTCAACATATTAAAAACAGACCAAGTGCGTGTCGGACCACGCACAATGAAGGGTTCCGTAAATGGGATAAATTTATCATAAAAACAAACTTAAGTAATTAACATTGTAGTTGAAAAACATGATCTCCCATACATCGATATACCTACGTTACGGTCAATTCTCCGACTGCAATTTTAAGTTGGTCGACTATTACTCGATAACTTGTAACGCCTACTTAGCTGTGATAGTTTTCCTTTTAGTTTCGTTATTACTACTGCTATAATTTTTTTCACATATCCAAAACCAACCATTTAGCGGGCAGGGGGGGCGGGACGACACTTGACTCTAACAAAAAATAGCACTTTAAAGCTTATTATTACATGCATCCATTAGCTTGTTATTTATTAAATTATGTATTGTTGAATTGAATTATTATTTTAAATTATTTAATTCAATTATTTTTGTATATTGTTTAATTAAATTATTATTACCAATTACTATTAATCATTACTAACACTAGTTTGTAAGCTTGCAGTTGTACTAACAAATATGGATGTAAAGAATCTGAAATAAATGATGATTTATTACGCAAACGGATCCCTGAATTGAAAAATGGTTTTCAAAGACCCTATGAATATTTACGGCCTATCCAACGATACCCCACACCATGGAATAGACGAGAAAAAAAAATATCATCCTCATTTTACGTGCAAGGGAGGTACCCTAAAAAAAATTGTTTTTCATGGTTTTATTTTACGCCTTTCTCGGCGTAATTAATATGTATACCCATGCCAAATTACAGCTTTCTAGTACTAAGCGTCTCTGAGCTAAGCCGGGGACAGACGGACGGACAGACAGACGACACATGGCGAAACTATAAGGGTTCCTTGCTGACTACGGAACCCTAAAAAAGAACAGGTCAAGTGCATGTCGGACCATGCACAATGAAGGATTCCGTAGTTGGGGTGAATTTATCCCAAAAACAAACATGTTCTTCCATAAATCGATATAGTACGTACGTCACGGTCAATTCTCCAACTACTAATGTAAGTTCGTCGTTATCGTTATCTTGTAAAGCCTACTTAGCTGTGAAAGTTTTTCTTTTAATGCTCTAAGGATAGACGAGAAAAAAGAAACATCCACACTATAAGTACACACGGCTACACATTTCCAGTATACGCTGACCTCTCATTGTACGGAAATCCTACACAATGCGAGATCAGCTTATACTAGATACGTATAGCTTGATGTGTAGCAATGTGTACGTGAGGTTTTTTTTTTCAGATTTTATTTCACCTTATTTTGACAGCGAGATTAATAAATATACCCATGCTAAATTACAGTTTCCTAGTACCAGTCTCTGAGCTAATCAGCTAAGCCGGGGACAGACAGACAGACGGACATGGCAAAACTTTATGGGTTCCTTGTTGACTACGGAACCCTAAAAAACAGGTAAATATTACTTATCAGTAAAAAGCCGTACCACGCATTGCGTTGTGTCCGATCCTTTTCACAAATCCTCTTTATTAGATGATGAAAGACAAGGTTGTCGATGTTTGAAAGGAGTTTTATTGTAATTCGTCATTGTTGTTGCATAACTAACAACTCGGAGACCTCTCCTTACGTTTATGTCCTTCCATTCGTTTCCTCTCAGTTATTAATTACTTGACAGAGAATGAGAAAAATATTATTATAAGCCAACCTCGGGTTCTGCACAATTTTCGTCAAATTATTTTCTTTTTCATAATAGCAACATTTTTTTATCACTCTTGCTTTTTAGTGTCAAGCTGTCGCTGTCAGCTGTCGACTCAATGTTTGTATTCGGGTTTCCTAATAATTATAAATAAAAGGAGCCTGCTATTTGAAACTTTTATTTATCTAACAAGTCTTAGAAACAACGCGTGCCGACAGCCTTTGAAATCCATGTCGTAGTACTTTTCGTAGAAGTCTTGTATTAACTCCTCGACCTGGAAACAATGTCAAACGATTTAACATTACAAAGTAAATGCGACTCGTGCGGCGAGATAGCCCACGAACCGTTCATAGAATGTGTTGAATGTGAGGCTAATCTGTGCACCACATGCTTCGCCTCCGGACAGGAAGTGGGTGCTCACAAGAACGATCACAAATATGCTGTGCGCCGGAATGACTTCCCTTTGTTTGATAACTGCAACTGGTCGGCCAAAGAAGAATGCAAGCTGCTCTCTGCATTGTCGACCTATGGCTTCGGAAATTGGGAAGAAATATCTAAGAGCGTACACACACGTTCAAAACTCGAATGCCAGGAGCATTACAAAAAGTATTACATAGAAAGTGTTCAGTACAAAGAATTGGAGCTGTTACCTGAGACAGAACAATCTTTATTTCCAAAACCAGTGATACCTTATCTGTTCAGTACAGAAGTATGCACCAACCCACCAAGGAACAACAATGCAGATCAACATCTGGCTGGGTACAATGCTTACAGGGCAGAGTTTGAACTCAGTTATGATCACAATGCAGAAAGCATTTTCAACATAGAAGACAGTTACTCTGATGATGATGACGATGATGGTGATGACGATGATGATGATTGTATGGACTCACTAAAGGTGGCATTAGTCAGCTCATTGAATACTAGACTAAGAGAAAGGCGAAGGAGATACAAGATCATACAGAATCATGGTTTAATAATGCCAAACAAATTAATATCCTGGCTTCAGAAATATGACAAGACACTTACAAGGCAGAAGTGTGAGCGGCTGCTGTCTTTCATGCAGTTCATGACTGGTATACAATTTGATGCATTCATGGAGTCAGTCAGCTTAGAAAATGAACTAATACAGAGAATATCAAGACTGTCAGAGTACAGGAGGAATGGTATCAAAACATTATATGCAGCAAAGTTGTATAAACAGTTGAAGAAGGAGAATGAGCTAGTTGTCAAGGAGCAGAAACATGCTACAACTGTCATGGCAAAGAAATATGAGAGTCAGTCACCTGTGAAGAACACATTAATGTTTGGAAAGAACAATCAGTTACTGAAGTACAAGAGAACATCAATGCCTCTAGAAATAGTCGACCTACCTGGGTTCAACAGACTTACCGAAGCTGAGAAGGTTCTATGTTCCAACTTAAGATTGGTGCCAGAGAACTACTTAGAAATTAAGCAGCAATTGATTACCCAGAATGGTAAAATGGGCTTCCTCCGTTTGTTAGATGCAAGGAGGATAGTGAAAATAGATGTGAACAAAACTAGGAAGATCTATGATTACTTGTTGTATGAAGGGTTTATATCTAAACCACAGTAATTAAATAAGTTGAATTTTTGTATAACTCTTGTTTCTTTTATTTTCATCACTAGTGCTGCTTATTTTTTACTTCAGGGACTATGTTAGTTTACTAACTGTCAATTTTGTCCAAAGTTATTTACAGTATAAGTTATAAACTTTAAATTCATTGGCTAAATACTACAGGATGCTAAATAATATGGGGGGCTATATAAATATGATGAGGATACTTACTTTAAAACCAAATTTCTGATACAGAAATATGGCAGAATTTGTTGGTGATACATGTAGTGTAACATCCTTGCCTGTACAAGTCTGTAAAATAAAACAGCTTATGATAAAATAATCAACTTAATATTGATAACAGTGAGCAGAATGATCTTTACAGAAACTTATTTCATAATTCACATGTTCAGATAATCTGTAAACCACATTCAATGTCTTGAACTCAACTTTAGCTATTATGGGTTATTCAGCCGCGTCTTAAGGCGACGATAACCGACTTTTAATGATTCTAAACTGAAGATCACGTCTAAACTAGTAGTGTTAATGATTTGAAAAAAATATATATTAAATAAGAGCATTTTATCAATAACTTAATATACGAATATTTTAGATTATGTTTATATTACATAGTGAAATTAATTTGTAAAGTTATGTCTAACGCGGATAAAAAACTGAGAATGGCGCAAAATCTACCAAGCGTATTTTTCTGAAACCTTCACCAATTTAAAGATAATTTCATTATTGATCTTTTATTATACGCATTTCATTAAAATACTTTTTGTTTTGTGTATAATAAATTAATAATGCGTCAAATTGGGGACAGCGCTCCTTGATGGGCGAGTCCTATTACTGGCTGAACGTACAACGCGTTGCGTGAGCTTAGTACAGAACACGCAAGCTAACCACTCAAAGTTACTGGCATATATCTGCGTCTTAACCCAGAAGCGAAAGTCGCGTTCTCGGGCAAGAGAGTTGCGGTAAAGTCTCGCTGCACCATCAAATTTAATAGAAACTATGAATCTATCTCCACACGGCGACATTCATGCAGTGATAATTTGATGGTACGGCGCGATTATTGCCAGGAATTCTCTCGTCCATGGAGATGGCACCTAACGTAGTGGCTCCCGACGGCAGGGGCGACACGACACTAGTACCACCATTTCTATGAAAATTTCATGGAAAGTGTCAGTCTGCACGAGCCTTTAGGTTAAGGGTCGATTCATACTAGCGCAGATTCGAAGCGCAGCGAAGCGTAAATATAAAACATAACAGAAAATTCACTCTACAACATATTTTTATCGTGAAAAACAAAAGACTTGCGAGACGCGCGCATTCTACGGAATACGCGCGTCTGCGAGCGACCAGCGCTGATTGTTCACAGAGGGTGAATTTGCTATGCTATCTTTTATATTAACGCTTTGCTGCGCTACGACTGCGCTAGTTTTCCTGGCTGTCCGGGTGACTATTGTTCTTCTAAACTACGCAAAGGATTTTAATGTCGTTTCCAACATCATTTATTATCATCATATTTATACGTTAAACTTACATACAAAGATATCTCGTGTTTTGTCTCAAGTCGTAAAAGCCGTGTAAAGCAGGGCCGAGTTGCTTGTTTCTTATAACGACATATCTAAATAAAGCACGGCCGAGTCGTTTGTTACTTATATACTTAGTTATAACGAAAAATCTAAATAAAAACCGTACCTGTAACAAGTGATAAAGCATGAAGGTGGCAATCTTCGCGTTCCTCCACTCGGGCCGCGTGAGCACGAAGGAGATATAGGCCTCGTTGTGTCCCACGTCCGGCACTAGGAAGGCGCATCCTATCACCAGCCGCTTGTATGTTACCACGCAGCTGAACTCAGGGTATTGAAGGGCTTCTGTCACTGTTAGAGAAGGTGAGATAACCAATGGGATTACACAACAGATTTAAAATGGTCTTTCAAGGGTTGACTTCTGGGTTAGTGACTTAGGTGTTGACATAAATCGACTAGAGTAACAAGAGACCCCGGTGTTTGAGTATTCTAATCTACTTAATAAAAATCTTAAATTTATTCATTCGTTATCAGACATTTTGCAACAAGAGTTCCAAAAATAACGAAAGTGAATACTAAGGGCCTTAATACAAAACAAGGTTTATCCTCAGACCCAGGTTCTCAATTCTCAATTCTTTATTGCATTCCATATGTATTAATAGATGGTATAAAAAAGTAAAAGATCAATATGGACCCTGTCAGGCACAGCAAAAATTAGGAGAGAGGAAGAGGGCTAAGTAACAATAAAACCAAGGTTGAAACCATGGAGCCATTATTGAATTTCGAACTTTATTCCGTCCATGATATAGTTCCTAATACAAAACTGACAACTTAGTACCGAACGAAGTTTTCAGTTTTGTATAAAGAACGTTATTTCTATCACAGTTACGTTCTTATTACAAAAACTGGCTCCATAGTTTAAGCCATGTCAAAATATAAATCTTGTTTTGTAAAAAGACGGTATAGGTTTTTGAAAATTCATCAGGGGTTAACCCCTGATGAATTGAATGAATAGGGGACGAAAGTTTGTATGGAATATTTTCATTATTTCCGATGGGAAATCCCATCGGGTGAAGGCTTGTATTTTATAAATTCAGCAGTTTATCAGTTTTTTAACCGACTTCCAAAAAGGAGGAGGTTATATGTTGGGTTGTATGTTTGATCTTTTTAATGTATGTTCACCGTTTAAAAAATCTTTTTTTGAAAGGGTATGCCCCAAGGTGGTCCCATTGCCACCAAATCAGAATCTGTTGAGGGGATCCCATGGAAATCGATGAAAATACTAAAATGTTATAGGCACACCTACAGCGATTTGGGTATTTTTTACAGTAACTCGTGCATTTGCTTTCGGGAAGCACTATTTGGTGAAGTAGAACTGATGATGAAGACCACAGAACGCCACCGGAACAACATAATAATAAGTATTTAACGGGTTGCGATTCGATTGGGTACTTTAATATGGTTGATAAGCAATTTCTGCTCGTCACAATGCATATGGTGAGTGGCAGTTCTCTTGGTTCTTATGTAGCGGCATCAACATCGCCACATGCCAACTACGCGTCACACTGACGTCACGCAAAATCCTGCATCGCGCAAGCAGAGTTTACCGCGCGACTCTCGACATCAACCGTCGGGCAGTTGCCCACCAGACACAACACCCGTCTGGTCCTCCCTTTTCTATGGAGGATGAGTGAACTTTACACCCTGTTTCTCTATACTTACTAACAATTAACGTCCCAGCATCGGGAAAAGCAATATTTTGTAAAAGGTGATGAGCAGTTGACATTATGCTATTGTAAATTAGATACATTAAAAGCTGACCCACAAAAAAGTGAAAAATAAAAAACATTTTACAAAAAAAAAAACGATTTCCAAAAAGTAGTATTTTTTTGAAAATCGTTTTTTTTTTTGTAAAATGTTTTTTATTTTTCACTTTTTTGTGGGTCAGCTTTTAATTTATCTAATTTAATTAAAATAAAATAAAAAAATACGACTTCCAAAAAAACTACAAAGTGAAAAATAACTTTAATTTTGGAAGTTGTTGGCAAAAAACTAAAATACGGATCCAAAGACACCGACTTCCGAAATTAAAGTTATTTTTCACTTTGTAGTGTTTTTTTGGAAGCCGGTTGTTTTTTTTTGGTACGAGTAGGTAAATAAAGTGTAGGGCAATACATTTTATGACAAAAAAAAAACATGTGTCGCGTCCATGCGCCGCGTTATTCTCCTCTGTTATACAATTTTCAGCCCTATACAAAGAAGTTAAAGTTGAGTTTTAGATAAGTACTCCACTACCACTTCGATGGTCATAGACATTATAAATTACTTACGATCAACTCCGGGCCAGAAGAACTGTGCGCAGAGATTGTTGACGGCGGCGATGTGTTGCGGTCTCACGTACGAGTAGTCGATGGTCGCGCGGGGAGGAGGCTCGTAGTCTTTTATGTGTCTGCACAAAAATTATAGCTTTATTCAATTTCTACTAGTAAGGTGCTTTCCAGCAACGGAGTTATGGATAAATACTTCGCATAGAAATTAATTAGGGCGTTTTATACACCCCAAATATGTACCCCGCGTCCTATTAAGGGGGATGCGCTAAGGTAGCCCGCGAAATTAAAAATTTCTTATGTTTTTTGCAATTTGCAGGTCAGTAACAGGTTGTATGTTGATGTAAATATGATTCGCGGACGTAACAAATATGGCTTTACACAATTATTATCATTAGAATTAGCAATACAACCTGAATCTCTTCGATGAATCCTATTAAATGAGTATTTAATGAAATAGTCATTTAGTAGGATTCTACGAAGAGAGATAATAATTATGTAAAGCCATATTTAGATCAACATACTCGTACAACCTGTTACTGACCTGCAAATGGCAAAAAAACGTAAGAAAATTTGAATTTCGCGGGCTACCTTAGCGCATCCTCCTTAAAAAGCGATCGTTGCGGTCATAAATGTCACTTTTTGTTCGGAGCACCGGAAAATTACATTTTTAACAAAAATAGTGAGGCCCTGACTCCTGCGCTAGGTATAGCACCTGTGTTATAGGAGCCAGTGTCTTCTCCCAATTACATGAGTCGCGGCCGGCGGCCGTACGCTAATAATGTGATTACGAACGCGTTTGGAGCAGGAGTTTGGGTTCTGTGTTTTTTAAGAATGCTATATTAAGAGCGTTTACACCTTACGGCATTTCATACAAAATCAAAGTCATTTTTTCAAACTAGGCTGAGAATCAGCACTTTTCGAACGTCAAAAATTACATGAGACAGTCCCCCAAAAACGCCCACCCTTTACCACTTCCTAGTGCTTTAGCTGGGAAGAAGAAGTGGCGCAACAAACTCCCCAGCAGCACAGCTGTCTGTTCGCATATAAAACTTGAATCTACACAATAAAATGTAAAATAATTTGCATTACGCAACACCAAACATTAAATTAAATTATTGGCCTTATGTTAGCTAGCACACACTATACAAGAAAAAAAAAATTATACAACATTAGTGTTTGTTTTGTTTACAGTAAACCCGAAAAGGGGTCATTGTACTCACCATTTTGAACAATTTTTTCTATGGGACCAACCTTCAAATCGCGAAATAAAATCAGCGGTTCCCTACATTTGAACGAAATATGCGAACATAAATGTAGGGAACAGCTGATTTTTTTTTCGTGATTTCAGTTTTGGTCCCTTATTAAAAGTTGTTCATAATGATACAATGACCCCTTAAGAAGTGATTGGTGTTTTACCAATAACCCTGTATAGATTTGGCAATTTTATTGTTTAAGACAAGCCTACTTTTATCATTTGCCTGTCAGCGCCTTAATGTACTCTGCTAGTTGCAAAAAAAGAGTGAAGCTGTACTTACATACTTATAAATAGTGAGATCAGATAGGAGCCTTCCGTTAGAGAGCCTGTGTTGTAACTAAATTACTGATACAAGTCAGCAGTTCAGTAACCAATATGATTACTCCCCCCTTCCCCCACCCACAGTAACAGACAGGCGGATTTGGGATTGAACAAAAATTACAAATCCGCCTTATTAAATCATAAAAAATATAACGTTATGTATATCCCAATGATCCCCTTATGTTTATCACCACCTGTTAGTCTTCCGAAGCAGTTCATCAGTGAGCTTCAGCCACGTGGGGGCGGAGTCTCCGTCCCTTCGTATGTAGGGTTTCAGTGTGGCGCCCGAGTACAGGGACCGGAAGGGCGTCGGCTCTATGTTCGATAGTAGGAGCGTACCGTAGTTGGTACTCGCTATAGTACCGCATAGGTTGTCTATTAGGTACTGAAATTAATGGAAATATTTATATACAACATTACTTTTTGTTTACACTAAACTCGAAAAGGGAAAAAAAAACAAAAAAAAATCAGCTGTTCCATACATTTTGTCGATATAAGTGAACACAAATGTATGGAACAGCTGATTTTTTTTTTCGCGATTTCAAGGTTGGTCCCATAGAAAAAAATGTTCAAACTGATGAGTACAATGACCCCTTTTCGGGTTTAGTATAGACCAAAACTAATGTTGTATATTAATAGTTTTTAGACTGAAGAAAATAAGTGAGATTAAATTAACTTGCATTTTTGTTGCGAACTTACCGATCTCTGGAACCGATCTAGAACTCTTTCTGCATTAATTACAGTTCTTGGATCTTCAGTCATATAACCACCTAGCAACTTCACTTCTCTGAAAAATGAATAAGTTAGTAGTTAAATGTACCCCAGAGGACCAAAATCAAAGATTTGTAGCATTTTGCGAGCGCTCGTCAATCATTGCAATTTAAACCTTATGCCAATGTGATAAAAGTCGCGTAACTTGCGCTCGTCATTTGTAACAACTATAGTAACTTTCACTGTCAATAATTTAGAAAGAAAACCCGGCAAGGTGCGTGTCGGACCACGCACAATGTAGGGTTCCGTAGTTGGGATGAATTTATCCCAAAAACAAACTTAACATTGTAGTATATAAACATGTTCTCCGTATATATACATCGATATACGCCACGGTCAATTCTCCAACTGGAAATGTAAGTTGGTCGACTATTAGTCGTTAATTTGCCTACTTAGCTGTGATAGTTTTCCTTTTAACTTCGTTATATACTACTGCTATGAATCTTTTCACATATCGAAAAACAACCATTAAGCTGGCAGGGGGGGGACACGACACTTAACTCTAACAAAAATGAGCACTTTAAAGCTTAATATTAAGCAAACGGATTGCTGAATCGAAAAATGGTCTTTACAGAACCTCAATATTATTGAACGACCTATCCAATGAACACCCACATCGTGGGATAGACGAGAAAAAACTATCATCCCCACTTTACGTGTAAGGGTTAACCTAAAAAAAATAAAATAAAATTTCTCATGATTTTATTTTACCACTTTGTCAACGTGATTAATACCATGCCAAATTACAGCTTTCTAGTACTAAAAGTCTCTGAGCTAAGCCGGGGGACAGATAGACGGACATGGCGAAACCATATGGGTTCCCTGTTGAAAACCTACGGAACCCTAAAAAGGAATAGTAGGATGTTAAAAACAACCCAGTCAAAAATAATATTAAGTGGGAATAGTAAAATAATAAGTTATCTCAAACTCACTTGTCCAAATCAAATATAGGCAGATGCTTGTGCCTCTTCAGCCGCCTCAGCGCCAGTTTAGCCCTGAGCCTGCTCAAGTAAGCCTTCTTATTAGGATCCCGGACCTTCGGGATCAAGCCTTCCACTTTCTTTAGAAGCTGTATCTCCTCATACTGAGACATTTCTACCAGATCCTGTTGCGGCTTCGGGAGAGGATCCTCCCAGGGTGTGTCTACGGAGTTCAGTTCGGTGGAAAAGAGAGATTCTCTTCGGATTGGTTTTTCTTCTGTGACTTGCTTCTTGGGTCTGTCGAAGGCCAGTTTTTTGATGTCGTGTTCTGATCCACTGCGGGAGTCGGAGTCGTAGTACAGCATTGATTGTTGGAACGAGTGGATGCTTGAGGAGTCACTCTTAAAACAGAAACCATAAAAAATTGTACGGTATTGTAAAAAAAAAAAACTATGATTTTAATTACATAATCCTAACTTATTAATAATACATACCGCAGTGTCTCAAGACGGAAGTCTTTGACCAGTGCGTGTTGCCAGTGATGACTTATGGTACAGAAACGTGGTCGCTCACAATGGGCCTTATCAGAAGGCTAAAAGTCACCCAAAGGGCAATGGAGAGGGCTATGCTTGGAGTTTCCCTACGTGATCGAATCAGAAATGAAGAGATCCGCAGGCGAACCAAGTTAACCGACATAGCCCGAAGAATTGCCAAGCTTAAGTGGCAGTGGGCAGGGCACATTGCTCGCAGAACTGATGGCCGATGGGGCCGAAAGGTTCTGGAGTGGCGATCGCGTACCGGAAGACGTAGCGTTGGAAGGCCTCCCACAAGGTGGACCGATGACCTTGTAAAGGCTGCAGGTATCCGCTGGATGCGGGAAGCTCAGAACCGGTCGAAGTGGAGGTCTTTGGGGGAGGCCTATGTCCAGCAGTGGACGTCTTTTGGCTGAGATGATGAACTTATTAATTTATAAATGCGAAAGAGAGTTTGTTTGTTTGTTACGCTATCACGGTAAAACGGCTGAAAGGATTTGGATGAAATTAGGCACATGGGTAGACCATGACCTGGGTTAGAACATAGGATAATTTTTATTCCGATATTCCCACGGGATCGATACTTATGCGGGTGGAACCGCGGGGCGCAGCTAGTATAATATAATCAATGCGAAAGTGAGTTTGTTTGTTTGTTACGCTTTCACGCTAAAACGTTCTCGTGGGAAAATTTCCGACCTACACGCGGGCAAAGCCGCAGATAAAAGCTAGTCTTTTATAAGTTTACTAAGAAATAATCTCGCATTTTGAAGAGATGTGGAGGCATTTTACAAATTATAAAGAACAGATCATTAGATTTTTATTATTTATATTTATTACACTACATATACTGGCGCGACACACAGGCCCCGCGTTTCGCGCGACGAGCGGGGCCTTTGTGTCGCGTCGCGAGTCGCACCTGCCTGTAGAAGCCTTTATTTTGTGCAGAGTTTATTTAGAAGATAAGGTTTTAATAAATAATAATTTTAATGCGAATCGTGGCAGGTAGGTCCAGTTCAGCCCTTACTCTTTGATGAGATGCCAATTTGATGGTTGTTTCTAAGCATTTGGATCACTACCAGATCATAAATTATCACGATTTAAGACGCTGACAACAGGTAAACCGCTGTCACTGTCAGACTGCATACAAAAGAAAGAGAAGCGCGATGACACAATGCTTGTAATTTATTGCAAAATATGAAGCAATTATTTATTTACTCAAAAATGAGTTATATAATAGAAGTTATATAATATGTAATATTTTTTTTTCTAAACGTATTTTGGTAATAACCAAGTCCAAGAATAACATATATTTTTTCCGCTACCGCAAACTATATAGATTTGGCAATTTTTTTGTTTAAGACAAGCCTACTTTTATCATTTGCCTCTTGTCAGCGCCTTAATTTTAAAGTATTAGTTGATTTACTTACTTGTACCGGCATGATGCGACTGGCAGGTGTAAAGTCGAAGCCTCGGAACTCCATGTCTGAGTACGAGTCTTTATGTGTCAACAAGTTGAGAGATTCGCTGAACGAGCTCTCGTCTCCCAGTTCATTCCTGGGTGGATATACGACAAATTGACAAAATACATTGCTGGATATCATTTAATAGTAAGCCATCATTTATCTTCTTGCATTGAATCTAATTCATTTGTAGTTTTAAGGGTTTAAATAGCGCCTTTAGTAAGCTGTCCCCTAGAACGTTTTTTAGGGAAGAAGCTTCTTTTAGTTGTCGATTTGTAGGATTTTCCGATAGGAATTTCTGAGCAGTAACCCGGAGAATCTTTGCTCAGTTGATGGTAATAGCCTCGCCCCCTATTTAATGGGACTTGTGGTGTACTATAGGTACACCTCTAATCCTACGGGGATTACAGGCGTCATGTAACGTGTAATTTTATATCTACGGCTAGTCGTGCAAGGTATTCTAATAACATCAATCCTATCGCAGTCCACTGCTGGACACAGGCCTCTCCCAGGCTGCACCAAAACACCCTGTCCACCGCCTTTCGCATTCAGTCTGACCCAGCCACCTTTTTAATTGTAAGGTCGTCGTTCCATCTAGCTGGGGGGCTGGGGGGTTCTAATAACATAGCAATATTATAATTTTATTAAAGCCTAATATTATTTTCTTATTGAGGAGCAAAATTAATCTCTAAAACTCAAATTACAATAAAAAGTACCTGGGGCGACATCTAAAATAAAAAGCCAGAAGTGAGAAGCTATCTTGTACCTGCTGTCTGAATCCAGCTGGTCATAGAATGATGTGCTGGATACTCCACTGAGCTCATCAGAGTCAACCCTTCTCTTCTTGCTGGGCACTGGATCAGACCCCACACTTAAGGAACTGCCCTCATTGTTGATTAACTCTTTATATCCTGAAAGACCAGTGTTTAAGGATTGTGGTTTGAAACCAACATTATAGTTATCTACTTAATAAAAATCTTAAATTCATTCATTAATTCACTGACAGAGCACAACCTAAACTGCTGGATCTAGCAGCTGAAATTCCTTATACACCGTAAAATTTAGCGGAACAAAAAGAAAAAGCCAATGTGTAACATTGCTGGCTGGTTGTTAATTCGTTTTATTTTATTTAGAAATAATTATTTCAAATAGAGAATACAATATTAAACGTCAGCTTTTATGCGATTGTTCTAATTTTATTCGTACGAGTACTTACATCATTTCGAGCGAATTTTCCTTAATCGTCATTTTATGGTTTTGGTTTAAAATTTCGTATCATTGAATTTCAGTTTTATTTGTTTTCTTTTACTTTCTTTTAAATCTTTTTGAAAGTCAAGGACTTCATTATGCCTGACTTGAGCGCAACTGAGATTGCTAGAGCACTTGAGATGAGGAGAAATGATCAAAACTACAGAGTGATCTCAAGAACTTCTTTGCTGGGTTGTTTCAACAATTTATCAAATCAAATCAATCAAAATCAAAAATATTTTTATTTCACATAAGCCTACATGGGCACTTATGAAACGTCAGAAAAACCGCCGTATGCAACGATTCAGAGAGACTAAAGCTTTTGTGAGAAGACCGGGACAAGGCAGAAAAAGACGTTCGTTTTGATGCAGGATAATGCTCGGCCGCATACTATTTAATATAATATAATATTTTATTAGACCAAGAAGAGTAAACATTTTACACAATTTGTCTTAGCTCTTAGACGTATGCTTAAGAGTAAATCAATTACAAATGTGTAAATTATTAGCATCTGCTGCCGAACTAGGTTTATAGCCTGAGTTTCAGCATGCAGCGCCTCAAGCCCTCGAACTGGCTATGCAAGTATGAGCTTTACAAACAAAAGCGAAAGCGAATACTACTCGTTCAACTCAAGCATATAATGTGAATATAGAATAGGATAGAATACTCTTTATTATATACACCACACACACTGAATATCATAGTTGGGAGTGGCCGGCGAGATCTCCAAATATGAATCAGATAGAACACGTCTGGGACCTGCTTAAAAGAAGAGTAAAATCCAGAATACCAGCTCCTGTCAATGTGGGTGAACTGCGAATCGCCGTAGTTGAGGAATGGCAGAGACTATCACAGGAAACAATATATAACATCGTTCTCAGCATGTCTTGGCCGGTGGAAACTTGGAGGAAACACGCGATATTAATATGAATTATTTTTATTTTAAAAATTGCTTTTTATATAACTTTTTCAACTTTTATTGGTTTCGTTAAAAAAACAAGAAAGTAGGTACATTTCCACCAAAAAGTATTTTTCTCGCAAAATTTATATTAAATGTGATCTCATTTTAATTTTATAATATGTAATTTATATACTTAATAAAAGAAATATAAATACTAAATTTTTAATTTAAACCGTATTCAAAAAGAATATGCCTTTTTGTATGTTTATGTTCCGCTATATGTGTGTATAATGTACCTAATGATTTTTGAACATTTATCCAGTTTGTTTGAAATTTTGTATTGTCCCATTTTTGCCGATGGGAAAAATTACAGATCACGCGGGCGATGGCTTAGTTTTATACTTTTGTTTGGATACATACCCATTTCAGTAACTTTGGCCAGGAAGAGGTTTTTGTCAATAGACAGCTGATTTCGTGGTCGAACTTTCGGCTTGTCTCTTGCGATTTCTTGAACTGAAACATCAAAATTATGCTATTACGATTCGTGAATCTACCAATAATAATAAGACTAGGGAAAATCTACAAAAGACTATGCGGGAAGGTGCTTGCGCTTGAATGCTTTTTCAATTACCTGCAACATAATGAGCCAAAATGATGTCACGTAACTTTCATTTTAGGACTAACGGCTGAACCCAATAACCTATTTTCAGTGAAAGACAGATCACTATTGATGATAGACAGTATAATTCTATTATATATATCTTTGGATGAAGTCTCACAATCATTGATAAAGGCTATCTATCTAAAGAAAACAATAAGTAGGTTTCTTTACTTTACCCTCACGTGCGTTCCGTTACAACCAACATCACTTTAGAATACAACATGTGTATTAGTCTTATTATAAAACTTCTTGGTTTCTTACTTCTAAATAAGTTACTGGATTAAGATAGAATTCTGTAGAGCCATATTTGTTATGGCCGCGAATCAAAATACAACCTGTTACTGACCTGCAAATTGCAAAAAACGTAATAAAATTTGAATTTCGCGGCTACCTTAGCGCATCCCCCTTATAAAACTTTTTTTTAACTTAAATTCATGTTGGCATGGTGCTTGGACAGGGGGTGTCACTAAGGGCGGGGTTAAATTTCTGTTATTTTTTGCCTAGGACGCACCGTTTTCGAGATATTTGAATTTCTATTAAAAAAAAACATCTATTATCATTATTGCATGTACTAAAGAGTTCATTTTAGCTTGGCTACTTTACGTTTATCCCTGCAATTCGGGGAATAGACCAATCCGTCATCTTTAGTACTGTCCTGTCAAACAAATTGTATATTGGGACGCATACTTTGGCATTTCCATACAAATAGCTATCCGTTGTAGGCGATACACCCTCCCATCAGTAAATAGCGTGGGCCGGTAAGATTCCATAATGACCCATAGATTATTGGGACGTTAAAACAGATAGATTTTTCTATCTCCAGTATGCCAAAACTGGTGATAGATAGGTTATTGGGTTCGGCTGTAAGTATGCCGAACTTTTATCCCCTTTTTATATCTGTTGATTTGTCACTAGATGTACTTTGGTAAACTTTTAGTTGGTGTTGTTTATAAAGGTATTTTATTTGTAAATTTAATTATGTTTATTCTACCTCTTACAGAGAGGAGGCCTGAGTCGCAGCATTATAGACTGACTATGCTAATGTTTATAAGAATATCTTACTAATATGAGCAGCAACTGCAGGTGAGAAGTTGTGCAGTAGTTTCCACCAGCCCGTCTCCCCGAGCACTGCTGAGCCTGACTTGAAGAACAGCTTGTTGTACACAGATAGCACTCCCGCTATTGTGCCCACCCAGTTCTTTTTCTGCTTGCTGTAAGTAATCAAGACAATCAGGTCAGTAATCAGGTCAATGTCTCCAATGATGAAGTTTTGAATGAGGTGAGAACATAAAAAACCGGTCAAGTGCGAGTCTGACTCGCGCACCGAGGGTTCCGTACAAACACGTACCCACCAACAACACTTCATATACAGGGTTATTTTAAAAACGTCAATAACCTCTTAAGAGGTCATTGTACTCATCATTATGAACAACTTTTACTATGGGACCAAAACTGAAATCGCGAAAAAAAAAACAAGCGTTCCCTACATTTATATTCGAATAATTTGTTAAAATGTAGGGAACAGCAGATTTTTTTTTCGCGATTTCAGGTTTGGTCCCATAGTAATAGTTGTTCATAATGATGAGCACAATGACCCCTTAAGAGGTTATTGACGTTTTAAAAATAACCCGTATAAAGTAGGTTGCCAAGACCCCTCAGTGCCTCGGAAAGCACGTTAAGCAGTTGGTCCCGGCTGTCATTCGTGGATCATTTCGTGAAACTACTAGTATTTTACACAATACCAGTATTTTACATGGAGCAACTGCCTATCTGACCTCCACAACACAGTTACTGGGTACCACAATAGCCCTTGGTAAGACTGGTTGTCTGACTTTCGGGCTCCTGACGACCCGTAATGGCTGTCAAAGATCTACGAATGACAGCCGGGACCAACTGCTTAACGTGCTTTCCGAGGCACTGAGGGATCTTGGCAACCTACTTTATACGGGTTAGACTGGAGGCCGACCCCAACATGGTTGTGAAAGGCTAGGCAGATGATGATGACTCACTATATTGCTACTTATCATTTAATTTATCACACTTCTTCATAATTATGGGAGTGAGGCATAAAAATATTACAAAACTAGCTGCACCCCACGGTTTCACCCGCGTAAGTCTCGATCCCGTGGGAATATCGGGATAAAAAGTAGCCTATCTGTTAATCCAGGGTGTCAGCTACCTCCATACAAAATTGTATCAAAATCGGTCCAGCCGTTTGAGCGTGAAGAAGTAACAAACATCCAGCCATCCATACTTACAAACTTTCGCGTTTATAATATTAGTAGGATAAACCAAGTGTTTCAGTGCAGCATGCAATATAAAAGTGGATTAGGTATAGAAAAAGCTTTAGTTTTATAAACTTACGTCTGTGCTCCAAATAGTGGCTGCCAGTATCGGTCAATGAAGGAGCAGATGTGTGTCTTGTAGTGGAAGTAGCCGTGGTTGCTGATGCCGTACGACTGGATGTTCATATGGTGAAGTGTTAGGTGGATTACATTCACCCTACAAATAAATAACAGTATTTAAGAATTACTGAAATACAAATTTAAAACTATGTCTACAGTATAAAAACTATTTATACTGTATTTTGTGAGCTTTGATTATTTATATGTCTAAGTCAAATTATTTATTTCAAATAGGCACATAAATGGCACTTTTGAACGTCAAAATTTACAAAGAAAATAGAATTGATTCTAGTCGCCCCTTCCAAAAGGTAGCTTCGTATGGAGAAGAATGGTCAAGATACTCCACCGTTACTCTTTTAAAATGTTTTACAATATTTTGTCTATGTACATCAATTATATAACTATATGTGAAGGTAGAACCTACAGTAAAATTACTATACCACAATAGGTAAAAATAATTAATAATGAAGCAGTTACAGATAAATTGATTATGTGATAGAAACATGGTGCTCACATATTTACAAACATTGTAAAATAAAAAAATCTAAAATGTTTTCCTAAAAAAATTTATATCAGTGTGTGAGTTAAGGTAATCACAGAATGTAAAATAAATGTCATAAAAATAATAAATTATACAATTAAAATAGCAACCAGTTAGATTTTGTCTAGACTCTAGATTGTCCTATGGAGCAGGACCAGCATGTTTCCAAGCATTCTTATCTTGGATATAATCCTCTAATTTGTAATAAGCTTATTTACAAAGTGTACTTTTAATATAACTTAATGTGTGTATGTACTTTAGATAATCTGACACATGGCTGATTTATTTTATTTTTATTTCTAGTATTGAAATTATGTCTATCACTTATTTTATTGGAAAGATGTAGGTTTTTTCTTACATACATAATATTTTCATAAATGAATTGGCAAGGTACCGTCATAATATTAATCCTTTTAAAGAGTTCCTTATGAGATTCTTGGCGACATAGATTATAAATGGCTCTGACAGCTCTCTTTTGCAAAATAAAGATGGATTCAATGTCAGCAGCTCGACCTCACAGTAAAATACCGTAAGACATAATGCTGTAGAAGCAGCTAAAATAGACCAAAAGCGCGGTTTCTACATCTGTTCTAGATAGTGTCATGCTTGAAAATAAGAAGAAGAAACGCACACCAGCCTATCAAAGACAACTTTGATAGGCTGGTGTGCGTAACAGCTACGTCTAACACTCGCGCCACGTCATTATTATTCTACTGTGCGTACATTTTGCGGCCAACAGTTGGACGCAATTTTCAACGAGTTGACAACTGTAAGGCCCGTATTAATAGAGCGTTACTCAGTACTCAAGCATTACTTAAGACTAGATTCAAGCCATTTGATTGGTTGAAACTAGTCCTAACTAGTCCTTGAGTACTGAGTAACGCTCTATTAAGACAGGCCTAACTGTCTATCTAGACATATTTATATCTTTGTTTGTGAGCAATGTTTTAACTACTATATTATTGTAAGGGTAGAGGGAGGAGAGCCTTTATTTAGCAGAGGACTATGTCAGAATCAGAAGTCTGTTGTATAAAAATATGTTGGTGGTCAGAATCATAAATGAGAGTGGATACACTATTGTAATTAAATGAAATACTTTGCCTGTAGTAACAGTCTGCTACTGTGCATTATTTAATTCATCAAATAACTAACTACAACATCGGTTTACCTAAATCTACAATTTTCAATGAAAATAAAATTAAAACAAGGAATAATTTTGTGTACAACAAAATAGGCACTAAACATTAAAATATACTTACCAGGGAAATCTGTTCCTCGTAAAGATCTCCTTATTACTCGGGGAGCAGTCTTCGCAGGTGAAATCAAAGAAAACATCACAGGTAAAGTCGCCAGGGGTACCAGAACTTCGCAGGCAGCTGAGATGTACAAAACAGATGCAGTTCTCGCAAATAAGGCCTGGTCGCTCCTGTTTGTTCTCTGATTCGTTGCAATATTTACAGGTAGTCCCCATTGTAGCTTCTTGTAAACAAACATCGCCCTCGGCCGCCATGGCAAAGCAATAATAACATAACCTCAAAACTGAACTAAATTAACAATCAACTGTCAGTATCAAGTGTCAACGTTAATGTCATCTGTCATCCATCGAATATTGTTTTTTTTTCTGCAAAGGGTTTTCGTTATGGTTTTTCTAAAATGGTAACCAAAATGTTCCCGGGGTAGAATAGAGATAGGATTGGTCATGCTACGCGTGTTGGGTGGATATCGAAATAACATAATATTATATATAATATTATATAATAACATAATAACATAATATTAAAATGGATAACAAAAGGGATTAAAATGAGTAGTAACACTAAACGGCTACTGAGATATAAATATTATTTAAACAAAACAAGTGATAATAAAACTAGATTTAAGGTATATTCAAATTTGTTAAGAAAATGTATCAATAATTTGCAATCTTTATGTAATCTAAAACACATTGCGTACTCAAAAAATAAGGGTAAAGCGTCATGGGATATTGTCAAACGGAGCACAGGTAGCGTAAAATCTCGTGAATACATTAATAATATTGTTGACAGTGATAATACAGCTACATCAGGCTCTGATATCGCAAATGTATTCAACAATTTTTTTATTGATATTGTTGAAACAAACACAGCCTTACTAAACAACAGTAACAACCAAAGTAATATTAAAAGCAATGACAACAGCATATTTCTAAACCCTACTAATCCATCTGAAATTTTTACCATATTAAAAACATTAAAAAGCACTAAAGCAACCGGCTATGATGATATTACTACAGACCTCCTTAAAAATATCGCACAATACATTGCAGAACCACTTTCGTATATCATCAACTTATCATTTGAGCAAGGCTACTTCCCGGATAAACCTAAGATATCTATAATAAAACCACTGCACAAAAAAGGTTCTAAAACAGATAAAAATAATTACCGACCTATTGCGCTGGTACCAATCCTATCGAAAGTCTTTGAAAGAGTTATGTACAAAAGACTTCTCTCTTTCTTTGATAAGTATAATGTTCTTGCTAATGAACAATATGGGTTTAGGAAGAACAGATCAACTTCACTCGCAGCGTTTAGCCTAGTCAAATCAATCTTAAACAATATTAACGCTAAAGTTACAACATCAGCTCTGTTCTTAGACCTAAGCAAAGCTTTCGATTTTGTTCATCATTCAATTCTACTCGATAAATTGAATAAAATCGGTATAAGAGTACGTAACGTAACCCATTCAATGGGTTACCTTTACCTTGATCTAAATATGATTCACGGCCATAAAAAATATGGCTTTAAAGAATTAGAATCAGCATTACAACTCTCTAAGTTCAAAAAATCCAACTGAATGATAATTTCAGAAATAATGAAAAGTTCAAAAAATCCTACTGTTTATTGACAGTTGCTGATTCTAATGATTATAATTCATGTGAAGTCATATTTTTTATGGCCGTGAATCATATTTAGATCAACATACACAACCTGTTACTGACCTGCAAATTGAAAAAAATTTAAGAAAATTTTAATTTCGCGGCCACCTATATAAGTATAATCTATGCTAAAGCGCACCCCCCTTAACCACTTCACCAATAACTCTTGGCTCGGCTAATCAAGCAGGATCTCCTCTCTTTCACTTCAGCGTGTCCAAAACACGCTGAATGAGTATGGATGAGGGAAGAGAGTAGGCTCTATTTGTATTTATTTAACGCTCTATTTCAAAATAATAAAACAGAATAATTTAACAACAATATATTTATGCTTAACAATAAAAAATCACATAAGTCAAGTTCTACGCGTAGTAGCCATCTGTTCCCTGTACTGCGTGATCCACCTGGTGATATGCTGCTTATGGATGTTACGGGCTATCTTCACTGGCTCGGGGTCACTGGGATTGCTGGGCATCAGGTCCAGGTGATGGGCAGCGTCCACTATCACCACCGCTCTTACGGTGGCACTCAAACTGTCGAGGATACCACCTGTCGAAGAAGAACAAAATAATATTACAAAATATTTTTCGTAGAATCGAATAAAAAGGCAGTTGTGGCATTAATAAAATAGCATAACGTCATGCTTCTATCATTTTGACGTTTGGCTCCCAGACTGGAGCGGGCCGGGGCTGCCTTGAAGCGGCTCCTGCCCAATCTAAGGGGTTGAAACGCCTCCTGCCGGAGGCTCTACGCGGAGATCGTGCGGTCCATGACCCTTTACGGGGCACCGGTGTGGGCGCGTTCCTTAAGGCTGCGGCCAGCCCGCCGATTTAAGCATCCCAAAGGGTCAAAATATTATTGGCCATCAGGCTGGTACGGGGTTACCGGACACTCTCTCGTGAGGCAGCGAGCCCCTTGCCAGGCTACCGCCATGGGATTTGGAGCCAAAATTCCTCGCGCACATTTGAGAGTGGCGCGAGGAGGCGAAACGCCGGGGTGAAACTCCGCTGCCGCGAGAAATCACGGCTCAGCGGACAGAGCTCCGGCGGGATCTCATGGCGACATGGAGAGTGCGATTGGCGCAACCCGCCGCTGGGCACGCCACAATTGTAGCGATAAGTCCCCTCTTTGAGGAGTGGCTAGAGAGGCGCCACGGCGTCCTCACCTTCCGCCTGACGCAGGTCCTCACCGGACATGGTTGTTTCGGGAGATTCCTGGTGGTCCACTCTGAACATAAATCCGAAGTATCGGTCGAATGTTCGGCCGTTGCTTGACTACGGCTAACTATGGCTGACTACGGCGAAAGAAAAAAAAAACCACAGTCAGAGATAAGCCAAAGTCGAAAATATAACTTTAAGTCGCATAAGGATTCAAAGTAAAAAAAACCGGCCAAGTGCATGTCGGACCACGCACAATGAAGGGTTCCGTAGTTGGGATGAATTTATCCCAAAAACAAACTTAACATTGTAGTTGAAAAACATGCTCTCCCATACATTGATATACGTTACGGTCAATTCTCCAACTGCAAATTTAAGTTTGTCGACTATTACTCGTTAACTTGTGAAGCCTACTTAGCTGTGATAGTTTTCCTTTTAATTTCGTTATATATACTATTGCCATGAATTTATTCACATATCCAAAACCAACCATTTAGCTGGCAGGGGGGGGGGGGGACACTTGACTCTAACAAAAACTAGCACTTTAAAGCTTAATATTACGCAAACGGATCCCTTAATTGAAAAATGGTTTTGCCAAACCCACAATATTTTTGAACGGCCTATCCAACGATACCCCACACCATGGAATAGACGAGAAAAAAAAATATCATCCCCATTTCACGTGTAAGGGAGGTACCATAAAAAAAATGTTTTTCATAATTTTATTTTACCATTTTTTTGGCATGATTAATATGTATACCCATGCCAAATTACAGCTTTCTAGGACTAAGCGTCTCTGAGCTAAGCTGGCGACAGACGGACGGACGGACAGACAGACAGACAGACAGACAGACGGACATGGCGAAACTATAAGGGTTCCTTGTTTACTACGGAACCCTAAAAACCGGCCAAGTGCATGTCGGACAACAATGAAGGGTTCCGTAGTTGGGATGAATTTATCCCAAAAAACAAACTTAACATTGTAGTTGAAACACATGCTCTCATATACATCGATATACGTTACGGTCAATTCTCCAACTACAAATTTAATTTGGTCGACTTTTACTCGTTAACTTGTGAAACCTACTTAGCTATGATAGTTTTCCTTTTAATTTCGTTATACGAGTTTAAACTATGGCCATGAATTTTTTCACCTATCCAAAACCAACCATTTAGCTGGCAGGGGGGGGGGGGGACACTTGACTCTAACAAAAAATAGCACTTTAAACCTTAATATTACGCAAACGGATCACTTAAAATGGTTATGACAAACCCACAATATTTTTAAACGGCCTATCCAACGATACCCCACACCATGGAATAGACGAGAAAAAAATGTTTTTCATGGTTTTATTTGACGACTTTTTCGGCATGATTAATATGTATACCCATGCCAAATTACAGCTTTCTAGGACTAAGCGTCTCTGACCTAAGCCGGGGACAGACGGACGGACGGACAGACAGAGAGACAGACGGACATGGCGAAACTATAAGGGTTCCTTGTTTACTACGGAACCGTAAAAAGGAAACTATGAGAGTTATAAAACGGCCGATACTTCGGATTAACGCTTCGGAGTAGACCCCCTGTTCAGGATAAAGCGGGAGGAAACGCCCGGGTGACACCACTGTGTGTATCGCCCGGAGGACACGGTGGAGGTCTGCCCGGCTTGGGCGGAGCACCACCGTGTCCTCACGGAGGCGATCGGCAGCGGCGATCTCTCGCGTCCGGCCCTGGTTCAGGCCATAGTTTGGAGCGAGAGTGCATGGGAGGCCGTCACCTCCTTCTGCGAAGCAGTAATGCTCGCGAAGGAGGAGGCGGAACGCGTGAGGGAGAGGCAAGGTTCGCGCCCTCGCGCCCCTAGTCACCGCAGGAGACGCTCCGGGCGCCGGGAGTCGCAAGCAGATTTCCAGCCACCATAGGCGCGGCCTTGCGGACGGTGAGCGATGGGTAGCTCGCCGTCCGATAAGGCCCGGGTCAACGGCGCGTTGTGTTCCACGCGCGATGTCAGCACCAACTGACGGGGTCGGTTAGGGCCAATGACTGCCAGGATTGCGAATTTGTCCGAAAGGGATATCGTGGCCCTGGCACACAGGCAACGGAAGGAACACGGGTGGGTTTTAGTCAATAAAAGTCTGACACGCCCTCCCGCTCCGTCCAGAGCGGGAGAAGTTATTTGATAATTTACCACACAAACAAAATTGCCTCTATTCTCCGAATGGTTGGGCAGAGGTACCCCGGTGAAAGATAGTGAACTTAATTTGGAGGATCGAAGGCAAACACTTATATATCCAAATTAAGTTCACTATCTTTCACCAGCGTTGTGATTAGCGCTATAATGCGCATTTGGAAAGTACGATAGGTTGAGCAGGTCACTGATAGCAGAGTATAATAATTTTACCTCCTGTCCAGGGATCTCGAAGTCCATTACTGAATACAATATTCGAAGCTGCCTGGAGCCTGTTGCCTCCATACTCGAGCCTTGCCATATTTTCGCGAGGGTACACGTTGTACTTCTTGTGGCACTCCTCAGCGAAGGTCGTGAAGTTCCACGGCACTGGCTCAAACATGTCATTCTTGCCGTTGGCACACATCGGCATCACCATCTCTGTGCAGGCCTTTGAAAAAGAAATGCCGGTTTTAGTCTGGTAGGTTCCGGAATTAAGTTTTTTTTTTGTTTGAATTATTATCGTTACCTGATAATCCCATCCACTAGCGTCAAGGTTGCCGAAGTCATCTCCTTTCTGATAGTCAACGCATTTATTTTTCTTCTCGTAATTAGAAAATATATCTATTATTTTTCCTATAGCCTGAAATTAAAGATTTTTCATTAGAGCTTGTATGGTTTCATGATCGTAGGGAATTTAGTTTTTATGAAACATGCAAGTAGGACCCATACCTGTAAAAGTTTATCACCAGTCAAGGTCTCGTTAAGGTACTGGCAAACGACCCTCACGGGTTCTGCAGGCAACGGCGTCAGAAAATCTGAGGAGAATTGATAGTTCACCATGGCCAGTGTGGAGTACATGGACTCCAAGAATTCTAGAAGCACATTCAGGTCTGTGGAGTTCTTGATAGGGGTACACAGGTTGAACGTCTTATGCAGGAATTCTGAGCCGTTGGCGGTTGAGGAGTAGTTTCTAAATGAAAAACAGAAATTAACGAAAATTAGCAGCAGGTCAATAATTATTCATCTGTTTACTACCTGCTAGAGATAACCTTTTCATAGTCAGTGAAGATGTTGACCGTAATATTTTTTTATTTTTTTTTATTTAGACAGGTGTGTGGACACGGTGTCTTTTTGATTTGTGTACTGTTTGCTCGGTGTTCAACATGTTCTTTATAGGGTTATTTTTAAAACGTCAATAACCTCTTAAGGGGTCATTGTACTCACCATTATGAACAACTTTTACTATGGGACTAAACCTGAAATCGCGAAAAAAAATCTGCTGTTCCCTACATTTTAACGAATTATTCGAACATAAATGTAGGGAACAGCTGGTTTTTTTTTTCGCGATTTCATTTTTGGTCCCATAGTAAAAGTTGTTCATAATGATGAGTACAATGACCCCTTAAGAGGTTATTGACGTTTTAAAAATAACCGTGTATAAAATGATAAATATATATTAATAATATTATTTTCAATCCATTGGCTCTCATTTCAACCTTCATACAGACAGCAAAGCCACTTTGGGCAAGTAGAATAAACTGACATGGTTTTTGCGTGAAGTAAAAGGCTCTTGAACTCTGTTGCAACTGGCAAAGTACCTATTATATCATTCGAAGAGCTACAATTTCTTACTTAATAACGCTCCAAGATTCCCTGATGTTGGTAGAACAGTTGGTGTCAACAGTCCTGAAGCTGGAAGTCACGAGCCTGTTGAAGACTCCGCAGGGAGCCATGCCGGAGAACATGTGGACGGGGGCGGAGGCCGCGATGGCACCGTTCACGATGTGAGGGTACTTCATGCGGAAGTAGGCTGCTAGCATGCCGCCGTAGGAGCCTAGAGGAGAAAATGAAGATGTAGAAAGACCCTCTAGTATCGAAGCGGTTGCCGAGAAAGTTTTGCGGCAAGAATATGGGGATGGCCAGCAGTGTTGTGTAAGAAAAGCAACTGCTAAGTATTACTTATCCATCTTTCAAGAGTGGATATTCTCACATTTTACCCTCCGTTGTGTACCTATGTAGTTGCTGGGTTGGTTCAACCATTCGATACGCTTCCGAATCGAATCGAATATCAATCAATGATAAATGGAACGAGTCCTTTAGACTCTGTTCACAAATCTAAAACCCGAAAAATTAGTCAGTTTAAATCAAATAGACGACTGCAATTCTTCCTACAGCTGCTTGCTGTCGGAGGCAAAGCAAATGCAGGATAACGAAATGTGTAATTTTCGACACGATAGCCTGTCGAACGGTTGTGAATAGCTATGCAGGTCCTTATTCAGCAGTGGATGCTTACAGACTAAAATTATGAAAGGTACTTTTTTGCGATTACCTTATACCTAATGATGCAATGAGCTTGTTGATAGGGCGACTAGAATCAATTATATTTTTTTGTAAATATTGACGTTCAAAAGTGCCTTTTAAGTGCCTATTTGAAATAAACAATTTGACTTTGACTTTGATATTTTTCCAATATCAGCTTTGGATAATCACTATACTTATTATAAAACAAAGTCCCCCGCCGCGTCTGTCTGTCTGACAGATTTATCCCAAAAACAAACTTAACGTTGTAGTTTGAAAAATATGTTCTCCAATACATCGATATACGTCACAGTCAATTCTACAACTGCAGCGTAAGTTGGTTATCCAACACCATGGGAAGACGAGAAAAAAAAATATCGTCCTCACTTTACGTGCAAGGGAGGTAGGTACAGGTAGGTACCCTACAAAAACTCGTTTTCAAGATTTAATTTTAACAGTCTGTCGGCGTGATTAAATTGTATACCCATGCCCCAGCCACCCAAATTACAGCTTTCTAGTATTAAGACGGAGATATATACGCCAGTGACCTTGAGTGGTTAGCTTGCGTGTTCTGTACTTAGCTCACGCAACGCGTCGTACGTTCAGCCAGTAATAGGACTCGCCCATCAAGGAGCGCTGTCCCCAATTTGACGCATTATTAATTTATTATACACAAACCAAAAGGTATTTTAATAAAACGCGTATACTAAAAGATCAATAATTAAATTATCTTTAAATTGGTGAAGGTTTCAGAAAAATACGCTTGGTAGATTTTGTGCCATTCTCAGTTTTTTATCCACGTTAGACATAACTTTACAAATTAATTTCACTATGTAATATAAACATATTCTAAAATATTCACATATTCAGTTATTGAGAAAATGCTCTAATTTAACATATATTTTTTTCAAATCATAAACACTACTCGTTTAGGCGTGATCTTCAGTATAAAATCATTAAAAGTCGGTTATCGTCGCCTTAAGAGTATCTGAGGTAAGCCACAGACAGACAGACAGATAGCAGACAGACATGGCTAAACTATAAGGGTTCCTTGTTGACTACGGAACCCTAAAAACTACCGAATGGATTATTACAGTTTTCACCAATGGACGGAGCGATTCAAAAAGTAGGTTTAAGTTTACAATTCATTAAGGTTTTGTGTAAATTGGCCTAAATATACCGAAGACTGTTGAAGATGTCGGAAAAAATTATGCCCACTAGGAGCTTTACTGGCGTGCGTCTGCGTTACGGTAGTATGTTTCTGCGGGATCATTTCCGACTTCCACGCAAGCGAAGCCGCGGACAAAAGCTAGTAGAATATATTGGAAACGCTGGCTTTATGATTTAAGGGGCATTGGCCGGAGAAGGCAACACACAGGGAAGAGTGTGAGAGCTTTGCCCAGCAGTGGGACAATACAAGTTAAATAAAACATATAAAAGGTACGGTCCGCGAGGCCTAAGCTGAGTTTTGCATTTGTGTGAGTGATTACCAAGTACTAGAGTATAAACCAATAAAAAAACCGGTAGTGTATATAAACCAAGCAAAGGACGCGTTGCGCTCACAGATTTATAAATCTGTGGTCGCGCTCCAGGCCGACGTCACACATAAACTATCTATGTGCACTCACACAAATGCAAAGCTCAGCGTAGGCCTCGCGAACTGTACAGTACCCTGTCTGATATTCAGCTACTGTTTTCATACTTAAAAGTTCACACAAGTAAAAGTTTTCCTAAGAGTGTCAATTACAGTCCTCTTTTTTAAAGTATTTTGCACTTATTTATCCGGGCCAGCCGGTCTCTCTTCTCACTCACCTCCAAAAGCGATGACTGGATATCTAGGCTTGATGGTGTTGCCTTGGAGGTAGTTGATGAGTTCTGCGTAGTCGGCCAGCGCTTGCGCCGATGACAGGTACCCGATGTGCTCATTGTCGAGGGACTTGTTACCGAAAGGCATCGACGCTCCATAGTATCTGAATATGATGATAGTTTCTTAGATTATGAGAACAATGAAGTTAAAAACAATGAGGTTAAGTAATGTGGATAAAAGTTCCTACTCAGTTAAAATCAATGAAGTTAAAAACAATGAGGTTAAGTAATGTGGATAAAAGTTCCTACTCAGTTAAAATAGACAGATCAAAAGTAAGAGGATACTTGACCTTTTTTTTTTGTTATAGGGTAGAAAATCCTCATGGATATCTTCCGCCCTGGGGCGGGCGGAAAGGTCTGTCAGACTTACTGACTAAAAACCACCCCGGTGTTCCCTTCCCACACTTGCACCGAGGACCATGGGATCTTGTGCGACTTCCGCGATCCTCGGCTGTTCTAAGTCTGGGAGGGTGAGGTGTTTGACCACCCCCGCGACGTCTAAAAGGGGCGCGCGTAGTACACTACGCGCCGCAACCTCGGATCCTGCTGTGTGGGGGGCGATGGTGTCTGTCACCCCTGGACCCATTTAGGGGGGTTGGAATAGGGCGTTGCCCGCCCACCGCTGACTCTCGGCGCGCCAGCTGCGGTCCGGGTGAGTGGAAGAGATGTCCCGCTCCCTTTCCGCAGCCTCCTTCTGCGACGTGACAGTTTTGCAGAAGGATACCACCGCGTCCCGGGACTCTTCGCTTCCGACCATCGCATTGAGTCGACCACGGCTGGCAGCGAGAGATCGTTGCCTACTCCTGACACGAGGGCACGCGCGGCACCTCCTAAGCGGCACACTCTGCCATCGTATGGCCGCGCCGTGTCCTCCCGGCAGTAATAGAGAATATTTGACCCAGATTAAGGCGTGCACGATATAAGAACACGAATTAAAAACAGAAAAAACATAGTGCTCAAAAAGAAGCCAGAAAAATGTATGCCTGTAAGTAATCCAAGGAGACAGGTTGCCTTTGGAAAAACCTTAGTCTGGCGGTTTGTAATGAACTTCTCGATAATCATTATTGAGAAGTTCATTACGGTAGGGGGAGGGGGGCGTAATACAATGTACACAGACCTATGCTCTGCAAACACAAGTTTCGCTCTGAATTCTTCTGCGATCTCCCACATGAAGCCTGTGTGCTTGGCAAATACTTCTATTTGACCCTGAAAAAATATAAGGAAAATCATTATTAAATGGAGACGTTACCTAAAGGTAGGTAAGCTTGTGCCGAGTTAGACGAAATAATTTTATTGTTAGAATAAACTTAGGGAACAGGGAGTATTTTGCGGTTATTTTCCTGTGATGCTTATGATAATACAAAATAATCTGGTCTTCAGTCTTTAGGTAGGACCTAATGTGACTACAGTTTCCTACTATACTTTATAGGTAGGTATAGTTGTCGCGTTTTAGCATGGCAATAGCGGTCATTGCTCTTTCAGTAAAAACATCTCTAAAACAAATTTCATTGACGCACCCGCCCGCGTACCTACCTTACGAGTATATCCTTCTCCGGTCATTCGTTAAAAATCTTCCTGCTAGAACAATGTTACTCCAGCAGGATTAGCTTTTCCGTTTTTTTTCAAGAAAGACAGCACACAATATTTTTTTATTTGGTGCACATTTACAGCAGATTACGCTCTAATTATTCGTTGAATTAATTTCATTCTAGAAGTGATTTTCTTGCTGGAATAACGGACACTAATGTCTATTCGTAGGAAGGGAACAAAAACCATAAACTATGTATGGTTTTTCGTTTTCGGAACATGTTGAAGATGACGATTGATATTGATTCAGGACATTATCGGACTTTATTTCAGTTTATGAAATAAAAAACCGGCCAAGTACGTGTCGGACCACGCACAATGAAGGGTTCCGTAGTTAGGATGAATTCATTCCAAAAACAAACTTAACATTGTAGTTGAAAAACATGCTCTCCCATACATATATATACGTTACGGTCAATTTTTCAACTGCAAATTTAAGTTGGTCGACGATTACTCGTTAATTTGTAAACCCTACTTAGCTGTGATAGTTTTCCTTTTAATTTCGTTATATATACCTACTACTGCCATAAATTTTTTCACATATCCAAAACGAACCATTTAGCTGGCTGGGGGGACACGACTCTAACAAAAAATAGCACTTTAAAGCTTAATATTACGCAAACGGATCTCAGAATTGAAAAATGTTTTTCACAGACCCACAATATTTTTGAACTGCCTATCCAACGATACCCCACACCATGTATTAGACGAGAAAAAAAATATCATCCCCGTTTTACGTGCAAGGGAGGTACCCTAAAAAAAATGTTTTATTTTACGACTTTCTCGGCGTGATTAATATGTACACCCATGCCAAATTACAGCTTTCTAGGACTTAGCGTCTCTGAGCTAAGCCGGGGACAGACGGACAGACGGACAGACAGACAGACAGACGGACATGGCGAAACTATAAGGGTTCCTTGTTTACTACGGAACCCTAAAAATGGTAGAAAATGTAGGTGTGGTGTCAATAACAACGATTGCAATGCTAAAATGCGATAGCTATACCTACTTCACACTGGCGATTTTTCACATAAAAACTTTTCCTATAGGTACCTATGTGTTTTCTTTCAATTGCTTCACCGGTGATACGACACCTAAATTAGATAAACACACCACAAGTAGGTGTGTTGATAGATAGGTAAGTATAACAATATTGAGCCCGTGTAGTTTCCGGGTACTTACTGCCGGGTAGTAGAATAGAACCAACCGATCTCATCTCTTGGGTGTCGTAAAAGGAGACTAGGGAACAGCTGGAGGATTCTATTGCTTTCCTCTGTGTGGTACGATAAACACATCCAAGCTAAGGTTGCCATGCTGAGAGCTGTATCACTAGGGGGGAGCCTACCTAGTCGCGAGCGTGCCTGTAGTCTGGGATCGGGCGCCCCTAGGCACTAACAAGCCTTACCTCTACATGTGGGGCTCTCTAGCAGGGTAATTGGGCAGAAGCCAGTTTTGAAGAACTAAGTTCAGATGCAGATGAGGAGACTGAAATAGAAATAGCAAGCTGCAGGGTATGACAGGGTGTCTGCTGAAATGCTGAAGGGCGGTGACGGGGTGGGAGCAACTCTGTAGTGCCGGATCTTTAATATGTGTTGGAGATATACCGGATGACTGGTGCACGGCTGTTATCGTTTCACTATAACTGGGAAAAGGCTCTCAGCAGGAGTGTAAAAACCACCGCGGCATTAGTCTTTTGAGTGTTGCCGGTAAACTGTATGCGCAGGTTTTAATAAATAGAGTAATAAGACTGACAGATGAGAAAATATGGGATGTGCAGGCAGGATTTAGAGAAGGAATGGTTTGTATGTATAAGATCTTCTCCATAATGTGCTTAGCCGAAAAACATCTTGCAAAGCACCAAAAAGTCTACTGTGCTTTCGTTGACTTGGAGAAGGCCTATGACAGTGTGTGGAGGGAAGAACTGTGGTCTACACTATCCATGTACGGTATGGGCTAGCGCTTGCTACGGGCACTCAAATCTTTATACAAGGGTCCCAGTGCTTGTGTTAGGTTAATTGGGGTATACTCGTACATAGACTGGTTCTGCATCTCAGTATGTTTATGCCCCATTTAACCGTTAGACAGGGTTGTTTAAGGAGGCGGAGCGCATGAGGGTGAGGCAGGGTGCCCGCCCTTCCGCCCTAAGTCGCCGCAGGAGACGCCCTGGGCGTCGGGAATCGCAGGCGGATTCCCGGCCACCGTAGGCGCGGGCTTGCGGACGGTGAGCGATGGGTAGCTCGCCGTCCGATAAGGACCAGGCCCGGGTCGACGGCGCGTTGTGTTCCACGCGCGCCTCAAAGAGACGTCAGCACCAATTGACGGGGTCCGAAAGGGCCAATGCCTGCCAGGGTTACGAGCCTGTCCGAAAGGGATATCGTGGCTTTGGCACACAGGCATCTGAAGGAACACGGTGGGTTTTAGTCAGTAAAAGTCTGACACTCCCTCTCGCTCCGCCCAGAGCGGGAGAAGTTATTTGATGATTTCCCACCAAAAAAAAAAAAAAAAAAGACAGGGTTGTTTAGCGTCACCGTGGCTGTTCAAATTGTACATGGATAGTTGTCTGATAGATTTGAAAGAGGGTGAGTGAGGATTGAGAATGAATGAGTTGCCTGTCATATGCCTTCTCTACGCAGATGATCAAGTCCTACTTGCTTCGTCAGCTGAATAGTTGCAAGACATGGTGACTGTTATGGATGAAGCATGTAAGAGGAAATGGTGGGCATGGTGTTTAAAAGAGAAGAGGATGTAACGTATTGGTGTGTGATGTGAAAATAAATGAAAAAATCGTGGAGCATGTAAGTGAGTCAATTTATTTGGAGAGTCAGTTGACAAGGGATGGAAAGATTGATAAAGACGTGGAAAGGAGGATTTTTGTCTGTCTGTCTGTTTGTGTTTTTGTTCCGGCTAATCTCCGAGACGGCTGAACCGATTTTGACGGACTTTCATTGGCCGATAGCTGATGTTATAAGGAGTAACTTTAACTATTTTTATTTTAGAAAAAGCCAAACGGGCGAAACCACGGGCAGCAGCTAGTTACTATAATAATGCAATATACTGTAACTTGAATCCTTGTTTATGTACTTAGTCAAACAATTAGATAGATATTCTGGAAAAAAAAAACAATACACATACAATAAGTTATTGACTTAATTGCGTCATTATTGTTTTAAATATTATGCATGTGTTTATTGATTACTATTATAATTTAAACCACGATGACATCACCACTGTGGTTTAAATTATAATTGTAGGTACAATACCTATTTACTTAGTTACTTTACTGGGGTTATTCATGAATAGGGACCTGTTGGACTATATTTTTTTCTGGGTGGGAAATTACCAAATAACTTCTCCCGCTCTGGGCAGAGCGGGAGGGCGTGTCAGACTTTTACTGACTAAAACCCACCCGTGTTCCTTCCGTTGCCTGTGTGCCAGGGCTACGATATCCCTTTCGGAAAAAACTCGCAACTCTGGCTAGGTTATGATGAAGAATAGCAGACCTAATTGCGTAACATACTATCAATGACAATCTGGATGATTTTGGAGTGTATTGCTAATCCATTGCTTCTTAAGTTCGAAAAATATGTCTGTTCAACAATGTAAATAAATAACGTAGGTACTTACCTAATGAATGATGTTGAACTGTAAAAATTAAACCCATTGCAGTACGTGTTACGCAATTACCCCGCTGATTAGAATATCAATATTTTGGTACTCTGGCGTTTATTAACCCGAGATTTGTTATCTCTGTATTATGGATGTTTTAAACTTTTAACATAGCGACCATTTTTATTTAAACAAGTGCAGTTGTTCTGTGATCATTCTTTGCATGGGAAAAGCCTAGCAATGAACACTAATTTGCATAAATATTTAAGTTCAAGTACAATTTTATTTATCTCGTCGTTGGTCATAGAGAAATTATTACTTTATAGTCACCTTCACACACAGAATATTATAAACGGCAGATTAAAAAACCTTCAAAACAAAGAACTACAGCTGTTAGCCGTACATTTTTTTCCCGCATCGAACTTGAGATTAATGGAGCATTGTCTACCACTCAAGCGATGAGAACTTTTTATAAGGGGTCAAAGTAATCGGTGACTGAGCTAACGTCCTATTTTACTAAAATGTAAACAGACTCCGATAACCGTACCCTGAGTTTATGTTTGCAAGTGAGTAAACGTAACTAGCGCGTTTGCGTTAAGATTTTTATTCTCACTCTTATACTCTTAGCATTCCTGTACCCCGAGTGTAAGTTTGCAAATGAGTAAACGTAACTAGCGCGTTTGCGTTAAGATTTTTATTCTCACTCTTATACTCTTAGCATTATGATCTATCGGTCAAATTTTAACGCAAACGAAATAGTTACGTTTACTCTCTTGCAAACTTACACTTGGGGTAATGATCTATCGGTCAAATTACGCAAACGAAATAGTTACGTTTAGTCTCTTGCAAACTTACACTTGGAGTACAGAACATTCGTAGTGATATGAGTTTGACACTAAAATAAATCTGGAGTTCTAGATAACGTTCCTTTGTGTATACATATGAAATGGTTTAATGGCAAGTGGCAATACATACAAGTAGGTACCCAAGTTCAATAGAATAGAATACTCTTTATTATGTACAGTTGTACACCATAAAAGTTAGATACAGATATAAATGTTGAAATTTTACATAGGGTGACACAATGGGCGGTCTTATCGCTAAAAGTAAAATTCAATTCAATTATATTCCTTGATCAAAGATGGAACTTAGAACATGGCTTTTTGAATGATTGTTAACGTGTTATTAGGTACGATTAGCAGAGAACACTCACTATTATATAAAACTCCCAACACATTGTTCAGTAACCTATTTGCAGAGATTGCAAGTATCTGTAAACTTTGTCTCTGTTAATCGCAGCTCTAATAATGTTACACATTTCTAACCAAGTAATTGGAAACTATATGGTATTGTAAATCAATAAACATTATGAAGGTAGGTACGGCTATCACATTATACAACAAAATAATACACATTTAAAGTATGAAAAGTTCTAAAACTTCTAATCAATTGCTGTAAAACGCAAGCCCATTCTAAAAAGCATGTGGATATTTGCAAAACTTACCTCATTCCCCGTATAAAAGAAGATAGGACCACCACCTTGATCCCAGTTATCTTCATTCTCCAAATACTTTATTTGAAACGTTTCGTTCCTCTGAAACCCGAAATGGTCGAGCGGAACCCGAAACCATTTAGTTTCATACTTGTACTCTGCCCGCACTACAGTTAGCGTCACTAGGGTGTATAATATTATTCTTAACATGTTGAATTACTTGAATTATAAAGCCACGTCCATTCTGTTTGGTTTCCGATGTGTTAATGAGAGATCTCGCTCGCGGCGAAGCGTTTACTCGATTATGCAATATGATGTACAGTTGGGGAGAAAAGTCGTGCGGTTGTATTTGTATTTTCATTAAGTACAATAACATCATGTGTTTTTCTGATGAGTTGTGCAAATTGATGTTGGTTAAGCGATTGTTTAGAGCTTAGTACACACGGCTACACATCAAGCTATACATTCCCAGTATACTCTGACCTCTCACTGTACGGAAATCCTACTCAATGCAAGATCAGCTTATACTGGAAATGTATAGCTTGATGTGTAGCCGTGTGTACGATGTAATGCGAGTAGGACGAGTAGGTACCGAATTTGTTTCTGTAACAGGATTACTTATTTGTTAAAGTTTGTACCTATTACGTAGTGGGTAGTGTGGGTACTAATTACTTTACGCTATATTTTGTCATTCATCATCATGTTATTTCATTTTAAATAAACTAAGTATACCAGTTTTCTCATTAACTGTAGCAGCAATGTCTGTTGCAGCTGTCATAATAAAAAGAAAAAATGTATGTTTGCTAGAAACAGAATTAAGCTTAATCACCTATTGTAATTTGTCTAGCTACAGTGTCACTTACTAATCAAAGACATTTTACTCCAGTTTGTTACCCATTTTAGTGTTTAACTACATAATTTTATAAATTAACTAGCTGCCTGCACCCCGCGGTTTCACCCGCGTAAGTCTTGATCCCGTGGTAATATCGGGATAAAAAGTATCCTATATGTTAATCCAGGGTGTCAGCTACCATGCCGGGAGGACACGGCGCGACATACGCTGGCAGAGTGTGCCGCTTGGGAGGAGCCACGCCGTGCCCTCATCTCAGGAGTAGGCAGTGACCTATCGCTGCCGGCCGTGGTCGAATCGATGGCCGGCAGTGAGGAGTCCTGGGACGCGGTGGTGTCCTTCTACGAAACAGTCGTGTCGCAGAAGGAGGCTGCGGAAAGGGAGCGGAAGATCTCGTCCGCTCACCCGGCCCGCAGCAGGCGCACCGGGCGTCGGCGGAGGGCCGATAACGCCCTCTTCCAGCCCCCATAAATGGGTCCAGGGACGGCGGACTTGGGGACGTCCGCCGCCCCCTATCACATTGGACCCGAGGTGGCGGCGCGTAGTGTTCCACGCGCGCCCCTATCAGACGTCGCGGAGGGGGTCAGACACCTCACCCCCGCCAGACTTGAGGTGGCCCGCAGAGGCGGGCCGGCACTAGCCGGGGATTGCGGAAGTAATAACAGATCCCAAGATCCCCGGTGCAAGTGTGGGAGGGGAACACTGGGGTGGTTTTTAGTCAGTAAGAGTCTGACAGACCCCTCCGCCCGCCCCAGGGCGGAGGACATCCATGAGGATTTTCCACCCCGTGAACAAAAAAAAAAACCGGCCAAGTGCATGTCGGACCACGCACAATGAAGGGTTCCGTGGTTGGGATGAATTTATCCCAAAAACAAACTTAACATTGTAGTTGAAAAACATGCTCTCCCATACATCGATATACGTTACGGTCAATTCTCCAATTTAAGTTGGTCGACTATTACTCGTTAACTTGTGAAGCCTACTTAGCTGTGATAGTTTTCCTTTTAATTTCGTTATATATACTATTGCCATGAATTTTTTCACATATCCAAAACCAACCATTTAGCTGGCAGGGGGGGGGGACACTTGACTCTAACAAAAACTAGCACTTTAAAGCTTAATATTACCCAAACGGATCCCTTAATTGAAAAATGGTTTTTCCAAACCCACAATATTTTTGAACGGCCTATCTAACAATACCCCACACCATGGAATAGACGAGAAAAAAAAATATCATCCCCATTTCACGTGTAAGGGAGGTACCCTAAAAAAAAATGTTTTTCATAATTTTATTTTACCATTTTTTTTGGCGTGATTAATATGTATACCCATGCCAAATTACAGCTTTCTAGGACTAAGCGTCTCTGAGCTAAGCTGGCGACAGACGGACGGACGGACAGACAGACAGACAGACGGACATGGCGAAACTATAAGGGTTCCTTGTTTACTACGGAACCCTAAAAAAGGGTGTCAGCTACCTCCATTAAAAAAAAAAGAATCAAAATCGGTCCAGCCGTTTGAGCGTGAAGAAGTAAAAAAAAAACATCCATCCATCCATACCTCCAAACTTTTGCGTTTATAATATTAGTAGGATATTCTATCCATTTCCATTCCAAAAAGCGCAGTTTCGTTTCAAAAAAATATATTTGTGTAGCACTTTTGTGTGCGTATAGACCATATCGTTATTATCTGAGTTCATTTGACCCCTGTGTCTCGGCAGCCGGCAGGATGTACCTAAACTACTCACTGCTACATACCATTAGGTGCTCCGAGTACATTAGGTGATTACATAGGTACGGTCAACCGCTCGTCAATCTAGAACATTTTAAGTACCTACGAAAACCGAAATAGTCGCGGTCCATCTGTCATTACCAAATTGTTACCACGGTCGTGTGGTTGATTATACCTACCATTAGTGTTTTGTTAAAACTGAACCTTATTGGGTTTCAGTTTATCTACGTGGAAAACGCTAATAAACATTTGGTGGTTTGTGGTAATAACAAATTTTTGTACTTATAAGTATTTAAAATTTATGAATGACTAATGCAATGCAATATTTCATAAGGTTATGAATTACTTAAACATCTAATAACAAAAAAAAAAAGTATATGTGTGCGTGTGTGAAGTGAAGAATAAGTAGCTATTTTGCTTTATATAATGTATTTATTTATATTAAGTAGGTGCGATTACTGAGAAAAAATGCTTACACTGACTGGACTGGTACTTACACTCAAATTTCTCGATTTATGACTTTTCTAGTAAGTACTCAAACCTCAATTGGTTCAATGGAGGTTTTTGATCCGTATAAGAAACAGGATCGATTGGAATAAAAAAAAAGTTATTGTTTTTTCAAAATTTGTGAATGTTGATAAATAAATCTCAAAAAGTTAAGGACAGTCTATTAGGACCGTTCTCCTGTAGATACAACGGTTAGGTTAGCTGCCCTTACTGCCTCATCTCGAAAATCCACCCTATACAGAGTTATTTTTAAAACGTCAATAACCTCATTGTACTCATAATTATGAACAACTTTTACTATGGGACCAAACCTGAAATCACGAAAAAAAAATCAGCTGTTCCCTACATTTTAACGAATTATTCAAACATAAATGTAGGGAATAGCTGGTTTTTTTTTGCGATTTCAGTTTTGGTCCCATAGTAAAAGTTGTTAATAATGATGAGTACAATTACCCCTTAAGAGGTTATTGACGTTTTAAAAAAAACCCTGTATAGTAGATTGTAAGTTCATAAGTTGTAAGTAGAGGGAGTCTAATTTCGACCAGTGGGCAACCACTAGTAATCTCTAGTAATGAATAATTATTCGAATAAAATAATATTTCAAAATATAGCTTTTTAAATTTTGAGGCTAATTTCTGTCGCTGCTCAGTTGCGAATTACCAAGGGGAGATGTCAGATGTTACACATCTTATGTGACTACTGTAAGGCTCGCTCGTTCTTTAGGGTTCCGTACCTCAAAAGGAAAACACGGAACCATTATAGGATGACTTCGTTGTCCGTCTGTCTGTCTGTCTATCTTTCTGTCAGTCTGTTAAGACCCTTTTTCTCAGCAACGCGTGTAGGTATCAAGTTGAAATTAATAACAAATACGAAGTACTACGGTCCCTAGAGCTCTAAAAAAATCAAGCATCTAAGTCAACGCAATAAAAAATACGGCGATTTATGCGACATATTTCGATACCCGCAAATACATCAAAACCGTACTTACGGGTACTTCCCTTTGACCTAGAATCATTAAATTTGGCAAGAAGCAAGATCTCACAGTTTATGCTGTGAGATCTTGCTTCTTGCCAAATTTAAACAAAAAAGTCTGAAAGTCATTAATTTGTGGTGATTCACATGAAAAAATATGCGATTACAAACTTACATTTGCAGTTGGAGAATTGACCGTGGCATATATCGATTTCTATGTAAGAACATGTCTTTCAACTATAATGTAAGTTTGTTTTTGGGATATATTCATTCCAACTACGAAATGGTTCATTGTGCGTGGTCCGATATGAACCTGGCCGGTATTATCTATGAGATTTTTGTATTTCGGAAACGATATCTGTATATATAATATCTGATACCTCGTGGGAGGCCTTCCAACGCTACGACTTCCAGTAAGCGGTCGCCACTCCAGAACCTTTCGGCCCCATCGGCCATCAGTTCTGCGAGCAAAGTGCCCTGCCCACTGCCACTTAAGCTTGGCAATTCTTCGGGCTATGTCGGTTACCTTGGTTCGCCTGTGGATCTCTTCATTTCTGATTCGATCACGTAGGGAAACTCCAAGCATAGCCCTCTCCATTGCCCTTTGGGTGACTTTTAGCCTTCTGATAAGGCCCATTGTGAGCGACCACGTCTCTGTACCATAGGTCATCACTGGCAACACGCACTGGTCAAAGACTTTCGTCTTGAGACACTGCGGTATGTGGGACGAGAAGATATTGCGTAGCTTCCCTAACGCTGCCCTGTCGGATCAGCTAGTAGGTAATAAAAAATATGATTAAAGCGAACATCGACAGTAACACACAATATATCAGTAGGTAAAAATTTAATGTAATTAAGTAACAGTTGATTCAAGTTATATATTATACAATAAATAATTTAAGAAAACATAATAAGTAGTTAAAATTTTGATTCTAATTTAACAAACAACGAAGATAAATAGAGTTTGTTTATTAACCTAGTTAACTTAAGGAACATGATTACTATGTAGTACTAACTTACTTAAATTAATGAGATCATGTTGTTTGTATTATTTAAAGATAAAACTAATTCGTAAACAAAAACCTGTGTGTATTTATGGTCGGCAACGAAAGTCGATTAACACTGGTATTTTTACATACCATCTAAATTGGCACCATAAACTGCTTTTTAGCATTTCATGTAAAAGTTCTTCAAACATTTTTTTAACATGTCAATAATTTATTATTTAGAAAACTTAAGTATCTAACGAGTTTCGTAGTTGACTGTACCTAGCAGAAAATGATGCAATTATGCATTTTTTTTTAAGATGGAAAATTTGTTTAGGGTGAGCAAGATAGTGAGAAAATAGAGACTTCCAATATGATGAGGAAGGAAGACAGATGAGATGAAGGAGGAGAGAGGAAGAACAAATTAGTGCTTTCGGAAGCCTAAATTGTACTAATTAATTGTTAGCGTTTGGGGGTTTTATAAGAGTTAATTTGGCTTAAAAATAGCAGAAGCGATATTGAGGCTGGCTCCAAAAACATTTGAGGTGTGTGTGAATGAAGAAACTACTTGATAATAAACAATATCATGAATTTCACTATCTTGAAAAGTTGAATATTGTTTCTAGTCGACCAAGTCAGTTTGACACCTGTCAAGAAATAATTGACTCAATTTACCGGTACTATGACAAAAAGGCAAGCTGCAACGAGGTGCTAACAAAGCGGGAGGGTCAAATTTCAACTTTGGTTCACTAATTATTTCGGCTAGTAGGTTGGTACAGATTCTTTAGTTGGATTACGAACGTAATCACGGCAGACAGTTTTCAAATGCGTTCAGCTTCCCGTCTTCATTGATACACTTAACGTTCCGTCCTTGATTCCCTCGATCCACTACGCGAGTCCACAGCTGTCCCCGTCCTGTGACTCAGCCTATGACGTCAGCTTCGTCAATAAGACATTGTTCCTCTTTCGTGGACCACAAAGGCCTTTGAGGATCGGATTATGTGCTCTTAAATATTGTGTTTACACATCGTTATCGTATTTTAATTTTTTTAATAGGGCAGGAATACAATGGCATAGGTACATTTTTGTCATGTCCTGTCTGGTACCTATAAGTTAACATGTATGTGGTGTGGCAGGCAAAGATCGGATGCAGAAGTTCGTGAATCAAAACCAGGTAGGTAGGTAACCTAAATCGCACCTAGTATGATGAAGGCAGCACCTGTATGACTCGATGACCGATGATGAGGAGAGCAAAATAATTAAGGACCGACTGAAGGTTCGGTTTCGGTTTCGGCTAGTTTCGGCCAACAAATTTAGTTTCGGCCACAGTTTCGGTTTCGGCCAATAATTGGCCGAACCTTCGACCCCGCCGAAACTAGGTGTTTGTGAATTGTCGCGCATCATTCGGCTAACTTCGAGTGAGTGAACGTGATTGCCAGTTGAGTTCGCTAGCCGCGATCGTGATGATTTGAGGTTATGTGGTTTTTCTCGCGCAAACATTATTAGGTAAGCAATTGTTTTTACTTATGATTAATGATGATGTATTTTTATGGCATTCATTAGTGTCTTGTCCTACAGTGGAAAATAAATAAGTTGTAAGTTGTAATAGAATAGAATTCATTAGATATTTTACTTGGTTCTGTTGAGTTATTCCCTAGAACCTATACAATATGAATGTATGTAGAAATTAATGTAACACTTAAAAAATGTGTGAATATACCTTTGATGTTTGATTCAAACATTACTATATTTGTTTGTAATTGTTGTTGGATTAAATTTTGTACCCGTATTCGAACCACCCCATAAATCCGATACACAACTACCTCCGGTGATTTAACTATTACCGCGAATGACCTTCAGTACTATTAGTCATCTAAATTTTTTTCGCTTTAGTACGCGAGGTGCTTAGTCAATTCGGACGTGTAGTACAGTAGTACAAAAACCCTTGTAGGTATTCAATGAATAGATGGCACATAGTTGATACCTTTTGTGTTTACTTCCGAGAAATCTTAGTATCACATAAATAAGGCTATTATAGTACGTGAAAGTTTTCTAAATAAACTTCATTATTTACACAACAACACAAGTTATCTAATCATTAAGACTATTGTAAACATAAGTAATTAATGTTGATTTTTGAAAGTTTGACAAATATGTTGATTGTTTTTTTTATTAAAATTGTTATATTTATAAATAAAGAACTATTTTTGTTACATACTTTAATTGTTGCATTTTATTTTTGACACGTGTTATCTGTCTTTATATTATTATTTATGCGTAAAAATACAATAAATGTATCATGCTATAAAAGTTCAAATAAGTTTCGGTTTCGGTTTCGTCCGAAATTGGGGCCAAGACCGAAGGTTCGGTTACGGTTTCGGCTGAAAACCCTGTTTCGGTCGGACACTAAAAATAATGGGATAAGACACCGACCAAATATAAGGGATGGTCCCTAAAACGCTGGAGTTTCGTCTCTCTGTCGATATCAATATTGTAGTTGATGATAAAGAATAAATAAATAAAATGTGACATGATTTGAAGCAGGTACAAAATACGTATAAAAGTTTCAGAAACCTGAAATTATAACTAACTAAATAAACATTAATATTGATTAAATAGTTTTGGCAGACTTTATATTAATATTCAGGTGTTTCAGGTCAAGATATGGCATTGTGGAGAAGCTTGCTCTTATTCTGGCAAGCCAACTGTACAGTAGGCCGCATGTCAATGGTAACAAAACTAGTATTAAATTACCTCATATTCTATTGAAACTGTACTACGCTATGCCAGCGCAGGTACAATACAAAGTGCTGCCACCGACGTGCGGACTATTGTACCAACCAACAATTTTTCATCAGCCTACAACTGTATTGCTGTTAAAGTCTTTATTCTAAAGGAGATGTTCGATGTTATTTCCTGGGGGGATGGACTACATCCACCAATCCAATCACCTCCAGATCCTGCAGGAATTGTCCTTGGATGCTGTGATGATCGCATCTCCTGCGTAAGAGAACGCACAGGAGAAAATCTCTCCTTGATGGCCTGACAGGACCTGTAAGCAGGGTTATAAGTTTATACGAAAGAATGGCAGGACTTTTAATTCCGGTTCATCTAAATTTCGATTGTAAATTATCAGAATTCCACGGGCAACTAGCCTCAGCTTTCTGGCTAACAAAGAGTTGCTCCTTGACAATTGAAAAGGAAATGGTGAAATAAATGCTTTAATTTGTTCCAACGTCAGGTGGCTGGTGGACAGTCTTGCCATCAAACTGAATCGTCTTAGTTTTAGGTACTGTTCTATTTTGACAGAAAAATCATAAAAGCCATGGTGGCAAAAGAGTTGTCACTACCTTATTTAAAAGCGTTAAACCAAACGTGGGTTAAAAAAAAACTACGAAATAACAACGACAAATTGACACAATTACTGCTCAAGGATGTAATTTTTTTGTGGTCGATGAAACTTATGGATGCAATGGGTGCATCCATCATCCGCGTAGCTTACATATAATTTATATCTAGACGGCAAAACGAAACAGACGGGTTGCCGTTTGGTTTGATAAACGGTGAAGGAAAATATCGTAAGGAAATTGGCACGACCTAAAACAAAAAAAAACGAACACAGGTGACATCCACCACCCCACACTAAGCCCGCGTGGTGGATTCATGGCCCACTCCCTCTCGCAGGGAAGAGGCTTGTGTCCCAGCAGTGGGAACGTTATAGGCTGATTAATATGCTCTGCGTATGCAGACCAAGTGTACCTGAATGCAGTTCCCAGTGCTAGTGTTCCATATTCTAGAACTCCTGTCAGCTGATGCAGTTAGCAGGCACCCGCCTGCTGGACTGAAGCAAACCTGTTTACATAAACAATAACCTAGACCAAACATTTCCAAAGAAAATAACATGACAGTTATTTTTCCTCATAGACAATATGACTGACAAAGTCATTACATATTAATGTAGAAAAGGTGTTGTATCGTATAGTACATTACTGCAGCGGCCAGCAAAAGAGGCCAGGCGGGGCAGGCGGCCAAGGCTTTGATAGTGCTTTTTGTTGAAATAATATGTATAATACGCTTGAATTATTTGTCCACAGATTATAGAGGATAGTTCTCACTCTATAAAAGGTTTATTATCTGTATCTTCCTCTTGTCAAAACGTCATCATGGGGTCAACAACTTTTTCCTTCCTATTAATGTGAATAATCTTCTTTTATGTTTGATACCATGTAATTAGTATACTTTATGACTTGCTATTCATGACAACTTGATGATCAAGGAATACACGAATAGTTACTTGAAGATATCGTGTTTTAATCTCACCGCATGCCACCTGTCCACGTGCCAGTAGTAACTCGCACGACTCCACCTTATATTAGCTTCGCTGTCTTGACCACACTTTGTTCAGATAGTTCGTAATAACACTTTTCTCAAATAATGCGCGGAAATTCAAACTAAGTAAATTATTTATAAATTCTAACTTAAAATTTAAACAACCGTAGGCACAAGGTGACGTTAAATTGTTTTCTCAATTTGAAATAATTAGTCAGCATTAGTTGTTTCAGTTAGTTAAGCGATTGACTGCTGCACTGCGTGTCGCGGGTTCGATTCCCGCACGGAACAAATATTTGTATGACCTACAAGTAGTTGTTTCGGGTCTGGCTGTTTATGTATGTGAATTTAAATGTTTGTAAACGCACCCACAATACAGGAGAAATTCCTAGTGTGGGTGGGGCAACGTTTAAAAAAAAAAAAAAAAAAAAATAACAAACAAAATCTGCCTTATTACAAAACAAGGTTTATATTTTGACATGGCTTAAACTATGGAGCCAGTTTTTGTAATAAGAACGTAACAGTGATTGAAATACCGTTCTATAAACAAAATTGAAAACTTAGTTCGGTACTAAGTTGTCAGTTTTGTGTTTAGGAACTTTACCATAGTCGGAATAAAGTTCAAAATTCAATAATGGTTCCATGTTTTATACCTGGGTCTGAAGATAAAACTTGTTTTGTAATAAGGGGGACTAGGTTTTCGATTTTTTTTTATGTTCCGCTAAATTTGGCGGTTTATGTAAATAATATTAGTAAGATAGCATATCAAACCTTGGACACCTCGCCACGATGTCCCGTCATGACGGCCAGCTCCTTGAAGTCCGACTTGACGTCGTAGATTCTCGCGGAGCAGTCGCTGGACGCCGTCGCCATGCGCTGGCCAGCCCAGTCGAAGCAGATGTCTAACACCTTGGAGTGGAAATAACAGTATGATTTTTCTGTGAAAGTGAATCTCCCGACCAGCCTTGATTTCTGTTTGGTTGTTAGTTACGGTTTAGCTAAGCTACTGATTTGATGAATTCAGGTGATGTGGCAGTTTTTGGGTAGGCCTATGTCCAGCAGTGGACGTCTTTCGGCTGAAACGATGATGATGAAGACAACCTGACACTGACCTGCAAATTGCAAAAAACGTAAGAGAATTTATATTTCGCGGGTTACGTTAGTGGATCCGCCTTAATTTCCTGCCTTCATTTCTGAAGACTGTAAGAACATAATTATTCTTTATGGTGTGATCTATATCACATTAACACCCTAGTGGACAGTCTACCTACCTCATCAGTATGTCCCGACACTGTAGCCAGGCAGGAGCTCTGCCTTGCGTCCCACAGCTTGGCACTGCCGTCCAGAGAAGAGGAGCCCACGAGAGAACTGTCCCAGTTGAACTGCACATTGGAGATCTCGCCTTCATGACCTCGGAGTACTGATACACGGCTGGTTGAGGAAACACATCAGATTGTGTAGTATAGAAAAGTTATTTTTGTAAATGAAACAAGACTGGAGAAAATAATAGATCAACGTGTTGTCAGCGCTATTAATTGCTCACATATTTACTGTAGGTACTTCCTAGTTTGTAGAAAATATTTTTTTGACAACTCTGAAAGAATTATTGACTTGTCTATGGATCGCATGAATACTGTGGTAACTTTTGTCCATGAACTACATAGCCTGTCCTTGTTGTTGTGGGATAGTAAGCAGGTTGCTAAGTACTAAGCAGCTAGGTGCACCAATCATTTCCTTTATTGGTGTTTACATTGTATAAAGTTTTAAAAGCATGTTTTTATTGAAGATGTTTGTAGTGTTGTATTTAAATAAATAACAATCATCGATAATATCCCTTCAGATCCTATTCTAAAAGAGAATACCACGTGCGTTATCCACAAAATTTGAAAAGTAATTTTCAGCAACTCAAACTCAAAGCATTTATTTCAAATAAACCAATTACAGGCACTTTTGAATTGTCAAGGGGTTCGGTCAGCCATAAAGATGAAGTTAGTTGCGACTTTTCTAATAAGGTAACAATCGCTCTTACTCCTCAGCTCTGGTGTCCCACAAAGATATGGTGCCGTCGAAGGAGCCAGTGATCAGCCTCTGACCCTCGTTGGGGTCAAACTGTAGTGCAATGACCTCGGCAGTGTGGCCGGTGTAAGTGTGGATCTCGCTTCCTGAAAATTTGCAAAACGATTATGAGTTTATTTCACTTTTATTCGGAATGATAGTGCTGACCAAGCGCTATCAGAAGTCATTATGCAAAAGGTAATGAATATGAGGAGATCATGATTACATACTTTTGCTTTGACCATTTTAGATTCGAGAAGACCCCATGGCCAGACAGATATTAGGACTCAAAAACTTGATTCCATAGCTAATCAAGCATTTGAGGTTCCTTTCTTACTAAGAATGTTCTTACTTCGCCCACCAGTTCAAAAAAAAAAAAGAGAAAGGATGTATTTACCAGTGCGAACATCAAACAGCTTAGCAGTATGGTCCATGGATCCAGTAGCGGCCATGTCCCCCTTAGCACTGAACTGACAAGCCACCACCTCCCCGCGGTGTCCCAACAGTGTGGCCAGGCATTCAGCTGTCTCCGGGTCCCAGATCCTTGCTGACTTGTCAAAAGAACCAGTCACGACACGGTTGCTGAATAAAAAGAAATTGATTTAAATACAGGGTCAAAATAAATTAGCAAAACTCCGCAGAAATGATGGGTATCAATCTTAACATCACAAAACAGATTTGATGACTGTTCGGTGTTTTCACCGAACACCTTAGTTAGCAATATCGACATGACGCGTTGACCTAATTTATTTAATAACTTGTTATTTATTATTTTGTAATATTTTGAGTGCACTTTTGTTTATCGCGTTAGCCGGGTGTATTCAAACATTTCATTAACATTTTAAGTCTAAGAACAGTTTGTGAGTGAGTCATAAAATAGTGTTCAACATAAACGTTTGTTTCTCCTCAAAAACACCGACACCTTGCAACGTACCCCAACATATTTTGGTGCTTCGAGCCGGATCTGAACCAGCGACCTATGGATACATACCCCGACAATGATATTTTTTCAACGACTTTAGATATTATAGTTACTCGAAATATCAGTTTTTTTTTGGTAAACTTCACGCACGTCTTTCTTTTTTTTTCGTGTGAGTATAGTGACTAAACTGGTGTCAGAGTTTTTGTGCCACCCATGGGCTTATCTTCTCTCTCTGTGACTTGGCTTCACATGCCGTCGAGAAATATCTCTCAGACATACCGGTTTCCTCACGATTTTCCTCAATTTCCTTCACCGTTTTTTAAGCAAGTGATAATTATACAATACGCACATGAATCCGAAAAGTCAGAGGTGCGTGGCTTGGGTTCGAACTGGAGACCTATGACTTGGCAGTCCGACGGTCACACCACTAGGCTATCGCACGCACGTGATGGGTATCGGTGTCTTATTTCTCAACGACACCCAAAAACAGAAATAAAAACTTTTTTTTGTCTTATCCCCCTTATTATTAACAAAAAAAAAACAAGTTACAAACTTATTACAAAACATGGTTTATCTACAGACCCAGGATTAAAACATGGAGCCATTATTGAATTTCGAACTTTATTCCGAGTACGGTAAAGTTCCTAAACACAAAACTGACAACTTAGTACCGAACTAAGTTTTTTCAGTTTTGTATTATAAAGAACGGTATTTCAATCACTGATGTTCTTATTACTTAAACTGGCTCCATGGTTTAAGCCATGTCTAAATATAAATCTTGTTTTGTATGGCGGATCGTGTTTAGAACTTTAGATATCGATACCCATCTACGTCTACGAAGATTTGTTAGCTAATTCAATTTCACCTTATTTGTAGTGGTGACCTAGGGTAAGTTTTAAAATTTAAATAATGTTATGTCAACCAAAAACCTATTATCTTTCACTATTCACAATTTCACATGAAGGCCAGCCTCGTTCAAAATCTAGTTGCTAGGTACCTATCTCAATTCAGCGATAATCAATGTTAAAAAATTAGATAAATTACAGGCAAAGAGTTTAGTAACTATACTTATAGATTATTTTAGACAAATTGATACTGAGATCAAAATGCGAACTTTCGTAAAAATATGGAAATAGGGAATAATTATGCATGTAATTTTTTTTTCATCTAAATAATTTACAGTAATATAAACCCAAGAAAAGTATTGAAAGTTAAGTGGAAAATGTTTGATTCGTCTGTCAGAGAATTTAAAATCGCTAGCTATTATTTATAAGAACCATCTATCCGAAACGTTAATACGAAGTATCGGCCGAATGTTTGCCGTTTTTATAACTTCCATAGTTTCCTTTTTTGACTTTGAGTCCTTACCCGACTTAAAGTCACATTTTTGACTTTGACTGTCGTTTTTTTTTTCTTTCGCCATTGTCAGCCGTAGTTATCCGTAGTCAAGCAATGGCTGAACATTCGGCCGGTACTACAGATTTATGTTCGGAGTAGCCTAAGCTGTTTCGAGTGGTTCCTCAATTATTTTTCAGTTGTAGCTCTGAGAGCACTCACCATGTTGGGAAGTTGAAGCCGACGGAGTACACGACGTTCTGATGTCCTGAGAGTGTCTGCATCTCCTTCCCGGACTCCACGTCCCACACCTTGCAGGTCCGGTCATAGCTCCCGGAGAGACATCTGTGGACAGAATACAGTAAAAGACTCATCACATAGTCGAAAGTATTCCAGTCCTTCAGTCTAAGTAGTATTGTTGTCAATATTACTTTCGTTACGTTCAATATTATATTGAGCGAGAGTAATTTGCTGGGAAATTACTTATTTATGGTATGAAAAAGCGTTGCAGTCGTAGTTAGTATACCAACTACGATAGCAACGGTCTTTCAGACGTAGGTGTACCTATGTTAGCCGAGTTCAGGTGGTTGTTGAACTTACGTATGCATCATCCAATGCTATCTTCTTGCCATCTTAGTATGCTGTTTTATGCCTGGTTTAAACAATGGCATTGGTTGAGCCCATTGAACCGGAATTTTGGACCTAGTCAGTTGGTTCATGTAGAATATGAGATCGGCAGTAGATATGTCAATTACGTGGCTGGGGAAGCTACTAGGCCCGAAATTAGACGGGTAGGTTAGTCAACTGCACTGACTTGAGGGCGCGAAGTACTGGGTTGAATCAAGTGTCTACATGAGCCCGCAGTTGCAAGTCAGCGCTGGACTGACTTATTGTACATTGTCATATTACTGGGCTCGTATTACCTTGCCATTATACCAACAATGTTTAATGCTTTTATATGACAGATGAATTTGATTTCTACGGCTACCAGTGTAAAATCAACAAAATAATTATCGCAAGAAGAAATCCAATTTTTTTATTGAAATTTTAAAAAGCGATCACCAATTAATTTCCCAAGCATGGGTCGACGGCGCGTTGTGTTCACGCGCGCCTCAAAGAGATGTCAGCACCAACTGCCGGGGTCCGTTAGGGCCAATGCCTGCCAGGGTTGCGAGTTTGTCCGAAAGGAATATCGTGGCCCTGGCACACAGGCAACGGAAGGAACACGGGTGGGTTTTAGTCAATAAAAGTCTGACACGCCCTACCGCTCAGCCCAGAGCGGGAGAAGTTATTTGATAATTTCCGAACCAAAAATATTAAGAAAAGCATGCTGATGACGACACTGTGGCGAAATCAAAAGACTTATTAAATACCGAAAACCTTCTAAAATAGAGAGATACTCAGATTATAGAAAAGAAGCAGATAGACCGCGAGGAACACCGAGAGTGCGGCCAACAAAGCAAATACAAATTCAAAAGCGAATACACTCTCGATTCAGTACAGCACGAAGCGTCGCATCGTTAGTACGTCACGGGCTCTAACAGATAATTTCAGAATGATGCCGTCTTGTATTTTTAAACATTGTAAAAACTGTTCCCAAAAACAAAAGAAATAAGATGGAGTATCTTTCATAAGTAAAATATTGATTATTTGTCTATTTGGATTTATTTTACGTGTTTATTGTTAGTGACATCTTGAAACACAAAACCTTAACAAAAATCATTCGGTGTTGCTAGTTTATATTGAAACATTTACCCCTAAGTTAGGAAATAAGTATAGGATACAGGAGTTTCGATTTACAAAAATATTTATGTCGATAATAGTGTTTTATTTATCGCCTTTTCTGGTTAGTATGTTTATAAATAAATAAGTATGTATGTGTCTTCGTAAGTGTAACTAGTTAATGGATCCTATAATACTTATTACATCAGTCGATTTGCTATATCATGGGTTATATGACGTCACCATAAAGTAAATATAGCTACCAAAAACAATAAAATGTTGGTGTCTCAAAATAAAAATATATCGCAAATGTATCGTTTATATGGGTATTGTTAATTTGACGTATACTGTTAATAAAAATAACTGATTCAAGAAAAAAAAAACTTTTTTTTTTTTCATGTAATGAAATATTATGGCTAATTTTTTCATTCTCCTGGCAACCGTACACACACATAGAGGCTCCTGTTCTTATAGTGCTGTCACGTGGCTGTAACGCACACATGTCTACAAACGGGCCTCACTTTATTGTTCCGCGCGGTCTATCTGCTTCTTTTCTATAATCTGAGGAGAGATATTAGAAGTTAAGTCATCCTAAGTTCTTTTAAAATCACTTGCCTGGCCCCAGTTTTATCGAAGGCAACATTGGTGAGAGGCAGCACATGCGTCATCAGGGTCTTGTAGATGTAGAACCTCTTGCCCGTTGGACCTTCGTGCTCGATCCTCTTCTTCAGGATGTCAAGGCATTGCTCCAGCTGTTCCCGAACATCTTCGGTGATGAGGGGCTGTTTTTGGTACAGGCGCAGAGCTATCGCTTTGATGTCTGAACTGTTGGGAGATACCAGTACAAAATACAGGGTCAAATTAAATCAGTTAGGGAAACTTCGCAGACGTTTTTTTGTTGTTGTTTTATCGTGATGATTCTCGAGATGTCTGCGAAGTTTTGCTAGCAAATTTAATTTGACCATGGTACCTATACAGCATGTCCCAGAACAGAATTAACGCACAACCTCTTAAGGGGTCATTGTACTCATCATTATGAACAACTTTTACTATGGGACCAAACCTGAAATCGCGAACAAAAATCAGCTGTTCCCTACATTAATTCTCATAACTCGTCAAAATTTAGGGAACAGCTGATTTTTTTAAAGTTTAATTAATCTGAAGGTTACATTTTATCAATATAACCTTCAGATTAACCATACCCCTTTAGCGGTTTAAGTTTGGCATAACTTTTCTCCATAAGAAGGGTTTATGTTGATTTTCAACTGTTTCGAGGTCGATAACTTTTCCTTCATGGGAAGAGGCAACCAAGAGGATTTGCAACAGCAGCGTCATTCTGTCGGATGTCAGAATGCGCTCTTATTGTGCTCGCTTGACTCGAACTTGTCGAGAACACGAAAAGTGTTGTTTATAACAAAATTGCAATTGCACTGCTACGAGTACTGAAATTCTTTAATTACGTAATTAGCCTAAAGACAGGTCATTGGGTCGCCCATGTGGTGTAAATTAACGTTGCGTTTTGTACTTACATGTTTTGTACGGTCTACAGGTGCAGCCAGAAAAAAAACAGCCACATTTTTTCAAAGGAGTTTTGGAGAAAGATACGAATCTCACCTGATTGTCCAAGAACAACCAAAACCAGCCACTTAAATCCCTAATCTTCATTATATTATTGTTATATCTAGTTATGAATTCAGTTAAATAGAAGACGAAAGAAAATAACTTCGGAGAAACTTACTCAGAGTTCAGATCCAATAAATCTATTTCTTTTTTTTTCAGTAGACCCTTTTGCAAGTATTCCAATGTGATACCCGGGGGGTGATATCTCAGGTGAAACTTTAATAACTTCATGATGTAATCAAGTAAAGCGTTCACTTAGAAAACCATTTTTTTGCGATTCTTTTCATTCGGAATAAAATTGATCTGTCAGAATTTTGTCAATAGTGCAATAACCATGGCAACCGTGTGATTGTTTTTATTGAAATAATAAAGAGGATTGAGGGATTGCGGTCATGGGGTCAAGGTAGGTTGATTTAAAAAGGGTGCATGTTATGAGGTAATTAATGCATGAGGGGGAATAGAATAGAATAGGATACTCTATAATATGTACACCATAAAAGTTACAGATATAAATGTTTAAATTTTACATAGGGTGACGCAATGGGCGGTCTTATCGCTAAAAGCGATATTTTACAGACAACCTTTGGAAAGTTGTAAGGTTATATCCAATTATGGGAATTTGTTGATTCGTTTAGTTTTTCTTTTTTTTGGAATTATATCTACAAAAAGTTAGTGTCTCATCATCGAAATTTATTAATCGATAGTCATTCTTATTAGTATAGAATAAGACACTGCTATAATTGCGCAACTACGGCGGCTACCCAATTATATACAACCGATTCTGATTTCTATTGCGTTGGTGGCACGAACAACATTAGTTTTTGTCTATACTAAACCCAAAAAGGGTATAAAGTATAAACAAAAACTAATGTTGTATATTGATGGAAGGAGATTGGAGAGGGAGTGAAAGGCCAAAGAAAAGGTGGATGAATTGTGTGGAATGATGACGGCTGACAGGGGAGGATGGAAGGTGGAAACGTGTTGCGCCGACCCCAAGTAACATGGGACAAGAGCAGGAAGATGGATAGTGGTATAGACCTTTCTTTCACTGCAGCTGCAGCCCTGAACACCGACTTACTTTGATTTACACTCCATTTAAAATAAGAAAGAAAGAAAGAAAATACGTTTATTTGCGGTAAACATGTCGCAAAGAAAGAACATAGATACAAAAATAACTAGTAGGGGGAAAATATGCGTCACATCCACGCAAAACGGCCACCGCTCAGCATAATGCTGCGCCCCTATTCGAGACCGAGCCCCAGCGCTTGTTTTCAAATGTATACGAGTATCACTTGTTTTCTCACATGCGTTTCTTCTTTCTGTACTGATTTACTGATGATTAATAAGGGCCTTATTTAGGGTTCCGTAGTCACCAAGGAACCTTTATAGTTTCGTCATCTCCATCTGTCTGTCTGTCTGTCCTCGGCTTAGCTCAGAGACTCTTAGTACTAGAAAGTTGTAATTTGGAATGGGTGTACAGATTAATCACGCCGACAAAGTGGTAAAATTAAATGATGATTTTTTTTAAGGTATCTATGTACACACGGCTACACATCAACCTAGGCTATACATCAATTATAGGATTTACGTACCATAAGAGGCCAGCTTATACTGGAAATGTATAGCTTGATGTGTAGCCGTGTGTACCTTCCCTTACACGTCAAGTGGGGATGATATATATTATTATATTTTTTTCTCGTCTATCCCATAGTGTGGGGTATCGTTGGATAGGCCGTTCAAAATATTGAGGTTCTGTGTAGACCATTTTTCGGTTCAGGGATGTTTGCGTAATATTAAGCTTTAAAGAGCAATTTTTTGTAAGAGTCACGTGTCCCCCCTCCCCCCAGCCAGCTAAATGGTTGTTTTTGGATATGTGAAAAAATCCATGGCAGTAGTTTAAATAATAACGAAATTAAAAGGAACACTATGACAGCTAAGTAGGCTTTACAAGTTAACGAGTAATAGTCGACGTATATCGATGTATGGGAGAACATGTTTTTCAACTACAATGTTAAGTTTGTTTTTGGGATAAATTCATCCCAATTACGGAACCCTTCATTGTGCGTGTTCCGACACGCACCTGACCAGTTTTTTTTGGTGGTTGTCGAAGCTCTTGACTGTTTGATGAAACTTATTGTGGGTACCAAATCAAAATACTTACTTCTTACCTTAACCTTACCTTTCTCGACATTCACAAATTTTGTTAATTTAGTATAACTTATAGAATATAATTGTTTTGTTAATATAGTTATACCTACCAGCTATATTACTTACCAAGGCGATAAATGATCGATCGTCAGTTGTTTTGCGACATCAGTAATAAACCTGTGTTCCTTGCCATCATGTTGCTCAACCACCGGTCAGTCAGTCAGTTTCAGCCGCTTCAGTTGTAAACTTGTGAAATTCACACCCGTCCGCCGCCGCCGCGCGCCGTCCGGTTGGTTAACATCCATTCCAACAAAATTTAATCGTATCGTATCGGGCGAAGTTTTGAAACTGTATAGAATTTAATTAGAACTGCGTTACTTACGCACTGGCTGAATTTCCTTGTTATACTGTAGCGATAAATCGCGAATAAAGTTCATAGTTTTGTATTCAGAAGAAAAACCATTTCGTAAAGGTGCATAATATTGATGGGGCTGCCTCGCTTCTGTAGCGCATCAGGGATGTTTGCGGATTTGCGTGTTGATTGCTTTTATGCATTAAGGCGACGATAACCGACTTTTAATGATTTTATACTGAAGAACACGTCTAACTAAACGAATAGTGTTAATGATTTAAAAAAAATATATGTTAAATTAGAGCATTTTCTCAATAAATTAATATGTGAATATGTAATATAAACATAATCTAAAATTATGTTTATATAACATAGTGAAATTAATTTGTAAAGTTATGTCTAACGCGGATAAACAACTGAGAATGGCGCAGAATCTACCGAGCGTATTTTTCTGAAACCTTCACCAATTTAAAGATAATTTAATTATTGATCTTTTAGTATACGCGTTTTATTAAAATATCTTTTGGTTTGTGTATAATAAATTAATAATGTGTCAAATTGGGGACAGCGCTCCTTGATGGGCGAGTCCTATTACCGGCTGAACGTACGACGCGTTGCGTGAGCTCAGTACAGAAAACGCAAGCTAACCACTCAAGGTCACTGGCATCTATCTCTCTCTTAATGCGTAAAAGATGTGCGTCCTTGGTGCGCGGGTGCGAGCTAGTCCAACACCATCCTGGGAGTTATTGCTGACATGCTGGACTGCTCTATTGTAAGTCGTTGCTCCAGTATTTCAGCTGGAATGCTGAAGCAGTGATTATGTTGTTGTGTGTGTTTTGTAATTGTTATTGTAATTATATCACTAACATAGTTGTAAGTTTATTTTATTGTTACTTATACTGTATGAGCCTCATGAGTTACTCCCAATAAATAATTAAATTAATTAATAATAGGTCTCTTCCATATGAAAAGCTATACGAAGTGACCCTTGGGTTGTCAGTAATATCGGTAGTACCAGCAGCCCTTACTTAGTTGTATTGTAATTACTTTACTTAGGTATCTACCAGGTATAGAAGATTGTATTTAACAGGAAGTCTTTACCTAAGTCCCGTATTTATAGAGCCTCACTCAGTACTCAATCTACTCAAGCATTACTTAAGACTAGTTTCCACCAATCCAATGGCTTGAATCTAGTCTTGCTGCTTGAGTACTGAGTAACGCTCTATAAATACGGGCCTAAGTATAGATTTTCCTAAAATGTTTCTTGTAGCGTATAATTCCACATGACAATGCAGTCTGCTGTCTGGAGTAATTTCCATGTCCCAACCCACAAACATGGCTGCACCCATCCAGGTTCAACTGTGATAGAAATAGATTCATCTATTTAACAATAAGCCGGAAATCCATTCGGTACCGAGTAATGTGATTGTGACGATGATATGACTGCAACATGGGATAGGCTTATAAAAGCAGTGATTTGCAAAATAGGCTGAGTTGATCAATAAAACTGTGGCCACAACTGTGTCAACATCACCACATGCGAATTACGCATCACGCTGACGTCACGCAAAATCTGCATCGCGCAAGCAGAGTTTACTGCGCGACTAGCATATACAACATTAGTTTTTGTTTATACTAAACCTCTTAAGGGGTCATTGTACTCATCATTATGAACAACTTTTACTATGGGACCAACCTTGAAATCGCGAAAAAAAAAATCAGCTGTTCCCTACATTTAAGTTCGCTGAACTCGTCAAAATGTAGGGAACAGCTGATATTTTTTTCGCGATTTCAACTTTGGTCCCATAGTAAAAGTTGTTCATAATGATGAATACAATGACCCCTTAAGAGGTTTAGTATAAACAAAAACTAATGTTGTATATTATACAATGTCCCGACATCAATTATCGTCGGGCAGTTGCCCACCAGGCACGACACCCGTCTATTCGGAGGAACCTCCCTTTTCCATAGAGGATGAGTGAACTTTACAACCTGTTCCTCATACCCCTTTAAAACTGTTGACTTACTTAGATCTTATGCAGTTGAAAATGAAAGTACAGTCCTTAGATTATTTATATGTCTATAGATAGTGTCGTGCTGCAAAATAACTAAAACAAACAGCCAACTTTGATAGGATAGTGTTCGTGACAGCTACGTCTTACACTCGCACCACATCATTGTGCTGTCATTGTGTTTTTCTAGTGTGAGTGCTTGTTGCGGCCAACAGTTGGACGCATGTTTTTTCAGCTTTGGCGAAAGCCAAGAAGAAGATAGACATATCTATACATATTTATATCTTTGGTTCAGTCATTTGTTGCTTCAACTTTATTTTAGGAAACAGGCAAGAAACTGGCATCGTGTAATACTTAAATGGGCCTTAAAACATAGAAAAAATCTTTACGAATTTTCGGAACTAAGTACCAACTTTAAACCTGAATTTCAAAGCCCCAAAAACCTATAGCCAAACAATCACTTTCCTACCCACTTATTCATGTTATTCTACCCTACAATAACCAACAAATCATTTCAAAATACCCGCATATTAGCAGACGCACACATGTAGGTATTAGCCAGCTCGGGAACAAAAGCCAGGTGCCCCATATACGAGCTACACAAAGGTATGAAAAGGCTGCGAGATGAAGAGATGAACCGCTTTCATGTAGTGGCACATATTTGTCTAACATTCGAGAATGTTCGCTGACGTTTGTGGATGTTTTTCTTTAAGGGCTAATGTTGGTAACAGCTGGAAAAGTAAAACTTAGATAAGCTAATTCTGTTAAGGATTCTACAAACTGGCGCGACACGCGACGCGACACAAAGGCCCCGCATGTCGCACGACGAGCGGTGCCTTTGTGTCGCGTCGCAAGTCGCACCGGTCTGTAGAAGCCTTTACTAGTCATTATATCATCCTATAACGTTACCTTAGAATAAGACCGTTACGTTTTAACACGCATGCATTTTCTGAAGGGGGTCTGCAGAGATGAAAATCTCCCACAAGTTTCAAGAAAAGTATCTAATTAGGTAGTCCAAGGCATAAGGGGGTGAGCCTAAATTGCCATCTACCGAGCAAGACAGACTGCCATAGCAAGGTGGAGGACAAGGTGTTGTGTTGCAGGCTGGGAGAGGCTTATAATCAGCAATGAACTGCGATAGACTGAATTGATTGATTGATTCACCCATGTATCTATCTCATAATTAAGTTTATTTATTTATACCCACGAGATACATTACAATCGATCAAGTTATTTTTCATTGCTTCATTTTTAATTCTTTTTACCTATTGTGGTATAGTAATTTTATTCTAGGTGCATCTTCACATATAATCATATAATTTATGCTTAAACAAAATATTGTGAAACATTTTTAAAATAGTAACGGTGGAGTTTCTTGCCTATTTTTAACCGACTTCCAAAAAGAAGGAGGTTCTCAATTCGGCTGTATGTTTTTTTTTTTTTGTATGTTTGTTACGCGATTACTCCGTCAATTATGAACCGATTTTGAAAAAAAATTTTTTTTTTGGAAGGGTATACTCCCTCGGTGGTCCCATTGCCACCAAATCAGAATCTGAAGAGGGGATCCAATGGAAATCGAGGTAAACCCTCAAATTTAATATGCAAACCTATAGCGATTTGGGTATTTTTTATAGTAACTCGTGTATTTGCTCACGGAAAGCACCATTTGGTGAAGTGGAACTGATGATGGAGACCACAGATGACCACCGGAACAATATAATAATGAGTACCTATTTAACGGGTTGCGATTAAGCAATTTATGCTCGTCACTATGCATATGGTGAGTGGCAGTTCTCCTGGTTCTTCCCGGGAGAACTCCTCAACAATCAACGTTCCAGCATCGGGAAAAGCAATATTTCGTAAAAGGTGATGAGCAGTTAACATTAGGCTATTGTAACTTAGATAAATTCAAAACTGATCCACTAAAAAGTGAAAAATAAAAAACTTTTTACAAAAAAATTATAACCGACTACCAAAAATAACACTACAAAGTGAAAAATAACTTTAATTTCGTTAAGTTTAGTCGGTGGCAAAAAACTCAAATACAGATCCAAAGACACCGACTTCCGAAATTAAAGTTATTTTTCACTTTGTAGTGTTATTTTTGGTAGTCGGTTATAATTTTTTTGTAAAAAGTTTTTTCTCTATTTTGGAAGGGGCACCTAGAATCAATTCAATTTTTTTTTTTAATTCTTGACGTTCAATAGTGCCTTTTATGTGCCTATTTGAAATAAATAATTTGACTTTGACTTTGGTCTACAAAAATATGCAATAACACTTTGTCATAACAGGAAGAACGAACCCAGAACCCCACGCTCTGTAGACCAAGACTACGACTTGCGACCTCTAGCTGGCAACCAACGAGGCAGCAAAAACAACACAGAACATACACACAAGGTACACGGTATATTTTATTAATTAAATAAAAGCGCGAGTGCAGCGAAGGCTTCTTTCATTTCTCAGGCCAGCTCATTGTTGAGCAATTTCCGGTGCTCGTCGCGAAGCAACCAGTTTTGCTCGCCGCGGTAACATAACCGGATCTATAGCGATGAGAACTTGACATCAGACGATGTTTTTTTTTTTTTTCTTGTTATAAAGTATCACAGCTGGTGATACCTTATTCACATTACAATTTAGCCTATTCGCTAATCAGTAATTTAAATATAACCTAAACTGCTAAGTAAGTATAGCATAATCAGTCTATAATGTTCCCACTGCTAGGACACAGGCCTCCTCTCTTCGAGAGGGAGTAGGCTGTAATCTACCACGCGGGCCCAGTGCGGGTTGGTAGATGTCACATGTCTTTGAATTGTTGGTTCTAGGACATGCCGGTTTCCTCACGATGTTTTCCTTCACCGTTTTGAGAGCAGTGGTGATGAAATTATTTACACAAAGTAAAGCGCCTGCCTGGGTTCGAACCCACGACCTATGACTCGTAAGTCGGGGCCGTTACCACTGGGCCACCACTGCTCCTCTAAGTAAATATAAAATTAAGAAATCGTCCAATAACGTCTTTCTTATTCACTTTATGTTATGGGTAAGACAATTAATTCTCGTGTTCTTTAGTCAGTACTTGCACTACAGTTTAAGTTCACTCACACTGCACTAAACTTTTTTTAGTGTTCGCACTAATTCAGTGATGTCAAGGAGCTGGATCGCCTCGATATTCACGTGATGATGAAGTCTGGTACATTAGAAACAGCGACCTCCACCGGGACCTCAAGATGGATGTCGTAATCATAGTATTAAAAAAATATGCAGAAGCTCACGAACTTCAGACGATGATGCGTGAACTTTTATATTGTTTTAGAAGATATTTTTATTATTACAGTTTTTTAGGGTTCCGTAGTCAACAAGGAACCCTTACCGCCTTATTACAAAACAAGATTTATATTTTGACATGGCTTAAACCATGCAGCCAGTTTTTGTAATAAGAACGTAACAGTGATTGAAATACCGTTCTTTATACAAAACTGAAAACTAAGTTCGGTACTAAGTTGTCAGTTTTGTGTTTAGGAACTTTACCGTAGTCGGAATAAAGTTCGAAATTCAATAATGGCTCCATGTTTTAAACCTGGGTCTGAAGATAAACCTTGTTTTGTAATAAGGGGGTTTTAGTTTTGCCATGTCCGTCTGTCTGTCCCCGGATTAGCTCAGACTCCTAGTCCTAGAAAGCTGTAATTTGGCATGGGTATATACATATTAATCACGCCGACAAAATGGTAAATGATAAAAATGTTTGTTGGGTACCTCCCTTGCACGTAGAGTGGGGATGTTTCTTTTTCTTGTCTAACCCATGGTGTGGGGTATCGTTGAATAGGCCGTTAAAAATATTGCGGGTCTGTGAAACCCATTTTTCGAACGAGGGATCCGTTTCACCAACTTTAAGCTTCAAAGAGCAATATTTTATTGAGTCAAGTGTCCCACCTGCTAGCTAAGTGCTTGTTTTTAGATAAGCGAAAAAAAATTGGTAGTAGTACTTATTATAACGAAATTAAAAAGAAAACGATCACAGCTAAGTAGGATTTACAAGTTAACGAGTAATAGTCGACCAACTTACATTTGATCTTGCAGTTGTTTGGAGAATTGATCATGACGTGAGAACATTTTTGTCAACTATAATGTTAAGATTGTCTATGGGATAAATTCATCCCAACTACGGAACCCTTCATTCTGCGTGAGCCGACACGTACTTGGCCGGTTTTTTAATATCTCAATCAAGTAGTGAAAACAGTCATGTGGTTATGTAAATTGTTTTTTTTTTTAATTTATTTTGCATAAGTTATTAGACTTTCAAAGTTGAATAGATTGATTAGGTACACGATGATATAAATAGTAGAAAGGCAAAGTGTTTTGGGCCTTAGAATGAATCAGAAAGACTTACAATGCCTAAGTCGGTAGTAAACAAATTTGGAAATTGGAAATACGAGCACACGTTTGAAGCCTAAAGGCTTCTACATACCGGGGCGACTTGTCGCGCGACGCGACGTGACACAAAGGCACCGCTCGTCCCGCAACACGCGGGGCCTTTGTGCCGTGTCGCGACGCGCGACAAGTGGCGCTGGTATATAGAAGCCTTAAAATGAAATCGAATCTGAATAACATCGTAAATATGAGCACGTTCACAATTTAGTATGCCACCTCGATGTTAAGTATTACTACACACATACTAAACAGAATTCAATTGATTTGTTAACAATACTACTTTGTCGAGGTAAAAAGTGAGAAGATACATAGAGGATAAAGCCTTCTACAGACCGGCGCGACACGCGACGCGACCCAAAGGCCCCACGTGTCGCGCGACGAGCGGTGCCTTTGTGTCGCATCGCGAGTCACGCCGGTCTGTAGAAGCCTTAATTATATTATTATGGGATCGAATGGAATGATGAGCCCTGCCTGGTTGCCTAGCTTAACTTTTTATTTTATTTGCGAATTCTGAATTTACACAGTTTTCAAACAATTAAATAATTGGTAAATCTCTGAATCCTCTCAATCATCTCATCTTCATGGATTCTAATCCAACAAACGATCTATTTGCGGATGAATGGATGAAGATTTTATTGGCAAAAGATAAAAAAAGTTAAGTAACATCACTTTCATAAATCCCTCTGCCAGTACCTACTTCTCAATTAATCTGATTGAGAAAGTCATGAAAGTTACTAACTTTTTTATGTTTTAACTTCAACTTTATAATTTCTGTTTTCTCTTGTAACTGTATCTTTCATTATTGTAATTGTTTTTTTATTAGAATACCAGCCAATTATTGTCTACTGCAGGGCAAATACCTCTTCTTATACAGAGAAGGCACGAGCATCACCACGCTTGCTCAACACTATTTCAGAGTTGTATTGACTAAGGCCCGTATTATCTAGGTACAGAACGTTAATCAATACTCAAGCATTACTTAAAACTAGTTTCAACTAATCAAATGGCTTGAATCTAGTAATGCTCGAGTGTTGAGTGACGTTCTGTAATACGGTCCTAAGGTCCGTATTACAGAACATCCTCAATACTCAATCATTACTTAAAACTATTTTCAACCACTCGAATGGCTTGAATCTAGTAATGCTCGAGTGTTGAGTGACGTTCTGTAATACGGGCCTAAGTTCCGTAATACAGAACGTCACTCAATACTCGAGCATTATTTAAAACTAGTTTCAACCAATCAAATTGCTTGTAGTTAAACTAGATTTAAGTAATGCTTGAGTATTGAGTGACGTTCTGTAATACGGGCATAAGTCCAGCCCCATAATTGCGTAACACACTTAGGCCCGTATTACAGAACGTCACTCAATACTCAAGCATTACTTAAAACTAGATTCAAGGCATTTGATTGGTTGAAACTAGTTTTAAGTAATGCTTGAGTATTGAGTGGTGTACGTTGGGGTGTACGTAGCTGTAGCCGTAGCTCCTGCGTGTCGCAAAGCCGAATACACCGGTGTACATCTCCCGTCTGCACTACACCGCTAAAGAGCCGCTTACATCGTTGAGTACGTGCGCCAGTAAACGAGGTACAAGCCGATGCGATGGTGCAGTTACTGGAGTCGCACCAGAACGTCAACTTCAAGGCGTTCGTGGTGCGGGTATCGAATGGTTATCATCCCCTCGTTATCAAAGGAGACCTCTGGCCGCTGGACGTGGTGTTTCGTCGCTTCCGGGGACTAGTTCCACAGGACAGCATAAAGTCAAGCTAGTGCAAAGTGAAGTGCTACTAACATAGTTTTAAGCCTTATTTTATTAAGTAACACATGTTTTGAATACAATCAAAATATGTAAGCATTTAGAATCTATATGGGCCTGTGTCGCCTGAAGTGAACGGTATTTCTTTTTAATTCTTATTTTTTAGGGTTCCGTACCCAAAGGGTAAAACGGGAACCTTATTACTAATGCTCCGCCGTCTGTCTGTCTGTCTGTGCGTCTGTCCGTCTGTCACCAGGCTGTATCTCGTGAACCGTGATAGCTAGACAGTTGAAATTTTCACAGATGATGTATTTCTGTTGTCGCTATAACAACAAATACTAAAAAATAGAATAAAATAAATATTTAAGGGGGCTCCCTTACAACAAACGTGATTTTTTTGCTCGTTTTTGCTCTATATTGATAACGGCAACAAGTAGACGCTTGACATATTCACAGAATATGTAGATATATATTGACTTTAAAAATAAATAATTAAATTAAAATAAAACACATATTTAAGGGGGGCTCCCATACAACAAACGTGTTTTTTTGCCATTTTTATAGATAATGGTACGGAACCCTTCGTGCGCGAGTCCGACTCGCAGTTGACCGGTTTTTCTTTTTATGCTGTGCTACAAACCATGGCTCATCCCAAGCGGTCTTCTATAATTAACAGTTAATTAATTACTGTCATTAAATTGCCGCTAGGTGCTAAGCGTTAAGGCTTCTACATACCGGGGCGACTTGTCGCGCGACGCGACGCGACACAAAGGCACCGCTCGTCCCGTGACACGCGGGGCCTTTGTGTCGTGTCGCGCTGGTATGTAGAAACCTTTAAGAATTAAGATGGGTGGTCTGATAATGACATCAAAACCTACTTATTATGCTCAATAGTATGGAATATTATCATCGTTACTTTTAGAAGATTAGTGTCATATCACCAAGCAGGCAGGCGTTAAAACTGTAAATAATTGATGTCGTACGATGACATTGAGTTTGTTGTTTGGACAAGGTTTTAGGCTAGAAAGGGCTTAGAAATGCTTGGAAAATAGTGTTAGACACAGTCACGGTTTTTACGAATGACATTTTGTTTTGTAGCATAACAGAATATAATAACACTTTTGGACGTTCTGGCTTATTTGCCTATGATTATTTGAAAAAAATGAAAAATGAAAAATGTTTTATCAATTATACAAGTAAAATTTAACAACTAGTGATTGGAGTCTCCTTTTAAGCAAAAAAGCCTGTGTTAGGAGACTCCGCTCTTCCAAAACTTAAAATATTAACATAAAATTACTTGTTTTAAGTGTTATAAAAACAGACGATTTAAAATAAAAAGAGAAAATTAAAACTAGACAAGAAGCATGCAAATGTGTGAGTGAGAGTAGGGGTGTGTTACTGTGAGTATAAAGGTGTGTAAATGTGAATTTGCATGTTGAATGTGAGCATCGGTGTGTATGAAAGTTAAATGATAGTGTGAGGGTTTGTTAAATTTAATGTAAAATACAGAGTGAGTGTAAGTGGCAATGAATGAATCAGACTGTATACGACAAGTACGAAAGATGAGAGCATTAAGTGTAAGGTTTTATTTTATTCCAGTAGCTTCTCCGTGTCATCATAAGTAAGTGGTTTTATCCAGTTATTTACTATTTTTTTACTGTCAGTTAATTGTTTATTGTATATGTAGATCTCTTTGTTAACTCGATTGTAAAGCTGAGCTGAGCGTTTGTCGTATTGAATACGGGCGAACTTGGTTTTAGTTTTAGGAACTTCAACTATTATATCCTTTCTTCTTTTCAAGGTTAAGCTGGGATCAAATTTAAGAGTTTTATGTTTCCTGAGAATAGTTTTATATATATATAGTTTGCGAACAGCGAGTAAATTACTTATTTGATAAAGACTTTGTGTAGGGTACCTTAGGTTTTTGAAGTACATTAATTTTATTAGAGCCCGTTGTCCCCGCTCCAGGTCTATGAATTTAGTCTTAGCCGCCCCACCCCAAATGGGGATGCAATATACTAAGACAGACTGGACTATAGCTATGTATATTTCATTGAGTAGATTTCTGGGGTTATTTGTGTTAGCGGTTATTTTATTTGGCACGATATGCCTTAAATTTTTGAAAATCCAACTCAGTTTTCTAATTCTGTTGGTAACTTGTTCCAGATGGGAGTACCAAGATAATCTTTGGTCAACAACAATACCAAGATATTTGGTTTGAGAAACTTTGACTAATGTTGGACATAGGCAGTTAATTGGATTTTCACACTCGTGTACCTTTATAATAAAGTCGGGGTTTGGTTGTGTCCTGTGTGATATGCTAAAACATATGTAATTTGTTTTAGCTGTGTTAAGTGTAAGTAAGTTATTTGAGAGCCATTTAGCAATATGAGTCATACCAGCTTCAGCACTTCTAGCAACATCGTCCCAAGACTTCCCAGAAAACACTACTGCAGTATCGTCAGCGTAGGAAAAAACTCTACTAAAGGTTGCAGAGGTCATTAACATAAAGCAGGAATAATGTAGGGCCAAGCACACTTCCCTGGGGCACACCGAAAGTGACTTTTGCATCGTTACTAACGTTTGGATACATACCTACTTAACTAAATAGGATACATACCTATTTAGTTAAGTAGGTATGTATCCATGTGATTTGTTGTCATTATAATAACGTAGACGTGTTTTATTTAATTTAAGGCAAAGATCACGTCTAAACGAGTAGTGTTAATTATTTGAAGTTTTTTAAATTAAATTAGAGCATTTTCTCAATAACTTAATCTGTGAATATTTTAGATTATGTTTATATTACATAGTGTAATTATTTTGTAAAGTTATGTCTAACGCGGATAAAAAACTAAGAATAGCGCAAAATCTACCAAGCGTATTTTTCTGAAACCTTCACCAATTTAAAGATAATTTAGTTATTGATCTTTAAGTATACACGTTTTATTAAAATACCTTTTGTTATAATAAATTAATAATGTGTCAAATTGGGGACAGCGCTCCTTGATGGGCGAGTCCTATTACTGGCTGAACGTACGACGCGTTGCGTGAGCTCAGTACAGAACACGCAAGCTAACCACTCAAGGTCACTGGCATATATCTTAGTCTTAATGTGGAATATACCTCATAAAATTGACCTTAACCTAAAAATTAATATGTTGGCGTCCAAGCAAAAACGGCCCAGTAGTGGGGTATTGAATTAAGACAAGATACGTCATCTAGAAGAGTCAATTGATAATTTAAGGATTAAAGAAATATTCAAAACTGGTACATTTTGAAGTTGATAATCTGAAAAAGCTTGATATGAGAAAAAGCTTTTTTAAATTTGGCAACCACTGGTACCTTTTTATTAAACCTTTCTCTTAAAACTTGTGGTACTTAGAAACATCATATAAAGTCATTTAGTATATAAACTTGTAGATCATTGAGCATTCATTAAAAATCAATTAACTTTACAAAACTGCGTACCTATCTATGTCTCTGAAACTAAATGCCGAGAATTGGACCATTTATGCTTGGACACCCACATATTCTGCAACTACCGTAATAAAGACGAATCTAACGAAATAATCATTCATCAAAATCGGTTCAGCCGTTTAGTAGTCCCGAGAACATAGGGACGGGACATACATACACACATATAGGTCAAACACAAAACCCTTCTTTTTTGAACGTTGATTGTTAAACTATCCCTAACAACCTAACATTACAGCTTCAAGTCAAGCTCGAATGCACAGAATTAATTAACTCACACTATTCCACCATTTTTTGGGTGGCGGAGCGTGGTACCACCACCTATTATTTCCCATTGGCAACCCTAAGGGTATGGTGTCCGCTGAACCTGCTACAGGCCGGTTGATCGGTCCTTGACCGCTCGCTACCGGCTTGGGAAACACTACCTGGCTTTAACGCATGATGCTATTGTCAGGGGTAATTTTTCCACAATTTGTGGGTAATTTGATCTTTTTTGGGGAAGTGGGGGTTATTTTTAATGATGAAGAGGACTGGTGTTGTTTGCAGTGTTTTAATTTTAATGTATTGTGTGGATGGGTTAGATTATTGTCTCTTTACTTAAATCAGTAAACCATTCTAAAATACATACTTACATATCTTAATTTAACATACCACTCCATCCATGTGTTATCTTCAATCCCTATTTACTCAGCTATTAACTAGCGTTAGAGATAATTTAATCCACACTAATGAGGACTTTTGGAACTATACAATATGCTTGTCTAAGAATTTTCCTAGATTATTCAACCATGGAGTTTTTTAAACTAGATATAAAATTATAATCTATGGAGTCACAGTATTTTCTGAAACGTTAACATTTTAGAACAATTAAGTCATAAAATCAGTAATAGGTATTATTTGCAGACTTAATTATAGAGATTAGAATATCATTCCATGGAAGTTAACAATCCTGAGGCTCGCAACACTCCGATGCGCGCGCAGTCTGCCGTGCGCCAGGTGAGCACGCGCACGTAACAAACGCTTCCAAATTCAAAATTCGCATCGCGAATCCCGCGCACGATAACTTTTACTTTCTTTTTTTTAATATTACGTCACAGTCGTGTTACGTTTTGTAATTGCCGGCCGTTCTGACGCAACAGTGCTTTTAGTGCTAGTGAAGTGGTTCCTTTTAAGTTTTTGTGAGTTCTAAAATGGTTCTGTTCTAAATTGTGAATTGTGATTTGTTGGTTTAGCAAAGAAAACGTAAGTGGCAAGCATATTTATTATAGGACAAAAGTTCAATTAATTTGATATTTTATTCATAAAAATTGAAAAAATCGGTAATACCTTGCAGGCTTCCTACCGGCTCTGCTCTACTTCACAGACAGCTATAAACTTGAATGTTTCTAACTTAAAATCACCATGTTTAGTTAACTTGGTTACTAAACGTAATTGACCCCGACTTATTTGCCTACATGTCAAGCCTAGAAGTATGAGAGAAGTTACTGCTAAGTATCTGCTGGCATTAAGTCATTAACACACCTGTTATTTGAACAGTGCCATAATAATACCTGCGTACCTACCTACTTAGTTAATGCTTTGCAAATTACTTATAACCAGTTTAGGAGCGTTATCATACAAAGCCTTTGCAAACGCTCTTTAATTATGTTAGAGTAGTGATTGGATCAAGGACCAAGGCGTTCTACAGTTCTACTAGGTACACTAGAATTCCCGTTTTAAGACGGAGATATATGCCAGTGACCTTGAGTGGTTAGCTTGCGTGTTCTGTACAGAGCTCACGCAACACGTCATACGTTCAGCTAGTAATAGGACTCGCCATCAAGGAGCGCCGCGCTGTCCCCAATTTGCGCATTATTAATTTATTATACACAAAACATAAGATATTTTAATAAAACGCGTATACTAAAAGATCAACAATTAAATTATCTTTAAATTGGTGAAGGTTTCAGAAGAATACGCTTGGTAGATTTTGCGCCATTCTCAGTTTTGTATCCGCGTTAGACATAACTTTGCAAATTAATTTCAGTATGTAATATAAACAATCTAAAATATTCACATATTAAATTATTGAGAAAATTTTCTAAATTAACATATATTTTTTTCAAATCATTAACACTACTCGTTTAGACGTGATCTGCAGTATAAAATCATGAAAAGTCGGTTATCGTCGCCTTAAACTGCGTATTATATACTCACCAATATCTAGATCAATTGTGTAACTCACCCACAATCACAGTCCCCTTCGTTTTGAAAGGGATTTATAACAAATTGCTTGATAAGTTTGAAAAATTCGAATCCTTGACAACGTAGGTACAAAACGCAATTATAAATAATTGTTAAATTGTCAAATGAAGGAAAGAAAAGGCCTCAAATGAAAGTAATGTCAAAATAAATGGATTAGGACTGTTTTAAATTTATGTAAAAAATGTCAAATGAAAGTCATGAGTTCATGACAAAATAAATGGATTAGGACTGTTTTACATTTATGCAAAATAAACGGATTAGGACTGTTTAACATAAATGTAAAACAGTCCTAATCCATCTATTTTGACATTTATTCTAATTCAGTCAATTGTGGAGTCTTTTTAGTGTGCACTTATTCACATTTTGCACTGTGCACTACCTACTCTGTGGCTGAATTAGAATTAATGTCAAAATAAATGGGTTATGACTGTTTTTACTAATTATGGAAAACAGTCTGATACTTATTTTATTGTCCAGAGCGCACTAAAAAGGCTCCACAATTGCCTGAATCGCAGCAGTCAGAGCATCCCTGCATCGTGCTAAAAAGCCATCTTCTTCTTCTTTATCTACTAATGCGATCCTTGCTGACTAATAGAAACATGGAATAAACTTATCTTTATTTATTACTTTATTTTCAATTAAATTATATTAAACATAATTATGTTGTGAGCGCGCAACCGTGAAGACTCGAAAACGTCCTAATTGGGATGTATTTGTTAGTCTGTGATGCCAACATTCGGTGATTGGTGGCCAGAATAATGTTTGTTTACATTCACGCGCAATTGACAACACTAGCTGTCTCTTTTTCTCTTTTCTATCATTTTTACTTGTAGTGAAATGTAAAATGAATTAAAAGTGGGTATGTGTGCTGCCGCTGCTGCGCGGAACACTTTTCGGTTGTTTTGTGAGTGTATAACATAGCTGTTTAATATTACATCATTGTTTATTTTACATCACAAAACTACATAACAAAAAATAAATGAAATACTACCAAACATACAATGGGCGTCCTTATCGCTTTTTGTGATCTCTTCCAGGCAGCCTTGGAATGGACAGTGATTTTTTAAATTTTTTAAACAACACCATAGGTACGCAGCCCCATGTATGTTGCTCGTACTGGCGAAGATAAAGAATGTCCAAAGTTGGTTCTTCCAGAAATTGCAGAAGACAGTAACCTGTGAATTCAAAATATGCATCGTACTTAATTACTTAACAGTTTTCATTAAGACCATGTGATAAAAAAACCCTTTTTACAAACTGTTCAATTAACGCAATACTTAATGTTGTTAATATTGTTAAAAACCAAGTGCATTCGAAATTAGTGAACATTAAAGTAATTGCAAAGATGCGGAAAACACTTACTTGCGTATCAATCACAATCTGAATGATTTTGAAGAATATTGCTAATCCTTTGTTTCATAATCATGTTCGAAAAGTTTTAGTGCTCAAGAACTCAAACTCAAGCTCAAAGCATTTATTTCAAATAAACCAATTACAGACACTTTTGAATTGTCAAAGGGTCGGTCAGATATAAAGATGAAGCTAGTTGCCCATTCCAAAGCTTAGTAGGTACAGACGGCTACACATCAAGCTATACATTTCCAGTATAAGCTGGTCTCGTATTGTATATGATTTCGGTACAGAGCGACATCAGCGTAAACTGGAAATGTATAGCTTGATGTGTAGCCGTGTGTATCAATGGAGAAGAACGGCAAGAAACACCACGAACACTCTTTTAAATTAAAATATGGTTACAAAATATTGTTTACATCATTGATGTTGAAATTATCATGTGAGAACGATGCAAAACGTCAAGAGCGTCCGTAATAAAAAAATAAAAATAAAACAATTAAATTTTTTAATTTAATTCAAATAAGCACTAAGCAAATAGCCGGTAAGAGGTGACCAGTCCCTACTGATGGCGCCCGTTTACGAACATGACGCATGGATTAGCACCATTCAGCTCAACCACTTTGAAGGGAGCTAAATGATCCAACACACCCGCCACCATCAGGGAGACATTACAGTGAGCATTTAATACTCTCAGCCGCCAGGGCACATTCAAGTCATTGAAAGACGTACCCAGTAAATGGTAGCTTTAGAGTAAGTACATAGTACTCACATGTATGTGCTTATGCAATTATATGATACTAAGAGATAGAATTAATACAATGCAAAGATAGTTTTTGAAATCTTCAGCAGCTCCAACTAACAGTATTTCCAAATGCTAATCAATTAGTTTTTGCGCCCTTGTGGAGCAGGACCTGCGTTGAGCAAGCATTATTATCAGCGATGTAATCCCCAACTTAAAATATGCTTGGCTGCCATTTGGCTGCTTAGTGTGCGTTTTAAACAAGATTTAAAGGAGATGTTCCAAAATGTATGAAGCCTGGGCCTGGGTCCCTGTACGCTAATACTTAAAAATAGGGAAATATATTTAAAACAGTTATCAACTGTCCAATTACTTTAAAATGGCTTGGATTGCTGGTAAAACACAAAAAATTACACTTGAAATTGCAACACACAACAAAAACCCGTCATGGCGGTAAGCTGTCATTTTGATTGATTAATGACGTTTGACATGTTTATTTCTGTGGAGGTTGACTGAAGTGACACTGTCGTGACAGCTGAAATTTCACTTCTGTCAGTTTTCAAACACAGAGTAACTAAATCGGTAAGATGCTTAGTGAGAAGCCATGTTGAATGTGGATAAAAATAATTGTATCAATTCATTACCACAACAATGAATTATCTGTATTTTTCCCGAATTCTACGGATTTTTTTATTTTCTTTAAGGTAGTGAACATAGACCTGGCCTATTTTGAAACATCTCCTTTCGTTTCATCCAGTTGAAGTATAAGAAAGTTACGTTAAAAAATATAAGTATATTCTGAGATATAAACGAACGTAAATAACGCAATTAATGTTGTTGGACTGTCAAAATGAAACCCATCGCTACTGGGGCCCAAGTCTGCTATTTTTATAAATTCAGTCATTCTAACACGATCCCATTGTCATGCCATTGTCATTTTGCTAAAAGTTCGTAATCTGCTAAATTCATAATGGTCGATCATTGGTCGGTCCATGTTCTTGTAATAGAATTGTGTTATTATAATGGCATTGTCGTATTGCCATTATTATAAAACCCATTAGTAGAAATGTCATTCATTTGTCATTATGTACGAGATTAACAATAAATGCAATTTCATTCAAAGTAGTGTCAGTGGCCGACCATTGGAAAGTCATAATGACGCCATATAATAGTAGATTACCAAACTTGTCAAAATCAACAATTATGAAATCAATGATCGACCATTCTGACACTATTGTAATAGCAGACTTGAGGCCCAGGTACGTGTGCTACGCAATTACTCCGCTGGCTGAGAGACCCATGGAGTCGGAAAGTATGGCAGAAGAAAGGGGAGGCCTATTACCCAGTAGTGGGGGATTGCGATCTGAAATGATGATGATGATCTCTCTTATACATAACTTAACATCGATCGAGACACATTCCAATGAACAGTTTTACGTATCTCATGGGGCTTCACCAAATTTTCCGGAGTGTATATTACACTCCGGAAAATTTGAAGACAAGTGTCTTCAAATTTTCCGTACCTTATACTGATGAAGTGCGTCCGGAACGAGGCCGAAAGAACCACATTGTTATCGAAGTCACTAGATGTTGGAAGGTGTAATTCTTGCGTCCCCATTGTCAAAGGATGCAAGACTCTTTAAGGTAGCAAAAATAGGATTAAGATCATAAAGAATAATTGATTGTACCGATGAGAAATATTCTTGAATATTTGGTCTCACAGACACAATACCATAATGTCCATATTGCATTCATAATCGTGTCGTGGACATCACAAGTTGCAATTATTTGCAGCCTTGATGTGCCTTTCCAATCGCTGTTAACGTGTCGTCAACACGACCCTTTTGTAGCCAGTTATTAATGTGTTATGACATACATGACATAAGCAGGGTTTCCACTACCGTTCTCCTCTGAATTAATCTCTCTGAGTATAAGTGTTCTGTGTGTAATGACAGGCTGGGTAGTTAACGTGGTGAAGTTCCTTGAAAGTTCCTTACGTTCGATGCATTGCGAGCAACACTTGACAAATATTGTGTTTCTGCACAGCCCATGTCGATTGCTAAAGTAGAAAACAAGAAAGAAAAGAAATAACTTCAGTGTCAATCTTGGCAAAAGGGATTGATGAATACAGAATACTATAGCTGAAGGAGAAATTCTTTTAAGTTACTCATCAAAAAGATTGGGTTTCGTCAAGACCTTCTTTCTCATTCGTTTGTCTCTTAAATTAATTCGAAAGTTTAGTCAAACTTAATCATTTTCATTACACGTATTATTTTGTTTTTACTCTCATCGCCCTACTCACGGGTAATTTCTACACCCATCATAATAAAAACAGCCGTCACGACTCTATTCAAAACGTGATCTCTAAAATAAACTGTACTACTCTACGATGAAATTATGACTAATGTAGATACTATACATTCTAATATTTCTAATCTTTATTTATTTTCTGTTGAAATAATTATACAAACGGTGTAAAGTCACGTTGCAACACATTGCAACAATGAACAGTACCGTTTTGTTTTAAAATGTTTGAACTGTGGCAATTTTTATGTAAGAATGTGGAATGTATGTTCAGCTGTAGTTTCACAAGGCTTCTGGCTTGGTAGCAAATAGCAGCATAACAGGAAAATTCAGGGTTGGATATCTCTGGATAGGCCCAATAACTGGAATTTTATCACTCATTGAAATTCCTTTAAACGATCTGAAACGAGGTATAATAAACGTTTCAAAAATAAACGTTTTCCGTTTAAAAAAATGACGTTGATAATGATTTAGCATTAAGGCTTCTACATACCAGCGCGACTTGTCGCGCGACGCGACACGGCACAAAGGCCCCGCGTGTCGCGGGACGAGCGGTGCCTTTGTGTCGCGTCGCGTCGCGCGACAAGTCGCCCCGGTATGTAGAAGCCTTTAATCTTCTTCTTTTCGTTCCAATTCATAAGGTACACGTACTATGTAATTATTATAATTAGATACCTCTGTCTGTCGTTTGCTCTAATCAAAGAAGGTGAGGCATAGCCTGTGAAAAGTTATGAAACATACACTGTGTTTGGGATGGGTCAATGATGCCCTATTTGGCCAGATTGTTTGATGGTCAGCAGAATTGCCTTCATTCCAATAACATTGTGTACCTTTACGACTTGCATCTTCATTCAAAAGTTTTCTAAACCATACATTGTATGACAGTTGAACACAACTTTAATGAAGTTCGTGCCCAGCGTTACAAACAGACGGAGAAAACAGAAAGGAGAAGTTTTAAGTAAAAGTAAATACTAATTAAATATTCTGTACCAGTTATAGATGTTATAAAAATCCTCACGTTCGCCGTCTTGGAGGCGTGTGCTGCGCTTGCGCAAGGCAAACGCGGAAGATTATTAAGACGGAGATATATGCCAGTGACCTTGAGTAGTTAGCGTACGTGTTCTGTACTGAGCTCACGCAACACGTCGTACGTTCAGCCAGTACTAGGACTCGCCCATCAAGGAGCGCTGTCCCCAATTTGACGCATTATTAATTTATTGTACACAAAACAGAGGTATTTTAATAAAACGCGTATACTAAAAGATCAATCATTAAATTATCTTTAAATTGTTGAAGGTTTCAGAAAAATACGGTTGGTAGATTTTGCGCCATTCTCGGTTTTTATCCGCGTTAGATATAACTATACAAATTAATTTCACTATGTAATATAAACATAATCTAAAATATTCACATATCAAATTATTGGGAAAATGCTCTAATTTAACATATATTTTTTTCAAATCATTAACACTACTCGTTTAGACGTGATCCACAGTATAAAATCATTCACGTCACCTATTTCAGTGACGTGGAGGCATGGCACAATTATTAATGAATAGTGTAGAATTAATAATGTTATAAATAATAGGTAGTATCATCTTAATTATTATTATAGCAGTTTGGGTTCGACTTTCCCTCCTTACTATATTGATGAAAACCTGTACAATTTGTAGCATAACGTATATCTCGTAATACTTTAAGGCGACGATAACTGACTTTTAATGATTTTATACTGAGGATCACGTCTAAACGAGTAGTGTTAATGATTTGAAAAAAATATATGTTAAATTAGAGCATTTTCTCAATAATTTAATATGTAAATATTTTAGATTATGATTATATTACATAGTGAAATTAATTTGTAAAGTTATGTCTAACGTGGATAAAAAACCTGAGAATGGCACAAAATCTACCAAAGCATATTTTTCTGAAACCTTCACCAATTTTAAGATAATTTAATTATTGATCTTTTAGTCTACGCGTTTTATTAAAATACCTTTTGTTTTGTGTATTATAAATTAATAATGCGTCAAATTGGGGACAGCGCTTCTTGATGGGCGAGTCCTATTACTTGCTGAACGTACGACGCGTTGCGTGAGCTCAGTACAGAACACGCAAGCTAACTACTCAACGTCACTGGCATATATCTCCGTCTTAAGCATAATCCCACGTTCATAGAAATAAACACACTCACACTCAGTTGCAGAAAGCTCACCATTAACCCTTCATTACATAAAGCAGCATTATCGCTAATGAATTCATTACTTTAATGAAGTTGCACAAACAAATTTTAGATGGCATTAGACATTTTTAATGTCACTTTAGTTAAAGAAGACTTTAAACAATATTGCCAGGAACAAATTACCATATTGAACGAAAAGAGTGAACATTTGCGTTCTGATATTATCCGTACGTACAAGTACACCACAATTTTAGCATAAAATATAGTAAATGTAGTTGATTTATGTGTATTCAGTGTACTCTGTGGTTTAGTCTAGTTTAAATAATCTGGTTTAAGGTGTATACGCTAAGGTAGCCCGCGAAATTCAAATTTACCAACGTTTTTTGCAAATTTTATACTTCTGATTCATATTCTAATGATTATAATTCTGTAAAGCCATATTGGTTATGGTCGCGAATCATAATTAGATCAACATACAATGTGTTACTGACCTGCAAATTACAAAAAAGGTAATAAGATTTGAATTTCGTGGGCTACCTTAGCGCATCCCCCTTATTATGTTATATTAATTTTAACATGTATGCAGTCTAGAGCTCCTGCCACACGTGGATATCCATCAATTTCTACGTAGTTCCGTCCGGTCTGGCATTTTAATATAGAGGTGGCTTAATTTTGCTAGTTCACGGGATACTTTTTGGATAAACAAACTGACAAATAACCCGACCCAACCTGTTTCCGACAAACTGTTGATTTATTTATGTTTATTAAATCACCCAATACTTTCTGGAAAGATCCAGTGGCGAAAAATCTCAAAAATATTAAAAGCTGTGTAAGGTCATTAATGGATTTATTTCTTTGCGTCACTGGTTCTAAATCTTAATCAAGTAGGTTACAAATTTGAAGAAATGCCTCCTTGGAAATTCTATACCTTACACGAAACTCTTCTCCATCATGTTTTAAAAATAAATTCACTCGGTCTGGGGATTCGACGGCGAGGTACCTAAATCTATTAAATAAGAATCAGATAATGACGAAAGACTGGTTAAAGACATCTTTCAATTACAGAAATGCATTCAAGTACTGTACAAAACACTAATGTTGCTCTTTAATGGATGCTTTTCGGCCCATTAAAATTAAAATATCTGAAATGTCAAACTTAAAGTTCACCACCTGCTAATGGGCGCTAATGAAGTTACGTGCAACGTAAAAGTGTTTAAAATGGCCGGTTTCATTAGGTTTGACATTTCATTAGTTAAATTTAATGGAGCATTAAAATAAAATAAAAAATGGTTTTGTGCAATGATTTAATGCTACATTAGTGTTTAATGTAGTCTTTAAAATTTAAAGATCGTTTCTGCAACTGAGTGAAGGCGCAATTATTACCTATTTGTCTAAAGTCAACGCCATGAGACGAGATAAATTTCATACTTTGGGATTTAAAACTTTAACTGATATTGCGTATGGTTCAGTTTCCATTGCAACTAAAATTATTTTATGACGTTTAGCGATAATTTCTTCATTCATAAATCAACTTAGATATCTTGAGTTTAAAGTTGATAGTTGTATAATTTGCAATTTTATGTATTTATAGCTTCTCATGACGGTTACTTTAAGTACATACTTTCGTGAAGTAGGACCAATGTTAGATGTAAATAAAGAACTACTACTCGTACTAGGTGCTAAAATATCACTTCAGATAACAGAGATACGTAGATATGAATTGTATGTATGATTGTATGATCGGTTATCTAAACTAAATAACTATAATAGAGAATGAAAATGGTTTAAATTTTTGGCAAACCTTTGGGATTTACTTTACGGCGTCGGTGCCCGAAAAAAATCCGAAGAATATAGGTCTAGGAAATCAGTCTGAACGGCTTCTCTTCTTCACTCTTATCTGAAAAAAAACTATAAATATATGAACATGAGAATAGTTAAAGCCGTGAATGTAAAAAACTATAGGCCAGTCAGCAAGAAATAGATAGCCGTCTGCCCTGATTCAATTACAAGGAAAGACGCAGCACAGTTTCTTAATCTTGACTTGTTAAAAGTCATTATAATTATGATTGCATAGGCAATGCATTCTCATATCAGTAGGTAAACGTGCCGAATACACACACCTCGATTGATAACGTTTTAGTAACCAGATTCTAATGCATTCATGTTATTCGTTAGGAAATGGGCTCGATTCCAAGTAGGATGAAGGTGGCCACAACAGGTTATTGACGCTTAAGCTTCAATGGCAAAGGCCTAAATTCTCTTAGACCGGTCATCTTGTTTTTTTTACGTTATTTAAAAAAAAATTGCATACTATTGTTATTGTTCTAAAAACAGGGGAAGACACTGACTCCTGTAACACAGGTAACACCTAGCTCAGGAGTCAGGGCTTCAATTTAAAATGTAACTCCTTAATTAATGTCAATAAAACATTTTTTATTATTATATTATTTTATCGTGAGGTAATTGCGTAAAAGACACAATGGCAATCCATTGATATAGTAAGTCCTGGTTCGCGCGAAGAACATTAAAAAAAATATTATTTATCTATATATTATATATGATATAAATCTTATACACATATCTTAAACTATATTTTGCTTACAAGCACATAAAAATAATACAATTATCAATATGAATGTAACTCAAATAATAAATAAATGATAAGTAATGAAATGTGTACTTAAGAATAACCAAAATTGTGATAATTAAAATAATGATTATGCTCAAATTGTTATATGTAAAATGGTAGAATAAAGGCTTTTTATTTTATTTTATTGTATAAAAATCAATTACCATGGGTTTATGGTCTCGCAAAAACTCGAATATGGCTCAACCGATTTGATTTATTAGGAAAAACCCAAAGAAACAGCCGGAAAATCGAAAAAGTCTGAATTTGTCACTGGGTCATCTTGTGTAGAAATAGATTTTGACGATTTGTCAAGAGTATTTACTAGCGGATAATATCTAGGTTTTGGCACACCATTTCAGTATGATTGTGAAGCTTTTCCTAAGGTATTATTGCACTACGAATTTTAATAATTTAAACAATTAATGTAAGTATGGCCTACTATACCCTATTCCAGAGTGTGATTATAAATTGCACCTAATCAAATTATTTACGGAGGTGTAAAGTGATTGTTCATGATGATGTTTCCTGACTCCTCATGAATAACAGACTAATAAAAGTCGGCGACATTGAACATAAGACGTGAAAGATTAAATAAGCATAAATTAATTCAATTAAGGAAGTTGCCTGTGGAGTCTTATTCCGTAGGGCATCACAATCGCAATTTGATAGTTCCAGAAAGTTCGATGCTTCTCAGTGTATCTAGGTATAAAAACCGCTCTCATGAAAAACTAATAGTTTATTGATCTGTCAAAAATACTATTGCCACTGCGAGTATGTTCGTAACGTTATTATTCTGCATTTTTGGGTCTCCAATCTAGGAAGGGTCTGCCAAGTGTCAGTTTTCTTATTCAGGTTACCTAACCTAACCCCATTTTTTCGGCATTAAAATTAATACTAAAATTACTTTCCTGTCTCAATTATCGTAACCCAAGTAGCAACACGTAATGAGTTTCTCTGTACCAAAGCCTTTTGAAATCACAAAAGTTACCAACTTGTTAGGTAGCGGCTAAAATAAAAACAAAATAATATTACGAAGTTATTTTTTACAGAGTTGAGCACACCATGAGTGTCTATGAATATGCATATGTCACACAGAGGCATGTAAAACACGATCTTGTGTACACCTGCCTTACGTAGTTAGTAATGTATGTAATATATTGCTAATGCATGTAAAAATGTGTGTTCCTATGAATATTTTTATGTATATAGTGCTTTTGGAGAACCTGGGTCATCTTGGTTGGCGTTGATGTAAGTATATTTAGACGAGAACAATGTAGGTAGGTATGCAGATTGCAAAATACTCTACTATTCCTGTCTTCTTTCCAGGGACCATTTTGGTTACCCATTGAAAGGGTTTTCGATAGGGGTTTTGTAAGCGGTTAAAAAAAAACCATACGATTAGGGTAACCCATTGAAAGGGTTTTCGATAAAAACCCATACGATGTGGGTAACCCTTTTGAACGGCTTAATTTAAGCCATTCGTATTTACCCATACATTATGGGTTTTTGATTAACTGCTAACCAAAATGGTCCCTGGGTAGAATAGAGATAGAATTGGTCCTGCTACGCGTGCTGGGCGGATATCGAAATAACATATAATTATGATTTTTTCATGTTACTGGGTTTTAAGTAGGTATAGAACCCATTGAAATGGGTTATCTATCAGGTACCCCTTTCACTGGGTTTCAAGTATAAAACCCATTCAATGGGTTATCAGGCAACCCTTCAATAGGTTTCTAGTATAAAACCCTTTCAATGGGTTACACCATGCTATAGGTAACCCATTGAATGGGTTACCCCTTCGAAAGGCTTAACCCTTAACCGGGGTTGTACGGTCCCTGCTTTTTTCACATAAATCAATATGCGTCTTGACTTGATCCCACAGAGAGAAAGCGTGAATAACCGACGATAAGTAAAATAATGTTTAGCTGAGTGAAGAGAATCGATGTCACGCATCGCTTCAGGTCAAGCCTGCGTCTGCGGAAACCGATAGCAAATCGTTGATAGCCGGCTTTTGTGTTGAATGACACTGTTCTGCTTGGCAGGATACGAGTTGGAGATCAGGCTGGTCGTTTATCTGCATTAGGGTTCGGCTTCCGGTGGTGAGATGGGACGGAATATCAGTATTGAATCTTTTGATAGAGAAGACAATCCAAATTATGCCCAAGACGCCACGGCCTCTGTCTTTTAATGTTGTGGGACTTCTCACCTCCCTGCCTGGCTATTATCTTAAGCATGATCATGAGCTGCTCCTTAATGAAACTTTTTGCCAATTTAAGAGGAGAAGACTAGATGGGCTGCCATCTGCCATCACAACTAATGTTTTTATACGGCATTTCAACATGGATAAAATGTAGTTTTGGCCGTTCCAAGGGCAGGATTTAAAGTAGATACACCTTCCTGATTTTTTGTTTGTCCTACTTATCCCTTGACCCAATAAAGAACAAAGTAGAAACTTTGTTTACCCAGAAACCTTAACTACAATGCCTTACAATTTAAAACTACGATCAAAATTAATCGCTAACTAAAATGGCTCACCTTTAGGCCTAAAGTGAGCTGTCGGTTTACATAACGCAGGTAACAGACTACTACAACAGTGTAACAGGTGTGTTGTGACTTGTGCTCGCGCAGTGACACAGAACCGGATCGATGTGACGTCACGCGTAGAAAGGCGTGCGCCCGGCGCGTGCGCACCCACTCGGATGTGGCTATAGGGCTGACAACAATGCTGCACTGTGATTAATGTCTCTTTTATTGATCGACGCAATTAATGCAAAAGGGAGTTAATTTTATATTATAATTAAAATTACCCACATTGATTACAGAGTATGGATAAAACAATGTTTGTAAAAAACTACCCTGAATAACATTTACTAAACAAATCTGTGACTGCTGATTGATTGACTTGCTATTTTACTAACAGAAAACAAAAACTCTCATGTTCCCCCGGGCTGAATTAGAATGTTGATGATTCTATGCGAAAACCGAATGCTCTAGGGGAAACCGACCTAAACACTAATATTAACTGAATTAGGAAAACCGGCCAAGTGCGACTCAGACTCGCGCACGAAGGGTTCCGTACCATCTATAAAAATGGCAAAAAAATCACGTTTGTTGTATGGGAGCCCCCCTTAAATATTTGTTTTATTTTAATTTAATTATTTATTTTTAAAGTGAATATATAACTAAATATTCTGTGAATATTTCAAGCTTCTACCTGTTGCCATTATCAATATAGAGCAAAAACGAGCAAAAAAATCACATTTGTTGTGTGGGAGCCCCCTTAACTATTTATTTTATTCTGTTTTTAGTATTTGTTGTTATAGCGGCAACAGAAATACATCATCTGTGAAAATTTCAACTGTCTAACTATCACGGTTCATGAGATACAGCTTGGTGACAGACGGACAGACAGACAGACAGATGGCGGAGCCTTAGTAATAGGGTTCCCGTTTTACCCTTTGGGTACGGAACCCTAAAAACGAAAATTTTATCAGCCTGTGGTAATTTAGGAACAGTCATATTATGTCTATTACTTATTTCGAAATCCATGCAAATCGATCGCGAGAAAAAGCTAGTTATTATAGTAAGTAATAAACTAAACAAGCCAATTATTTGTAGTTTCCGTAATTCTGTTCCGCGGATAGAAAGCGTGCCGCGGTTTATTATCATCGCAAATATCCGATCAATGAGGAAACGAGATCTCATTTGTTTTTCTAGATAGATTACACTTTCAACGGTTTGCTTGTTAGCTCCGCTCTAAACTATATAAAATCTTCGTTTAAATTAGGTAAGTAAGTATGCGCAAATTGTTGCAATGAATAGCTTTTTTTATTTATATTTATGTATATTCAGACGACATGAATCTGCCATACTGCGATCGCCAACCCGCCTGCCAAGCGTGGCGATTATGGCAAACCCCCCCCTTTGGGGGAGGCGTATGTCCAGCAGTGGACGTCTTTCGGTTGAAATGATGATGATGATGATGAATCTGTTCACATAAACACGATGAAGCCGTCTATAATCTGATTAGGTACTTAGTAAAACTAAAAATGTGTAAATAAACAAAATATCTAGTTATTTAAGGCTCCTACAACAGACGCTATATCGCGGGCGCACCAGGCAGCGCGATCCTTGTCGCGCCCGCGATATCGCACCAGTCTGTACAAGCCTTTAAACTTAGTTGATATCAACCTACATCCTTATTCAATTACTCACTCGCAATTGCAACGGCATCGCAATCGTATTTGATTGACAAACTATAATAAATTATTACCTACTCGCAATTATATTTTATTAAACAGATATGATGTGAGCGCGCAATCGTGAAGACGTAAACGTCCTAATTGGGACGTATTTTACATGTAGTATTCAATGATATTATATTAAACAGATATGTTATACACTCACAAAATAATTAAAATAAGTAAAATGAATGAAAAGTGGGGGTGTGCTGCCGCTGCAGCGCGGTACACTTTTTTCGGTTATTTTGTGAGTGTATAACATATCTGTTTAATATAATATCATTGAATACTCGTATGTTTATTTAAAACATTCTTCACAAGAAGATTTCGATATTATCAACCAATGAGGCTGCTAGTGGATCCCAAGCTTAACTAAGTTACTTATTTATTATTTTACCTCGATGTGAATGGCTTCACAATGAGATTTTTACAGAATAGACCGGGTTACCATGTGAAAGCCAATGTATGAAGATGCTGGTTGTATTAACCTTCTAGGTCGCTTGGCTTAAGCAGCGCTGGAGCAGCCCTGATCATGGCTCTCATGGAATGTGTCGATTCCCATGACGCCGCTATTGTTGCATGGTGGCCTTTGTATAGTTTCCAAATGACAGTTTTCATGGAGGACTTCATTGTAACCTCTCGTGTTGTTGATGCTCGGACATGTGATGCGGTGATTATAAATTAAGGTTTTAAGTAGATTGGGGTTAGATTATTTTGAGAAGGTTATATGATAAAATAGATACAAAAAGTTCGATACCAACATTACCAACGTATTGCACTTTTTAAGTCTAGCTAGATTTGTTGCTGTAAATATAAAATCATCAAAGGTTCGTTCAGTAAAACGTTCGAGCCTAGAAAAGCACAACATTGGGGATCTTCTTTTGCTCTCGAATCAAATAAACAATTCGTCGCCAACACCGCAAAGGGGCGAACCTCATACAAACGGTCAAAAATTAGTTAAGTATAGAAAAATGCTCCATTTGTCGAGCTCTATGTCGTCACAAAAGGGCAAAGCTCTAATAGAAACGAAAAAAGATGGACGGCGTATCTCAAAATCAGTTCTAGGGAAATTTCACAAAAAGGCGAAGCCCGAAGTTCGCCTTATAGCGGCGACATCTCACGAGTAATGCAGAAAGCCCTAGACCAAAAAAGACCAATGTAGTCTTTGTGCTGCTTATCACGATGGATTACCTGAGACTAAATCGAATTTAAAATTATGTTAAACGTACTATGGAAAAGTAAACTGTTCGCCAACTTAAAGACACAGACAAGCAGGAAGCTTCTGCAGAAAACCCCCAACTAAGTAGTTTGTGCATCTTTTGATTTGCAATAAGTCATGTTCTTACCCATTACAAAAGAAGGAACAATATTTTATAAAAGACAGCTTTCAGTGTATAACTTCAGAATTTACAATATAGCAAATTGAGATTGTTATTGCTTCACTTGGCCTGAAACAGAAAGTGGACGCGGGTCTTCAGAAATTGCTACCGTTGTATCTATGTTCCTTCATGAACATGACGTTGCAGGTTCCAAGTCAATAAGTTTGTATGCGGTTGGATGTGCAGGGCAAAATAAAAACTCGAGAGGCGCTTCTGCTCTGCTTTACTGCATTAATAACGTTACACATCTGCCAACTATAACTTTAAGATTCCTTGCTCCAAGCCACGGACAGAATGAGGGAGAGAGTCATTGCATCCTCATATCATGTATTTATTACCTTTGTCTAGATTAACGATTTATATGAAACAGTGTTTGAAATACCAAATTGTTTTTATTTGATGTTAATTTGGTGTTTTAAAAATATGAACAAGTCAACATATTTGTGATCTCATTATAATAACTTAGAATAAATATTTTTGTTTGTATGGAGTATAGTGTTTAGGGTTCCGTACCCAAAGGGTAAAATGGGAACCCTATTACTAAGGCTCCGCCGTCTGTCTGTTTGTCCGTCTGTCATCAGGCTGTATCTCATGAACCGTGATAGTTAGACAGTTGACATTTTCACAGGTTCTGTATTTCTGTTGCCGCTATAACAAAACATACTAAAAAACAGAATAAAATAAATATTTAAGGGGGCTCCCATACAACAAACGTGATTTTGTTTTGCTCGTTTTTGCTCTATATTGATAACGGCAACAGGTAGATGCTTGAAATATTCACAGAATATTTAGTTATATATATTCACTTTAAAAATAAATAATTAAATTAAAATAAAACAACTATTTTAAGGGGGCTCCCATGCAACAAACGTGATTTTTTTGCCATTTTTATAGATAATGGTACGGAACCCTTCCTGCGCGAGTCCGACTCGCACTTGGCCGGTTTTTTTTTTAATTTAAAACAACGCATATTATCATAATGCATCGAGACGTCACTCTAAGAGAATATTAGATAAACGGTATGTCTTGGTGATAAAGAGGCGCGACGAAAAGGCGTATATTTTTTCTCGGCTTTTCCTCGGAAAACCTGGCATTGTAATTTGTTATGTTTGTATTAATTTTGTAGTCCTGTTTCCGTAGTACACATTCGCATTTGATTTTGTTTATTAATAATATTCTTTTTTTAAATCATCAAAATAAGCGCATCATCGGGAGAAAAAAACTTTTTTGGCTCTCCTGTAAAATTTTCTTATTTGAGGTTCGCCCCTTTGCGGTGTTGGCGACGAATTGTAACTCAATTAATGCACATTATGAAAGTAGTTTGTTCAGAATCGTTTACTGAATCGATTTCTCTCATTTTTAATATGCCTAGGTAATTTTGTATCCCAAAAATTATTAAAACTACGTAAATTATTGTCACATTTCTGCTGTACAGTCAAAACGAACCAAAACGGACGATGAACCTACTACACTAGACCCATATACGTGTGCGACTGTGTGCGTGCGTAGATTTGTAATGTGTCCACATTTTTTTCCTACAATCAGTACCCCGAGTGTAAAGGCTTCTACATACTGGTGAGACACGCGACGCGACACAAAGGCCCCGCGTGTCGCGCGACGAGCGGTGCCTTTGTGTCGCGTTGCGAGTCGCGCTGGTCTGTAGAAGCCTTCAGTTTGCAAGTGAGTAAACGTAACTAGTGCGTTTGCGTTAATATTTTTGTTCTCACCCTTATATTCGTAACATTATGATCTATAGATCAAATAAAAAAAATATAATCGACAAAATACCTAGTTACGTTTACTCTCTTGCAAGCTTACACTTGGGGTACAGTACAGTACAACTAATTTAATAACTAAACAATGTTTTATACATAACTAGCTGCGCCCCGCGGTTTCACCCGCGTAAGTCTCGATCCCGTAGGAATATAGGGATAAAAAGTAGCCTATATGTTAATCCAGGGTGTCAGCTACCTAGATACAAAATTTTATCAAAATTGGTCCAGCCGTTTTTACGTGAAAGAGCAACAAACATCCATCCATCCATCCATACTTACAAACTTTCGCGTTTATAATATTAGTAGGATAATAAAAATTCAGTGTAAGTAGGTATTATGAATAGAACAAAAAATTCTAATTGGTGCGCGTTAATTCCGGGACATGTTGTATTATATGAGAATACATCATGTCGTAATACAAGTTAGTCAGCAAGGTAGCGGGACTGCTCATTGTGCGCTAGACGTGCATTTATTTCGCCAAACGTAAAGCTAATGCATCTCAAAAGCTCTAAGCAACAAGTATTTATTACAGTTAAACATTTGTAATCATACATACGCATAGTACCTAGACAAGTACTCATAAAAAAAGGCATCATATCTAAACATAATCGAGCACCTTTAAACGAAAACATCACCGTGTCAAATGTTTGACCGATTTCTTCAACATCTATTTCCATCATTGAAGTATTGATTAGCTATAGGCAATGTATTAATGTCATTGTGTGTCATTGCCCTCAGAATACGATGTCGACGGACAGCACGGGGTGTGTGAACAAGGCGTTCGAGGGCGCTGACGATGGCTTCCACACCATAGATCTGCGGACTGGCAGGAGGGAAGATGATAATCAGACCAGAACACAGGTAAATATACAACTACACATTTATTTTTTTTCCAAAACAGCAACCACGTTTTCCGAAATTCCAAAACATATTTTTTTTACGCCCTTTTGTAATGAAGCTACTGAGGATCAAGCTCAGTAGCGTGCATTACGACAGGCTTATGTCCAGCAGTGGCCTCTGCTATGGCAGATGATCATGTGTCCAATTGCTTGACTGGCGTCCTTTTTCATTCTAAATTTTTCTTTTGAGCTGTTTTTGTGTCTATTGCGTTCATTATAACATGACGCGTCATTGAGGGTTTGTACTGCCATTTTGAAATCTATTATTATTAAAAATAATTACTGTGAAATTCAGTGCTACCAATCGCGTCACGCATCAAGTTATAACGAACGCACAATATGTAATTCTGAAACATGGCAAGATCTTGTAATGAGCCGTCAACTTAAAATCTTATGAACGTAGCTTAAGAATAAAAAAAAACTGTCAAACACCAATCCAATCTCCAAGTTTGGGCATCGTCATTTCCTCACCGTTGCAAGGAATAATAGCTAAGTATTACAGATGTGTTCCTGCATTACTTTCTCCATAAAATAATAATAAACAATTCTTCTTAGAATATTAAAATTCTTAAAGTACCTACTTTAGAGAAGTCGTGTAGAGAACTAAGTACCTCTCACCAGCCATTCTCGATTTCCCTCCTAAAGCCATAAATATGGCGCGAATTTCATTATGTTCCAAATTCAAATTAAAGTCACGTCAAGTTCGCTCGTGCGCAGTACTAAGACGGAGTACAGATTAAAAACTAGAGTGCTCTCCAAACACATTCGTTAGTCTATAGGTACTTCCTGTTCGATATTAAAGGAACTTCAAAGTTAATGCAGGGACTTGTTAATATGTCGTAAGTAGTTAGGTGTGTTCAGCATGATTGAATTAATTTAGGTTTGAGTTAAATTATCATTAAGAATCATTTCTTAATTTATGTCACCTGCATAAACTAAGTAGTACCTAGAAATTTAAATAATTATATAATTACTTACCAAGATTTTCCCGCGTCGCAATAACAAAATGATTATAGGAAGGTAGAGGACGATTTTTTAATTGTGTAAATTCAACTTGGTGGACATCCTCGACAACTGAACAACACATGGCAATATAAACAGAAAAAAAAAAATCATCGTGTCTAACAAATTCAGACATTAAAAAGCCCTTCTTTCACCTCACATCTCCAAAAATTTTACACTTCCATTCCAAAAGTTCACTACCAAATCTTCATGTATCTCAAAACCTAGCATATACTACATTCCCTGTTTATAACCGATGGTGTGCCCGTGTGGCCGGTATAGCCCTCAGTTGCCTTCGTGGGGTCGTCCCGCCCGCCCACAGCGATCGCGCGTCGCTCCGTAGTCGAAACTTTTACGAAAACTCACGAACGTGTTTGAAGTTTGAATTTGAACACGGAATGGTTTGTAATAAGAAGTGAAGGTGGAAGACGGTTGACGTTTCAAGATGGTAAATTTTGTTATATTGATATTATTTTTTTAGGGTATTTTTAGATTTTTCGGAAGTGAAAATTGAAAAGAAAATGAAAATGTTTCAGTGAGTTTTATTCAAGTTAGTTGTACAAAACAAACTTTTTATTTTAAAGTCTGTTATTTCCATTCTTAGAAATAGAATATTTATTTTATTTTTTATCATGCATGTCACAAAAATATTTAAAGCGAAGAAGAAAAATTATAATTATAGGGTTAAAGTTCACGGACCTTACCTTACCAGTGTTTACCAACGAACAGCATTTCATTTTTATTATCGGTATAGATTTCAGAAACAAAAATGTCATACACTATGAGTAGGTACCTGTAACAATATTTTCAGTTGCGTGTGTAGGTTTGTCCTCAACCTTGAAGAAACTTACTCATAAACCGAAAAATAACATGCTATTTCCTATTTACATAACATTCATGATTTTATGCTCCGTGTTTTTATTATTTTATTTGTATTTGCTTACTTTATGCTAGAGCTGATTAAAATCTAGACAAAACACCTTATCTCATATTCTATAAACATGCTGTAGGTAAGAATGATTATAAAAAAATATTTGTTAGCATAGATTACAGAATTACTCCCTCCCATAAAATTAAAAACCGGCTAAGTGCGTGTCGGACCACGCACAATGAAGGGTTCCGTAGTTGGGATGAATTTATCCCAAAAACAAACTTAACATTGTATTTGAAAAACATGCTCTCCCATACATCGATATTCATAATAAAGTGTTACGGGGTATTTTTAATAATACACGGATTAATGATATCTGACTTGTATTACTGCCTACCTCGGCACACCTTTAACATATATATATACGGGTACAAAACAACACTAACAATTACAGACAAATTTGTACTAATAAGAACAGATATGAACACTAAAAGGTTTGTACAAAGATATGTGCGGTGCGTGATGTGATTCACTAACTGCAAATAAAAAAATTAAAAAAGTTGTTCTAGTTACGACTTTGTCGGCGTAATTAATATGTATACCCATGCTAAATTACAGCTTTCTAGTACTAAGAGTCTCTGAGCTAAGCTCCCCGACAGAGAGACGGACAGACAGACAGACGGACGTGGCAAAACTATAAGAGTTCCTTGTTGACTACAGAACCCTAAAAATAGTTATGTGCTCATTAATATAATAATTAGGAACGACTCATACCGAAGTTACTTGTCGATAAACAAGTTGCTGTTATTTTTGTATCAGTTTACTGGTCATAAAGGCTTCTACAGACCGGGCGACACGCGACGCGACACAAAGGCCCCGCGTGTCGCGTGACGAGCGGTGCCTTTGTGTCACGTCGCGAGTCGCGCCGATCTGTAGAAGCCTTAACTTTTAACAACATGGATAAACATCAATTTAAATAGGACTTCTATTAATAATTTGACTATGGTCCATTTGAACTATGTATTCGAAACTTCCTAGCTGTGGAGAAATAATTAGGAACGGGTAACGATATCAGGTTTTTTTTAATGAAATTCATAATTTTTATTAAATAGGCTTTACCACTGCTTACACAAAACTAAGCATTCATATTTTGTAGGATGACCCTTGCTTATAATAACTGCTCTGCAGCGACGAGGTATGGAATTTTTGTTTTTTTAGGGTTCCAATGGCAAAAAACGGAACCCTTATGGATTCTTCATGTCTGTCTGTCTGAAATTAAAAAAACATATATGATGGAAGTACATTACCATGTAAACTTCCACCGAAAATTGGTTTGAACGAGATCTAGTAAGTAGTTTTTTTTTATGGATAATGAACCCTTCGTGCGCGAGTCCGACTCGCACTTGGCCGGTTTTTTTACAGGTTTCAACAGTAAAAGTGCTCCAAGATTCGACAAAGGCATCATACAGTTCATTTCGATTGGACTACAGGCCAATCTAACAGTGACTTGTTGATCGCTAAGAAACTTTTTCACTGAATGACCAGTGTGTTTGGGGTCGTTATCATGTTGAAATGTCCAAACTACAGGCAACGTCTCCTCAGCATAAGGAAGCATAGTCTCCTCCAATATTTGCCTGTATTGAAATTGGTCTAAAATTCTTTCAATCTTTTTAACTGGCCCTATACCATGCCCTGAGAAACATCCCAAACTTTTATGTTTCCACCCCATGCTTTAATGCTTTTTTCGTGAACTTAGGATTCAATGCCTGCATAGCTGGCCGACGCACATACTGTTCACCATCAGAACCTAGTCTATTTATCTCGGTTTCGTCAGAAAATTATATATTTTGCCATTGACTTTCTGTCCAGTCGCCATACTTTCTAGCGAAATCTAATCTTGCTTTTCGGTGCACCTTCATGAGAAGTGGTACTCTCCAGGCGATTCTTCCAAATAACTTTGCATCCGATATGCGTCTTCGTACTGTACACGCTGATACTCCTACATTGCCAAAAACTTCCCTTTTAGGGTTCCGAACCAAAATGGTAAAATGGAACCCTTATGGTGAGACTAAGTCTGTCTGTCTGTCTGTTTGTCTGTCACACCTGGATATCTCAAGAACTACTAATGCTATCAACTTGAAATTTAGAATAGTTTTAGATGACGTTTGCCCAACCATTTTGCAAGCAAGAAAGATATTTAAAAAATATATCTTTTTTGCAAAAGGGACTGAAAGGGGATCTTAAAAATTTGAAGTGGGGCTACTAGGGCATGTGGGGTATCATAACGCTGTTTGCACATTCTTAAACATATTCTTTTTTTTTAGACAGCATAGTTTCCGACTTTTGATGAAAAATGTGAAAATACCGTTCCCCCCCTTATCTCCGAAATTGCAGAGATAAAAATCTGAAATTATTCTATATGATAGAAGCTTATGTAAAGATTACAGGAAAAATAAAACGATGTCTCTAAATAGCACAGTTTTTCAGAAATCATCAACATAATATATTCGTATGGAACCCTCGGTGCGCGAGTCCGACTCGCTCTTGACCGGTTTTTTTTTATAATTTCAGAACCCTTCAATGTTGCTATTCCACCAATTCGCACTAAGCGTTTCCGAATGTCTTTTATAATGCGCACAGCAAAAGAGTGGAACTCTCTGAGGCATCTGTTTCCGAACGCATACAACCCTAATCTCTTCAAAGTTAGAGTGAACAGGCTTCTTCAGGGTAAGCTCACTCCATCGTCGACTTTGTCTCTGTCATCTCTGCCCTAGACTAAGGTCAAAAGAAAACCCATCCTACAAAAAAAAATTGCTTCAGTCTTCACTGAACAAAAAGCAATAATTTATCCTTATGATGAAGGCTTTCGATCGGTATGATAAAGCTACAGGGTGATTATTTTTCTCGTGTAACGGGTTCGATTTCCGGGTCAACCATGTAATTATTTAAATATCTATGAATGCAGTTGAAATTGTTTTTTAAATTCAAATAATGTCTTCTTTTAGTAAAATGTTCCATCTACAAATATTCAAGGTACTTTCCCTCCATGTGGCATATCCGTGGGACGCACTGTATACGACCAATCACGTTCATACAGTGCCAGGTTGATAATACTTTCCGTTTTACCCATGATTTTGAAATAATTATGCACTTTTGACTGAAACAACTCAGGAGAAAGTAACCAAACGATAGGCGGGAAATAAAAAAACGTGTTATTTGTTTTCGAAATAAAAAATTGTAAACATATTTTTTTTTGCGTTCCTGATTATTTGTCCAGCGGTCAGTACTTTTAAAATACAGCCAATTTACGATATTTTGATTATTGAGTATGTGTGAATCATTAAAACCTACTTAATGTATGTGGTTTAAAGTTGTTGTCTGTAAGTTGATACAAAAGTAGAAGCAATTTGTATAACCAAAAGTGACTTCGTTATCAGTCGGTCCTAATTATACATATTATAATTAGATGATGAAATCACGACTGTATATCTCCTTCTCGTTCTCCCACTCGCACACATTTTTTTAAAATTAAACCTTTGTTACATATATTTAGAATATCTCATTAAGATGAGTTACCTCCTACACAATCTACTTAGGTCTGATATGAAAGAATAATTTGTGTCTACCCACGATGATACTAACTTCTAACGATGTTCATTATATACGAGATATCAGGAATTTAAAAATTCTATAGAAAACTATTTTTTCTCATAACTCTTGTTTAAAAATCAGTGCCCATTCAAAATATATAATTGGGAACCTAGATATTCTGTATTCCAATCGGAATAAAGACACACTACCTTAAGAATATGTTTGATTTACAAATTATTTTGGTATTACGTTTCTATGAACTACGCATCCATCCGGCCTCTTAAGAAAAAATCACATTACAATCTTAATTTATCACACTTCAATAATTATTAGGCTGAACAAAGATTCTTCCAAAACTTCAGGACCTCTTATTGACCTGAGTGATGATCAAGCTACGAAATAAATCTGAGTTTACCGCAATACATGTTCATACAATATGGAGCAGTCAGAGTCGCAAGACAGCAATGTATTTCTACCAAACAAACGTATGACTCGAAACAAAGTTTACAAAACTTGCATAAATATTGAAAGGTCAATAACCAGACATCTAGGTGACGATGGCGACACTCTTGAAATGGTGCTTAGACATGGTACGTTAAAATAAGTACCTACCTATAGATCTTAAGATGCTTCTTCCATCTTTTCTCAATAAATAGAGTACACAATCTGTTTACATTTGAGGGGCCACTCCCATATTTTTTAACCGATTTCCAAAAAGGAGGAGGTTATATGTTCGCCTGTAAGTTTTTTTTTCTTCTCTTTATGTTTGTTTGTTCACCGATTGCTCCGTCAATTGTGGACTGATTTTGAAAATTATTTGAAAGGGTATGCTCCCAGGGGATCCCATGGAAATCGAGGGCAATCCTCAAATTTTATAGGCACACCTATATAGATTTCAGTATTTTTTATAGTAACACATGCATTTGCACTCGAAAAGCACCATTTGGTGAAGTGGAACTGATGATGAAGACCTCAGATAGCCACCGGAACGACTTTATAATTATTTCTCGGTTATATACGATTCTATTAGACACTGGTTGGTTGGTAAGTAATTTATGCTCGTCACAATGCATATTATGGTGAAGTCACCATCAGTTCTAGTTCTTCTGGTTCTTACCAGGAGAACCTCTCAACTATTAACGCCCCTGCATCGGGAAAAACAATATTTTGTAAAAGGTGATGAGCAGTTGCCATAAGGCTATTGTAACTTAGATAAATTGCAAACTGACCCAATAAAAAGTGATGAATAAAAAACTTTTTACAAAAAAAAAAACCGACTTCCAAAAAAAAGCACTACTGAAAAATTACCTTAATTTTGGAAGTCGGTGGCAAAAACCTAAAATAGAACCAAAGACACGTTTGGAGAGACATTGATTAATTACGTAATATTGATGCTGACTCAAAAACTACCCAAGCAAAGTTAGTTTAATATTTTTATGGGACCACCTCGCGAGTTTCTTCAACCATAATATGAAAAATCGTAAATCAACCCAGTAATCAAGGATCGGTTAAAAAGAGATAGCACTTTGTCTTCTTGGAGACAGCAGTAGTCATTCAAACTCACTGGTAAAAGTCACGGCTGAATATTGCCCTCTTTTAAAACAATGTGAATTTCTTTCGCCAGTCTGAAACAAAGACACTTATTAGCTTACGTGAAAAACAAATGATTTAGGTACGTTATCTCGCTTATCTTAAACGCTGTATTAAAGGGATTATTAAGGCGATCTACAGGTGTCTAGAGTCTAGACAAAATCAAACTGGTTGCTATTTTAATTGTATAATTTGTTATTTTTATGCCATTGATTTTTCATTCTGTGATTACCTAAACCACCTAAACTCACACACTGACTTATTTTTTTACGATGTTTGTAAATATGTGAGCACCATGTAGGTATCTATCTCATAATTAAGTTTATTTATTAATACCAACGAGATACATTACAATCGATCAAGTTATTTTTCATTGCTTCATTTTTAATTATTTTTACCTATTGTGGTATAGTAATTTTATTCTAGGTGCATCGTCTTCATATTAAATCTTATAATTAATCTAGCTACTTAAACAAAATATTGTGAAACATTTTTAAAAGAGTAACGGTGGAGTTTCTTGCCCATTCTTCTCCATACGAAACTATCTTTTGGAAGGGGCAACTAGAATCAATTCTATTGTTTTTTGTAATTTTTGATGTTCAAAAGTGCCTCTTAAGTGCCTATTTGAAATAAATAATTTGACTTTGACAGCTTGTGTAAATGTAGATTTTAATCATATTTGTAGATATAGGACTATAGGTTAATTATCCTCAGGTTGGGTATCATGTTTTGCTATAATTATTAACTTAATATATAGCACGGATATTTTGCAAAAACACAGGAGTCGTAAAAAGATTCCGGATAAACGCTCTCGTGCCAAAAATTATAACTTCGCCTTAGCTTCAACAACGAAAAATACCAGAATTCAATCAGAATCAGAATTTATTTTATATGAATCTAAAAAATGTTTTTAAGCACGCACTAATTATGTTTCAATCCACTAATCACAATCAAAACCATTGAACTCAACAACAATTAAGGCGACGATAACCGACTTTAATGATTTTATACTGAAGATCACGTCTAAACGTGTAGTGTTAATGATTTGAAAAAAATATATGTTAAATTAGAGCATTTTCTCAATAATTTAATATGTGAATATTTTAGATTACGTTTATATTACATAGTGAAATTAATTCGTAAAATTATGACTAACGCGGATAAAAAACTGAGAACGGCGCAAAATCTACCAAGCGTATTTTTCTAAAACCTTCACCAATTTAAAGCTAATTTAATTATTGATCTTTCAGTATACGCGTTTTATTAAAATACCTTTTGTTTTGTGTATAATAAATTAATAATGCGTCAAATTGGGGACAGCGCTCCTTGGTGGGCGAGTCCTATTACTGGCTGAACGTACGACGCGTTGCGTGAGCTCAGTACAGAACACGCAAGCTAATTATTCAAGGTCACTGGCATATATCTCCGTCTTAATATAAAATTAATAAGGTATTCTACCGACAACTTAGTAGGTATAGCGTACCCAGGCTGTTTCGAGCTTAGGCCTTGATACCTAATGGTAACGACCTAGCCTCGAAAGGACTACTTGAGGTGTAATTTAGCTGTCGACTTGACGTGTGATTAGGTTATTTTTATGGCTAATTAATTGGGGTTATTTGGCGAGGAAGAACTTTGATTTATTACGACAGGAGTTAGAATATCATATACAGGATGTTTGGTGCATCGTGTGCCGAATTGACATGATCGACTGAAGGGGTCACCTGCTAGCCTTTCAGACCCCTTAACACCCCTCATGCCCTGTGGATTTTTTTTTATCGAAATTTTATTGTTTTACAAAAAAAGACCCAAATTTTACATTCAAATACAAATTATAAAAAATATATAAAGCGTAGACTCTCAATTTTATTTCGATGTGTGTTGTTTAAGAGTACTTTTAAATATGTATTTGAATGTAAAATGTGGGTCTTTTTTTAGTAAAAGAATAAAAAGTCGATAAAAAAAATCCACAGGACATGAAGGGTGTTAAGGGGTCTGAAAGGCTAGCAGCTGACCCCTTCAGTCGACCATTTCATTTGGCACACGATGCACCAAATACCCTGTATAATATCATACTACCTTTCTTGCGGGTTATCTATACTAATTATATAATATATTATAAATAAAGAGGTAAAATTTGTTTGTTTGTAAGTTTTTATGTAGGGGGTAACAACTTTCGGAACTACTGATCCGCGCGATACCGAAAATTCTTTCACTAATGGGAAGCTATAGCCGAATGTCAATGCTATATTTTATGTTATTAGAAATTTAGAACAAGAAATTTCACGCGAACGAAGTCGCGGCCAGAAGCTAGTGCGTTGATAAATTGCTCAATAATGTAGGTCCTGGCACTTTGTGTATATTACCTTATTACCTACCCAGGTTTACTGGAGCTCATAGTTGATCATAAAATCCAAGCCTTCTTGTATTATAAAAACTAGACCAGCATAGCTATTCATACTCGTTCGATACGCTTCCGTGCCGAATCGAGCATAAATCAATGTTATGCAAGGATTCCTCTAGAGGCTGTTCACAAATCCAAATCACTTAAGTTTTGTCATTTTAAATCAAATAGACAACTGCCATTCTTCCGACAGTTATTTGCTTGAGGGAGCAAGGTACATAAGCTATTGAAAATGTGTAATTTTCGATACGACAATTTGTCGAAGGGTTGTGAATTGCTACGCCGGAGATGGACTCTTGTTTTCTGTAGAAGCAGTAGAAAATGAGAGAGTCTTTTGCTACGCAGATCTTCAACTCCTTGACTTATAGCGAGTTGAGCTCCTCAAGTTCTGAGTTGAGCTGCACGACTACTGACAAATGCGTGCACTGACTGGACAGGTCCCCTCAATCTGTGTGATTCTTGCATCAAAAGATCATTTCAGGCACCAATCTACATGGTCTTCACATGATTTGACCAAGATTATGTCTGGACTTTAAAAGAGACTGTGACCTCTGAGTTTGTTTCGGCCTTTCTTCTCGAGAGTAGTCAGTTACGAAACGCCGACCTCATCTAGTTATTTTTGGTTTTTTTAAATATGTTTGACGTGTAAAAGTGTTTGTACAAACCTACTTACAGAAAATAAATCATTTATCATTTATCATTTATACCACAGAATAAGTAATAGTACCAAGCTTATACATAACAATACTCCTAAAACTTCCGTATTAAACCAACGATACACATTCAATTCGAGCCCATTCTTCAGTCAATAGCTGCAGAAGTACCCTGGTAGCAGTGGTGGCGAAGTATTAAGTACTTGAGCACAAAGCACAGGATACAAGCTGTTGTGACATATTGTTGGTCTACGAGCCCATTGTGTGGCCTGTATGGACCCATATAAAGCCATTCATGGCACACACGTGACAGTCTAACAGGGTGAAGAGATTTTGCTCTGCAATAGATTCGACTTTAGACTTACATTAAAATGATATCGCATGATGAATGCATGCTCTTTGTGGTGTGAAGGAAGGCCATGTGTCGTGACTGTCTGTCTGGTCGATCCTTAGAGGGGCTACGAGTCTGTCCGAAAGGATTATCGTGGCCCTGGCACACAGGCATTTGAAGAAACACGGTGGGGTTTTAGTCAGTAAAAGTCTGACACGCCCTCCCGCTCCGCCCAGAGCGGGAGAAGTTATTTGATGATTTCCCACCCAAAAAAAAAAAGATACCGAAGGTGAACATTGGGGAAGGATTTTCGAAAATGTATGCTCTAAAGGAGTTTAATGAGGTAGGAAAGTCAAAGGCTTCTACATACTGGCGCGACCTGTCGCGCGTCGCAACACCGGTAGAACAATTTCCGTGAATTTTTCATAGAAATTATCCAGTATGTTGAAGCCCTAATAAATATAGAAGTGTGTTGTTTTTGCCAATGGGAAATCCCATGTGTATTTATATAATGACATTGGAAGCCTCAGAGTAAACCAAACTATACTAACTATAGAACTTTACCAGATCAAGATCCATTATCTACAAGGCATCCAGGCTCCATCCAGTCTCATTCAGAGTTTCATATACTTAAAAAGGTTGAATGAAAGTGTCCTCACTTTTGTTTAACTGATGGCGATTGTGCTGATGAATTAAATAGTTGTTGTTTGATCAACTTAATCGTTGGCATCCAAGACAACGGGAGTCATCGCCTTGCAATGAACTTGAGCAAAATTATCTAATTTAATAAATTACTTTGTCGTATCAACGGAGGCATGATTCAAACTGGACTCAGTTCCATAAGTCGGAAACGCCCACTGCGTCCCGTTTTGGTCTTTGTGATTTAGTTGTTTTTATTTTTAACACTTGAACTGTTTGGGGTCATAGCTAAAATTGCTCTACGAAATGCATGGTTTGCTGCACTTGCTGATGTGACTCCATGGAGTGGTGACCATCCTTCTTTACACCACAATACACCTGTTTCCCTACATCTTTGGTCGCGGGTATCATTTCTGTAGGTTGTAAGTTGGTTGGTTGTATGTAAGTAACCCGCGATGCCGACGACCGCTGTAAGCTTAGAAAGAAAAAAAACCAGTCAAGAGCGAGTCGGACCCGCACACCGAGGGTTCCGTACGATGATATGATGTTGATGATTTCTGAAAAACTGTACTATTTAAAGGAATCGTTTTATTTTTCCTATAATCTTTACATAAACTTCTATCACATAGAATAATTTCAGATTTTTATCAATGCAAACTTCGGAGATAAGGGGGAAAACGGTATTTTTGTTAAAATTTTGATCAAAAGTCGGACACTACGCTGCCTAAAAAAAATAAAAAAAAATGTTTGAGAATGTGTAAACAGCGTTCTTTCATATGATACCCCACATGCCCTAGTAGCGCCACTTCAAATTTATAAGACCCCCTTTCATTCTCTTTTGCAAAAAAGATATATTTTTTTAAATTTCTTTCTGGTTTGCAAAATAGTTGGGCAAACGTCATCTAAAACTATTCTAAATTTCAAGTTGATAGCATTGGTAGTTCTTGAGATATCCAGGTGTGACAGACAGACAGACAGACTTAGTCTCACCATAAGGGTTCCTTTTTACCATTTTGGTACGGAACCCTAAAAAACAAAGAAGTCAGTTAGCGAAAAAGACGGGTATGTTGTTGTCTGTCTGTCTGTGTTTTTCTTTGCTGTTTGCGACTGATGAAATTTGGAAGGATTATACAGGTCAGGCAGCAGTCGCGACTTATAAAATTAGTACTGATATTCAGCTGCATCAGCTGTTACGTAAGAAGCTTAGATTAGATCTGTCAAGCCTAGGGTAGGAAAAGGCTGTAAAGAAAACGGTTTCAATGACCTTATGTTAGACTCCAATGCACAGAATAGATTTTGAAGTTTATTAGGACATTAAGAACATCCCCGCATCGTCTGACGACAGCTAAGCGTTTTTAAAAAGTTTAAAAGCACAGAAATTGCATGTAAGTACGTGCCACAAATTATATCATGCAGAACTAATTAGACTTGGAAACAATAAATTAATGGTATGTTTGATGAAAAACCACGGCATTACGACATCCAGGTCAAAGGTTCGTGATATGTGTGGTTAAGATATATAGGTATATACAATATATACATATAGGTGGTGTGTATACACGACTGTGCATTGCCCCAGTTAGTACAACTGCAACTTCTATGACCTACTAGAATTTATTAATAATATCGCAATTCAGATTACAAGTTTTACAACATGACATAGTATTTTGATTAAATCTACATGATTCAATTATTTTTATGGAGCTATCCAATAAATCACTTTTATTAATACCAGCACATAACTCTTGGTATGCTTCAAATCCCTTAAGTCGGAAACGCCCACTATCTTGTATTTCTTAACTTCTGTTTCTATTACTGAATAATTTATTTAATGCTTGCACTAAATCTTTATTTGACTGATAGATGTCCCGGTCTGTGATGGTTTAATTAAGAGTTTAATCTTATACGGGGAACTTTATTTCAATTAGAATGATTATCGAGGGTATCTCCAAAGTATATTATCAAAGTCAAGTCAAGACTTGCATTTATTTCAATTAAACCATTTACAGTCACTTTTGAATCGTCAAAGAGTAGGTCAGTTAGTCAGAAAGTTTCCAAAATGTTGATCTCTATGGAGAAGAACGCGTAAGAAAGTCCATAGATACTCTTTTAATGTAACTGCTTTACACGATGAAGTACATTGTAAAATGGAGTGTGAAAGTTCTCTGCATAATATGCAGTATGTCAAGGTATAGCTTTCTGAGGTTTTAAAGTTTATGGCCATTTTCAGAAAAATTAAATAACTCGCTGAACTGATATCGAAATTATTAAAAGACCCAGTACTAAATAACCATTGTTCTGTTTCCACCAGGCCACTACAGAAGCTACACCAGCATCTCCTAAGAGAACAGCCCACGATGAGGAACAGTCGCTCAAGTGCGGCTGGGGCATGTTCCGCCCCTCGTGGCTGCAGCGCTTCCGCACTGCCAAGTGGGCGCTCTTCTGGCTATGTTGGGCGGGAGCTATACAGGGTGAGTCTCCACTATTCGTGTTTTGCTGTTGTTTATGCAGTATTTTACAAATTATTATTATACTATAATACTAATTATAAATTTTTACATCGTCAAGTATGTATGAAGTTTTTGATTTTTTTTTAGTTAGCATTGAGGAAGTGAAACATTTCTCTGGTCAGTAGCACTCTGGGCCTCATATAGTGCAAGTCTTCTAAGATACGCCAATGCATTGTATGCTCTAGGACCAAATTAAAAAGGCCCGCGCCTACGGTGGCCGGAAATCGGCTTGTGACTCCCGACGCTCGGGGCGTCTCCTGCGGCAACTAGGGGCGCGAGGGCGCAAACCCTGCCTCTCTATCACGCGTTCCACCTACTCCTTCGCGAGCATTACTGCTTTGCAGAACGAGGTGATGGCCTCCCATGCATCTCGCTCCGACCCAGGGCCGGACGCGAGAGATTGCCGACGCCAATCGCCTCCGTGAGGACACGGCGGTGCCCCACCCAAGCCGGGCAGACCTCCACCGTATGCTCATAAATTTTATCGTATATCAGCTCAAATATATATCGTATATCAGGATGCGGGAAGCATAGAAGCGATCGAAGTGGTGGTTGTTTTAAGGAAGGCATGTTCAGCAGTGATGATGATAAATAAACTCCCCAACAATCTCATCCATATTTTCAAACTGGAATACAGCAATTTTGCATGGCAGTACACGAAGCTACTGTAGCCGTAGGTACTGGTGCTGTACAAGAGTATCTCCCCATTCAAAACAATGAGTTCAATGACATTAATTCTACCTACTTACAAACAATAGGCCGGCCTCGAAATGATATCACAATTACGTCAGATCAGTAACAACGTAGGTACCTACAAGATATAGGCATAGGGCAGGGTCCGCAGGGTATTAGGTACAAGCAGAACAATAACAATTAATTTAGAATTCTACGCGCGCCCGTCTGTGATCAATCTTTTGTTCCGATTAATTATAATTATTAATTAGTAATGATGTAATTAAGTTTAATTGGAACAACGTTCAGTTTACGCAGTTGCTTTGTGCAATTATATTTTTTAATTATAACTTATAAACAAGCAGTTTTGAAAACCTTAGGTACTTAGTGCACCTCAATCAACAACAATCAACTCAGCCTATCGCAGTCCACTGCTGGACATAGGCCTCTCCCAGGCTGCGCCACAACACCCTGTCCTCCGCCTTCCGCATCCAGTCTGACCCAGCCATCTTCTTAAGGTCGTCGGTCCATCTAGCTGGGGGGCGTCCCACACTACGCTTGCCGATACGCGGTCTCCACTCCAGGACTCGTCTGCTCCATCGGCCATCGGTCCTTCGACAAACATGGCCAGCCCACTGCCACTTCAGTTTGCTCCGAACCTCTATTTTGAGAAAATTTATTGTCTTCCAAGTTTCATAGAAGAGTCTTTGGTAGTAGTAATAATAAGTATTTAGGCTGCACGTGATCGGTCACTAAAAGTTTTGTATTACCTAAAGACGATATCCCAAGTGCATTAAAAATAAACAATTATTTAAGTCTGCAAATGATGTTAACCCTAGGAACAGACGAGATCCTCATAAACTAGTGTTGAATGATTTACCTAGACTAGCTAAGTACAATAATAACTGCCTAGCAATGTTTGTACGCATTTATAACAAAATACCAAGACAGTTCAAAACACTAAATACAAGACTATTTAAAATTAAGTTTTATAAATGGTTATTTGAATGTAGTTTTTATAGTTTAAAGGAGCTTTTAAATAAAAAAAAAAATGTTTTAATAATGCTGATGGTTGATGCCTTTTTCAACTAACTTTAAAATTTTGCATTTTATGTTTTTATCCTACATGTTTGTGCCATAAAAATTTGTATTTAACACCATTTTATACCATGTTTTACGCAAATAAATATTTTCATTTGATTTGATACATATTTGTTTAAAAAAAAGACCGGCCAAGTGCGAGTCGGACTCGCTCACGAAGGTAGGTTCCGTACCATTATCTATAAAAATGGCAAAAAAACACGTTTGTTGTATGGGAGCGCCCCTTAAATATTTGTTTTATTTTAATTTAATTATTTATTTTCAAAGTCAATAAATATCTACATACTAATATTCTGTGAATAAGACAAGCGTCTACCTGTTGCCGTTATCAATATAGAGGAAAAAAATCACGTTTGTTGTACGGGAGCCCCCTTAAATATTTATTTTATTCGATTTTTTAGTATTTGTTGTTATAGCGGCAACAGAAATACATCATCTGTGAAAATTTCAACTGTCTAGCTATCACGGTTCATGAGATACAGCGTGGTGACAGACGGACAGACGGACAGACAGACAGACGGCGGAGCCTTAGTAATAGGGTTCCCGTTTTACCCTTTGGGTACGGAACCCTAAAAACCATCTCCCATTAGCCACGCACGATAGCTGCACATTACAATCAGATATGAATCTATGCAAATGAGCATAACCAATGATCTAGAGCCAGTATTCACTGCTAGAAAGCACACGCATATCGTGAGTGTGAGAAACTGTGCTGCCGTACGATCACTACGATCACTACGATCGCGGATCACACACTTTCCATATGAAATTGGCTTCCGACATGAAACTGTGCCGGTACTTATAAAAATCGTTTCTAGAACAAACAGTATTGTGTGATACTCTCTTAGATCCGGATGACCCCATCACTCTCCTTCAGGAAAGCAATAGGGCCACGAGTACAGTGCACAAAATACACAAACCGACCTTCCGTCCTCGCCGCCGAGGTACCACGCGAACTTCCCGAGTAAATATTAATAAAAGTCCTCCCCCCCCGTCCCTTGAATGTCGATGCGCCAGCCGCCCGGTTAGAGGCTGAGAGCGCCGTAGCAATAAATATAGTATCCCCTGATAATAATCATGATCTAAATGTTGATCCAGCCCGTCCCCAAACTACTAATTTTGTGATCCCCCAACGACGCCCTAAGCCGAGGTCCGTACCCCACAGGAGGTGCCCTTAGTGCGCTGTCGTTTAGTTTTAATAAATATATAATTTACGCCCTGGCTGGAGGCTTAAAAACCTTAGGCCAGCCACAGGAATATCCGGTTAAGTAGCAACGGCCTCTCTAGGTCTGCTACGAGATGCCATTCAAAAAAAAAAAAAACAGTATTGTTTCTGAGGTTCCGTAGGGGAGTCCTTTTATGTTGTTGTTGTGAAGCAAAGGGAGTATCACGACTCACAAGATTGTAGCCAGGGACCATTTTGATTACCCATTGAAAGGGTTTTCGATAGGGTTTTTCTAAGCGGTTAGGGTAACCCTAATGAATGGCTTAAATTAAATTTTGGTAACCCATTGAAAGGGTTTTCGATAAAAACACATAAGGTGTGGGTAACCCTTTTGGACGGCTTAATTTAAGCCATTCAAAATTACCCACACCGTATGGGTTTTTGATTAACTGCTTAGAAAAACCCTATCGAAAACCCTTACCATTGAAATGGTTTTCGATAGGGTTTTTCTAAAATGGTAACCAAAATGGTCCCTGGGTAGAATAGAGATAGAATTTGTTATGCTACGCGTGCTGGGCGGATATCGAAATAACATAATATTATGATTTTTTTCATGTTACTGGGTTTCAAGTAGGTATAGACCCCATTGAATGGGTTATCAAAGTTATCATGTAACCCTTTCATAGGGTTTCAAGTGTAAAACCCATTGAATGGGTTACCTCTTCGAAAGGTTTAACTCTTAAGTGGGGTTGTACGGTCCCTGATTGTAGCACGGGGCGTTTTTTCTTGTGAGAAGAAAAGAAGAGAAGAATTAACCTCCATTACGCTCTGCGAATTGACAAATTCGTCATGCGGTAAATAGTTTTCTCAACCTTACTGGGAAAATATAGGGTTTTTGTTTAGAACGCTGATTGGCGGGGCGGAGCGCCCAAAACGAGACCTCTTCTGATTGGTTGACGTTTTAAATGTCAATCATTCATGCACGTTGTTTTGTTAGGTCTTTGATTAAACTAAGGCCCGTATTAATAGAGCATTACTCAGTACTCAAGCATTACTTAAGACTAGTTTCAACCAATCAATGGCTTCAATCTAGTCATAAGTAATGCTTGAGTACTGAGTAACGCTCTATAAATACGGGCCTTACTCATTGAGTTCTACTTACTTGCAAGTTTAATAAGTAGTGCCAGTAGTTTTGTTAACAATAAGTTGAGCACTAATGTGATAATTATGTTACTCTATTTATCTATTGTAGCTACAAAAAAGGCAGATAAATAAGTGAAGTCTACTAAAAGTCTGTGTTAGTGATCTTACTATAAAATAGATATTCAAGGGTTCTATGTTTGTAGATTAGGTAACTAAAATGTTCAATAAAAAGTAAAGTTCCTACAAATCTATATTGTTATTTGTAACCCTTCATAACTCTGTGATATAATACTTCAAAGCTCACGGGGTAAAACTAGGAACCAATCAGAATAAGATTTGGTCAGTAAGCAAAAATCTAGCCAATCAGAGTTAAGGATATTCAAGGTGACTAGAGCGACTCGTCTTTTTGAAAAAAACCCTATGTTTACCCAGTAAGATTGAGAAATGTTTTCACCATTGTCTAATTATCTGTGTTTTCGCAATAACCCTAGGGTGTTCGCGGAAATTTGAATTATCAAATTATCCTGCATGGTGCAACCGAAATAAAACATTTATAAGGGTAATAATTATAAAGATAGAACCATAGAAAAATACCTTAACCTAAACATACATATCGTATAAACAAAAACTTGTGTTAATAAAAAGGCTTAAGACTATGTTAGTAGCACTTCACTATGCACTAGAATGAGCTGTCCTGTGGAACTTGTCCGCGGAAGCGACGGAACACCACGTCCTGCGGCCAAAAGTCTTCTTCCATGACGAGGGGCAGATAACAGTTCGGAACACGCACGACGAACGCCTTGAAGTTGACGTTCCAGCGCGACTCCAGTGACTGCACCCTCGGCGTGTACCTCGTCTTTTGGCGCACGTACTCCACGATGTCCTCCGCCTTAGAGGTGTAGTGCAGGCGGGAGATGTACACCGGTGTATTCGGCTTTGCGGCACGCAGGCTCACTTCGGGCTTCATAGGAGCTTTGCCGTAGCGGTTCTGGATAGTTCGCGATCGGCGCTTTCTTCTTTGCACCGTCACGAAACCGTCATCATTATCAGCCCTATTCGTTGCCTTTTCTGGCATGGGCTTGATACTAGGAGCGCCAGGGGCACTCGCGGCGATAATCGCTGTTCTTCTTGAAATAATCATAAAAGGAGTGTGTTGGGATGATAACTTACGTACCATAACACATGCATGTTACGGGTTTAGGTGGAAAATGTAACCGTAACGTTGATGGATTATTATTATTTACTTACTTTAAAACTTTGCTGATGGATCAACAAAGTTTTAAAGTAACTAACGCCCGTAGCCCGACGAGGACGTCGTCGGTGCTATAAGGGGCTGGTGAAGATATTACAATTTGGGGAATAGAAGTTCCCCTTATGGATGCAATTATGATATCACATACAGTAATAGGGGTTGCCTATGAAGCCGGGTGAGTCCATTATGAAGCGATAATTAAATTAATTAAACATCCCCGTGCCTGGTCGCCACGTGGGTCTAATTGAGTAGAATGGGTTACATGCTGCTAGTAAGCGATTACTAAATGTATTAGAACTTAATTTCATTAGGAATGTGAACGTAATTTGCGAAGTTTAATTTAATCCGTTCAGGCCTGAACTTTGCAGCACATGAAAACGGCCGGGTAGGTAACTGTTATAATTATGCTGAAGTTCATATCACTATTTACAAAGTGAAGTGAATATTTTCAGTTTGAGACAATGTGAACAAGAGCTGTGTGCTAAAAGGGTACAAATAGGAAAAATACATTGGTTGATTAAAAGACGAGTTAAGAAATAAACCATGTTACAAAACAAGGTTTATCTGAAGATCCAGGTTTAAAACATGGAGCCATTATTGAATTTCGAACTTTATTCCGACTATGGTAAAGTTCGTAAACACAAAACTGACAACTTAGTACCGAACTAAGTTTTCAGTTTTGTATAAAGAACGGTATTTCAATCACAGTTACGTTCTTATTACAAAAACTGGCTCCATGGTTTAAGCCATGTCAAAATATAAATCTTTTTTTGTACCTAATAAGGCGGTAAAAGTTCAAAACTCAAGAAAAAGGAGCTAGGCCAAAAATGGCTACAAGGAAAAAGTAAACCGAAACAAAGAGTCGACTCTCTCAATTAAAAATAAACGAATATTTTTATTTTTATATCGATAGTAAGTACTAAAGTGATTTTAATATTCAATGAAATTATGAGTCACCAGCAGTGTTCTGAAATGTTATTTATTGTTTTACATACATACACTGACTTATGGTTGAAACATTAGAAATCACCAACACGCAGATGCAAGCTGGTTATCATAATGCTCATTCCTTCTCCGTAGACATACTTCTTCTCTCAGATCAGCACCAACTATGCACCTATGGACCCAGTTTCCTGTATTACTCTGCGTTCGCAATCTAGTTTCCAAAACTGTAAACAAATATGTTCTATCACAATACAATACTATTGCTGCTATTTTAAGCTTTTTTTCTGTTTTTTGTGTGCCTTAAACTGGGACAAATAAATTTATTTTCTTGTCTTGTCTTTCTTTCTTTCTATCAATTTAAAGTAGGTACACTAATATAAAGTTGATATATTTTTAAGGGGAAATAACATCATTAGGAAACAAGGATTTGAATAGGTCATAGACACTCTACCTTGCCCTGTAGTTTGATAACTACACTATAGGCTGATATAATTATTTTCTATATCACTTTGGATGTTATGTTCACATATTTTCATAAATCTTGCGGTATCCTAAAACGCTGTAGTTATTATGCATTATAATCGTTCGATAGTCACGGCAGCTGTAGCTATATTTGTTACAATTTCCCCTTGAGGTGTTCTTCAAGGGGAAATTGATAGAACACAACACCCTTTTATTATTGTTTTATGGTATTATCGGTTATTCACTGGTTGTTTGTGTCGGAAGTGGATGTTACGTCATGCGTCAGTGCGAATAATGTCAAATATACAAAGATCTAGATTCCCGGAAACTATAAACAGAATTGGGTATGTAAATTAAAAATTAACCTATGCCGATTCCAAAACCATTTCGAGATTTTAAGCTTCTAAGACTTATTTTTCTATTAATAGGTCTTAAAATTATAAGATCGTATTTATTTTCACAAAAATACTAAAATCACTTGACTTTTATTTGACCTCTGCATGCCGTCACAAAACAGCCTGAATTGGAAACTTTCAGTGCCTCTTGTAATTAAGTTGTGTCAAGTGTCATGTCAACGTCAAATTTACATGAAGCACTATTCTATTCAGTTATTTAGATACGTAAATAGTGTAGTTTTTCACCAGCGGCGGACAGTACAAGTCGAATCACATCGATGTATCCCCTCAGGCAAACTTAACTTACGTTCAAATGATCTTCACAATAAAACAGACGCCGCCCAGACTTGTACTCAACATTTACTTCCTCGCACCATTTCCTTTTTAAGGTTTCTTTTACTAACAATCAATTTGTGTCGGCTATTTGTTGTGGTGTTTCTTATACTTGACAGTATGAAGCACTTAGCAGAAGTAGTCTTTGAATCCATTCATTTTATTAAGCCATATCTTTAAACTAAAGTACGGAAATCGCTAAAGTATGAAATGTAAACAAATTAATTGTCAAATTTGACAGTTTGTCTTTACTGAATTTTGGTTTTAAATAAGTGTTAAACGTGGCAAAGATCCTAAGCTATTCAGTTCTACTAGTAACGTCAGTACGAACAATACTTTAAAAAAATATATAAAAATAACTACAGCTTGTAAAAATAAAAAGATACAATTATGTGTTTCAAATACTCTTATCATTAAAATAAAAATAAAAAAAAATACCTGAAAAATACTTTACATACCTAATTGGCATTTTCACATGACTGTGCTATAATTTTTATGTAACATCTTGAATACCATGTGTGTGTTTACTTATGTTTTGGTCAAATAAATGATCTATTCTATTCATTAATGATAAATATGTATTTTAATAGTCATTTCATAGGTTGATAAGCGCACTCATCTTGTCATCATACAACAACTTATTGAACTGCTTATTGAATTCTATCCACATTGTTTAATGAGGAAATGTGATATGGGAATAAAACAATAAGGGTGTTAGGTATTATAATAAATAAATAGGTACCTCATTTAAATCAAAGCGTCTAACGGGCTTTTGCGAGTTGGATTCGGCCCCTCGTACGCCTTCCAAAGGTCCAGGACCTCAGGGTCCCGAGATATGTCAAAGAAATAATAATAATTACGCATTTTACGATATGAGTATCGATGAAGTTACTGAAAAGCTATATTTAAAAATAACACATCACCCACAAAACATCGAAAAAACAACAAATTATAGAGCCTAACTCGAAACCATAATCGCATTACCCAGTTCGTCGACTTCTAACAAAAACACTTAAGTTCCACAGGAAGCCTTTGTTGAACCCCAAACAAATAAGGTAAAGGGTTAATGAAATAATAAAATACATTAATTAATATAAAAAACAGCAATTCGGCCCACCGGGGTCGGATAACTAGATTTACACGGCGATTCGCCCACGAAATTAACTGGAGGCCCCCAGTTATGAGACGTAGCGACTTTTGACCGTGAAACTGCAGAGAAAAGAAAAAGTTTACCTAAATGTTGATTATCATTCGTCATTCCTGATTCCAGAGACTTAACAAGAGTGCTATTTACTTTGTAGAATCTGTGGAATTCTTTTTAATATTAATTTATTCTGATTCTGTTTAGATCCTGCCAGCGTTTTGAGCATACGTTCACTTAGATTTTGCAAATGAGACCTCTACGGTAGAAAATGAAAAGAAACTTATTTATTGTGTTTAACTTAATCTCATGCGATTTTTGTTCTTGTCAAGATACTTGTTTCCTGATTCTAATTTCCTAAATTCTGCAGTTATCAACACAACAAAGGTCTCTGACAAAATAGTGTCCCTCGCATTCGCTGTTGCTTATGACTTGCTCCTATGAAACCATGCAAAAACACTCTATAGTCATTTCGCAGAAAAAGGTTAAAAGCCTTGCGGAAATACCTGCAAAGTGTTAATATTGTTGCTTCAGCCTCGGCTTCTTAAATGTTACAAATGGGGATGCATTATATTATGTTCCCTCCTTTTCCTTCGTTTGTGTTTTTATAGGTTGGCGGTGGTTTTTTTAATATTATTTTTCGGAATGAAAAACTCATTTTCTACAGAGGATTTATTTCACGAACTTTTCATGTGTATTATACTTTATATAATACAGTAGTTTCAGGTATTGTTGTTTTAGTTTCTAACTAGCTTTAGCCCGCGGCTTCGCTCGCGTTAATTTAGAATTTGATAATCAATTGGCCCTCACTATTAAAGTTTCTATAATAATATAATTCAATCATAATTCGAAAGACACGTGGCGCCATCTATTACCGCAAAAACGTTATAGTTGTTTTCCTCGGGAACAGTACTTTGTTTTGGGATGAAAGACACCCTATGTTCGTTTCTGTACACCTGACAACGTAAGTATATGCAAAATTTCAGGATGATCGGTTCAGTGGTTTAGGCGTGAGAAGGTAACAAACAAACAAACACACTTACTTTCGCATTGATAATATTAGTTAGAAAGTTAGGATTTACACGAAGTCATACACTTCGTGTGTAATCCCTAAACACAAATCATACAAAAGTTAATGTTAAACTATAGTAACTTGCCCCATATTTTAATGGACTTAAACATAACTGACTATTATATGTGGGGGAGGGACCTTCTGTTGGTATACACCTCTGCCAAAACCCTTCGGGGAATACAGGCGTGATGTTATGTATGTGTGTGTAACTTTCCCACAACTTACCTACATAAACGCCGAGTAAAGTACGCGCCGAGGTCCCCCCCGTCCCTTGAATGTCGATGCGCCAGCCGCCCGGTTAGAGGCTGAGAGCGCCGTAGCAATAAATATAATATCCCCTGATAATAATCATGATCAAAATGTTGATCCAGCCCGTCCCCAAATTGTTACTAATTTTGTGATCCCCCAACGACGCCCTAAGCCGAGGTCCGTACCCCACAGGGGGTGCCCTTAGTGCGCTGTCGTTTAGTTTTAATATATATAATTTGCGCCCTGGCTGGAGGCTTTAAGATTAAAAACCTTAGGGCAGCCACAGGAATATCCGGTTAAGTAGCAACGACCTCTCTAGGTCTGCTACGAGATGCCATTCATAAAAAAAAAAAAAAAAAAAACGCGCCGAGAGTGCAGCTGCTGGAGTCGCATCGCAACGTCAACTTTAAGGCGTTTGTGGTGCGCATACCAACGTGCTACCTGCCTCAGGTGATGGAAGAAAGCTTTTGGCCTCAGGATGTGGTATTCCGCCGCTTTCGCGGTCAAGTGCCACCAGAACGCACAATGACTTAGTGTTTCTAAGTGATACTAACATAGCTTTAAGTTTTATTTACTAACGCAATTGTTGATATAATATAATATGTATACTTAGGTTAAGGTATTCATCTATGGGTCTTGGTAACCTGAGAATAAATGGATTTATTTATTTATTTATAAACAAATTGCTTGCTGAACCACTTTCAACGCGTATTAATTCCGTATTGCATACAGTTATCGATTCGTGAAGATATCGGTTAATGACGCTCACGTGACTGCAGCGCGTTACTTGACGACGCGCGACGCTACATGCGCTAAGTTGTAACACTGAAATCGGAAAATAAATATGACCTACAATAATTATTCCCATTTTGCTTTCCTAAAAATATTATTGAACACTATAATAATAGAATAAATGCGCCTCGTTTTTTGAACTTCAAAAATTCCCTTTTTGAGTTTCGTAAGTAGTTAGTATAGTTTCCAGAAACGAAAATTTAAATCATTTATTTGCGCAAATAACGTACAGAAGGTTCTTAAATATAAGTATATTGATCTCTTATTCTGTCATTAATTTCGGCGTGCAAATTTTACATAATTATTTACTATATAAAGAAAAACTAATTAATTTGGATTGTGCATGCATTCAATAAATTTATTAAATTAAATTAAGTAAATTGTATTAAATTAATTCTAAATTGGTTAGTATATTTTAGTACTATTTTTGTAGTATGTATGTTAGTAGCTATATCCAAGTTGGCTAACTTGGATAGGTATAGCGCTCGCTGGCCAATGCGACACCTATATTAATGACCTTCCTGAAGTTACTAATTACCCCTGTTTTCTGTTCGCTGATGACATATCGTCAATAATGACATCAAATAATACGGACATTAATAATTTAATACAAATGACATTAATAATAAAATTGAATCAATAATAACATGGCTTGACGAAAATAATCTACGTGTAAACCTAACAAAAACTAATTTTATTCAATTTAGTACATAAGGACGAGAAAATATGACATTAGACATCAATTATAGAGCACTTAAATTAAAAGAAGTAAACGAAACGACATTTCTCGGTATCACGATTGATAAACACTGCAACTGGAAGGCCACAGCCGCGTGGTCACAGTTCTAACATAACCTAACCCGTTTGGTCGTGGTACCCTAGTTTAGTTACTGCGACCAACTGTGAGAAAAGACCAGAAAATTAGAAAGATTCTCATTTATAAAAAAAGTGCATCATTATAAACCCGAAAAGTTTTAAAAGGTTCATTAATTTAAAAAGTGTATAGGTAGGTACCTATCAATAGAAGTTCAATACATTTTTAGAAGATCAGTTAAATATATCCCAATAAATATTCCTGCAAAATGCTGTGGAATTGGACGGTACTAGTGGCATTTGACTGCAGTCGGTGTGAATACAGACCCCGATTTTTGAAAGGCTGATGATCCACCTAAAAGTAATTTAACAATACATATTAGCATAGCATGCACTGTTAAATTCATGTCATTGTCAACAGCCAACACCGAAACATCACAGCTAATCATACCTACTCGACATGAGATGTGACAACAGATAATTTCCATCAGCCATTCAGAAACCGCGGCTACCTATTTGAGACAAAAACTCGTTAATTTTGACAAATTGTATGCCTAAGACAACAGGTTCCGTGGGAGAAATCGCCATAAAAAAACTATAATACTGCTATAGAACCAGGCTATCACTGTCCTTCTGCAGGGCCTTTGTCCTGCAGTAGGATAGTAGTACCCGTGGCGGGGCACGAGCATTGATCACCACGCTTGCTCCAGACGGGTTGGCGATTGCAGACTTATAATGTAGGTACTAGCTTTTGCCCGCGGCTTCGCTTGCGTTAATTTGGAATTTGACAATCATTTCGGGTTGTACTCTGCTTTTTGAAATTTAAAGTGCTATTTAAAACATCCCTTATCATAACACAATAATGATTCGAAAGACACGTGGCGCCATCTATTATCATAAGAACGTTATTGCTGTTTTCCGCGGGAACAGTACTTTTTATCGGGATGAAAGGTACCCTATGTCCGTCTCTGTACACCTGACAACGTATATACAAAAGTTCAGGATGATCGGTTCAGTGGTTTAGGCGTGAAAAGGTAACAAACAAACTTACTTTCGCATTTTTATTATTAGTTAGGAAATTAGGATGTTGACTATAAGTCCAGGTTTACTCACGATGTTTTTACTTTACTTTTTTTTTGTTTTTTTTGCTCACACCATATTATTATTATAAGTCTATATATACGTGAGGATTTGTAATTGGCTTTCTGGTGACTATGGTTTCCTTATTTTTGTCTGTATTTATTAGCTGTAAGTCCTCCATGTCCTAAATACTTAAATAAATAAATTGACCAATCAAAAAATTAAAGTCAAAAATATTTTTATTTCACATAAGCCTACATGGGCACTTACGAAACGTCAGAAGCTAGGTGCTGCTATGTCAGTAATGTCCAAAATCAACAGCCTCAGAAAGTACATATGAATTGAAAAAGTCCATTGGTACTTGCCCGGATTTGTTCCCAAACCCTCGTGCACGAGAAGCACGGACAACACGATCTTAAAAAAACACATTCTCAAAATTACTAACACAAGTCCCCACTCCATATAATATGTCCTGCTCACTGCACAAACACTGAGCATACGTGAAATAAAATATAGCACAGTAGAGTGAGTAAAAAGTTGGTATAAACAAAAGCAACAGTGGCCGGTCGTGGCGGCATTCAAAAGCCATTACGTGGTGGAACACGACACCGTTCCGCCACGCTATAATACCATGGATACTGGATCTGCTATGGTTTTTCACTGGTCACTTTGCCGTAACTTTTGTTAATAGAACAAAGAAATTTTTTATGTGCCCTTGCATTTTTGGGTATAGCTGTCGAAACCTGGGTAAAAACTTCGTAGTAGTCAAGGGTTTAGTTAATTAAATATTTTTTTAATGCACATTTATATTCTAGAAGGTCTTCTGTCTTAAAATTCACTTTTCTTTCTTGGGTAGTTTAGCACTAATCCAACCTACTATGCATTGTCTGCCAGTCAGTCACGCATCAGACCAATGCCCGGTACTATTTTGCTTGATATCTGTCACTCTTTCTCGACTCTCTTTTCATTCACTGAAGAATAAGTTAGGCGTGCGATCCTTTTTTCCATTGGTTCGTCAATTGCTAATTGCTACCAATCTAGAGACACCTATACCTAATTTTTTAAACTAGATGAGAGTTTAAAAATGTATTAGTTATAATATCTCTTGAGGTGTGTTGTTTACAACCAATTTACAGAAATAAAATATCAGTTAACAAGCTGTTGTATACTCCTCATGATACGCTCTCATCCAGTAAACCCGAATCCTTGTAAAAAACTTTTTTCCCCATAAATCTGCATTAAGTTTTTCGTGGCGGTGTGCGCGAGGAGTTATGGCGCGCCAGTATCGCCAACAGGTGTACACTACTGGTTTTGTTATAATAAGCAGCTTTTTTGGTGATGTGTGCTTGTAGAAGGAGTATATTAGTTTCGTGGTCCTTTATGAGCTAAAGTAATAACTATAGCACGCGGTCGGAAATAAGCAAGGCTCATCAAGTTTAAAAAACAACTCGAGCTTTTTGATCTTTTATAGAAAGAAAATAAAAGTTACCTATACTTACTTGGATTCTGTAGAAGTCATTTTGTCAGTCTGCCTCGGTACCTTATATGTTGTATAAAGCTTAAGACGGAGATATATGCCAGTGACCTTGAGTGGTTAGCTTGCGTGTTCTGTACTGAGCTCACGCAACGCGTCGTACGTTCAGCCAGTAATAGGACTCGCCCACCAAGGAGCGCTGTCTCCAATTTGACGCATTATTAATTTATTATACACAAACCAAAAGGTATTTTAATAAAACGCGTATACTAAAAGATCATTAATTAAATTATCTTTAAATTGGTGAAAGTTTAAAAAAAATACGCTTGGTAGATTTTGCGCAATTTTCAGTTTTTTATCCGCGTTAGACATAACTTTACAAATTAATTTCACTATGTAATATAAACATAATCTAAAATATTCACATTTATTTTTTTTTTCAAATCATTAACACTACTCATTTAGACGTGATCTTCAGTATAAAATCATTAAAAGTCGGTTATCGTCGCCTTAATTAGATGACGGGCGCCTCTCCGTCGCATTGTACGAGTAGATACGTATAACACCCACTTCATCGAATTAGATATTTTTGCGCTTACACACTTGTAAGTTCAAAAGGATGGCTATTGATTCTTTAAAATAGCCATCTTATACCTATTATTCTAAAATACGTACGAGTACTTCTTATTTGTTTGTTTGTTTGTTTATTTTCCAAAAACAGTGCTTTAAATTTCCTTATATGCTAAATAAATTAATAGCTAGGTTTACATAATTATATAAGACACAAAGGAAGTACTTTTACCTAAGAACTGTACACTAGGTCGAGCCTGTCTCGTAGAGTCCTTGGGTGGTATTGCCATATGAAAATGCGCATTACATAAATGTTATTGTTACAATCGCGAGTGGCTTATTATATAACAATTAAAACATTGTCTATGCTAAGAAAATTTAATTTAAAAAACAAAATAAACTAAATACGGATAAAATAATGTTTTGAGAGCAATGTGCACTGTGTAAGTATGTATGTGTGTGAAAAAGTGTGTGGGGTTGTGTGTGTGTGGGGGGGGGGGGTTGGGGGGGTGTGTGTGTGTGTGAGGGGGTTGGGGGGATGCGTGTGTGTGAGATTTCTCTGTAAAATCAACGCACGTATTAACTATCTAAGTAAACCACTATTTCGCGGACGTTGGTGTGGGTTACAAGTTTACCTAGTTTTTAATTTATTCTGTCAGACTTAAATTGTAATGTGTAACTGTTTTATGTCCCAATAAAGATAAATAAAATAAAAAATAGATAAATAACTGAGACAAATATAATTATCAGATATTATTTTCAACAAAAGCTATCAGTTGTCTTCATAAAAAATTTGAAAATTTTAGTTACAATTTCCACCTCAATATGAAACCATTGCCCAAAGTAATCTTATTAAGTGAATACAATAATACACCCTCCCCCTACTATGAAATATCGATATATATTAGGGTGCGTTTACATTGGGTCACTCACAAGTTTAGAATAGTGTTTTTTAGGATCATCTTTTAAATGATGGGTTTGAACTAGTGACAGTGGAATAATGTAAATTATGTTGTAAAAGAATTAGAAGAACCGATCATTATTAAAAATCCTAGGACGACCATTTGAACCTTTATTCGTTATAGGTACGGATGGTTGCAATGCAACTAGGTAACGCAACTATATTATAACTAGAGATCGGATATTCGGATGCATATTGACCTAAAGTACGTTTTTTTCGGCGGCGGCATCGAGGGGTTTAATAACAGTGTGTAGGTAAACAATTTTGTATTCCTAAGTATAACAAATATTTCTTATATATTTAGAACTAGGCAATAATTTTGTGGAAAATATATCACGTTTAAAAACCACTATTAAGATTTCTTCAAAACCTTTAATTCTAAAATGAAATATATTTATTCGGGATACACAGTACAAAAGAGTAGTTCTTAAAACATTGTCAGTCCTGGAAACCGACACTTTTTCCCGTACCGAAAGGTACTCCATACTAGTCAACTCTCAAACTTTAGGTAAATATGCATCCGAATATCCGATCTCTAATTATTATAATCTATGCAGTCATACACAGTTACATATAATATGTCGAAATTGTTTATTCGTTTTCGAACCTATGCATGTCAGTTACGCAATGAAAATGTCCTCTAAGTTCTTTACGTACGAGCAATACGAGAATAGCTCAAGTTGAGGTGGAAAGATTAGACAGTTGCGCTAGTTTAGCTCCCGTCTTGAGCAAGCGTGGTAATCAGTGCTCGTGCAGTCTCCGTATGGTAGGAAGCCTGCAGTAGGACAGGTAATAGGGTGGTGATCTGGTATTATTTAGTTTAGCGTCAGGGTTGCGTTTCTACTCTCGGCCCCTCGACCCCTAAAAAGATTTGTTTATTTGTTTCCTCTCAACCTTTAAACATAGTTTACACTCGACCCCCAGGGGGTGAGACTGCTTTTTCATACAAAGGACAGGCAAACCTTGTCTACTTTCAACCCCTAGTTTAGTAAGTTCCTAAAATTAATATTTTGGTTCAGTAAGGTAAAAGCAAAATTCAAAATTGATATAAAAACAAAATAAACGAGCAATATTAGAGAAGAGAGTTCCCATGCCTGGCATGTACCTACATGCCAGGCATGGGAATTCTTCTCTCTCTCTTAAGTTTAAAAAAACCGGCCAAGTGCATGTCGGACCACGCACAATGAAGGGTTCCCTAGTTGGGATGAATTTATCCCAAAAACAAACTTAACATTGTAGTTGAAAAACATGCTCTCCCATACATCGATATACGTTACGGTCAATTCTCCAACTGCAAATTTAAGTTGGTCGACTTATACTCGTTAACTTGTGAAGCCTACTTAGCTGTGATAGTTTTCCTTTTAATTTCGTTATATATACTATTGCCATGAATTTTTTCACATATCCAAAACCAACCATTTAGCTGGCAGTGGGGGGGGGGACTTGACTCTAACAAAAACTAGCACTTTAAAGCTTAATATTACGCAAACGGATCCCTTAATTGAAAAATGGTTTTGCCAAACCCACAATATTTTTGAACGGCCTATTTAACGATACCCCACATCATGGAATAGACGAGAAAAAAAAATATCATCGCCATTTCACGTGTAAGGGAATCGTCGCTGTTCGTGAACGGGCAGTTGAGACTGGTCTTTTCTTAACTGCCAGGGCTTATTTGTAATCTTTTAATCTTATATTTTGTTTTCTTTTTTAAATAAGTAATTGATTTTTTTACATTGTTTTCACATATAGAAGCAACTAGAATAATGTACCCAGGATTTTGTAATATCTTGATTTAAAAGAGTGTCCTTGGAGTTTCTTGCCTGTTCTTCTCCATAGAGATCTAGGTTTTGGAATGGGCAAATAGATTCAACTTTCTGACTAACTGACCGACTCTTGGACAGTTCATAAATGCCCGTAATAGGTTTAATTGAAGTAAATGGTTTGAGTTTGAAATACTCTACTACAAATAGTATTAGATAATTAGTTATCTAATATTAGTTGTAGTGCCAATGTAAACGCGGCCTCAATGCGTTCGGGGCTTGCGGCTCACCGCGTACATTTTATAAGCCCATATTTGTGGCCACACCCTATTAGGGGAGTATCTTAAAATATTTTATATGTTAGTCGCAGCTGCTGGTTGTGATTATGTATTACTTGCATGTTTTATTGCCTTTTTTAAAGTATAAAAAGTGAATTAAAAAAAAAACGTGACAGAATAAATGTCTTAAAATTACTTGTTGATTTATAAAATATTAATATGTAAGTATTGAATAATATAATTAAAAAACTAGATGTTTCGAGAAAAAGAACAGGACGTACGCAAGCAACATTTCCCCATTTAATTCTCCTTTCCTATTAATATTTATAAACAAAACAATAACCGTAACAAAATCTACAATAATTACTTCAATAGTGCATAATTAAAAACTGCACTTAGCTCACACAAAGAAATAAGAAGTTAATGGCTAATTATAATAACCTGCAATAAATAACATTCACAAAGTCCTTTTAATCAGCAAAGGCAATAAATATAGATCTTTTCTCCTCTGGTAAGCAAAAGTTTAAAACTAGAAAGCTATAAAAATTTCTAAAGTTAAATGAGCCACGCTGCACACCTGTTGTTGTACGAACTTGGACGTAGAGCTCACCATCCGTCCGGAATTTAATGGACTTTTGCCAAATTACTTTTAAGGGGGATGCGCTAAGGTAGCCCGCGAAATTCAAATTTTCCTACGTATTTTGCAATTTTCAGGTCTCTATCAAGTTTTATTATGTTGATCTAATTACTAGCTTTCGCCCGCGGCTTCGCCCGCGTAGATGTCGGAAAAAGTTTCAAGTTAATCGAACCGTGCGTTAAAATCTTTCTATGAAATTATTTTCCCCTACAAAATTCAACACCCCCTCCACCCACTTTAAAAAGGCTGTCCCATCCCCCTTTAGGGGGTAATTTAAAAATTATTATTACAAACTGTATTACTCGTATTTGCTTAGGAATGTATTCATGCCAAGTTTCAAGTTTATTAACACAAGGCATAATACCATTTCACCCCTTCTTAGCGGATGCCTGCGTCATAATAACTATCTGTGCATTTTTACTTCAATACAAAATTTTGCGAATGAACAACTTCAATACAAAACTTCATCCCACTTTTCGACAACGATTTAGTTTCGAACCATAAGCCGAAATATTAGTGATTTTAACTTAAAATATAAAGAACTTTAATTAAAAACAAAATTTCATTCCCCTTTTCACCCCTTAAGGGTTAAAATTCTAACAACACCGTTGCGTTAGGTTCCAACCATACTTATACCTTGATAATAAATTTAATGATTTTAACTTCGAAAATTAAGGACTTTCCATACACAACTTAATCCCCCTTTTTAACCTTTCGGGGGTAGAATTATCAAAAACTCTGAAACACTTATAAATTAGTTTTCAATCGTCAGGCAGAAAAGAAAATTTTAAGATCCTAACTTCAAAACTGATGGACTTTCATGTAAACTTTCATCCCCTATTTTACCCCTTTATGGGTGGAATTCTCAAAAATCTTTTAACAAAGAACACACCCTCCAAGTTTCATGTCTCTTGGACCAGCGGTTTGGGCGGTGGGTTGATATATGACCCAGTCAGTCAGTCAGTTTACCATTTTATATTTATACAACATTTTCCATCACACTTAAATATTTTTGGGACAAAATATAACATGGTGTAAAAATTATTGAAATCAGTTCCTTCTTCTGAACAAACTATATTCAGGTTTCGCATAAACTAAAAATAATGTTGTTTATAAATATAGATGAAATTTAAAAAAAACGACGATTTACGTTGTGTTCGTTTCAAACCATAAGCCGAAATATTAGTGATTTTAACTTAAAAAGAACTTTCGTTAAAAATAAAATTGTATCCCCCTTTTCACCCCTTAGGGGTTGAAATTCGAACAACACCGTTGCGTCAGCTTCCAACCATAAGCCTAGATAATAAATTTAGTGATTTTACTTTGAAAATTAAGGCCTTTTCATACACAACATCATCCCCCTTTTTAACCCTTCGGGGGTAGAATTATCAAAAACGCTGAAACACGTATAAATTAATTTTGAATTATCAGCCTATACACAAAATTTGAAGATCCTAACTTCAAAACTGACGGAATTTCATATAAACTTCCATCCCCTATTTCACCCTCTTATGGGTGGAATTTCAATAAACCCTTATTTATTTATTTATTTTTATTTTTTATTTATTTGTAAGAATGTAGTTTTACATAGTATGGTGTTCAGATTTTTTTAAGTCCTATACATTCTACCACAACAGGTGTACAAATATTCAAATGTCAGTATTATCTAAGATCAATTCATTAACGATTTTGATTTACAATAAGTCCAATAAAAAAAAAAATAATAATTAGGTAATTGTTAATTTAAAATTAAGTACAAGTCATCTTGGATTTTTACAATATTCGGTATATTCGCGGATGTCATAAAAACAGTTACTCAATAACCAACTTGTCAGCTTTTTCTTGAACATGGGGATGGGAAGTTCCTTAAATGAGTTTGGTAGCTTGTTATACACCTGAATGGCATTAACATATACATTCCTCCTAAATATTTGCAGTCTACATTGAGGTACATTTAATTCATATTTATACATATTTCTAGCAGAAGCCTTTTTCTGGCTCACTTCTGATTGCATGCGAAAATAGTGCGGATATTGTTTTACTAGCATACATAGTTCTTTGATGTACATGCAGGGTAAAGGTAAAATATGAAGTTTTTTAAATAAAGGTTTACAACTGTCCAAAAACCAGACGCCAAATATTGCCCTAACACACTTTTTTTGTACCCGAAATGCCATCAAAATTTCAACCGAATTTCCCCACAGTATCAGACTATACGACAGCACAGACGATACGTATCCGCATCCACCATAAGAATTTATAAACAATATTCCTATTAGGTAATTTATTTAATAACCAAGCAAGCAACATGGATTAAGTACCGTACTAATAACTTTAAAATTGAGCAAAAATAACACGTTTTTTGTATGGGAGCCCCATACAAAAAACGTGTTTTTTTTGCTCGTTTTTGCTCTATATTGATAACGGCAACAGGTAGACGCTTGAAATATTCACAGAATATTTAGTTATATATTCACTTTAAAAATAAACAATTAAATTAAAATAAAACAAATATTTAAGGGGGGCTTCCCATACAACAAACGTGATTTTTTTTGCCATTTTTATAGATAATGGTACGGAACCCTTTGTGCGCGAGTCCGGCACGCACTTCCGGTTTTTTTCGTCTCGCCTCTTTTTCGCTCCCGATGATTACGACATGCTATCCTACTTCCACGCGTAATAGTGTGACATTGTGCCCTTTTTGAAGATCGATTATGGGGTAGGTAACCTATCTACCTCTTTCCACTTAAAATTTATAAATAAAAACTTTATTTCGAGTGGCATAGACCCATATAAACCTTAACCTAATACATCTTGATTTGCCATGACTCGCCACACCTACACAAGACATGACCCACTGCTTCTGAAAGGGACAGTCAAAACATCGTATCATTGCTTTAAGCACTGTAGTTTCTTAGACCATGTCCTTGCGAAATGGTAACCCTACTTGGGTGAAGCCAACTTAAAACAACTTCATGTTAAAGCCAGTCTTGATAAACTTTAATCTAGATTTCTTTTGTTTTTCCGAGATTTGTTTGTAGATAGACTTGTTGTTGAAAGTGCTTGGAAGAAAAATATTCTAGATTTTTCTAAACAACAGATATAAATAATAATAAATAGATAAGCCTTTATTTCTTCATCTTATATAATATACACTTAAAATAATATAAATGTTAGCACTAATGTGGTTTAGTAGTTTGCTTACATGTAGTTGTTAGTAATATTAGTTTGAAGCTCAAAATTAGGGGGGGACAATAATCGACTTTTAATGATTTTATACTGAAGATCACGTCTAAACGAGTAGTGTTAATGATTTGAAAAAAATACATGATAAATTAGAGTATTTTCTCAATAACTTAATATGTGAATATTTTAGATTATGTTTATATTACATAGTGAAATTAATTTGTAAAGCTATGTCTAATGCAGATAAAAAACTGAGAATGGCGCAAAATCTACCAAGCGTATTTTTCTGAATACTTCACCAATTTAAAGATAATTTAATTCTTGATCTTTGGTTTACGCGTTTTATTAAAATACCTTTTGTTTTGTGTATAATAAATTAATAACGCGTCAAATTGGGGACAGCGCTCCCGGATGGGCGAGTTCTATTACTGGGTGAACGTACGACGCGTTGCGTGAGCTCAGTACAGAACACGCAAGCTAACCACTCAAGGTCACTGGCATATATTTGCGTCTTAAGATATAAATCCCATCCTGGGCGAAGGCCTCCTCGAGCTTTTTCATTTAGTTCGGTCTTTTCCTATTTCCATTCATCTTTCGCCTGCTATTTGGTTCCGATCCAATCCATCGTTTATTAGGTCTACCAACTTTCCTCTTTCCTTTTGGTCCTTTCCATATTGTAATTTTTGTGGTCCATCTATTGTCTGTTAGACGGGCAACATGACCAGCCTATAGCCACTTAATTTTAGTGCATGTTTTAACGCATCAGTTACCTTCGTCTTGTTTCTAATAATTTCGCTTCTAATTTTATGGACTTTTCATATTTTAAAAATACTCCTTTAAATTCCCGTTTGACAGGTTCTCAGCATGGATTTACTTTTGTTTGTGTAGACCTTAGAATAAATACGAAAGCATGCTTTATTATGCAACTATGCTTTAATTATTATTGTAAGGTTTGGCAGCCATCTCCTATCTACAAATGTACTCTGTGGCAGCCATTATGTCAAACAAGGTAGAAGACAAGTGTCCATTACTTTTTTCTTCGTAATAAGGTTGTAGTCTCCTTTGTGTGAGCATAGGAGCATATCTGCATACAGAATTAGATGCTTGTTTTCCATAGAATGTAAAAACTATAGTGATTCATTCCATGTACATACTTACCAAAATAGAAAAAAAACTTACCTACGTAAAGATTTTTACTGCGCGGCAATAAAATTTAACTTCCCTAACACATTAATCTCTAAACCCAAAAAAGACAGTCAAATACCAAAATGAAAATTCAAAAACTCAATTACTGCACCAAAAACCCGCTAAGCCCGCTAACTTGTTTCAAATTAAACTTGGTAACATTATAAAAATCCACATAATCCCTTGAAACACGACGTGACGGGTATATCCGAAGTTATTTAATTAATTCGGGCGAAGGTACCTAAGTAAGGTGCCAAGTAATTAGCGCGTGTAAATGTACGCGTCAAAGTTATGATTAACAACTTGCATTATTCAACCTTGTTGGAAGTTTGATGAAAATGTGGACGCAAGCCAGAGGTAGGTGACTACTGATAATGTATTGTGGAATTAATCATTTTGTTTTGAAACGGGTATTGTGTCGGTGAGTTGGTACCTACATGATTTGGTAATGTGTTCTTAATTTTTAGGCCGATGACCGTTAAAAATATTAAATTCGATACGGCTAACGTCTTACTTCGCTATGGTTTCCTAGAAGAGCAGTTACGTGACCATTCTATCTTCATGATTGTCACCACGTATTTGACAGACAAACCCGTTTCCTTGAAACCAAAGCTTTACAGACGATGATGAGTAGATGCTACAAAAGTGTTTAGCGAATGCCGACAATCTTGGGCGGCTGAAATTCAGGTAGCAATATGTAGAATTCGAAAAATCTATAAAAAATGGTACTATTTCTGATGCTATGAAAAAGTTAGAGGCAATTGTTTTCCAAATGCAAAAGCACTTTATTTTTGTTAATAATCAATCAGTAAGTAGCTAGACTCAAGACAGACATAATTATTATTTTATAGTTTAGGAAAACGTAAAGTAAACGACATTTAGCTTCATTAGCAAGAGAAGAGGGAGAATCATTAAATAATTAAACACAAAATTACCTCCACCAAGCTTCCAAAATATGCACTTAATATAAAGTTGCATGCTAACAGCATAAGTTGCGTCAAGTTGAGTGTAAGTTAAACCGAGCAATTTATCAAGCGACAGGTGTTACTGGCTAATGTAGCGCGCAACTTAGCCCAACTTGTAGCTATGAGCCGAAAACTTAGCGTTCGGCTAACTTCGGGAAGTTCGGGAATGTAGGTAGTGATGGAATGCAATTTGGAAATACAAGGTTATTAAGTGTGTGATTTTCGGAATATTTTATGAGACACAACTAAGTACTACAAAGTATTATTATAAACTTCAAGTTGTTAGAAACAGGGACGAGCCCAAAAACAAGTCATTTGTGGAAACACAGTACCTACCTATACTTAATTTGGGTATCCGCACCAAAATGGTCAAAAAGCGAACCTTTGGATACCCAGGTACTCAAAATGCTATCGACTTTTTACCACCATAAAGTACTTGTGACTAGCTGTCGACTATATTTACCACCATAAAGTACTTGTGACTAGCTGTCGACTATATTTACCACCATAAAGTACTTGTGACTAGCTGCCGACTATATTTAGCACCATAAAGTACTTGTGACTAGCTGTCGACTATATTTACCACCATAAAGTACTTGTGACTAGCTGTCGACTATATTTTTCTCTCTCATATAACGTACACATAGATGCAGGTCCCGTGTCAGTAAAAAAGATGCAAATGTTAATAGTTGATCGCTGACTGTTGTCACTGCCATTCCGGCGATAACTCTCTCTCAGCCGGCGAGAGCTTTCAAAGAGAAAACTCGCTCAGTGACACTTGTTTGGCGGACAGAACACTCGCTGAGAGACTCGCTTGATACACACGCATACCAGCAAATGACCGGGCAGTAATTCTACTCGTCGGACCCACGCACTCGCTCATAGCCCAGCGACAAAACTATCCGAACTACACACGCGCTGCTCGTTGCTCGCCAACTCATTTCTAGTTGCTAGCTCTACTCGCTTATCTAGCTATATCACTTCCAGGAACATGATTCATCCTAGTCATGCCATGTCTAATTGCTATCTAGAACCACCAATCACAGCCCATTATAGACACTGATCTCTGAGGAATGCTATTTGTTATTGTCATCCGTAAATAACACAATCTTACACCTAGAAGACGACACTAATTTATACATGAATATCATCACGATTGTTTTCCCCGGAGAGTTTAGATCTGCTGCATTTTAAAAACAACGCCAGGCAGTAACCGGGCATAAATTCAGACTTCAAGCATACAACTGAAAATAAGTCATATAGGATTAATCTAATATAACACTGTTTGACCAGCGGATCTAACCCAGGATCTTAGCAGTTATGCTTGCGATCAGTAGAGTAGATGGCCAAACAAAACCATACACTAATTAAAATTCGTAATAAGATAAGATAAGATAAATTTATTTGTTAACTATAACATGTGTAACATGATACATGATTATGCACATATAGATGGAGGCATAGTTTCAACCGGACCAACATGTTTTGCCTCATTAGGCGTACAAAATGTTAAAATGTTAATAATTAAGTTGGTAATTATAAATGAATTCCAGCAGTTTCATTTATAAAATTAAAGTTAGTGCAAAATATAGGTAGTCAATAATTAAATTTACAATCAAGGTCAGTACAAAATGTAGCCAATATTTACAAGCAAAATATCTCAATATAATATAATAAAATTAAATCAACAATTAAATTCAAAATAATCAATCCTCATAATTTCAGCAGAAAGACGTCCACTGCTGGACATAGGCCTCCTCAAATTTAGGGGGGGTTTGCCATAATCGGCACGCTTGGCAGGTGGGTTGGCGATCGCATTATGGTGTTAAAATGTATAGAGAACGCTGCTGCCCATTCTCCCTTTTACGATACCCACGGGAAGAAATAGGATGGTAATATTCTTTACGTCCGGCACCACACGGAACGCTTCGCTATTACCTACATTATCTTTATCCTACACATATTATAAATTAAAGTAGTCTTTCATGTTTGTCTATATGTCAGGTTCTTCTAAACCAGCCAATGGAGTTTGATGCGGTTTGCACCATCATTAGAGTATTTATTCCGCAAGGTTTGTGTGTATATTAAGTTCATATTAAACTTAAATTATAATAACGAAATCTTGACGTTTTGTCAAGTCATAAATCCCGTGCGAGTCTCTAATATTCAGTATCGTCTTTTCATCTTGCATTTTTCAGCCTAAAAGGAGGGTACTTATAATTTAAAAGTCCATAATAACTCAGCGCTACCACACTCTTTATCTCGCTCACACACTCACGCGAGCAAGCGAGACAGGACGGCAGGGAGAAGGCTCCAAAGCGCCGATAGTTTAGAGAATTTCTGTTTACGGTGAATATAATAAAAAATATTAAAAACATAGCATCTGCTATTTATTTAGTTCAGTTATTATGCAAAGTTTTATGATTTAATTTGAAGTATTTTTTGAATAGCGGCTTATTGGTCGGTTTGGAGGTAACTTTGTATTTTTTTTCAGTCGAGAATATTTCTTAGAATTGTGTTTTCGTCAAACATTAATTTGAAAGAAAGATTAAATAAAAATGAATCCTCAATTTTACCATGTGTATTTATTTAAAAATGAATGCTGCAGTATTTTCGACATAACGGAGGATTTTAAAGTTAGACATAGGCAGGTATACAAATTCAACTTCTTCGCAAAGTAATAAACCCTGTACATACAATATGTAGCTGGATGTTGGACGATTCAATAACCATCATATCTGATTTAGTCTAATAAAGTGCTGTGTATGAGTCGAGTGGTTCTCGGTATGATTGGGTTCAGTGGGCTGTGCGACTGCGAACACGAGTTGCGAGTTGTGTAGGGGCTGGTTCGTGCTAGTGCTTGTTCAGGCGTGAATAAGTATATTCGGAATTAAGTTGTATGGAAAAAAAAAAATGTGTTTATTGAGTTACCTGCGTTAGCTTCAACAGACACGGAACGAGAGACTAAAGCTGGATTTACATTACTGTGTTGTGTCGTGTCGTGACGCCTTCTGACGCAGTGTTAGCCAATCAAGACTCGTTGTGATTTGACGTAGTCCTGAACAGATTCGTTTGATTGGTTCTCCCACGTCACGACACAACACGACACAGTAATGTGGCGGTGGCTTTAGTATTATAATTCCTGAAAGAAGTCTTAAACTGCTCAATTTATATGCATCCGACTTGACTAGACATCCTATGAGCCGTGTTTCTAGCGAATAAATTACTTTAACTTTTTAGTTACCAACCTACGTACAGTCGTACACGTCCTGTGACCTGTCGGCTGCCGATAGTAGTTTCAAACTTTTCTGTTTAGCGACTTTTCATGCAACTAGTGTAATTGTTTAATTTTAAAGAATCTCTGTTTTACAAGACATCAATGGGTCATCCGTTTCACGAAGAGTTTGATGTCACCTGATTAATTTGTTTGAAAATAAGATAGGATAAAGTCATTGATGTATTAAATAGGAAAATTGGCCACTCTCTAACATCACGTCAATATTAAATGGACCCGATGTCGTGCGTCATGTGCTCGACCACCGAAATAGATAGACATATTACGCTGGCTATAGCGGGAAAGAGATGCAATAGTTGTCACTGTTACGTACCCATAACAACTAGCAAACAAACTACGATTCGGATATTCCCCGCAAACCGGGAGTAATGTAGGTCGATTGTGTCCTTTCCCCTAATTTATGCGGTCCACATCGAGGAGCGCGTACCTTAACGTCCTATTTAATACATCAATGGATAAAGTAGGATAGTTTCAACAAAATTACGCCTTAGCCAGTTGCTTTAGTAAAGCATATGAATAAAGCTCTACAGTAGCACTCTATTTGCAGTAAGCCCATTTTCTACAACGACGCAGTGGCGCGACAGACCATATAAAATTGTCATCACAAATCACACCACGTCATACATCAAGGTCAAAAGGTGCTAAAGGGTCATCAACTAATAGCATTGTTCACTAAAACACATATGCGAGAACCTAATACAACATACAAGACTACAAGACGGCTGTGTTTGTATGAGACCAGCGAACCGTGAATACTGGGGGTACACCGGGAGGAAAATGAGTTAAAAATGGTTTCGTGACAGTACAAATTATTTTAGAAGTTATACACTCAGTTGCAGAAACGATCTTTAAATTTTAAAGACTACATTAAACACTAATGTAGCATTAAATCATTGCACAAAACCATTTTTTATTTTATTTTAATGCTCCATTATAATTTAACTAATGAAATGTCAAACCTAATGAAACCGGCCATTTTAAACACTTTTACGTTGCACGTAACTTCATTAGCGCCCATTAGCAGGTGGTGAACTTTAAGTTTGACATTTCAGATTTTTTAATTTTAATGGGCCGAAAAGCATCCATTAAAGAGCAACATTAGTGTTTTCTACGGTACTTTAATGCATTTCTGTAATTGAAAGATGTCTTTATCCAGTCTTTCGTCATTATCTGATTCTTATTTAGTAGATTTACCTCGCCGTCGAATCCCAGACCGAGTGAATTTATTTTTAAAACATGATGGAGAAGAGTTTCGTGTAAGGTATAGAATTTCCAAGGAGGCAGTTCTTCAAATTTGTAACCTACTTGATTAAGATTTAGAACCAGTGACGCAAAGAAACAAATCCATTAATGGCCTGACACAGCTCACACAGCTTTTAATATGTTTGAGATTTTTCTCCACTGGATCTTTCCAGCAAGTATTGGGTGATTTAAACAGTTTGTCGGAAACAGGTTGGGTCGGGTTGTTTGTCAGTTTGTTTATACAAAAAGTATCCCGTGAACTAGCAAAATTAAGCCACCTCTATATTAAAATGCCAGACCGGACAGAACTACGTAGAGTTGCAGAAGGTTTTTATGAAATTGATGGATTTTCACGTGTGGCAGAAGCTCTAGACTGCACAAATGTTAAAATTATTAGAATAAGGGGGATGCGCTAAGGTAGCCCGCGAAATTCAAATTTTATTACGATTTTTGTAATTTGCAGGTCAGTAACACGTTGTATGTTGATCTAATTATGATTCGCGGCCATAACCCTTAAGGCTTTACAGAATTATAATCATTAGAATATGAATCAGAAATATAAAAATTGCAAAAAACGTTGGTAAATTTGAATTTCGCGGGCTACCTTAGCGCATCCCCTTAAACCAGATTATTTAAACTAGATTAAACCACAGAGTACACTGAATACACATAAATCAACTAAATTTACTTTATTTTATGCTAAAATTGTGGTGTACTTGTACGTACGGATAATAACAGAACGCAAATGTTCACTCTTTTCGTTCAATATGGTAATTTGTTCCTGGCAATATTATTTAAAGTCTTCTTTAACTAAAGTGGCATTAAAAATGTCTAATGCTATCAAAAATTTGTTTGTGCAACTTCATTAAAGTAATGAATTCATTAGCGATAATGCTGCTTTATGTAATGAAGTGTTAATGGTGAGCTTTCTGCAACTGAGTGTATGTGCCGTACTTTTTCGTAACATTAAATTTGTATTTAGCTAAGATGGCTTACATACCAATGCTGGAAATAAAATATCCCAATTTCATCAAATTGAGGATTAATTTCAAGCTCTGAAAGGCAGGATTTACCAAGTCATGATGTGAAATCGGATCCAATAATTATTATCATTAATGGTGCTAATCATTTCACAATGGACTATACTCGTAAGCACATATTTTCGCGCGTTCAAGAAAAGATAAAAAGCTAAGCCCCTGATTCGGTTGAACAATATTTTTAAGCAGTCCATAAAAAATAGTAGCGGTGTTCCTAATCGTCTTTTTATAGATTTCTATAGTTTAGTATAAACTATTCTTGTACCCAGTGTGACCACAACCCAATCGCTCTCGATGGAGTGTATCGAGTTGGCGACATAAACAGTTTAAAAGTGTCGGACACACGCGAGTGGCGCTGGCAGCTAATATTGTGCGGTATCGAACTACGGGCTACAGGCTATCCAGGCTATCGGGAATAGCCGGCGGCGGCGAACGGTCACAGATTGTGAGACTTTCATTGCAATATACAATTTGTCATAGGTAACTCATAACAGGAGCTTTTGTACTTTTTGTGTAGTCTCGGTTTATTGGAATGACTTTTTGATAGCACTTAGAATGGATGTTAAACAGGATTTTCAAAACTACTCAATATTTATTTACTAACTCATTCTCAAACTCAACTGGCTTTTATTTAACTATGCAGAGTAAGGACTAGTTAGTATGCAGCAGGACTTAGACCAGATTTCATCCAATGATTCACTCTGGTAAGGAACACAAGAAATGGGTTTTGGATGGAAGGCGACCAACTTGAGAACGGATATCATTGGCCATAATAGCCACAGTTACTTTAATTGGAAACAGACATTTGGCATGAGGCTCTTTAACTGATTCAATCTGATCTTTGCTCCAACAGTTTGTTAGAAAAAGCGTGTCTTCAAATCAGCAAGACGCTTCTTCTTCACATCAGAATGACTTCTGGACAAGGTAATTGGAAGAACTGGATCCAGTCATCCTGAATACCGAGGTACAGCGAGCATACATATAATGTATAAGTAGTTCTTCTGAATTTTACTGAGTAGGCAGATATTTATAACGCAAGACATGTCCAATATTATTGCATTTTAAGAGGTGATACATCGTTTTGAAGCTGATGAAGCATCCTATATTTTGGTTCGTCAGATAGTTTTGGTGTTCCTTCGATGTCATATTTGTGCTGCCACTTGTATTTTACACTTGCCTTCCACAAATGATCACATATATTTGCCGTCATCTTGACGACAGATATTAATGGATGAATCATGAAATCAGATATTATTGCTGAGCTGGCCATAGTAATGTATATTTATGCTCGTGATTGTAGACAAAAACAAATGACAATTCAAAAACTCACGTCTCAAACCCAAACATTTAAATGTTTTGCAAGAAGTCACGACGTTATTCCGTCACGAAAGGGCCATAACAACCGCGACTTGATACAGTTGATAGACCTAATAAGTAGTTAAATAATGTACTTGAACATGTTAATTAGGCAAGTGAATGATCTTGATCCTTTGAAGCTAATTACATGTTATTTACTCCGCAATCAACGTCACTCCCTCAAGACTGATTACGAGTATAAACATACGTTGGTGGGGGCTATGAAATACGCGGGGTTAAGCAGTTAGTTTTGTAACCAACAAAAGTTTCTGCTGTTGCCAGTATTAATAAAAATTCTATGCTGATCTATATAACTCTGTCTGCCTACCTGCAGTATTGTCACTCCTGCTCCCTTTAAATCCATCCAAAGGTTGTCTAAAAGATCGCTTTTAGCGATAAGACCGCCCATTGTGTCACCCTATGTAAAATTTAAACATTTATATCTGTAACTTTTATGGTGTACATAATAAAGAGTATTCTATTCTATTCTGTTCGTGAACGGGCGCCGCCGCCGTCAGTTGAGACTGGTCTTCTCTTAACTGCCAGGGCTTATTTGTAATCTTTTAATCTTATATTTTGTATTGTTTAAATAAGTAATTAAATTTTTTACATTGATCTCACATATCTATACTCCATTTGAAATAAGATTAGACATTTAAATAAACCTTTTTTACAGTCCGTTCAACCGATTTTGACTTCTATTCCGTTGACGGCATGACAAATGGCAGCTGTAATAAATAGTTGGTATTGTAACCACGTTTTTGCTTTTAACGCCATCCTTATGCCTACGGAACAGAAGTCAAAATCGTTTGAACGGACTGTAAACAAGTTTATTTAAATGTCTAATCTTATTTCAAATGGAGTATAGAAGCAACAAGAATAACGTACCCAGGATTTTGTAATATCTTGATTTAAAAGAGAGTCCTTGGAGTTTCTTGCCTGTTCTTCTCCATAGAGATCTAAGTTTTGGAATGGGCAAATAGCTTCAACTTTCTGACTAACTGACCGACTCTTTGGCAATTCAAAAGTGCCTGTAATAGGTTTAATTGAAATATATGTTTTGAGTTTGAGTTCTGAACTCAAACTTTGTATTTCTGCACTTGTCATCAGAGACAATGAAACCTAAAATTGAACCTTTAAATAGAAATCCCAAAGAGAAGAGTGGTATATAATATAGGAAATATATGTACCTATGTATGTGTAGATACCTATATGTATGTAAGTATCCAGTTAGACTAGAAGTCGACCCCAACATAGCTGGGAAAAGGCATGATGATGTGTGTGATAAGTTTATTATAACCTTACTATACTTGTCAAAAAATGATAGGCCCGTTTTGACATTTAATTTGAATCGATTTATCGTGAGTATCGACGCGTTGGTCAATCGCGACGTAACTAATGAAGTAACTATACGACTCGGTACTCACGATAAATCGATTCAAGTTAAATGTCAAAATGGGCCTATTATTTTATTACTTTAGCTGCGCCCCGCGGTTCCACCATAAATCTGATATCGGGATAAAAAGTATTCTATTTCTTAACCCAGGTGATAGTCTACCCCATGTGCTAAATTTCATCCGAATCCGTTTAGATGTTTTAGCGTTAAATCGTAAAAAAACAAATAAACAAACAAACGCGCTTAGGATTTGTACCTATTTTATTATAATTCATTATATTGTTATCTTTTGAAGTAAAACTTCTTTACGCACGCTTGACTTGGGGAGTAAGCTGGTGAATGCGTGACGAGAGCGTTACGAAGTTGTTTAAATTTTAAACATGGAACACACCACGTCACGGTCGCGGTGTGTTCCGCGTATAGGTATTTTTTCAAATTCACCCTGGCCGTTTATACACTCACAAGACCGCAGATTTTTTGAAGTAAAACTTCTTTTACTAGCGTTACGCGAACGGTGACTTTGTGAAGCACTCTCGTTATCTTTTTAATATTCGTGTGTTTGTCGTCATGTTCGTGAACGGGCGCCGTCAGTTGAGACTGGTCTTCTCTTAACTGCCAGGGCTTATTTGTAATCTTTTAATCTTATATTTTGATATGTTTTTTAAATAAACAATTTTTTTTTTACATTGTTTTCACATATAGAAGCAACAAGAATAATGTACCCAGGATTTTGTAATATCTTGCTTTAAAAGAGTGTCCTTGGAGTTTCTTGCCTATTCTTCTCCATAGAGATCTACGTTTTGGAATGGGCAAATAGCTTCAACTTTCTGACTAACTGACCGACTCTTTGACAATTCAAAAGTGCCTGTAATAGGTTTAATTGAAATAAATGTTTTGAGTTTGAGTTTTGTTTATTATTATTCTCAAACAAAACATTTGCCATCTTCTCTCTTCACCAGCCTTGGTTGACTGGTAGAGAATGCCTAAGGCATTAGTTTGTCCTTCTTTGTACCTTATTGTGTGAGAGAAGTTTAAATAAATAAAATAATCTTAAATTTGCTGGCTTTAGTTGGGTTGGAATGGGCCGTTATGTATGTCCAACTTCATTTGGCTAGTGTGAAAAGGTTTTTCTGACCATTTAGTACCAATAAAATATGGTTCGTTTCTCAGCCTTTCTTTATGCAAATCATTCCGAGAGACCCCCTTCATTAATAAAATACGAGTCATCCCGCTAGTTCAGGGCCCCAGAATCAGGTAAATTAGCTCGAGAGCATTAATAGCGTCTCGATCGGAGCGTGCTCATGTGCTATGCTCAGCGTGCTCAGTGGCCGTGCACGCTGAAGTAAGACACGTCAACCGTGAACTTACTTCATAACTTGTTCTGATTAACTTACTTCTTTTTAGTATTCTTGTAGTTAATGGGGGAGGGGTCGTATTACGGAGGTCTTTGAGCCAAGTGACAACGACCTCACTAGTACAGTACGGGCCTACACTGTCCTCCCATACCTAATAACACTGTGATTTGAAAACATTGTAAAAGCCAATTTTTTTTAAGAGTAACCGTGGAGTTTCTTGCCGGCTCTTCTCCATAGGAAACGACCATTTCGAACCGTGCACCTAGCTTCTGACGTTTCATAAGTGCCCATGTAGGCTTATGTGAAATAAAAATATTTTTGATTTTTGTATTTTTGTCAGTCAACCGCATATCAGTTGCACTACAAAAATTGTCCTTACTGCTACGACATAAGGCGCAGACAATGCCAAATTGTTACCACTATTGTGCGGCTGACCTTACCAAAGGCTATTAAAGCTATTATCATCTATGCATATCAGTCGCCTAAAAATGCTTATGTGAAAAAACTCGATCTGAAATCGATCGATATAAAAAATTTAACTTGTGAATTATCTACAATTAAAGCCAACGTTCCGTGTGGTGCCGGACGTAAAGAATAGCTCCATCCCATTTCTTTCTGTAGGTGTCCTAAAAGGCGACTAAGGGACTTACTAGAGAATGGGCAGCAGCGTTCTCTATACATTTTAACACCATACTGCGATCGCCAACCCGCCTGCCAAGCGTGGCGATTATGGCAAACCCCCCCGCTTTGGGGGAGGCCTATGTCCAGCAGTGGACGTCTTTCGGTTGAAATGATGATGATGATGATGAAAGCCAACTATCCTTGATGCAGACTTGCAAATAAAAAAAAGATATGAAGTCACGTTTTATGGTCTCAGAGGTACCTAAGAAGTTAAACTGGATACCTACCTAATTACCAGTTTCTCATATATTCCAAGCAGTTTAATATTCTAAACATCTCACCCTAAAACAGACGAAAACAAAACAACTTCACTTGCAAATAAAACTTTTTACACTAACTCGAGCGTAAACTACGAGTATACTCCATTTGAAATAAGATTAGACATTTAAATAAACTTTTTTACAGTCCATTCAACCGATTTTGACTTCTATTCCGTAATCATAACGATGGCATTAAAAGCAAAACCATGGTTACAATACCAACTGTTTATTACAGCTGCCATTTGTCATGCCACCAACGCAATAGAAGTCAAAATCAGTTGAACGTACTGTAAAAAAGGTTTATTTAAATGTATAATCTTATTTCAAATGGAGTATAGTAGTAAACCAAAAAAGTACTAAACGACTTGCATCACAACATCGTCAGGAAGTCTATTAGAGAGTACATCATTTTCAAACTAATTTCAAGTTTGCTTCAGTCTTGAATAATGCGGGGTAAACTTGGCGACGGGTGGGGTAAAGTAAAAGTAAAACTGGGTAAAATTATACGTTGGTAAATATGTCACTCAGCGAGGAAGTTACGCGGTATTAGGTACTTGTTTACTTTTTTGCAGTGTTGTGTGTCAGATTTTTATATTTAATGCCCGTAGTTTAATTTTGCAATTTATGATGTTTTATTTTCAGTATTTTATTGGACTATTGGCCGTGGCAGTATGCCCAGCCAATGATCCGTAAAGGCTTCTACAGACCGGCGCGACACGCGACGCGACACAAAGGTGTCGCGCGACGAGCGGTGCCTTTGTGTCGCGTCGCGAGTTGCGCCGGTCTGTAGAAGCTTTAATATCGTAATGACATGCATCCGTTATTATAAACACTTTTTACTTTTCTTTCATAAATACTTATCTTCCGCTAGCTCAAAATTCATAAAAGATTTGCTCGTTAAGTAACGGTTGTAACTTTGATAAAATACCACCTATGGTTTCGAAAATACTATTTTCGTACGCTACTATCAGTATTTTAGACTTCGATTTTAGGAGAAAATCGCTTTTGAATATTGTGTCACTGTATAGTAGGTATTTATGCTCGTGACTGTACACCTAAGGGAGCTCGCCCATGAGCAACAATAGCTGAGCGATTATTTTGTCGCCAAATATAAGACATTCAGACTTCAATACTGAAATGCCCACGTACTACAAAAAGTCGCTCATAAACGCGACGCCAAAACACTCGCTGCGAGCTGTGGGCGAGCTCCCTAAAATATACTGTTGCATGTGCAAAATCTTCTCGTGGTCTCATTAGTTACAAACATTCCTATTAAGCCACCTAAGCTATCATACTTTATAGTTCCAATTATAAAGAAGACTATCAAATCCTTTGGCCTTCGCGCACATACATCACGTGCCGCGCGGGACCTCTCGGGACAGTCCCATTGTTTTCCGGGATTTCCGCCGAGTCCCGGTAATACCCAACATTAGTTTGGATTCCAAACGGACATATTACTGTACTTTGCGACTTTTCTTTGTAATTCCTACTATTAGTATTAATGTGTGTTTCTAAATGCTTCCCTTGAGGTGAAATGGATGGTGGTAATTGAAAATTTATGGATAGTCTGAATCTGCAGAACCAAGTAAAGAGTGATTGGAAATGATAAAGAGTTGGGTACTCTTGGTCAAGGTTGAGAGGTTTGATTAAGATAATAAAATATGTTAATTTTTAATGGCTTTAGGGTTTAAAACGAAGTTATTTTTTTTTTTTTTACAAACTTCACTGACATAATGTTTTTCTTAATTGACATTATTATACCTACAATTTAAATTTCAACAAGGTTCTAACTTTTATTATTTTAATCATATTTTATATTGTTTTTTTTTTGTCAATGTGAGGACGTTGTAGGCTTATTAGACTGTAGATCTGTAGACCATTTTTTATTTTGTTAAGTACCTGGTACTTTTGACGGGCCTACGCTGTCCTCTCATACCTATTAACACTGTAATTTGAAAACGTTGTAAAAGCCAATTTTTTTTTTTTAAAAGAGTGACCGTGGAGTTTCTTGCCGGCTCTTCTCCATAGGAAACGACCAATTGGAACCGTGCACCTAGCTTCTGACGTTTCATAAGTGCCCATGTAGGCTTATGTGAAATAAAAATAATTTTGATTTGATTTTGATTTGATTTGAAAAGCAGGTACGCTATCTCATTGTTCTACCTGCTTTTATTATACCACTTAAATGTTATCGTGGCATTTTAATCGTCACGCTTGAGCGGCGGGTTGGCTATCGCAATATGATGTTAAAATTCATAGAGAACGCTGCTGCCCATTCTCTAGTAAGTCCCTTAATCGTCTTTTACGACACCCACGGGAAGAAATAGGGAGGTGCTATTCTTTACGTCCGACACCACACAGACAATAATAATGACTACTAATCATTAACTATAGAAAAAATAATATTTATTTACATTTGAATAATAAAAAGAAAATATTATTCGTTATGTATGACGCATGATTTAGTTTGAAACGCCCTGATATGAGCGCCAGTTCCAAGGGCGGCGCGGAATGGAGCGCTAGGCTCGCACCGCGCTCATCACAGGGTGTTTCAAACTAAATCATGCGTCATACATAATGAATAATATTTAAAAAAATTGATGTTTAATTTTTTTTAATTAAACATTTCCATGTTAATAAATATTTTTTTACTTTCATGAATGATTAGTAGTCATTGGATATATGAAGTGGGCGGCCGTTGTAAGACGATTAAAATGCCACGGTACTTATATTTTAAACAAGGTAGGTTTTGGTAATATGGTAAAATGTAATAAAAATAATAAAATTAAATATACATTGAAATGGTTAAAAAATCAATCCTAAGTTACAATGACCCTATAGGACGTATTATTTATTTTACCAGTAAGGAGGGTAAAGGGCCTACATAGTTCGTGTAGCTCTTACGTAGCACCTTGACTCAATGCTACGGATTGCTACGCACGTATGTGCTACACAAAATGCTACGCGATGTGAAAAAGATGCGCCTCGTAGGTACGGGGTCCGACCGATAAATGGGTTTCATTGCATGATTTGCATTTTCGGTCGAAAACAAATACGATTTTTTTTATTTGTCTGTCGAAAAGTTTTTCTTTCTAGTATTAAAAGAAATGAAGTGTGAATGTGCATCTTTTAATATTATATATTACCGTTTAAACTTAAATCCCAAAACGTTACACTTTTCTCAAATAGGAACATAACTATTAATAATTAAACAACCTAATGATATATACGATAAAAAAGCATTGTGTTCTGATTTCACATCGGCAAAACTGACGAACTTCCATACAAACTTTCATACCCTATTAATACATTTTTAAAAATCATTTCTTATCATTTTCAATTGTGATTTTCTAAGTTTAAAGTAATTTTTTTTGTTTATTAAAAATATAATAATTGATAAAATTAAAAAATAAATAAATACATTTTTAAAAACAACTCATTATGTAAGAAGCTTTTTTTGCAAAATTTCATGCTTATAGACCACATCTATACCCAGCGGTATAAGCTATTTAAGATTTTGATTATGTAGATATTGTTACTAGCATATTGAGTTTTTGTTACCTGTAAAATTAAATATAAATAGAAAAATACAAAACCCGTGTCAATTGCAGCGAGTACATCCCCATTTATTCGTCTGCTATCGAGTATGCAACTATGCAGCACACATTAGTAATACCGGGTTATTAAACTAGCTAGCACACCATAATGTCACATTTCCTGCAACTGTTAAATGTTCTTGCGCAATCATCAGCGTTTGATAAAGTATGGAGGAGTTAACGATTTGCTGTAGAAGAACGATTCGCCAACCACTTGCCTAAAACCGTCATTTTAGTACGTACAAACCATCTTTAATATTCCAAATCGAACTTTAGAACAACTGCACTTTTGGTAAACTAATGGGTTATAATTTGTCACCATGTGTTTGAGAAGTAAGACAGTTTGGCCCGGTTTCTACCAAAGCGGAGAGGAGAGGAGATTTTTGTAAACGACCAATAAGATACCGTTACCGTACCATCGCATCGAAATAACTATATCTTATTGGTCGTTTACAAACATCTCCTGTCTTCATCGCGTTGGTGGAAACCAGGCCTTTTGGTTAGTCCAATGACGACTGACGGTTTACAAAAAGACGATTAAATAAATTAGATACTTTTTGATTTGATTACATAACTCTGTCCTGCCCCTGCTGGGCAAAAATGGATTTGGAAGTATTTTACAATTTTTGTATATAACTTATTTTAAGGATCTAAGTAGATCTGGAGTTAAATATGTTCCTCTAACGTCAAACGCACTTCTGTACCGAATAAACTTAATTTTATAACCATTTTATCTTTGTCATCCAAATAATATTATTAGCTCTTAGAATATCATAAAAATCATAACTAATTTATCCACTTTTCATTCATTTCACAATAAATTCGCATGATTCCTACCCTCGGGCAGACCACGCATGTCATCCTACATAATCCGATTACAGGGGATTACTCGACGTTGAAAAGATGCATTTTGATATTGGAGTGGACTGCACAACGTAATCGATATGAGCTCTCGAGTGATCCGACGAGTTGGGTAATCGATTGTTATGCAAGCATGAGAGGATAGCTTGTAGCTTATTTAGTAAGGCTTAGTTTAGTTCATAATAATGAGAATGTAGGTATATAAAGACGATGGAATTTAGTCTTTTGACTATCGGAAATAGGAGTCCAAAAGTTGAAGTTATTTTATTTGAAATGAAAACTTCTTTTGTCGCGTTAAGCGGTTTTGGTAGGGGCTAAACTTATGGGTCTGCGTCACCGACATGCTTACCGCGTCACGTAACGAGTTGTGCCAGTCTGGCGATGCGCAGCGGCCTGTGTACATGTATATTATATATGCGCGTGCGCATACCTACATGCTCATTCCAAAGTTTTAAGTTTTCACTTCTGCCGGCACTCCCCATGACTGCCTATTTCTTTTTTAAGACGCAGATATATGCCAGTGACCTTGAGTGGTTAGCTTGCGTGTTCTGTACTGAGCTCACGCAACGCGTCGTACGTTCAGCCAATAATAGGACTCGCCCATCAAGGAGCGCTGTCCCCAATTTGACGCATTATTAATTTATTATATACAAAACAAAAGGTATTTTAATAAAACGCGTATACTAAAAGATCAGTAATTAAATAATCTTTAAATTGGTGTAGATTTCAGAAAAATACGCTTGGTAAACTTTGCGCCATTCTCAGTTTTTTATCCGCGTTAGACATAACTTTACCAATTAATTTCACTATGTAATATAAACATAATCTAAAACTTTCATATATTTAGTTATTGAGAAAATGCTTTAATTTAACATATATTTGTTTCAAATCATTAACACCACTCGTTTAGACGTGATCTTCAGTATAAAATCATTAAAGTCGGTTATCGTCGCCTTAATACTTGATAGATTATGGTACTTACCTATAACTAAGAATAGTGTCACTTTGCACTTTTACACAATTCCATAGAACTTTCTAAGGGTCTCATAATTGATAAAAACGCTTTGTTTATGTGTTCCATGCACAGCATTGATACTATTATTCATTCAATATTTACCAATACACTACAGTAACTCAAATGGTTAAGTTATCGTTAGCCTACGCACTATGTCCGTGTTGTCTAGCAGTTGTTATTGCCACTACATTCACATGTCGGTGAAGTCTGTGTTCGTGGGCTTCAGCAAATTATTGGATGAAGGCTTCTACATACCGGCGCGATTTGTCGCGCGACGCGTCGTGGCACAAAGGCCCCGCGTGTCGCGGGACGAGCGGTGCCTTTGTGTCGTGTCGCGTCGCGCGGCAAGTCGCCCCGGTATGTAGAAGCCTTGATAGTAGTGACGACTTTCATTTTAAGGTCACGGTTGAGGTTGTCATTTCTAATGTACCACGGTGCATTTACAACATCCCTGAGTACTTAATTGTTGTATTAGTTGAGTACAGCCCCAAAGTTGGAGACCATACGTCCAAATTGGGGTAAGAACATGCTTGCCACTACAATATTATAAAACAAAGTCCCCGCCGCACCTGTCTGTCTGAACGCGATAAACTCAAAAAATACCGAACGGATTTTCATACGGTTTTCACCGATGGACGGAGTGTTTCATGAAGCAGGTTTAGGTGTACACTTCATTATGGTTTTGTGTTAATTGGCTGAAATATGACGATGATTGTTGAAGATGTCGGACAAAACATGCCGACTGGGAGCTTTACTGGCGAGCGCATTACGGTAGAACTACGACATGACAGAAAGTCTCTTAGTTTAGGTAAAAACTAACAGTACACTCATTGACATTTCACAAATACACGTGCACTCACTAAAACACGTATAACATAAATACACTCCCTTACAACACCAACACAACTGACTCAAATCAATCACATCAATCATTTTTTATTTTTTGTATTGTGTGTTTCATGAACTGTGTCCAAATAAACTTTATTCTTTCTTTCTTTCTTTTCTTTCTTTTCTATTGTTTTATTCACTCTTTTTATATCTATTTAATTTTTATTCTTTTTTAAATGTACCTTAATTCTTAATTTTTTTTTATTGATAAAATTGTGATCGGAAAGAAGGAGCTTGGATCAACACAGGGAATCCTAGTGTGAGGTCTAGGATGAATGTAAACTTTGAGAAATAAATTTATTACATCTTATCATTGTATTACAAGACAATTCATTACTGTTACTGATTGTTAATTAACATTGGGTGGTGCTTGATGCTGGCGCGAGGTGTTTGTTTTAAGAATGAAAGATTTATTTAGCAGATATTCGAAGGTCGATTAAACTGTGTAAGCTCTTGTTTTTTTTAATGTTCTTGAGCAGAATAAATCATTTATTTATTGCCATTCTTGAGCGAAAATACTACCTTTAAACCAATGCTTAAACAGTTGTGTTTAGTGTTCAAACAATGTACTGGTCTACAAATGACATTGAGCAAAGTTATTGAACTGTTTGTTAGTACATATGCCGCGGTCTATACGTATACACGTCTACCTTATTATGAAAAAAAAATATATACCTTCGAAGTAAATTATTTAGCATTCATGAGTCATGTCACCCTTTTAGACTTTACTAAGTCTTACCTACTTACTTAACTATATACTTTTGTGTTATGTCCACAATTCGGTAATGACCTACCTACGTAACCTACTGTAATAAGTATGTTGACTTTTTGTAAAAATAACGTGCCCAACAAAACCGGGTAATCTATAAAGGCTCATGCAAACTGCCGCGAAATCAAAGTCAAAGTCAAATTATTTATTTCAAATAGGCACATAGGAGGCACTTTTGAAGGCCAAATTTACAAAAAAAAAAATTGAATTGATACTAGTTGCCCCTTCCAAAATGTAGTTTCGTATGGAGAAGAATGGGCAAGAAACTCCATCGTTGCTCTTTTAAAAATGTTTTACAATATTTTGTTTGAATATACATTAATTTTAAGATTATATGTGAAGACGATGCACCTACAATAAAATAAAATTACTATACCACAATAGGTAAAAATAATTATAAATGAAGCAATGAAAAATAACTTAATTATGAGATAGATACATGGTGCTCACATATTTACAAAAATCGTTAAAGTATATGTTTTCCTAAAAAAAAAATAATAAGTCAGTGTATGAGTCTAGGTAATCACAGAATGTAAAATCAATGTCAGACATCGCAGGCGTGACACGCGTCGCGCTGCCGTCACTCGGACCCACGATATCGCGCTAATCAGCACGGGCTTTAATTCGAGACCCTCCTACCTCAGACAGCTTTCTCTAATGCAGGGACCATTTTGGTTACCCATTGAAAGGGTTTTTCTAAGCGGTTAAACAAAAACCCATACGATATGGGTAACCCTTATGAACGGCTTGAATTAAATTGTGGTAACCCATTGAAAGGGTTTTCGATTAAAACCCATACGGTGTGGGTAACCCTTTTGAACGGCTTAATTTAAGCCATTCAAAAATACCCACACCGTATGGGTTTTTGATTACTTAACTGCTTTGAAAAACCCTATCGAAATCTCTTTCCATTGAAAGGGTTTTCGATAGGGTTTTTCTAAACTGGTAACCAAAATGGTCCCAGGGTAGAATAGAGATAGAATTTGTTATGCTACGCGTGCTGGGCGGATATCGAAATAACATAATATTATGATTTTTTCATGTTACTGAGTTTCAAGTAGGTATAGAACCAATTAAATGGGTTATCATGTAACCCTTTCACTGGGTTTCAAGTACAAAACCCATTCAAATGGTTATCATGTAACCCTTTCAATGGGTTTCTAGTATAAAACCCTTTCAATGGGTTAAATCATGATAATGGTAAACCATTGAATGGGTTACCCCTTCGAAAGGCTTAACCCTTAACCGGGGTTGTGAGGTCCCTGATTGAATGATTGAATTGAATTAAATATAATTTATTTTATCAACCATTGCCTGTAGTAATAAAATGACACATAAAGATTTATGATTATAGTTATTATGACGAGATGAGAACAAGGACAATTACTTTGCTACCCTAGCAGTTTAACACTTTAGCTTGTTCATCATCTATTGAAAATGTCCCATATCTACTTAAGCATTAATCTTCTAAAAGGCTCTCGTTTAATTAAAATCCTCTATTCAGGCCAGTTCGGATGATGCTGCGCTTCTCATCTCCTCAATGGAGCCTATTAATCACGCCAACTAGATGGTTCAGCGAGTAGGCAAACTGTTGTTAGCCTGTTAGGTATTCATTTGAGGAACTTTGTAAAATGGATAAAGTTGAGTGCACACTGAACTTGTCTACTTACTAACAAAAGCAACATTAGGTAACTTATTTCGAATCTTATTATCTGTATTCATGTACTTTAAAATTTGTATCGGTGTGCCCCAAAAAATTGTTATAAAAATCAAAATCAAAATATTTATTTCACATTAACCTACATGGCCACTTATAAAACGTCAGAAGTTAGGTGCACGGTTCCAATAATTGCTCGTTTCCTATGGAGAAGAGCCGGCAAGAAACTCCAGGGTTACTGTTTTATACATAATTGGCTTTTACATTGTTTCAAATTAGTACAGACTAGTGCGATATCACGGGCGTTACAGGCAATGCGACCCTTGTCGCACCCGCGATACCAGTCTGTACGAGCCTTTAATAGGTACTTATGGGAGTACAGTATAAGCTCGTCAACAAGTACCAGGTACTTAAAAAAGTAGAAAATGGTCTACAAATCTACAGTATACTCATGTTAAGTTATAATGTTAGCTCGCTTTCACAAAAAAAAAATCTAAGTAAGTAAGTAATCTAATATTATACCTATGTAAAATATTATTAAAATAATAAAAGTAAAAACTTGTTGAAATTAAAATTGTGTACTTAAGTAATATTTTGTATAGGTGTGGACTTGTGCCCGGTTGCTGGCAATAGGCTCGCCCCCTATTACTTGGGACATGCTTGGGAGTTCTGGCCAAATGTGGTCGTACCATAGGTACACCTCTGCATAACCCTTCGGGGATTACAGGCGTGATGTTGTTATGTAATATTTTGCCCTAAAAATCAAAACAATGCTTTGCACAGACTTTTCAACTAACTCTGAATTCTCGACTCTACCTTCTTTGAAATCATATAAGGTAAAAGGAAGGGAGAGAAAGGGGTAAGGTAAGTATGTCCAAGAGGATTTTGAATAGGTACCTAGTTTCTGTAGTGCAAATATGGTAGCGGGGCTATCTGTGCAGAATGCGGCTTACATTCTTGATAGGTCGGCTACACATTGTTCATGAGGACAACTAAGGCCCGTACTACAGAAACTCACTTAAGTATTACCTACTTAAAACTAATTTCAACAAATCATATAGTGTTAAACTAGTCAAACTCTAACTGAAAGCAAATGTAAATACCATTTACAGGCACTTTTGAATTGTTAAAGAGTCGGTCAGCAGTTAGTCAGAAAGTTGAAGCTAGTTGCCCATTCCAAAACGTAGCTATCTCTATGGAGAAGAACGGGCAAGTAACCCCTTAGTTATAGTAATGCTTGAGTTTTAAGTGGGGCCCTGCAATACGGGCCTAAACGTTATCTTATTGCAAAAGACATCGAGTTTATTTTCCTTTTACACAATTACTTAAAATATCAAAACCACCGTACAAAATTTTTTTTTTTATTTATTTAATCCATTATTATACAGGTTTAGTTTAAGATAACACCTGCCAAACTGCAAAACAATTTATCGGCAGTAGGTTCTCGTGGATTTTTGCACGAATATTTACTTGATTACATAAACATGATTAAACTGAAAAAAAACATTTAACTAAAATTTAACAGAATTAAGTTAAAGCTAAGTTAAGCTAAGACTATGGCTCGTAAATGAAACATTAGCATTTCTAATATTAAAAAAACCGGTCAAGAGCGAGTTGGACTCGCGCTCCGAGGGTTCCGTACGAATATATGATGTTGATGATTTCTGAAAAACTGTGCTATTTAGAGACATTGTTTTATGGGAGGGAACGGTATTTTTTTTACATTTTTCATCACAAGTCGGAGACGATGCTGCCTAAAAAAAAATGTTTGAGAATGTGCAAACAACGTTCTTTCATATGATACCTCACATGCCCTAGTAGCCCTACTTAAAATTTTTAAGCCCCCTTTCAGTCCCTTTTGCAAAAAAGATATATTTTTTTTAGTTTCTTGCTTGCTTGCAAAATAGTTGGGCAAACGTCATCTAAAACTATTCTAAATTTCAAGTTGATAGCATTAGTAGTTCTTGAGATATCCAGGTGTGACAGACGGACAGACCGACAGACAGACAGACTTAGTCTCACCATAAGGGTTCCTTTTTACCATTTTGGTACGGCATTTTGGTACGGAACCCTAATAACGGTAATTGCCAGTCATTTAGTTTCGCGATAGTACGTAATTCTTCAACAGTAATCATGTGATAATGTCGTTCACCTCAACTCGTATAATTTAATGCAAATTCTAACTACTTCTGTATATCCAGTAGTACATAATTTACATGTTAACTGGTTCCTAATAGGAATATTTTACTGTCTTTCTTTTAATGAATACCTATCTAATTAATTTGTTTCGGAAATTGATACAACTCGTTTTTTGTTAGAAAACTGTCTTGGCACGTTTTGCATAATAATTAAGTAATTAATAGCACGATTGTCAAGTTTAATAGACAATTTGGTAGGTAATGAACTTGACAATTTAAAAAGTAGTTTGCACTTTTCGCATAAATCTGGAGCCCCATAGATACCTACAATCAGCACACTGGCACAATGGGGTGTCACGATTAATAAACAAAGGCTTCTACAGACCGGCGCGACACGCGACGCGACACAAAGGCCCCGCCGTGTCGCGCGACGAGCGGTGCCTTTGTGTCGCGTCGCGAGTCGCCCCGGTCTGTAGAAGACTTAAATGTATTTTTACATTATTTATATATTTAACAGTTTATGTACACACATATATACAAACAAGAAGAAAGGAACAGAAAAATACGTACAAAGGTGATGCTTATTTCTAAAGAAATCTCTTCCAGCATACCTGCGACAGGAAAGTAGACAAAGAGATTATTTTAGTAGGTAATCGTCATCATTAGGTATCAACACTTTGTACCTGTAGGTACCTACTAACTAAAAACGATTATTTAAAACTACGTCTTTTTCACTCTTTTCCTCACCATTATTAATTTTATGTCCATTAAAGTACTACCCTAATGCCCCATTATAGGGTCAAATATAATTTTGGTGTGTCGCAGCCCTAGACAATATTTTCGGCTTCGCACGTGACTACGCATAAAAGTGACGCATCTAAACGTTTTGTTCCCTCTGTTTGTGCTCACCCTCCGCGATTTAGCGTTCTAATAAATTTTATTAACACACTTTTGTAAGTAAACGACCTGCTTATGAACATTTAGAAGAAAATATTGGAAAAATCTGTAAACATTGTTAATCTCTATTCTCTATATTTATAGTCCTAGTCCTCTGTGTAGTATTGTCCGTGTGGTGCCGGACGAAAAGAATAGCACCGCCCTATTTCTTCCCGTGGGTGTTGTAAAAGGCGACTAAGGGACTTACTAGAGAATGGGCAGTAACGTTCTCTATGCATTTTAACACCATACTGCGATCGCCAACCCGCCTGCCAAGCGTGGCGATTATGGCAAAACCCCCCTTTAGTGGAGGCTTATGTCCAGCAGTGGACGTCTTTCGGTTGAAATGACGATGACGATGATTCTCTGTATAGGTACCTACTTATGGGTTGAGCAAAATTCCATGAAGTTTAGATAGCACTAATTTATTACCATTGAAATAAGTAAATATTTCCCTGTTATTATCCTGTTGTTAGAGTTGTTTTTAGAGATTAGGTATTCAATTAATTTTGGTGGAATTAAGGCTTCTACAGACCGGCGCGAGTTGCGACGCGACCCAAAAGTAACCGCTCGTCGAGCGACACGCGGGGTTTTTGTGTCGCGTCGCGTGTCGCGCCGGTTTGTAGAAGCCTTTACCAATACCAATTAAATAAACATTCGATAGTTTTTTTGTCTAAGCACGGACGCTTTAAAGGCACATACCGGGGCGACTTGTCGCGAGACGCGACGCGACACAAAGGCACCGCTCGTCCCGCGACACGCGGGGCCTTTGTGCCGTGTCGTGTCGAGTGACAAGTCGCGCTGGTATGTAGAAGCCTTAAATATCTACGTAAATACCCATTTGAATGACGTAATGGACAGTTTTTGTACAGTTTACTTATAAACGAAGATATTTCATACGGAATATAGGTACCTACCTACTGGTATAATAAGAAAAACTAGGTAGGTACCTACGACTGTTTCTGCAATTAAGTACGAGGATTTGGAATCAAAGTTTACCTCTTTGTGAGGACTTTAGTTGGCTGAGAAAATGGCAGGTTACCGACGTTTACGATAAAGACATTTTATTAAATTCGTTGCTAAAAAAATCGCACCATTATTTTGTGTAAATTATTATTTAGTCAATCTGCCTAGCCTTTTATGTATATAGACTGTAGATTTGTAAACCTTTTTTTCTATTTTTGTTAAGTACCTGGTACTTTTGACAGGCCTACACTGTTTTCAAAACCACAGCGATAGTAGATACCTATTATAAATTCACTGGTACAATGACTGCTTATTTCTACGAAAAGTTAAAGCCTTAAAGGCTTCTACATACCAGCGCGACATGTCGCGCGACGCGACACGGCACAAAGGCCCCGCGTGTCGCGGGACGAGCGGTGCCTTTGTGTCGCGTCGCGTCGCGCGACAAGTCGCCCCGGTATGTAGAAGCCTTTAAGGTATATCGATCAACGATTTTATATTTCTAGGAAAGATCTTGCTGATAAGGGCGTTTACACCTTACGGCATGTCATACAAACTTTCAAGCCCTTGTTTTTCGAAATGACTCAACCGATTCTAATGAAACTTCATACGCATAAGCAGGGTACAAAGGTCTAAAAAGTTAAGAACATTACATTTTAAAGTTAAGAACATTTTCAAAAAATAGTGTTACAGCCAAATTAGACCGATGAAGAAAATAAAATTAAATGAAATTTAAAAAAATTAAAATTATTAAAAATTAAATTAAATTAAATTTTCCTTAGAAACAGAGATTTCCAGTTATCTGTTTTTAAATAAGACATTTCGAAAATGTTCTTAACTAACTTTTTAAACCTTTGTGTCTCGCTTATGTATGTATCAATACTAAAACAATACAAAACTTAGGTACCTAAACCTACTTTTGCTGACACCAAAAAATCCAAATTGTCCCCAATGCGTTTGACATTGATAGCATAACTTTCAAAGTAGCATACCTTATCTTTACCGACCATCAAACAATTGGAAAAGTTATACAATTTACTGAAAACGGAGCATCAGGCAATAATACTTAGCTGTGGGAGTTATGTCAAATTACAGGAAATCATTACACGGTACATTGGCCCAGAATTTTCCTGTTTTTCATGAAGATAATTATAATTATGGATACATAGGTACCTATTAAGTGCAGGGTGGCCCAGTGGCAACGGCCCCGACTTACCGAGTTGTAGGCAGTGGGTTCCAACCAAAGTCAAAGCCAAATTATTTATTTCAAATAGGCACATATGAGGCACTTTTGAACGTCAAAATTTACAAAAAAATAGAATTGATTCTAGTCGCCCCTTTCAAAAGGGAGTTTCGTATGGAGAACAATGGGCAAGAAACTCCACCGTTACTCTTTTAAAAATCTTTTACAATATTTTGTTTGAGTACTTACATTAATTATTATATGATATAACATAACCCAGGCAGGCACTCCAGTTTGTGTAAATAATTTCATCACCACTGCTCTCAAAACGGTGAAATAAAACATCGTGAGGAAACCGGTACCTACCTATGTCTTAAAAACCAAACATTCGAAGACAATATTATATGTGACATCTACCAACCCGCACTGGGCCCGCGTGGTGGGTTACGGCCCACTCCCTCTCACAGAGGCCTGTGTCCCAGCAGTGGGAACATTATATTATGCTCATGTGCTAGGTACACACGGCTACACATCTAGTTATACATTTCAGGACGGAAATCCAATACAATGCGAGATCAGCCTAAACTGGATATGAATAGCTTGATATGTAGCCGTGTGTACCTATTATTTCATTAAATTATAATGGTATGTAGGTAAGTGCCTATGGGCACTTTTCAATGTTCAACTGATAGTAGTCTTGATAAGGAAAGGCATAATTACCTATAGATTTTTATCTCTCATGTAAAGTTTTCAGCACATTCAAGGCTGAAATTCAGTAATTACTGTGGCGTTTTGAACTTTTGATGTAGAAAAACGTATTATGTAAGTACATAAACAGATAAAATTTAAAAAAATATATATTATTACTATTGGTCGTCTCTAATGCTTTAGGTATCTTCAAAATTAACAGACTTAAGATGTCTCCGTTAATTTTAGATACATTCAAATAAATACACTTAGAATAATTTGCCTTTATTTAACTAGCCCGCCACGCGACGACTGAATCCAAATAAACCGAATCAAATCTAGATTGGCCTAATAAAACAAACACGAACATAATGGAAAACGACGTGTGTCTATTCCGACGGTTAATACGGACCGTCCGCCGGCCGTCCGTCACCGTCCGGTGCCGGATACGAACCGGAACGTCATGAAACTTTAATCGACAGCTAGCTCGGCCGGTTATTTCTGTACGACTATTTTTGAAAATCAGTAAGTATTGGTAACAGAAAATTGATTTGATACACTTATAAGGTCATATTTTTAGGGTTCCGTAGTAAACAAGGAACCCTTATAGTTTCGCCATGTCCGTCTGTCTGTCTGTCTGTCTGTCTGTCTGTCTGTCTGTCCGTCCGTCCGTCTGTCGCCAGCTTAGCTCAGAGACGCTTAGTCCTAGAAAGCTGTAATTTGGCATGGGTATACATATTAATCATGCCAAAAAAATGGTAAAATAAAATTATGAAAAACATTTCTTTTTAGGGTACCTCCCTCACACGTGAAATAGGGATGATATTTTTTTTTCTCGTCTATTCCATGGTGTGGGGTATCGTTGGATAGGCCGTTCAAAAATATTGTGGGTTTGACAAAACCATTTGTCAATTAAGGGATCCGTTTGCGTAATATTAAGCTTTAAAGTGCTAGTTTTTGTTAGAGTCAAGTGTCCCCCCCCCCTGCCAGCTAAATGGTTGGTTTTGGATATGTGAAAAAATTCATGGCAATAGTATAAATAACGAAATTAAAAGGAAAACTATCACAGCTAAGTAGGCTTCACAAGTTAACGAGTAATAGTCGACCAACTTAAATTTGCAGTTGGAGAATTGACCGTAACGTATATCGATGTATGGGAGAGCATGTTTTTCAACTACAATGTTAAGTTTGTTTTTGGGATAAATTCATCCCAACTACGGAACCCTTCATTGTGCGTGGTCCGACATGCACTTTGCCGGTTTTTTATATTAGGTATGTAACCTTTATCAAAATTTTACTTTATTAAGGCGACGATAACCGACTTTTAATGATTTTATACTGAAGATCACGTCTAAACGAGTAGTGTTCATGATTAGAAAAAAATATATGTTAAAATAGAGCATTTTCTCAATAACTTAATATGTAAATATTTTTGATTATGTTTATATTACATAGTGAAATTAATTTGTAAAGTTATGTCTAACGCGGATAAAAAACTGAGAATGGCGCAAAATCTACCGAACGTATTTTTCTTAAACCTTCACCAATTTAAGGATAATTTAATTATTGATTTTTTAGTATACGCGTTTTATTAAAATACCTTTTGGTTTGTGTATAATACATTAATATTGCGTCAAATTGGGGACAGCGCTCCTTGATGGGCGAGTCCTATTACTGGCTGAACGTACGAAGCGTTGCGTAAGCTCAGTACAGAACACGCAAGCGAACCACTCAAGGTCACTGGCATATAGCTCCGTCTTAATGCTCATTAGTCATTACAGCTAGGAACTGCTCGTACTGCTTAGTAGCAGTACGCGGTTCTTGGTTGTGTAATGACTGAAACTCCTAGCGATTATATCTTTCCTCTTTACTTTTATGTCTACCTGTGGACAGCGTTGTGGGTTATATTATTATTAAAATTGTTTATGTTAAATTAGTTGTAATATAACTGTTTGCTGTTCCTTTCAATAAAAATACAAAATTATAGTTGATGTTAATTGTGATGTTTGAAAATTATTATTGATATGCGGAATCTTGGAGCAGTTGGAGCATAATGTTTGATCTGAAATAAAAGAAGTATTAAACTCTTCATCGATATAATTGCCCAGCGGCATTATTTGCATTGTAGTTGCGATTTGCTTCTTTATTCAAATTGACCTAGTAATACATTTGAGACTGTTTCATAAGGCATAAGTACCTATTGGTGTTACATAAGTACCTATTGGTGTTACATAAGTACCTATTGGTGTTACATAAGTACCTATTGGTGTTACGCCCGTTCACGTGCACTGAAGACTCTGAAAATTATTGTTTATTATGAACATAAATTAAATAAATTGTGCTGCTAAATGCTACAACATGTTTCTGGGTAATTAGCCTAAATGAGATATGACGTACGTTTTGGGAAATAAATGCATCGGGGTCATTAGATTTTTTTTCCATTAACGTCTGACGTTATTTAAATTTGTTATAATTAAGCAAAATTCCCTCTGTTGAACCCTCAATCTGCATCTTTGTAAACACGAGTCTACGTAGGTAATTATGTTTCAACAAGTATGTTTATTTGTCGTCAGGTATGGTGGTGAACGGGTTCGTGAACGTGGTGATCACCACTATTGAGAAGAGGTTCGGTCTGAGGTCAATGCAGACGGGAGTAATCGCTGGAGGGTGAGTTACTTATTATTCGTGGTGGTTTAGTGTGGCTTTAAGGACTTTCACATCAATATCCTTTCTAATTTATATTTCCAATATTCTTATCTGATTATACAGGGTTATTTTTAAAACGGCAATAACCTATTAAGGGGTCCCTACATTTTAACGAATTATTCGAACATAAATGTAGGGAACAGCTGGTTTTTTTTCGCGATTTCAGTTTTTGGTCCCATAGTAAAAGTTGTTCATAATGATGAGTACAATGACCCCTTAAGAGGTTATTGACGTTTTAAAAATAACCCTGTATTTTTTGTAGGATGAATGCTTGAATCATATTACTAGGATTTGCAGAGCTTTATTAACTAGGCGCTTTTCTGGGTCACGTTACTGTAGATCATCACTATTCCTGACTTAGGACAAGCGTGGTAGTGGCTGGGAAGTGTGTGATGGCGTACGCGTACCTTAGAGACGATTCAGCCTTTGCAGCTTTGGTGTATATCGAAAGCTTTTTTCGATTAAGTTACCACAAACTGTCAAATTTTCACATTCGATTTTAAAACAAACAACATTTTAAGGTTTAAAATTATTTGGGGAAATTTGACAGTTTTATGTGCTGGCGACTGTACCTAGGGCTTTCCCATTTTTGTTTGTAAATCATCATGTTTGTTCCAGCTACGATATGGCTTCCTTCGCGTGCCTAGCGCCTGTGACGTACCTGGGCGGCCGCACCGGCTCCTCCAAGCCTCGCTGGCTAGGTCTGGGAGTACTCCTTATGGGGACTGGCTCCCTGCTGTTCGCGCTGCCACATTTCCTGGTGCCTAACTATAAAATAGCTGGCAATGAGGCTGCTGATCTTTGTACGCCTAATAGAACGGTGAGTTGGATTGAGAAGATCCTTATCGTACGTTACCTTTGGCGAAAGAGAGCTAGGCCGAATAAAGTGTAACATTTTGACCGTCACGATACACGATAGATGTTTTTATTAGTTACTCTCAAACGTTGTTAATTTAATTAATTGTGCCTGTTATTTAATGCATCATATCGACGTACAATCCATAAGTGATTTGCATGTTTTGTTTTCGTGACCTTCAGGCCAAGGGTACTCGTAGTATACCTACTATCGTTTAGTTTAACAAAAATAACTCTACTAAAGTTGCCAAATTGAAGTTTAAATCCATACGAAATTTCCCATAACTTTACTAAAATTTTCGACGTAGAATAACAATAGGTTCGCATCCCGCGCAACTGCCACTTGCGGGACTATTGCGTTAGCGCCAGCCTGGCTGACTGACGGTCATTGTAATGTTTTTCCTCTTGAATGTAAATATTATACCTACGTACAAAATAATGCCTTGAAGCCAAAAAACGAGTGTGCTTTAGACCACACGACTGAAGTAAAACAGAAGTGTATAAACAGCCAGTGTGAATTAAAAAAAATACCTTTATAGCGGGACGGCCCGCGGCGGTGACGCGGTGCGTTCCATGTTTAAAATTTAAACAGCTTCCGTTTGCCTCACCCGATCAGTTTCCGTAACGCTCTCGTTACGCATTCACCAGCTTACTCCCCAAGTCAAGCGTGCGTAAAGAAGTTTTACTTCAAAAATGCACAGAAGATCGTGACGTGTAACCGCATAACGTAAAAATTACATATCCAGACCCATGCTTACAACATTTTTTGGACCATATACCAACCCTTTTTTTTTTCTGGGTGGGAAATTATCAAATAACTTCTCCCGCTCTGGGCGGAGCGGGAGGGCGTGTCAGACTTTTACTGACTAAAACCCACCCGTATTCCTTCATTTGCCTGTGTGCCAGGGCCACGATATCCCTTTCGGACAAACTCGCAACCCTGGCAGACCAATACCAACCCGACGTACAATTTCATAAATGGAAATAAAACACGTAAAAGTCAATAGGTACCACTCAGGCTATTTGCAATCCGTATTTGAATTGGTACTTATTCTCTTTTACATCTCTATTTTTCTGATGTATATGAATGTAAGTGACAAATAATACACTAAACATGACTTTTATGACCTATTTTGTTATTTTTAGGGTTCCATACCTCAAAAGGAACAAACGAAGCCCTTATAGAATCACCCGTGTGGCGGTCTATCTGTTTGTCCGTCTGTCACAGCCAATTTTCTCCGAATCTACTGGACTGATTCAGTTAAACTTGGTAGACTTAACTATGACGACATGGTTGGCGCAGTGTTTAAGCGATTGACTGCTGCGCTGCGTGTCGCGGGTTCGATTCCCGCACGGAACAAATATTTGTATGACCTACAAGTAGTTGTTCTGGGTCTGGCTGTTTGTGTATGTGAGTTTAAATGTTTGTAAACGCACCCACAATACAGGAGAAATTCCTAGTGTGGGGCAATTATATATGAATTTCTGTGACCTAAACACGGACGTGTAACGTTAATAAATGAATTTTGAATAAGAGGGTCACTTTTGAGGAGCAAATTAATAAATAAAAAATAAAGGACGACGCGGCAACGGATTTGTCAGACTCTTACTGACTAAAAACTACCCCAGTGTTCCTTTCCCACACTTGCACCTGAGATCATGGGATCTAGCGCGACTTCCGCGATCCCCGCGAAAGGGGCGCTTGTGGAACACTACGCGCCGCCACCTCGGGTCCTGTATGATAGGGGGCGGCGAACGTCCCCAAGTCCGCCGTCCCTGGACCCATTTAGGGGGGCCGGAAGAGGGCATTGCCTGCCCTCTGCAGACGCCCAGTGCGCCTGCTGCGGGCCGGGTGAGCGAATGAGATCTCCCGCTCCCTTTCCGCAACCTCCTCCTGCGACACGACTGTTTCGCAGAAGTATACCTACCACCACGTCCTAGGACTCTTCGCTGCCGACCTGAGATGAGATGAGCGCACGGCGTGGCTCCTCCCAAGTGGCACACTCTGCCAGAGTATGCCGCACCGTGTCCTCCCGGCAGGTCAATGGCTGACCTGACCTAAGAATAAGTTAACCAATCTGACGGTAAAGTTGGACTTAATAAAGGGTCCGTAACCCTTAACAAACTACTTGAAATCACAGAGACCAACAAAACTCACTGGAACTAAACTTCAAATTAATTAAGATCCTAGCTATTCTAAGTTTACGAGTAGTCATTTATTATCATTATATCAGTACATTTCCAATCAAAACTTAGCTGCTCAAATGTTCATTCAATTTTACATTCACCGTTCAACGCAAACTTTGGTCTCTTGTCTATGGATCATAAATTTGAATGAATGAACTTGAATGTGGGCGGGCACAGGCGCGGTGCATTCAGCCAGGCGGTCGACAATATGCGGCCTTCATCACACAATGCGACCGATCTCTGTGATTAATCGGATTGAATCACCATCCATATCGGCCTGAAAATGTCGTCTGGACAACGGCTATGCCGCTGCCGATATGTGTGCTGTAACATGATTAGAGCAAAGATATAATATGTCTTTATACACAGTCAAAGCTGTAAACTCGTCGAAAAACATTGCGTCCAACCATTGGCCGCAAAATGCACGCATACTAGAATACTAACACAATGACAGCATATTGACGTGCCGCGAGTGTTAGACGGACCTGTCACGCACACCAGCATAACAAAGTTGGCCTGTTTGTTTTATTTCTTTTGCAGCGCGACACTATCTAGATACCTATATAAATAATCAAAGGATTATAGTTTGTTTTCATTGAGATTTTTACCCGACTACGGCAAAGTCAAAGAAAGGTTTAATAGGCCATGTATACAACATGTTCCGGAATTAACGCACAACCTCTTAACGGGTCTTTGTACTCATCATTATGAACTACTTTTACTATGGGGCCAAACCTGAAATCGCGAAAAAAAAATCAACTGTTCCCTACATTTTGACGAGATATGAGAATATAAATGTAGGGAACAGCTGATTTTTTTTTACTAAAATCTTTTATCATAACACGAAAACAAATCGAACGTAATAAGTATAGTAAGCGCGCACAAGTGCAAAGAGCTACTAAGGGCGAATTTCACCAATGAAAACTGACCGCGATCAGCACATAAACTACGTTTAAGAGCTGTCAGTGTCATTATTTTCTTTGTAATATAGACACACTGACAGCTCATGAACTCGGTTTAGATGTGCTGATCGCGTTCAGTTTCATTGGTGAAATTCGCCCTAAGTGAAGTTAGCTTAAACGTCCTATTTATATTATAACTACCCTCGCTCGGTCCCATTAATGCTTATGTTATTAAATTAAAACTCAACAATAATGACGGTGATTAACAAATGAGTTACTCCGTGAAATTCTTACTTCGCAAAAGAAGAAGGAATATCACTATATCCTTCATATACTGCTATCTTCTATGCGAAGATGGACTGCTACCCACCAAAAGACCATAGAAAACACCGAAAAAAATATCCTTAGTATTTATTTCTTATTATATGAGTATTAATTTACATATTATTTTCATATTCAAAGCGAAATGTAACTTCATAAAATAACATCAAAGATTTGAAAGATCACCTACCGAAAATTCAAAATATCCAAAGCTACAAAAATTCTATGTCACCTTGATCGCCGTGTATGGTGCAATAGCTCATGTGAGTACCAGTCCTTCAGTTCTATTCAGTTAAAAAAAATTGTTTTTTCACATAGAAAAAAAAAAAAACTCACGCATGGAGCTACTCATACCCTTCACAATATATTAGTAAAACAAAGGGAGGTATAATTAACACAAAACATTTTTATTTATTAATTTCAGACATTAAGTTTCTATGAGTATGGAGCTTGAATTTCAGGCCATTGTGCGCCGTACTGCCGTCCTGAACCGCGCCCATCCCGCGCCCGACCCGCACCCACGTTCTGTGTGTGTTGAGCACAGGTGTTGAGCTTTATAGTATTAATCTTCTTATATATAAAATTCTCGTGTCACAATGTTACTCCTCCGAAACGGCTTGACCGATATTTATGAAATTTTATATGTATATTCAGTAGGTCTGAGAATCGGCTACTATCTATTTTTTATACCCCTAAGTGTTAAGGGTGGCTTTCCCACGGGATCGAGACTTACGCGGGTGTATCCGCGGGGCGCAGCTAGTAACTTAGGTATATAAATCTTGGGTCCCTCTTTTTTAAGTACACTTTTTACGCAGTTGGTTTTTTTTTCGAATACGCACCTTTTGGCTCGAAAAATCCGCCATTATATTTTTAATAATTTTAATGTACCCGGTGTCAGTCGCGCAATAAAGACGAATGTAACGATATACCATTCAAACAAAACCTGTTCAGTGATTTAGTAGTTACGAGGGAACTTAGAGGGACGGACTTACATACATACATACATGTCAAAAACATAACCCTCTTTTTTTGGCTTCGCCGCAGTTGGTTAAAAACAACCATTTTACTGGCAGCGGGGGGGGGGGCATGACTCTAACAAAAAACAGTATTTTAAAGTTTAATATTGCGCAAACTGATCCCTGAATCGAAAAATGGTATTAACATACCCGCAATATTTTTTTCATTTAGGATGGGTTTGCTGTGACCTTAGTCTAGGGCAGGGGGTATTTTGAACGGCCTATTCAACGATGTAGACCTCCATGCAGGGACTGCATGGAGGCCTACTTACCCTAAAAAATTTTTTTTTCATTCAAAATTTTATTTTAGTGTTTTGTCGGCGTGATTAATGTGTATATCCATGCCAAATTACAGTTTTCTAGTATCTACTAAGAATCACTGAATTACATTATGCCTGCGGACAAAAAGACAGACGGACATGGCGAAACTATAAGGGCTCATTGTTGACTACAGAACCCTAAAAAAATTGCGAGAGGAGACAGGCCGCACCAGACGTTTGTGTCGTAGTTGGGTTTAAACTTTATTTTTAGCAACTTGTCTTTGATGGTTACCGTAGTTATATTATCTGTGCCGTAGTCATTTAAAGCCGGTTATAAAATAATATCGTTTGAATTAAAACTGGCACTATTTATTCTGCATAAATGTTCCGACAGCAGCCGCGCCGGTGCAAAATTAATTGTACACGAAACTCCTTTAACGCATTCTAATTAGCAAACTTCCAGATCGGTTTTCAATACGTAGAAATGCAGCTCAATTATAGTTTCCAATGTTCAAGTTTATTCCCCTAATTTATTTGCTTTAAAAAAAAACTAAAGTAAGTTTGTGTTTATTATACCTACTTGGGTTTTGGCTTCCGATATCTCTTGCACATAAAGATAATTCTAAGTGCCTAATTCTTAATATCGAATTCATCTTTTATACGATTATTTGTTTAATTAGTGTAATCCATTGATGTATTAATTATGAAGATACATAGGCCACTCTCTAACATCACGTAAATATTAAATGGACCCGATGTCGAGCGTCATGTGCTCGACAACCGAAATAGAGAGACATATTACGCGGGCTACAGCGGGAACGAGATAGCAATAATTGTCACTGTTACGTACCCATAACAACTCGGAATCAAACTATGATTCAGGTATGGGGAATACCTAAGAATAAGGAGGGGAATACCTGAATCATCGTTTGTTTCCGAGTGCAAACCGAGAGTAATGTAGGTCAATTGTGTCCTTTCCCCTAATTTATGCGGTCCACGTCGAGGAGCGCGTACCATATCTTCCTATTTAATACATCAATGGTGTAATCTATGAAATTTTGTGATTTGAACGTAAGGCAAAATCTATTCTAGCTAAAGCCTCGTGCAGATTGATGCGATATCGTGGGCGCGACAGGCAGCGCGACTATTGTCACGCCCGCTATATCGCGCCAGTCTGAACGAGCCTTAAAACGGTGATTTTAGAATTGTACTTATACTAATACTAATACTGATACTAATATTATGGCATCCTGTTAGGATGCCATAATATCTTACTTAAGAATTCAAAACAGTTTTCAATTTGAAAAGCTTAATATCAAGGTGTTAGCTGATAGCATAACATCACATCACGCCTGCATTCCCCGAAGGGTTAGACAGAGGTGTACACTCACATCACTGGCAGATGTTTTAGTCCTATGTACCTAATAGGAGGCGAGTCTGTTGCCATCAATCGGGCACAGATCCGACTCCGAGCTGCTGCTGAGAAATTCCAGATAGAAAAACCAAATATCACTTCACCCAACCCAGGAATCCAACCCAGGATCTCATGCTCAGCAGTAGCGCCAGCGACCACTAGACCAACGAGGCTGTCAACTTGAGACAGATAGATAAATGTAGAAATTTTACAAAGCTTGACACAATGGGGTCATATCGCTAAAATATAACTTTTAAAGACACCGAACCCTTTTAGTCTTATTTAAGGCGACGATAACCAACTTTTAAAGATTTTATACTGAAGATCACGTCTAAACGAGTAGTGTTCATGATTTGAAAAAAATATATGTTGAATTAGAGCATTTTCTCAAAATCTTTTTATTTCAGACATATTTGGTCCATAATTTTGTAGGTAGTGGGACTAAAACAAACTAAATCGAATTAAATAAAATAAAATTAAATCAACATTAAATTAAAATTAAATCATACTCAATTAAATAAAACTAAATCAAAAATTAATTTAAATATTTGCCGCCCTCTGGGCCCCCGGGCACACGCCCCGCGCCGCGCCGCGCTTGTTAATATGTGAATATTTTAGATTATGTTTATATTACCTAGTGAAATTAATTTGTAAAGTTATGTCTAACGCGGATAAAAAACTGAGAATGGCGCAAAATCTACCAAGCGTATTTTTCTGAAACCTTCACCAATTTAAAGATCTTTTAGTATACGCGTTTTATTACAATAACTTTTGTTTTGTGTATAATAAATTAATAATGCGTCAAATTGGGGACAGCGTTCTTGATGGGCGAGTCCTATTACTGGCTGAACGTACGACGCGTTGCGTTAGCTCAGTACAGAACACGCAAGCTAACCACTCAAGGTCACTGGCATATATCTCCCTCTTAGAAGCATTTATCCATGTTCCCTAAAACCATGTTCTATTTCAGTTGACAGACAGTTGCGACGGCAACGTGCCTTCAGAAGGCGGCGCGTGGGCAGTCGCAGTGTTCGTGGTCGCGCAACTGCTGCACGGCGCGGGCGCCACGCCGCTCTTCACGCTCGGCGTCACCTACATCGACGAGAACGTGTCCAAGAAGATGTCTTCCGTTTATTTGGGTAAGTCTTTAGTAAGTAAGTTTAGAACACAGAGCACAGTGAAGACTCGGCCGCGTTCTATAAGGATGCGACCACCCCGGCGGTTGAACGCGTCCGGCCCTGGTTCAGGCCATGGTTCGGAGCGAGAGTGCATGGGAGACCTTCACCTCCTTCTGTGAAGAAGTAATGCTCGCGAAGGAGGAGGCGGCACGCGTGAGTAGTCGCCGCAGGAGACGCCCCGGGCGTCGGGAGTCGCAAGCCGATTTCCGGCCACCGTAGGCGCGGGCTTGCGGACTGTGAGCGATGGATAGCTCGCCGTCCGATAAGGACCAGGCCCGGGTCGACGGCGCGTTGTTCCACGCACGCCACAAAGAGATGTCAGCACCAACTGCGGGCAGAGCACGGGCGTGCCAAGACGTTTGTGACAAGACATGATAAATTATGTCTTGTCAATTTGTACTAGCAATTTAAGACAAAACGGATTTATCGCTCAAACTGTGATAAAATGTGTGACTCAAGTCATGTCTCAGTAGCCCGTGCTCGCCCCGCTGACGAGGTCCGTTAGGACCAATGCCTGCCAGGGTTGCGAGTTTGTCCGAAAGGGATATCGTGGCCCTGGCACACAGGCAACGGAAGGAACACGCGTGGGTTTTAGTCAGTAAAAGTCTGACACGCTCTCCCGCTCCGCACAGAGCGGGAGAAGTTATTTGATAATTTCCCACCCAAAAAAAAAAAAAACGATGAAGCCTCGGTGTTTCCACTAGTCTATCTAATGTGCTATAAAGAGGATTGAGGAACAGGGTTTGCAGTTCCTAATCCTACATTGAAACGGGAGGATCCCTCGACCAGATGGTTGTTGTATCTGGTGGGCTACTCCACGGTCCAACACGACCCAACAGTTGATGTCGATGGGATGTTATATACCGGTATGCTAGTAAGGTAATGGTACATGTAAACTGTTGTGATTGGTTGACTGAAATGACAACAACCAAATTGACACGAGATTAAAGTGAGGTTTTCATGAAAAGTGAAACTAATGGACACAGAACTGAAATCTAAGCGGCTGTTCATGCTACTGAAATCTCCAGCCGCTGAAAATAGAAAAGATTCACCAAATTCATTGTGAAAACCAGAATATAAGTAAACGAACGTATAGGCACGTATATGCCCCGACTAAACTGAGTTCATGGTTTTAGTGTTAGCTAGCATCCAATTACATATGAATCGGAACGATAGCACATATTTCTCATGAGAAAAGTAACTGGCCACATGAAACAAGGCTGTATGAAACCAACCATAGCTAATGATATCAATTTCCCGGTGAACCGTCGTCATTGAAACCGTAACTTTGGTATGTCATTCAACTAAGTGGTAACGGGAAAATATGTGGTAGACATCGATGAAAGTTTCTTTATATTATATGTTGTAATTTTACTATGGTGATATCGCTCCATACTGTGGGAGTAGGATAGATAATGTGTCAAAGTGTTTAGAAGCTTATTCAATCATGTGTTCGAATATGACTTACGCCTAAGTCATTGCGCACCGAGTTTGGAAGGAAAGCCAAAAGAAATCGTGAAAAACCGTTAGAATAGAAGTTGGAAAACATTATAATATTGCAGTTTAATATGTACCTACAAGTATTATTCAATTGGAATTATAGAGGCGCCACCTAATACGATTCTTAAATACTCCTTTAGCTTCGTACATTTGCTGGTCATAACATACGCTGGTTGCGAGTAGGTACTACGCACCTGACCTTTCTGAAGAACATCACCAATAAGGTCACTACGACTAATGTCTTCTGAGGGCGTCCCCTCCACTTCATTATATCTGCCTTTTAAATACTTTTTGTAATTCTTCTTTCATTCATCCTCTCAACATGACCAAACCATCTAAGCATACTCTTTAAATTTTTTGTCACTACATCTTTTCTTATACCGTAACGTTACCTTATCAAATCATTCCTTAGGTATTCAATATCAATCCTTGGTTAACTCAAAACACTTTTTAGTAAGTGCAAAGGATTGATTCGATTCCATAATAGAGCCATATTATTTCACTACCGTCCTCTCACGTATTCCATGAAAATAATATTATAACAAAAGCTTTCTAAACGGCTCTATATTATTCAAAGTTATTAACCCTCACACACCGTGCGGGGTTGCCAGCTATAAACACAAGAAAGCACTCGCCGATATAACCGCGTTATAACAATCGTATGGGTCGAATGGATCCCACTGCTTAGAAGTTTAGTGTTGAGAAAAATTGTTTTAGTTTTATGGAGTTTATTGAGTTATGTTAGGGTTAAATGATTAGCTATTTGTTTTAGGGTGGACAGGTTTGGTAGGGGACAAAAATTTTGGGATATGGGTGCATAAATGTTATGTCTGTTTGAATATCTTTTCTATATGCTTAGAAGGTACAATACCTAGTGTTAAGGAGAACTCACTGTTTAACTAATTTCAAAGTCAAAGAATAAAAAAAAGGCAAAGGAAGTTCAGTTCATGCGTGTCAGATTATCTTTAGTTCTTTCGAATTATGTTTTCTGAATCAAAACAACAACTAATTGTCTTAAACAAAGGAGAATTCTTATTAATTTCTTGTCACATATCCATCAAAACATACTTTATCTCATGAGAAAACGAAGTATTAGCTCATTGTTATGTACCTACATAAGGCTGGGGTTTCAAATGAGTATCTAATAATACAAGCGGGAATGCATGCATTTGTTTTTTACTGACTGATTAACAGACAACTCATTTGCTAACTAAATCAGTAAAACCGTGATACTGGAAGGTACTGACATTCTTCAGAGGTGCATTTAGAAAGGATTTTTCAAAACCCAACCCTTGAGCTGGTTAATCTGGATGTTGAAGCTTGCCCACGAATGAAATCGTAGGCAATTGCTAGTTGACTCACATGGTACCTAATGATACGCGGACGCGGATTTTGAGTTACCCCGAGTCCTAACCAAAACGATTATCTCGCGAACTCGCGATCGTCATATGTTCGGAAAACTGCAATCCGCCCTGTACCGACGGGACCACGACGGCGGCGGCGGCGGGGTACCATTGCAAAATGAACGCGACGTTCGCATACTGGCGCGACGATCGCATTGGTTAGGTAGGAAATCTCACCCCCCTCTCAAAATGTGCGACGTGTAAGCTTTGAGTTGCAGCGCTCCGCTTGTCTCTGACATCGAGACCTCACCCTACCACCAGCTTTCGACTCTCCAAGTACACATGCGTCGGAAACGTATTAATGCATTTCCGTGGTCTGGCTCTATTAATTGCACTCGATAGGCTTTTGGAAGCTGCGATTATTTGCCAGACACTTCATCTTTAATGGGATTCTGTTAAGTGATGGTACGATGGGATGTTTGTTCTAATGTCATGGAATGTTTATATTGTTGATCGATGATGTTTTAATTGGTAGATTTTGATGTGAAACATCTATAGGCGCACGTAAAACCGATTGCTGGCGGGGCGACGCATGCCGCGTGGCGATCGGCCACTATACAGTCTATATGTAGTAGTGTGTAAATGTGTGTGTAGTGCGATGTTTCACATCTGCCAGTCATCCTGTGACAGATCAATTTTTTTTTTGCCAAGATTGTTTAGACAATTGAGTTTGGTGGTTTTGTTTGGTTATGAGCAAGAAGTTTGTGGTTTAGATAATTTATTTAAGCCTGGTGTCTATCGTACTCATAGAAATATCTTTCTTATATCTATGATCGTAGGTACTCAAGTTGTGTCACTAGATGGTTTATTAGGCACCATCGGAATTTTAGAAATTATAGACAGTCTGTATCTTGGGGCTCGGGGTACGAGTTCCAGAGTTGAGACTAGAGAGGTGATTTCGGGTATATCTGGTATGTTTGTGTATGTGTGCTGTGTGTGTAGTGTGTGGTGTTTGTGAGTGTGAGTGCTATGTGCGTATTTGTTCTCATTGTGCGTCGTTTGATTCAGTGTCAGGTCAGGGTATTCTATTTATATTAATTGTTACGAGTCATTATAACCAGAGTTCTTTCTTTATTATTTTTTTGCAACTGAATGTGGTAGTATTTTTAATTTCATAGAGTTTGTAGACTATTGGTAATGAGAGCGTAGGCGGGGAGCGCCTAGCTAGCAATGAGGTGTTGTCAGGTGTTGGGATTCTATAGTTTCTTTTGCTTATGATGGGTGTGTAGTCGGGTCTGCTTTTAATAGTTTCGTGAGTTTTGGTGCAGGCAGAAAGATTGAAAAGCTGGCGGACTCTGAGAACTCTCGTTTCACGATAGAGTAAGCCAGTAGTAGGGCTTCTTAAAACTCACTGTTAAAAATCGCTCCCTGTGCTTCAATCAAGTAGGTCTTTCTAGCACTACCCCACGTGGATGCAATACTGATTTATGGATTGGCTTAGCGCTAGGTAAACTTGTTGTAGAGTGTCTGTGGGTAGACAGTCTCGTAGTCTACGCATAGTGGATGAGTTTTCTTATTCTGCCAGAAAGGTTGGATTTAAGTTGCTTAAATATTAGGTGATCGTCGATAGGAATTCCGAGGTATTAAATGGAAGTAATACGTTCAAGAGGAAGTAGAAATGCTAGATGAGCAGTGTTGCAGTTGTGAGAGCAAATAATATATTTTGGTTTACTGCCATTTAGTGTGAGGAAGTTTCTGTCCAGGTCATTCGCGATTAGTGACAATCCCTTTTTTGCTAGACAGTGTACATAATGTTCCCACGTTTTTCCGTAAAATATGACGGCTGTATCATCTGCATAAGTTATAATGTCGGCAGTATTCACAGAGAGGTTTAGTATTTCGTTATTATTTATTTTATTTATTTATTTACATTTACATTTGTTTTAACAGATACCCAATGCAACAATGTAGTCATAATTTCCACACTCAGAGCCGTCACCCAAAAACCAATCAGACACCACCCCCAACAAAACCTGCCGATTATAGTGGATGGTTAACTAAGTCCCAAGTAGCGACTCTGAGTACGGCACAAGTCACCCAGAAGACAATATATTAAGTGTCACCCTCTGGAATTCCGCCAAAGAACAAGTAATTATATCCAACCGCAGAGAGACGCTGTTGAGTATCTGTATTGCCCGCCCCACCGGTGCAAACCTTAACAAGTTTGTACGGGCCACCGGGACTTTAAACAGCCTCTCTCTCGGCCCTTGCCGCAGCCTACTGTTTGGAACGAGGAATCCCAAAGATTCAAGTATTTGCGGATTATTCAACATACCACGAAAAACCATAAAAACATATTTAACCAATGCGAAATTGCGCCTTACCTCCAACTTATAGTAACCAACCATCCCTATTACAAAGAGGGTTGGATACATAAGTGGATAAAATGCGTAAACGCCAAATTGCTTCATATATAGGAACCGGGTAAATTTATTTTGCATTTTTTCTACCATAAGACAGTATTTTGTTTCAACTGGATTCCAGATGATAGCACTCGTCTCCAGGTTACTCCTAACTAGAGCATTATAAAGCGACTTCACAGCTGCTGTGTTAGTAAACTCACGGGTTTCACGCATTACAAACCCAAGATTCTTGAATATTATAGAGATAGACAATGAAAAGCGTGGGACCAAGTACACTGCCCTGTGGAAATCTGAAGTTAATGGGGATTTGGTCACTGCGAAAGAGCTTAATTTGTGTACTGTTTCCAGTTTGTCAGGTATCTTTTAAACCGTTCCAGGAAAATTTCTCTTTTTACTATCCATTCTAGTTCTTTGAGGGGTAGGTAGATCCGTTGAAACCGTGTCAAATGCCTTTGCAAGATCAAGAAAGATGGCATGACATTTTTCAGATTTCTCATTATGAGAAGATACACAATTGACAAGGAGAGTGGAAGCGTTTTCGGTCAACCAATTCCTTCGAAAACCAAATTGATTATCAGAGTTGAGTTGATATTTCTCAATTAAAGAAATAAACGGGAGTTAACTATCCTCTCTAATATTTTAAAGACAGAGCGAAGTAGTGCAATACTCAATAGCTTATTGCTTTGCTTACGCAATATGTGGCATATTTGGATGGGAATAGCTATCATGCGCAAGTCAAAAAATGAGTTTTGCTATTAAAATCACAGAAAAAACATGTGACTAATTCGGTTGATGAGTTGATGACAGAATAAAAAAAAAATGTTTTTTGTGTCCCAAATTATTATTTTCCGCTGTCTCCTTGTTTGTGTAGAAAGACAGACCCTTATTGCCTATGGAGTCCTGAAGTGTCTATCTTATAAATAAAGTGTTATCATCATTTTATAAGTGTCAGGCTTCAAGAGTTTTTATCTACCCTCCAAAAATTTCAATCTTAAACCATTTACCACTTGAAAAAAAGTAATTTTTCGTTCCAATCTCGTATAACAAACAGACGGAATGAATCTGGCGGTCGATCCTCCACTCTCTTCCCTTTAGAGTCTCCGAGGACAAGGAAACGTATTCAGAGTGCCGGTAGATGGCGCGATGTGTGCCCCACTAGAGATATCGAGGGTTAGGATTGGGCACACAAGGAGATCTGGGACATTGGGAAAAGATGTTGTGGTTGAAATTTTAGAAGGGAAGATTTATGGTATGGGTAGTTATAAACGTGGACATGTTGGTTATTAATACAGCGAAAACTTTTGTAAGTTTATGAAGACTTGCAAAAGTACAGGATTTGAAAAAAAATTGCTTTTTCGTCTCGCTTGCCTATTTTGTTAACCCTGACCTTAAAGCTGTTCCTAAATTAGTTCTTTTCAGCCATTTTAAGTTTATAAACCCTGACTGCATCTTCTCCAAACTGCTTATTCTCATTACCTATATGTAAATACTTACAACACTCCGTCCGGGAGTTGTTGTACCTATGCTTCAAAGATATTAAGACATTCTTGGGCTGATAATTTGATGAAATAATAAGGCACTATATCATGCTCGATGAGACACAAACCCCTGAAAGACAACATTCAATTTATTGATTTGTAGCAATTTTTTCTCACCTGAAGTGATAGGAAGCTATAAAAATCTTCCCCTACGTCCAACCCCTTACCACTTCTCAAGTCGCAGCTTTTAACTGTGAAAACAGGGCGCCCGCTAAGAAATGCGATACTTATGCGTTTTACACTCCACGGGCTATGTACTTGTGTTTGTCCGTGGCGTAATGTGTTGTAAGTGTAATGGAGGTATGGAGGCATCGATGTGTGTGCTGTGTGCGGTCGAGAGGGTGAGAGGTTAAATTGTTTCTTTTTTTAAGAATATGGAGACAAAAGAGATTTTGTTTCAGAGGTTTATTTTTCGTTGTTAATGGCGAAGGGTAGTTGAGTTGAAGTGCCCTTAGTAGTTGTTTAGTGGATTTTTATCCTTCCGGCTATGGCCAGAGAGCTGAATATCTCTGGCTCTTTATTCTATATAATTTCACGTAATTTGTAAGTTTGGGAGATGACATGAGAGACGATGATAATTGCGGAAATCTTTGTTAGTTCTTTTATAACTTCTTAGTAAGTGCCTATATTGACAAGTTTCCTTGTTTCCAGGTGTATACTACACGATGGCGGTGGTTGGACCAGCGATGGGCTACGTCATCGGAGGTCAGATGCTCACCATTTACACAGACTTCCTCAGTGTAGACTCAGAAACGTGAGTACCATTATTCCTCTATATTAATTCCATTGGGTAAATAACTATGTGGGTACTTAAAAACCTTCACGTGTAGAACTGTTAGAAAACTGTCATAATTAGTTCTTAAGTAGGTATTAAAACAAAAATAAGTTGTAATATAAGTAAGTAATATAAGTAGGTACCTACATATTATAGCTGATATTTGATTTGTGTCCAGTTGATGACAATAAGCTCGCTCTCTAATAAATAGAGTTTAAACATACCTAACTGGAGAAATGTGGGTCTACTATATGTAGATACCTACTACCCAACCCTACGAGGAAACAGGCGTGATGTTACGTTATGATTTACTACCAACTCATTTCTATTAAGTACTTAATTTCCTAGTATGTACCTATTTTGTTTCCCTACAAGTGCATCAATCAGCTATTTCATCCATGTGACTTTGCTAAGCAAACTTCAATAACCTCAACTGTACGTTTCCCGCGCTTTCCACGCCACACGCCGCGTCTTGTTCACATTTTTTTAATATTTCATCTCGGCACCGACACGGCTTCATTCAGCCAACTTGCCCTCTCGCTTTCATCTCATTGTGAACCACGCACGTAGGTACGCTTCTCAGGCAACTTTTCAGCCAAATTAATTCCACCATTTTATATTTTCATGGCTTCTGAAACGAAATATGATTTTCCGCGGGACGAGTTTTGAACGACCTCCTTGCCATGGCTTTATATTTTTTAATTTATGAGTTTTCTCGTTTACTGATTAAAATATAACCGAAGGGAATCCATAGATATTAGTAGGTACTTGATTAATTTGATTACGCCCACAATTTCGTTATTGAAAAGCAAGATTAATTTATTATCCAGGAAATAATAATTCGTAAATTATACTTTCAGTCAGATGCGTTAAATACTTATCTGTGTTTTACAGTAGGTATTCTACCCAGTTTCGAGCTAACAATTATAACTAATGTAACAAAATACAGAAATATTTCTGGATTAATCATAATTTATTTAGTTTTAATCAAGAAGCTATAGGCAGTAGATTTATGTTTTCCTAAGTTTTTTTAAAAAGCAATAATTTTCGACCGTGTCTATTATGGGTGGCACTGGTAAGTCTACCTTTTTAAAGCACATTCAAGTACGTCAGAGAACAGTAAATTTTAATTCAATCAAAAGGCAGACAGTAAGAGCGGTTCTATTGTTCTATTTCATTTTAAGAGAACCATGCCCACTTGAAGCCACTCGTTGTGCGAGTAGGTACAGGGCCGGATTCGTGGGTGCAAAGAGTTGCAAGGGGTGCAATAGCCGCAATTACAATACAGGATTACCTATATGTAAATGGGCCATGGTTCTGCATCTTGAGGTGTTAGACAGGATTGTGTTGCGTCACCGCGGCTGTTCAACTTGTAGGTACATGTATAGTTTTCTGGCAGACAATGAAGATGTGAGTGGAAACGCCGAAGAGGTAAGCCAAAGGCAAAAATGTGACTTTAAGTCGGGTAAGGATTCAAAGTCAAAAAAGGAAACTATGGAAGTTATAAAACGGCCGAATATTCGGCAGATACTTCGAATTAACGCTTCGGAGTAGGCCCCCAGAGGTATTAACTTGAACGAGGCAAACGGAGTACCTATGTAAGGATCGTAGGAGGTGGCGTTCTATAGTTTTATGTATTATATGTACCTATGTTTCTTAGCTTCCAAAGATTTTATGAGCTATTTTTCTTAGATTATTTTTAAGGATTCAAGATGATTAGAAATATCGAATTGCAACCATATCTAGAATTTTTAGGTTTCGCGACCAAATACAAATGTGAAACTAATGAATAGCTAATTCTGTATACAAAAATTGATGGTTATGCTATTCCTCAATCCAGACCTGTCCACTCAAGCCTGCCGGTGCGAACCGCAGAGCAACGATAAATTGTTAAGTAAACGTCTGATTTGCATAAGAAAACAATTGGGCATCGCTACCTAATAACGTATACTTCGCAACACAAAACCCCTCTGTATACATACTTATTAGCCCTCGCGAAAGTAGCGCCTACAAAAGTTATTATAGCAATAACGGAGTTTTCAGATCTGTTGCTCGTTTTTTGTCTAGGGACATATTCAAAAAGGGGTAGGTAACGTGAGCTAAACGAGTATGAAAGCGTTAAGGAGTTTTTATTTGACTTTTAATGCGATTCGAGGCAGGTTTTACGCTGTTGAGTTATTTTCTTTGTGTGCATAAGCGAATGAAAATTAGCTACGGCGTATAAGGGAGTTAATATGCCAGAAAATGGCTCCCGTAGGAACTTCATTTCAGCACAGTAAAATGGCTATAAGTCGAGTTAATTTTTAAACGAGAAGTCACTGTCTTAAAACTTTAAAAGGTACTACTAGTACCTACCTTTATCTCATTTGTGTTGTAGATTTAGGCATTATTGGCCAAGCCATGCCAGTGTTTGCGTTGGTCGAGAATGTAGGCGCGTTGTTTACTCATCTTCTTGAACTCTGCTTGATGCACTGCTTATGGACTGGACCTTGCCTTCACAAACATCTATCGTGGATCCCAGAATTTGAGTAGCTTGCGCCTATTGGAAATTGACGGTGGTGATCAATGCTCATGCCTTCTCTATACGAGAAGAGGCTGTTGCCCTGCAGTGAGACGATAAAGGCTGGTATTAGGTACTGTTATTATTATTTTCTTGGAAATTGAATCTGTTGGTGAAGTTTATGTTGTTTTCCAATATTAACTTTGTGGTGGCATCTACAACGCCAAATGCGAACTACGCAAGCAAAGTTTACCGCGCGACTGGCAACACCCCGGATACAACAAACCTCATCAAACCTGACTTGGGTTCCGTACGTATTTTTCGGGTGACCACTGAAAATCAGCGCTGTGCTGTGGGTCTTAGCACAACATCATGCTGAGTGCAAGCCTTCTTGTCAGTCATGGCGTGCACTGCCGACGATTTTTTTTTTTTTGTGCTCGATTATTTGTAGATCTGTTCTGTGTAATGTTTACCTTCGAGTTTATTAGATATGTTTTCGTATGCACGTGTTTCTGTGACTAATAAAAATATTTTTCTTTCAACATTCTGTCATCAACCGTCGGGCAGTTGCCCACCATACACAACACCCGTCTGGTCGGAGGACCCTCCCTATTCTATAGAGGATGAGTGAACTTTACACCTTGTTGCTCATGCCTCTATAACATTATAGAAAATAACCAATCCTAACATTATTCTATGCTATTGTCCGTCCAGGTTAGGTGTAACTCCCGTGAGCTCGGTGTGGATTGGTGCGTGGTGGATAGGCTTCATCCTGTCAGCTCTCCTGTGCCTCATCGTGTCGATACCACTCATGGCTTTCCCACATGAACTGCCTGGTAAGTGACTAGTCAAACAAAAAAAAAACAGTCATATTGATAACCTCCTTTTTGAAGTACTTAGGTTAAAAATACTTCAAACATGACTCAAAAGCTGGTATGCTGATACAAATATGTAGACCAAAACAATAATATTCGTCACGATCCTGAGATGTACCTACCTAATAGAAAAATAACATAGATAGGTACTACATTGCTAAATTATAATAATATTTTATTTCATACTAGCTGCGCCCCGCGGTTTCACCCGCGTAAGTCTCGATCCCGTGGGAAAGCCACCCTTAACACTTAGGGGTATAAAAATAGATAGTAGCCGATTCTCAGAGCTACTGAATATGCATATAAAATTTTATAAAAATCTGTCAAGCCGTTTCGGAGGAGTATGGTAACTAACATTGTGACACGACAATTTTATATACAACATTAGTTTTTGTTTACAGAAACTAATGTTGTATAAGATAAGCCTAACACTTAAGGAGAGAAAAAGGGTAAACAATGTATTACTTTAATATTATGTAACTTAGATCCATATAGTAATTAGACATACATGCTCGATTTTGTGAAACTACTGACACCCAAACTAGGACGTAGGTATCCTGTATCTCAGGTGTCAGCGTTCCTTCCTACCAGGCATATTGTGAAGCCAAACTTATTGTTAGAAAGCTTAAAAATAAAAGTATTAAATTTATAGTGTTATTTAAATAATTGAAGGTTAGGTTAAAATAATTAAAGATTTTCTTTTTATGCTAACAATTGAGAATTAATATCTACTTTATGTTACCCATTCTATCTCTGCTTTAGTGTGTGTGAAGAAGTGAATGTAGTGTACGGTGAGTGTAGTGTAAGGGTCAGTGTAGTGTGAGAGTGTGTGTGTGAGTGGATTGGTTGCCTGCGATATTATGTAGATCAGCCAGTGAAGCCAGTCAGCAAATCCTCAGTTTCCCGATAGTTTAGAGAAGTGAGCCAATCCCTCACCTTCATTTTACAGTTAATTCTATTTAGGTGAAAGATATCTAATTGTTCATTTGTCCTGTTATAAATGTAATAAGTATCTAAGTATGTTATTGTTAACTATATATCTATCTCAGTCAAACAGAAAATCATGGATGAATTTGGAATACTTAATGCAATTTATGGGCCTAATACCACAAAACTTTACAATTAGGTACAATGGACACCATTCAGGTTACGAACATTTTGTACTTAACCAAAAATTAAAACCAGAAAAAAAACCGTTTTCTTATGGATAATATATATTTTTTTTTACTATTACAACGAGATTTAATTAAGCCACCCTGCAAAGATCGTCACTCCACCTAGCTTGAGGCCCTTGACGATTCGCGGTTACCACGAATCGTCAAACGAAAACGCAAGAATACGTGTACCACCGCGAAAGTTCCCGGTCGAGCACTTTTCAACCTTATTACTATGGGCATAAGGGCAAAAAGTGGTCGACCGGGAACGTTCACGTTGGTACCTACCCCAACGGTCATCGGTTCTACGGCTAATACGAGTAGTATTGAGCTAGCAGCCCTCTCAAATTTGTTCTTACCAAACTGGAGAGTTTTCCCGAGGTTTATTTATTTATTTATAAACGTTAAACGTATTCTCAAACAACCTCGAATGGCTGAAACTCGTCGAGTCTTCGCGCTAGACAATTCGTGATGATGACGCTGTGTTCAAAAATAATAAAAATATTTCCTTCAATCATTTTGTCGTTATTTTTTAAAATCTATTATATCATACCTTCGCAGTCAAAGTGACTTCTGCGCTATCACCGACGATGCCGTGGAAGTGGCAAAGTTTTGGAGAGTTTTGGGCCAACAAGATTTGAAATACTGTCGTGCCAACCATAGATAATACACTATACTGTAGGTGCCAACGACACGAAGAAGATATCATCACAGAGTACATTGTATATAGGAGGATATCATAATACAACTAACGATCATGGCCATTTCTACCATGGGGTAACAAGCTTAGAACTGAAATCTAGAGAATCAATGACTATTTGCAGCAAAAGTATGATTCTGTAAGAAAAGAAAGAAAGAAAATAAAAAATTTGGGACACGCACAGGAAACAAAAACAGTAAGAAAAGGAGCATTTCTAGGAAATTTAAGACTAACAAAATTTTCGTACCTACAGTAGGTACTTACTATGAAACTCAAATAGCAGCCAGAGGGTTAATAGAATTGTAGACCTTTGTTGTTATATTTAAAAAATGTTCAGGATGTTGTTTTCCATAAGAAAGGGAATGCTTTCTTTAATCGCAGAATGAAGGCTGTTAAAAATCCCTAAAAGGATTTTGAAACACATGGCAAACTAGGAACTATGTTTACCCTTAGAAAAATATTACCAGAAAGATCAAAGTCCATCAATATAAACCAATATCGTCTTATAGGTGCAGCCGAAATCCGAGCATCGAAAGTATCAGAAGCGCACGAGGGCGCAGCCTCCAAGTCCGCGGCTTTCAGCGCTTTGCACGAGCTGCCCCAAGCCGCGGCAGCCCTACTGCGGAACCCCACCTTCCTGTTCCTGAACCTGGCTGGAGCCAGTGAAGGCATGCTCATCTCTGGATTCGCTGCGTTCTTGCCGAAACTCATTGAGAACCAGTTTGCTGTCACCGCTTCAGAAGCGGCTTTGCTTTTGGGTAAGTACCTTCAGTTGTTTTACGTCCAGTAAAAACGAAGTTCCTTACTTGTTTGGAACTCTGGTATCTATGAGAAATTACTTTTGACCCCTAGGAACTTGGGAGTCTAACAAAGCGATTACAAGCCGCGCTTAGCACGATTCATACGAATATTAACATTATTATAATGTGATTATGTTCATATTCTTAAAAGCAAATATGCTTAGCGTATTTTAGCTTTTTTATGAATATTGTGAACATTGAGTGTTATAAAGATTCATATTCGTATGTATACTTTACAATGTCAAACAGCAGTCTATGAATTTAGCCCTAATATAATATTTCAGTTTCTAAAGTACTTAGAGCTTTTTCAAACCCAACCACTTTTTTCTTGAATACAGTCAGTCAGTCATTAGTGAATTTATCAGCACTTCACACTTCGCACTTTAGAGCCAGAACAATTGTTAACGTTCGTAACACCTTGCACTTGGCAGGAGTGATCACCGTGCCGGCGGGCGGCGGCGGCACGTTCCTGGGCGGCTGGCTGGTGAAGCGCTGGCAGCTGGCCTGCGCCGGCATCATCAAGCTGTGCGTGGGCGCCACGCTGCTCGCCGCGGCCTTCACCTTCAGCTTCGTGCTCACTTGTGACGACTACCCCTTTGCGGGCGTCACTGTCATGTATAATAGTCCGCCGGTGCCGGGGTGAGTGGAGAACCTATAGTTTATTTAGATAATAGTAGTTTATAGTTCCACGTTATGTGTTTTATCAGAATTTCCTTTCAAAATCAAAGGTCATTTATTCAAATTAGGCTGAGAATCAGCACTTTTCGAACGTCAAAAAGGACATATTTAAGACAGTCCCCCAAAAAGGATGGGCCCCTTCACCACTTGCTAGAGCTTTAGCTGGGAAGAAGAAGTGACGCAACAAACTCCCCAGCAGCCACAGCTGGCTGTTCAGTTAGAAAACTTGATTCTACTTATACAATAGAATGTAAAATAATTTGCATTACACAAAACAAAACATTAAATTAAATTAATGCCATACGAGTATTATGTTAGTTAGCTCTGAATGAAGAGAACTTTTCGTGTGTGGTTTCACAATTGGTATCCGAGGCGAGACTTGGATTGGTCTTTACAAGGTTTCTACTTAGTTGTTTTGAGAAGACTAGATTCTAATTGAAGACAGATTATTGTATTTTGTCTTCTATAAGAAGACAAAAGTCAACCATCACTCTGGTTTCTAGTTTTACACCTCCTTTAGTACCTAACTATTGATGAGCGTGGCCGGGGCTCGTGTAACAATACATAATTGATTTGGTCTCATTAGTCAAGGTTTGATAGGTTCCATCATAAGACGTCTATAATATTCTCAACATAAAAGTAACATTACATCACGGGTGTAATCCCCGAAGGGCTAGGCAGAGGTATACCTATAGTACGCCTATTCTCAAACAAAGACAAAAATGAAGTCCTCAAAATCCACTTTACTTTAACGTAAGTCCATCCACTCTCCTTCCAGGGCCGACCGCCTAACAGCGATGTGCAACGTGGACTGCTCGTGCAGCAGCGCGCCCTACGCGCCCGTGTGCGGCGCGGACGGCACGGTGTACCACTCCGCGTGCCACGCCGGCTGCACGCGCCGCGCGCTGGCCGGCGCCGCGCAGCTGTTCCAGCACTGCGCCTGTGTGCTGGCGCGGGACAACATGACGCTGCCTACTTATGAACTCGAAGGAGGTGAGTGTGACGTGTTACAACAACATAGCTACCTACATCAACTTGTTACTTAATTAAACACGATGCATGGATCCACTCGATTACATGAGAATTAACCCTTCGTTTGAACGCAGATCTACGCGAGACACAATGGATTTTTAATTGTTTCTGTAAATACGAAAGGTTAAGGGGAAGGTATCTATCCATCGATTGGACTTTCTTGTTCCCTTGTAACTGCCGTGTTAGGGTCAATGTATGATGAATTAGGAAGGGCTTGACTTACTGTGGTCATCCCCTATTTATCCATCACTGCACTTTGAAGAAAGTAGTAATAATTGTTCACACACACAAATTTTGGTTGCTCTAGGTACTTATTATGCGGAATCCTGATTAATTATTTCCAACTAAGTATTCTTTACGTTCTCTGGAACTACATAGACCATCTAAGAATCCAGAATACTGTGGCTATAATATACAGCGGTCTATTGTTCCAGTGTCAAACTCGTCCATCTCATACGAGGCCATCAACAGTATCTGCACAACAGACTGTCCGTTCCTCTGGGTGTTCGTCTGCTTGTCCTTCGGAGTGATGCTGTTCACGTTCCTGGCTACTATGCCCGCGCTGTCGGCTACGTTGAGGTAAGTTTTATGAAGAATAATGAGATTTCTAATGACAAGGCGATTTTGATCTATGTTGTAATGTCTTTAATTATTAACTCTAACGCAACGTTCAGAGTGAGTATTTAGCGTTATTTAACAGGTATTTTCGTATAATTGAAAGTCCCAAATTCAAATTCAAAATTCGTCAAATTGAACCTATGTACTGTTTTATAAATTTCTATGGTTGAACCTCATCCAATAGCCATATTATCATTCTAGGTCCTAAGAAAACCGGTCATAATCATCACGTCTGGATGCTTGAAAGGATTGGTTTTAAAACACGACTTCTAACCAGATGAAAGTGGCGACAACCGCCTAGCGACACTCCAACCCAAGATTACGCCCCTCAAAGCTCAACATTTTATTCAGATCCTTCATCTATTTCTGTATCTTCAACAGATGTGTCCGCGAAGACCAGCGTTCCTTTGCGCTAGGCATCCAGTGGATCAAGGTCCGTCTGCTGGGCACGATTCCGGCTCCCCTACTCTTCGGGTTCCTCATCGACCTGTCCTGCTCACTGTGGTCTACGTCATGCAACAAGACTGGCGCATGTCTGCAGTATGATAACATTAATATGAGCAGGTAAGGATGTTTGATGCATTTCAATATGTTATGGCCATGGGATATGGAAGAATTCTGAGGGTCCAAGTTTCAAGATAGGAACATAAATAAGTTAGATCTGAGCTGATTCCACAAATGGTTACAGGCTTATTCCACTTCTTTGAAATGCATCCATGAAAGCAAGATGCTGATAAGTTTTGAGTTCAGTAACGATGATTTCCATTTCTTGACATTGACTAACATCTTGATGTTAGCCCAAATTATGGCCGAAGTACATATTTTTCGGATCACATTAGTGATAAAAAAACATTTCGGCAAGTTCTTCAAGGTCATCCATTAACTCTTGCGCTAATCGATGATTCGTGTTCTGGCAATACTTTTCTTGCATTTTATTATCCGTAGATCATCCACTAATCTTGTGCTATTTTCTTCCAGGTACATGCTAGGCATCGCTCTGGTAGGAAAGCTCTGTTCCCTTCTCTTCTTCTTCCTCGCGTGGTGGTTCTACCGCCCGCCGGGAAGCAAGAACGGGAACGCCATAGTTCCCTCAGTAGACCTCGTGGTATGCGCGGAGAAGACCAATGGCAACGTCACTAATGTAGCCAATGGGACAGTAGAACGAGGCAGCAACGGATACTGCAACGCTGCTTTAGAGTGTAGTGATCACTTGTAAGTTAAAGTTGTCAAAGATTTCGTTGGATGCAGGACCATGCCAGCAATTTTGGTCACGACTTGCTTACAATAACGGGTTTAGCAGTAAGGCCGGCTGCAAAGTTGTAGATTCTAAATATGAGGCCATAACGTTGAGATGTAAAGTAATTGTTGGGGGAGTCTCGAATTTTCGATGTACTATTTAGAATATTGATTGTTGACAACAATTAGGCGTATCGGTGTAGGTATGGAAATCTTGAAACTGATGAAATGCTACAGTTTGAAACATAGTTGAGATAGCTTAAAACTCAGATTTCCAATTGTATGTAATTTGTTGATTATAAATTATGATTTTAATTATGAGTTGTGTGGATAGTACTCGTATAGGTACATCATAAGTACATATAATGAAATGATTGTTTACATTCCAAAATAATAATATAAATAGTTCTGTTGTAAAATATCTGTGATGTAATAGTTTGTAGATAATTGTAAGTATATCGCCGATGTAAGGTCCTCCTATACTAAGATCTTAAGGTGTGTGAAGATCTGTACACCTATTTAAGTATTAAAATGGGATACATATGTTTTGCAAAGTTATAAGTAGATGTGTAGTTGAACTACGGAAAGTATCTCGTACAATTCATGTATAGGTACCTATTTAGAACTAGCTGGCTCGACAGACGTGGTCCTGTCAAAATTTCAATAGGTATCGATTTCATAGAAAACGGCACTTTTAGTTTTTCCCGAATTTTATAATTAGGTATCCGGGCAATTTACCAATTTTTTTTTCCCATATTAATCCAATTCATATTATGAATATTTAACAACAAAAAATACCCAAATAGGTCCAGTTTTCAGGTGATGCGCTTACCAACGAAAAGTATCTCATTTTTTTTATACAGTACCTAAGCTTAGATATCACCATTAATGGTACCCACACATATGGAAAAAAAAAACCTACATCATCATCATCATCATCATAACAGGTCTACTTGTTAAGTTGCAAAACTTACGTGCCCCGGAGTAGTGTATAGGAATAATTAAGTTAGAGTACAATTCGGGAAGGCACAATTTTTTAAATATTTTTGTTCTACAATTTTGAATATCATCAAAATAACGGTTATGGTACACTTGTACATAGTTTCTAACTTATTCTTTGTTAACGCAAAATCAATAGTTATTAAAATTGTATTTTGGTTGAAGACTGATTGTTTACTAGTAATAATTAAATTAAATATTAAGTGTACGTGTAACATGATTCTGTATGCGACTATACATTTATTGAATTAAAGGATTGTATGAGTTACTAGTAAGGCTGAGGCTACATTAGATCGCGACGCGACCTGCGACACATGAGCGATTAAAACAAATAAATGAATGCCGGTTAATATTATACCGAGACTTATTAATAGTCTACCCTCAGAAATAAACAAATGTATTACACATAAAAATATCAAATGTAAACTTAGGCAATATTTCTTAAGTATTATGTAGGAATGATTGTAACCATTTAATGACCTAAAGATTTTATTAATTGTATCGACAATAACGCGTACATATAAATGCTAAATTGTTTTGATATTGAGATAGACTCACGATAGTACCTACAAGTTTAAACCTTAGTGGTTTTTAGTAGTTATCTAATATGACGTAATCCTGTGTTCTTTGTATAAATAATAATTAAATAAAAAATTAAAAAACGTGTAAGGCTACACCGTACATCAAATATTACTGGCGATCTTTGATTTCTTTAAGTCATCGGTACATTACTGTAATCACGGCATCGGCTACATGGACATATGATAAGTACACCTTCTATACGCCGGATTTTCGCTTAATGTGTAGCCATACCATGTTTATCTCGTTTCGCTTTTCCAGTCGCATCGCCAATCGCTACCTACTGTAGCCTCAGCCGCTGTTACGAGAAATTTTTGAATAAAAGTTTTTACTAAGGTCTAGTGGTCGCAAGCGCTACTGGTGATCATGAGGTCCTGGGTTCCCCGGTCGGGAAATCTGGAATTTCACAGTAGCAGCCCGAAGTCTGAATTTGTGCCCGGTTAATGGCAATAGACTCGCCCCCTAATTACATTGGACTTAAACATAACTAGCAAAATGTGGGTGCACTATAGGTACCTACACCTCTGCCCAACCCTTCACGGAAACCAGGCGTGAGGTTATATTATATTAGATAAAAAATCTTACTAATTCAAAAGTATTCTGCAAACATCAGATCAAGGTAATGCAAACATTACAACCATTAATGTATTAAATTAACATCACGTAAATATTAAATGGACCCGATGTCGTGCCTCATGTGCTCCACAACCGAAATAGAGAGACATATTACGCGGGCTACAGCGGGAACGAGATATAATTAATAAATAATAATTGTCACTGTTACGTACCCATAACAATTCGGAACCAAACTACGATTCGGGTATTCCCCGCAAACCGAGAGTAATGTAGGTCGATTGTGTTCTTTCCCCTAATTTATGCTGTCCACGTCGAGGAGCGCGTACCATATCTTCCTATTTAATACATCAATGATTACAACCAATCTGTTCTAGTTCAATCCTTTAATTCTAGAAAGATCGTATAAATACCTGCAACTGGACGTTTTACTGGATATAAATAAGGCTGTAGGTAGTAAAACCCTGGATATAAAAATAAAAAAAAACAATCAATGAACAGCATTTGGCCTAACATGTCGTCCCAAACTGTTTCGATCGATTTCCGGTCTCAAATTCCAATAATGGATCCCAGATTTCTACATGGAACCCAAAATGGATCAACTACCATAAAACCATGAAAATATGCAATAGTAATTAGATTTTTATAAAAATACAATTTGTAAATTTTTTACAATTTTTTCTAATGTAATTTGTGTATCATATAGATATAATGTAGGTGATCAATTTTGAAATTGTACAATTTTACACGGATTGATTGAAATAAAAATAATAATGCAATGTGTCTATTATTTAGGTCCTCTTCACCGTATCCGGCGACAGCGACCGACCAATTTTCATTCCTTTCGTGAGCTCTCTGATGACGCAAGTCACCCAAAGGCTTCACATACCTACACAGTACACATACAATGATGCTGGTCAACTCTTTTGTACACGGTGTGACCGGGTTTCCAAGACCAAATTTGGCCTCCCGTAAATTGGATAAGAGTTGCTAAAATTTAGTTTTGGATCCGAAATCTGGATTTCATTATGGGTTCTTTTAAACACATACGTTTTTAGGGTTCCGTAGTCACCAAGTAACCCTTACAGTTTCGCTATGTCCGCCTGTTTGTCTGTCCCCGGCTTAGCTCGGAGACTCTTATTACTTACTAAAAAGCAGTAATTTGGCATGGGTAAATTGGGTAGCCTATACATTAATCATGCCGACAATGTCATGAAATAAAATCCGGATTTTTTTTTTGTGTACCTACCATATAATTATAAAAAAAACAGGAGAAGTGGCAAGGCGGCGTGTCTGTGGTCATGAGACATGATCGTAACGCTCATATCACAGGAAAATGGTCGTTTCTGCGAAGTAGTGCGCTTTCGACCGCGATTATGACAACAATTGTCGTACAAGAAACCAAAGCCAAACTAAAAGTATTTTAAGTACTATATTTGTCTTTAAAATCATAAAAAACAACAAATCGTACAATATTTCTTATAGGCAGGTAGGTACGTTACTTTTGTTTTCATTTATCACAGCTAGTGTACTATTTGCTGTATCTTGCGACGAGTTAGTGATGTCCTTGTGAAGATCCACTAACGTAGGCAATCGACAACAATGTCGATTGCCTAATGAATATATTGCTAATAAAGTTTATTCTTAAATTTGTCAACCGTTTTAACCCGATTGGAAGACCCATGTGGAAACAATGCAATTCAATTCTCAATTCTTTATTGCATTCCATATGTATTTATAGATGGTGGTGGTGGTGGTGGTGGGATGGTATGCTTTTTACTCATTGTGATTTTCTCATATTGTTAATTTTTTTTATTTACTTAATAATATTTTTTTTAGCTACATTATTGTTTATTTATATTATATTAGTATCAGTACCTATAGCATTTATTTTATTTTTAGGATCCCACAAACTTTGTACTTAATACAAAGATAAATGGAAGAATCGATAACTTTCCGATTTAGTCAATCACTTGGCTTTTGCACAGCACATTGATAGCGACCAATGTTTTCATGTAAGTTTTACGGTGCATGGTAAAGGCACGCTGTGTTTGACGGGATAAGGTTTATAAATGTAGTACGTTCTGATTTATTAATTGCGAGTGTTTTAATTGTAGTTGGTAGGGTCTGGACAAACTGGAGACACCGCGTTCCGATACATTTTTAAATACCGGGAATATCTTCTTGTTTCTTACATCTATGGTACCTACCTACCTTTTTTTTTTTGCTGGGTGGCAGATTATCAAATAACTTCTCCCGCTCTGGGTGGAGCGGGAGGGCGTGTCAGACTTTTACTGACTAAAACCCACCCGTGTTCCTTCCGTTGCCTGTGTGCCAGGGACACGATACCCTATTCGGACAAATTCGCAACCCTGGCAGGGTACCTACCTACCTTAGGTAAGTAGGTACACGCAAAATATTGAGGGTCTTTCAAGAAAATTTTTCGATTCAGGGATCCGTTTGCGTAATAATAAGCTTTGAAATGCAATTTTTGTTAGTCAAGTGTCCCCCCTTCTGCCAGCTAAATGGTTGTTTTCGGATATGTGAAAAAAGTCATGGCAGTAGTATATAATAAAGCAAAACTATCACAGCTAAGTAGGCGAGTAATAGTCGACCAACTTACATTTGCAGTTAGAGAATTAACCGTGACGTATATCGATGTATGGGAGAACATGTATTTCAACTTGTTATGTTTGTTTTTGGATAAATTCATCCCAAGTACGGAACCCGGACACGCACTTGGCCGGTTTTTTTATTATCGCCCATCGCATATCATTGACTCCATTGTTAATGAAATTGGACTAAATCAAACTACAAATTAAAAATATGAATTAAATATATATTCCAACATTAAAAAATGCTTATATAACTTAACAAAATGCATTATAATAACTCTTTCATATTTGTATTAAAAATTGTGTACTTATTACAATTACGTAGAAACAGAGCTAGCTATCTCACACAGGTCTCAGAAAAACTTAACGCCTTGGCTATCGTCGAATTCCATCAGTTCACATCTACCTTTCAGTTCTAAATTCTTTAAAGCCTTCAGTAACACGCTCATGTCGAGGCCGTGGAACTCTGAAAACATAGTAAACATAGTTATTATCTAACCCAATCATCATGCAATTAACTAACCCTATTTTGAAAAGATATTTCGGCTTAAGGGCCTGTGCACACCACGTTTTTTAAACGCGCCGTTAACGCGCGGTTTAGAAACGTGCGTCGACGGCGCGCTTTTATCCTACAGAAGGTCTACAGGCTGCGTTTGACTCGCGTGCGTATCGCGTCTGTATCGCACAAACGCGCTTCAACGGCGCTTTTAAAAAAAGTGGTTTGCCCAGGCCCTAATATGTTGTATCAATAATCAGTTGTCGTACGCGAAATACGCACGTGGACGTGGAGTGGTGGACGCCAGCCCGTTATACAATCAATAGAAAGTTTCTATTTGCGTGTTACAACTATCTTGAGACAAAAGTATTGATACAGCCGCGAAAAAACCCTGCCCAGAAAAAAAAAATTGAGAAGCTTACTGCAAAAGAAAATGGCTCACCTTGGTCAACAGTATTTTCGCCTTCCCTCAGTTCAAACAGAGTACAAACTGAGTTATTCATTCCATTATTACAAGCCCAGTTGTACACCAAATTGCCCCATTCATCCAGAGAGTGCCAGTATACCTCCCATACATTTTTACTTTTATCCATGGGTGCTGCTCTGCCTGTCTTTGCCATATCCTCCAAAATAGTAAGAATGGCTTCCTGAGACAACTTTCTTTTAATTTCTGTGTTGTTAAATAGTGGACTATTCTGTGATTCTCTTATGTCTATGGTTGATTGTTTAGTTGTTTTCAAGTATTCCGTAATTAGTTGCTCCCATGCTTCTAGTTGCTTTGCTCTTGTTTCTGTGTGCGGTTGTATTCTGGAACAAGGAAAGATGTAGTTATTGTAATTGTTTATTCATGTGTCTAAGCCATTTGAATGCCGATGGATTTTTTTGCCTAAGAGAACTTATTTTACTACAGAAAATTCAAGTAGCATAAAAATTACAGCTTTCATTGGGATGATAATGTTACCATTAAGACAATTTCACTATAGATATAGGTATCTAGGTATAATATCTTTCAGATCTGTTTAAATACTTACATTCTCTTTCCTTAATTATAGAAGATCCAATGTACTTGTCATATATTTCTATCAATTTCTTCTCTGTATCCTTTCTTTTGGATAATGTTGCAGGAGATTTTGGTTCCAAGTCAGTCAGAGCCAGTTTGTAAAATATCTTTGATTCCCCTACTTCAACATATGGGAAATTTTCAACATAATAAGTTGAAAAACTTATCATTATTGAACAGTCTTTAGCTACAGCCGATATTAAGGCTAGATGTATTGGATTTGCAGTTTTGAGAAAGGTGTCTCTATCCTTTTCAATATTTAAATCTAAATTCTTTGATTTTAGTTCTTCTATTAATTTAGAAACATAATCAGTGTATTTATTTTTGATATCTTTTAGGTCAAAAGTATTTGTTTCTGATAGTCTTTGTAGTTGCAACAACTTGTAGAGAAATGTGTTGTATTTTAGATTGTTGCTTTCTAAACATTGATTAGATGGATCTTTCATCACCATTTCTTTTGATTCCTCTAGTTTAATGTGAGACACATTTTTGTCACTCAATAAGATATCTACAATAAAGTCCAAAAATAAGTTTGCATCCCTAAAATAGTTCATATTTTGCACAATAGTATCCAAATCACTTAGAGATGATTTTTCATGAAAGATCAATGTCCCATCTTTGAATAGTTTAAAGTTATTTTGTGGATTATTTGTCATATTCAACAGGGACTGTTTCATTCTCTCTTTGTCTCCTGAAAATAAGTCTAGGGGACAGTAGTGGCTGGTCTCTGGTATGGCTCCTATTTGTAGTTTTAAATGTTGTTTCAAACAATAATAACATTTAGAATACTTTCTAAGAATAGAAGCTATGAAACCTTCTTTTGGTTTGATCTCTATACAGTAGTTGGTTTCGCATTTAGGACTGACAACAGACAAGTTTGTGGCTTTTATGGCGATCTGACTGAGTACTGACTTGAATATTCTATTTGCTGGGCGAAACGGCAGCAGAATTTTGCTTAATTCTGCTAAATCATGTTGAGGTATTTCTATTGCTTCTTCGTAGCCATAGAATACGTTTTCTAGCAAAGGCACCATGATCAAATTCACGAATTTAACGGAGTCGTACACATTCTTCTGACGCACCGTTTTCTCGTCTTCTTTAATGAGTCGTAGTACGTAATTGGTATTTAATATTTCGACCACGATGTGGGCATTCCCTTCGTTTATATACTTCCAAGATTTTCCTAATAACTTCATGCTTTCTGGTCCAAATTAGGAAGTTTTTATTACAGTACTAATAATTAAGTCTTACTTACGTAAAAAAAGGAGGAAAGTTGTACTGCCAGGGCCATGTTACATCTGCCATCACGATACACTAATATTTATCGTACTTTACTAGTAAGAAAAGTCTGTATCGAATAGCGATTATTTATTTTACACTTTACGGCTCGCAGTCGCAGCTGATTAATCGTTTTTGTTTGACAGCTGCACAGAACATTTATGCACAGATTATGTAGCTTTTTACACAGTTTTCAGTGAACGGACTATTATGTCATTGACATTATAAACTTATGGACTTGCCATACCTACAAAAGTAGCGTGACTACATACAAAAATCGAGCACTTAAAATGGCCGCCTATCGTTGGGTTGTTACTGCGAGTGCGAGAGAGAAAGCAAGTAACCTTCTGACAGCACGTAGCAGATTTTTGTACCACAAAACTTGGCACTAAACATGGCGACCGGTCACGCATAGACAGATTTTGACGTCACACAGAAGTGTTGCCAAATTTAGTCCTTGACAAACATATAGATATCTCTTTTTTCATATGTAGCTCTTGATGAGTTAGAAAGCAACAAAACGCTTTTTGACATGGCTGTGTCGATATGATAGATATTTGTATAACTATTCTTCATATAGTAGAATATGCCCTCTCCATAGTATTCCTACCTCAATGTATTATGTTCACGTCAAACAGTCAGTTCAGTTCTAGCCACAGAACACTATTACTCCTAGCGGAGGTTCTAGCTCTGCCACAGTAAATAGCAAAGTAAGGAAGCACTCTCTTGGAACAACATATTCTTCTGTTTCATTTTTCAACCAGCATCCGCCCAGTTTAGTTGTGGGTCAACGAAGGGATTCATGGTATACAAAACGTAAACAGAATAAAATCGCGTTCCAGGGTCTAGTTCTGTTGGGCACGCCACAATTGCGGCGGTAAGTCCCCTCTTTGAAGAGTGGCTAGAGAGGCGCCACGGCGTCCTCACATTCCGCCTGACGCAGGTCCTCACCGGACACGGTTGTTTCGGGAGGTTCCTGTTCAGGATAAAGCGGGAGGAAACGCCCGGGTGTCACCACTGTGTGGATCGCCCGGAGGACACGGTGGAACATACGGTGGAGGTCTGCCCTGCTTAGGCGGAGCACCGCCGGGTCCTCACGGAGGCAATCGGCGGCGACGATCTCTCGCGTCCGGCCCTGGTTCAGGCCATGGTTCGGAGCGAGAGTGCATGGGAGGCCGTCACCTCCTTCTGCGAAACAGTAACGCTCGCGAAGGAGGAGGCGGAACGCATGAGGGTGAGGCAGGGTGCCCGCCCTTCCGCCCTTAGTCGCCGCAGGAGACGCCCTGGGCGTCGGGAATCGCAGGCCAATTCCCGGCCACCGTAGGCGCCGGCTTGCGGACGATGAGCGATGGGTAGCTTGCCGTCCGATAAGGACCAGGCCCGGGTCGACGGCGCGTTGTGTCCCACGCGCGCCTCAAAGAGACGTCAGCACCAATTGACGGGGTCCGAAAGGGCCAATGCCTGCCAGGGTTACGAGTCTGTCCGAAAGGGATATCGTGGCTCTGGCACACAGGCATTTGAAGGAACACGGTGGGTTTGAGTCAGTAAAAGTCTGACACTCCCTCTCGCTCCGCCCAGAGCGGGAGAAGTTATTTGATGATTTCCAACCCAAAAAAAAAAAAAAGGTCTAGTTCTGTAGGTTATCAGACAAAATGTGTCCACCATGACTAAAAGGTTAATATTCAAAGCAGCAGTTTTCATAAAAATCACTAAAAAATAAAAAGTCCTGCTGTCATAATTTTGACAAATGCGAACGAAATTTGCGTTTTGCTTTGCTCCAAAAGTCTTATTTCTAATTTATTTTTTACTTCTGCTATGTTTTAATTTCTCTCAAACTAAGTTCTGTATAGATTTAAACAATGATTACGCTTAATAGGAAATTGAAAAAGGAGCCTATAGTAGCCCCAGAGCCTACGAATACGACGAATGGTTTGACCACCAACGAGTCGGTGGTGAGAAGAATATCAGTGAGAGATAAATTGTTGATAAAGGAAGTGCAGGAGATGAATGAGAACCTCCCTGCGACGTGTAGTGTACATTTCGAAGACCCTAACGTGTTGAGTGAGTTCATATTGACTGTTGCACCTGATGAAGGGTATTGGCAGGGAGGCAAGTTCAAATTCAGTGTTTTAGTTACTGACGACTATAATATGGCTGTAAGTATCTATTTAAATAATTTGTGCTAGTTCTATTTTGTCAACCAGGTCACTATTCAAATTTTAACGTAAGCCCTTTGTTTATAAAAAAAAGTCTTCAATTTTTATTCGTAATATCTACCTTTGTGTTCACCAAGCAATATTCTGGATTACGCTTAAATTATTATGTTACTGAGAGCAATAGAAACAACAAAACCTTCCCTATTTGACTCTAAATTTCAGTGTTTCTAGAGGTCATACATTATTCTAAACCTGTCTAAAAGATGCCTTTCGAAATAACTGATAGTGTCATGCTAATTAATATGATCATGTTTGTTAAGCTTTAAATAGAACAGCATTTTTCTGTAATCGTTTTGAGTTGTTTTTTTATAATCATTTGATTAAACAGCTGTTTTTCCATTCCATGTCACACATCTATTCTCTTCTATTTTCTTATATATATTTATTGTAGACCTTTTCTACAATTTGTTTTGTAGTAAAGGTCAATGAAGGTCTTTGCTGTTGCCATGACAATAAACTCCATTATTTGAGCCTCTTTCTCCAGTTGTTTTCCATTAAAAAATCATCTGGAATGAAATTGTAATAACATTGTATTTGGCTCTTCTGTACATACATATGTTCTGTTCTTCTGTGTATACTGAAGTAATTTTGAACTCATCAATACGGTTTACAGTTTTAATTAACGGTTTTACCAACAATTAATGAATCTTTCATAATTAACACTGTCATTCACATATTATTATTTTCTATCTACAAACGTATTATCAATTAATTTCCTAGCTAATTTTATTTACCCAAGAATTACCAAATTTTTTTTAAAATTATGTTCTATCTTTGTAATTGCCTAATGATTTTAAATATCTTTTTTCAGCCACCAAGAGTAAAATGTCAAACAAGGTTGTGGCACCCAAACATTAATGTGGATGGTGATGTATGTCTATCACTCCTACGACAGACGTCAGTTGACGAGCATGGCTGGGCCCCGACTCGGAGACTGAAGGACGTTGTGTGGGGACTTAATGCTTTATTTACTGTGAGTACTTCTCTGAAAACAAATTTGGCTTCTAAGTTATAATTGTCCCATTGATGGGCAAAGGCCTCACAAATATATCTTTATTGATTTTTTTATATACAACAGATAGTCAACTGATCAGTCCCATTAAACTATTACAGGTGCTTCCTGTAACAACTTATTAATTAATTATATCAGATCTATGAAAAGCAATTAACAACATTATAATCAATAAAAATACATTACACCACATCTTGCTATTGTAATCTGATTATCTTGAATCAGATAGTATTATAGATAAAATAATTAGGTTTGAGTGACTGAGTAGTACTATTATGGCTATTCAATCACAGCCTGAACATGAAATATCAATAAACAGGAAGAATGGTGAACATTAAAACAACTTATTTATTTTTTCAGGATCTCTTAAATTTCGAAGACCCCTTAAACATAGAAGCAGCAGAAATGTACAACAAGAACAAAACGGAATTCCAGGCTAAAGTGCAAGACTACATTGCTAACGGCAAAAGATGAAACTTACATTACCAAGACCATCGCTAAAGGCAAAAGATGAAACTTACATTACCAAGTCACTGTTGTAATGCTAGAAAACTTTTTAAATGGTGCAACGGTTTTATCACATGGGATATTTGGCATGGGAAACATTACAAAAAGTAATTTAATAGCTGCTTTTGAGTGCTTCCAATGTAATTTTAAAAAGAGGAACTGTATAAATGAATTACTATCAATCCTATCATGATTATTCATGATACGATTGATAGCGAATTAATGTACCTATTTAGGGAATGAGATTTTAATATTTTTTTGACAGTTTCATTATGCTCATGATGTTCAAAAATATGCTTAGTCACATAAATTATATCATATTCGATGAAGACACCTTTTTATAAAATGTAGTAACACCCAGCAAGCAATATTAGTGTTCATAGAATTAAAATAATAAATAATAACAGAAAAAATATTTAGACATTTTCTAGAAGTATTTTGTCATAACTATTGTATATTATATAATGTAAGTATTTAAAAAATTATAGAATATAATTAAGTATTTAAATAATGATATTCTATGTTTTTTTTTTAAATATTGTTATAAATTGAATGAAAAAATACGGCGCTCCACAATGCAATTTTCTAGATTTTGAGCTGCCTCATAAAAAATAATGAAATAAAAATATAATTTATTAAATTAATAGATACATTATATTCTATATCCCGTGCTAAATTTCCCAATCGTAGTATTTATATTATTGTAATAAATACTCCAAAAAGCAGTGATAATAATAGTATTTGTTTTGGAAACTGGTGTATTTTTTAGGGACTGATAGATAATTTTGAAAGCTCAAAGCAATCTTATAAATAACCCTGCCAAGGAAAGTAGCTGAAAATGGGAAGTTCTCAAAAGATCTATGATGATCTAACAGGGATTAATTTTATTGTTCTTCTTCGATTTTATCTTTGTATATTCTTAGATGCTTGTGTATTTTAACTGTCACGATCTCAGTATACTCCTAAAAATCAGAAACACCTAACATAATGTCAAAGTGTCTAGATGTGTTTATCATTTTATCATCTTCAGATAGTGATTAAAATACAGCATCTATCAGAAAGGTCTGGTTAAATATAAGGGTGGGGGTTTACCATCAAACTGAAGAACTTTCTCCATGGGACCAACATCGTAATCACGAAAAATAGTGAGCTGTCCCATACAAAACATCAAGACCTACTCGACGCGACTACCGACATTTGGGTCGAGTAGGTCTTGATGTTTTGTATTGGACAGCTCACTATTTTTCGTGATTACGATGTTGGTCCCATGGAGAAAGTCTTCAGTTTGATTACCATCAAACTGAAGACTTTCTCCATGGGACCCCCACCCTTATATTTGATCACAGCTTTCTGAGGCATGATGTATAATCAAGTCCTCCTAATATTATATATTTAGTATCCTGGTACTATAAAGCTATACCACAAGAAATACACCAGTACTTATATATTTACCATAGAAAGTTGATAGCGAGTAAATCGCGTCTATTTAAAAATTATATGTAATTTGTGCATGTACACTGGATAGGTTTTCAAATAAAATCCAATTTTACTATGATAATGAAACCTGTAATTTGATTTCTCTACGAATCCATAGAAAATATTTTCTTGCATGCTATTGTTCAGTTAACTGTGTTTTATAGTAGATTTAATTTTGTATGTACTGTTTTACGAAGGTTACAGTAGTTAAGTTGCTTCAAAAAAAGGTAATATGATATGTCAATAGTTTCAATCATCTATTGATTAAAGTTTCATCAAAATTAATAAAAGTCTAACCTTACTTCTCGTGTAATATCACAGTCCGAAAGATTTTGAAGAAAATTCTTGATTCATTGCTTCATTTGATTAATTGCTTCATTTGTTTGAAATGTTATCTGCTCGACAACGGCTCAAAAGCGCAATCAATATGTTGAATTGTCAAAATGATTTGGATTGCGAGTGTGCATACGCATTACCCCGCGGATTTTCTTACCAACACTAGGAACTGCCCAATGGCATACTTACCAACTGCACGTGATTTTCCAAAGTGCAATGTAAAGCTACATATGTAGCACATTGCACGTTGACGTCTCAGATTATAGAAAGAAGCAGATAGACCGCACGGAACACCGAGAGTGCGGCCAACAAAGCAAATACAAATTCAAAAGCGAATACAATCTCGATTCAGTACAGCACGAACCATCGCATCGTTAGTACGTCACGGGCTCTAACAGATAATTTCAGAATAATGCCGTCTTGTATTTTTAAACATTGTAATAACTGTTCCCAAAAACAAAAGAAATAAGATGGAGTATCTTTCATAGGTAACATATTGATTATTGGTCTATTTGGATTTATTTTACGTGTTTATTGTTAGTGACATCTTGAAACACAAAACCTTAACAAAAATCATTCGGTGTTGCTAGTTTATATTGAAACATTTACCCCTAAGTTAGGAAATAAGTATAGGATACAGGAGTATCGATTTTCAAAAATATTTATTTTGATAATAGTGTTTTATTTATCGCCTTTTCTGGTTGGTATGTTTATAAATAAATAAGTATGTATGTGTCTTCGTAAGTGTAACTAGTTAATGGATTTTATAATACTTATTACATCAGTCGATTTGCTATATCATGGGTTATATGACGTCACCATAAAGTAAATATAGCTACCAAAAACAATAAAATGTTGGAGTCTCAAAATAAAAAAAAAACGAAAATGTATCGTTTATATGGGTATTGTTAATTTGACGTATACTGTTAACAAAAACAACTGATTTAAGAAAAAAAACAACTTTTTTTTTTTCATGTAATGAAATATTATGGCGAAGTTTTTCATTATCCTGGCAACCGTACACACACATAGAGGCACCTGTTCTTATAGTGCTGTCACGTGGCTGTAACGCACACATGTCTACAAACGGGCCTCACTTTATTGTTCCGCGCGGTCTACCTGCTTCTTTCTATAATCTGAGGTTGACGTACTTATAATCGTAAGTTGCGTCCTAAAAAGGATAACTGGGAATCCCCTTTTCCGTTTTTCGCAAATATTTAAAAAAACCGGCCAAGTGCGAGTCGTACTCGCGCACGAAGGGTTCCGTACCATTATCTATAAAAATGGCAAAAAAACACGTTGGTTGTGTGGGAGCCCCCCTTAAATATTTGTTTTATTTTAATTTAATTATTTATTTTTAAAGTCAATATATATCTACTTATTCTGAAAATTCAAGGGTCTTCCTGTTGCCGTTATCAATATAGAGCAAAAACGAGCAAAAAATTCACGTTTGTTGTATGGGAGCCCCCTTAAATATTTATTTTATTCTATTTTTTAGTATTTGTTGATAGAGCGACAACAGAAATACATCATGTGTGAAAATTTCAACTGTCTAGCTATAACGGTTCATGAGATACAGCCTGGCGACAGACGGACAGACAGACAGACGGCGGAGCCTTAGTAATAGGGTTCCCGTTTTACCCTTTGGGTACGGAACCCTAAAAAACTAGACGTCCCTAGCTCAAAATGTCAATGGTAGTATGTGTGAAACAATGTTTAATGTAAGATCTAAATGTACCATATACTAAGAAATAAATAAATCTAAATCGAATCGAAATCTAAAAATAATGATTTAATTATAATTGACTCCTTAAACAACGGGGAGACAAAAATCCCAGGATTGACCTTAACCGCGACCTTTCTCAAAAGCATGTTGGATTTACAGTTCGTGTTACGTAAGTTTGCCGCTCAGTACCCCGATTGTAAGTTTGCAAGTGAGTAAACGTAACTACCACGTTTGCGTTAAGATTTTTATTCTCACTCTTATACTCTTAGTATTATGATCTATCGGTCCAATCTGAACCCAAACGAAAAAGTTACGTTTACTCTCTCGCAAACTTACACTTGGGGTACTGAAACCAGGCATTCCGATGTAAATCCAACATACACTATGCGTAACATGTTGGTCACTTTTGGGACGCAGCTTAATTTCGACCACTTTTTATACTGTATTTCCTGAAAAGGTACGCAGATGCAAGTAGTTCATCCACATTTTGACAGATGTTTCAATTTGTTTTTCTATTTATATTTCGCTTTTTCAGTTTTTCGATATTTATTTAATTTAATATATTTTTGTGATGTTTCTGAAATGAAATAAAATGCAACGATATCAAATTAATGCTCTTTATTAAGTTCAATTAATACTGGAGCATCAATATACCAATTAGTATAAATAATTTAATAAATAAATAGTAAAAATTTGTATACAATAAATAGCTTAACAGTAATAAAACCGTTGTGTAACATTTTTTTCATTATGACTAGATTTTTGTTTGGATGACGTAAATGTACATGATTTTTGTGGACACACTTGGAATTTTAGTTTAAACCAAAATGGATAGTCGGTTAACCCTTACAGTCAAATCGAAGTCCAGATTACTAAAAATTAAATTCATTGAAAGTAAAAAATCTATGGGACTCAAAATTGACCGTTTTAAAAAGTTAGTAGGTATTAGGTTTTTAATGAGCTAATACCTAATGTGTTATAATCGACTTTAAACAAAAAAAAAGAGAAAATAATCCATTTTAATTAGTAAAAAAGAAAATTTTCACTTTGGGTGTCAAAGATATAAAACCCCTAAAAAGAAAGAAAGTAACAAGTCTCATTCATCTACACAGCAATACCGACTCTCCACTTATAGCATTAAAGCCTAAAACCCCAAGTGTGCGTGTAGCTCAATGTGTGGAGAAGGTGGTGAGTAGTTCGTCTTGAATGCTGTTGGAGCGCGCCAGCTGCCGCGCGCCGCCGAACGCGGCCGACACCGAGTCCGCCTGCGACGCCTCGCGCGCCTTGCGCTCGTGGTACGAGTCCGAGAACTCCTGGGGACGGCACGTATATTAGTTATCTTAGTCTACACTGCGACAAGGATCTTTTGGCGCTCTCGAATGACTGAAAATACAAGATGGTGGCGTTAGTTCCGATTTTAGCCACGCGTCAAAAGATCCTTGGACAGTTATATCAATCCTGTTGAAACATCTGCGCTTCAGCAAGGCTAATACTATCCAACTTATCTCCTCACTCCTGGCTATCAGATATTGATATTCAAGGGAAGGGTGACCATCACTACTCAAATGGAATGTTTAAAAAACTTCAAGAATTACTAAATGTCAAGAAGGTGCATGATCTTTCTTTAGGATGTTTCATAGTCACTGGTCCGTGGGGCGCATGTTCAGAAGTCTAACTCTGATAAACTGGCTGAATAAAGTATCTTAATGTTTCCTCGAAGATTTTCAGCTCTCCAGAACTTTAATGCAAAGCTTGAACACTAACCGGCCTATTTTCAGAGCCTATCAACCAACAAAATACATCAATTTCGCCCGATAGCATACCTTCAGTCTGTTGCCAAGGAAGCGCGCCCTCTCTCTCTTCTTGTTCATGAAGTCGCTCTGTGTGAGCCACCGGTGCTCGTAGCACTCCTCAGCTAGCGGTCTCTTGAGGGGAACCTTCTTGAATAGGAACATTATGAACCTGGTGGCCTCCTGGAAGTTGAACGAGAAATGTTGATGTAGGTATGGTGGTTATATTTCGCCTTAGACGAATCGCTCTTATTTTGTGTGTTCAAAAGTTTGCTATAGGTAAGCAAATTGAAGAAAACTATGTACTTAACTAAAACTTCTGTTTCTGAACGTCTGTTTTCAAATTTAATTTCAAATGATTTTATTGGCTATTTTTATTATAACCGCTACAATGATATCTTAAATTAGACATGGTAGGTATTATGGTTTTAGTTGGCAGTGAAAATGTCGAATCAGTAATTTGATCGAACCGGTGAATCAGTCCAAGATAGTACGTTTAAAAAAAAATAAAAAAAGAGGCGGCACTGGAAGACTTATGAAAAATTATTGTACTTTCCTATGGCGTGTTTTACAACTTCCGGTTATGCTCCAGTTAATTCATCTGGCAGATATCTTCATACTGTTTCTTTTTTTCTGGTATATAGCCAACTGGACGTTGATGACCATTAGATTATTTTCAGAGCTCTTTTTTTGATAAAGTTACACCGGCTGACATTGAACTCGTTACCAATTTTTCAGTGTTAAAGAACTCATAAAATATGAACAACTTTTGGTATGGAACAAAATCGGAAACGTCGAAAAGTATCAGTCTGTTTAATACATTTTGATAAGGTAGTAACGGGTGATTCATTTAGAGGTACTTTTTTATCTATAGATTTGTTGACAGATAAAGCGTCAGTCGTGTTATTCTATCATGATATTTTTGTTCAGTATAGTTTGACATTTCATCATGGAAAGACTTAGGCCGACACAGCGTCTACAAATTGTTCAGCTGTATTACGAAAATCAGCTCTCTACGAGGAATGTGTTTCGTGCACTTAGAGCAACTTATGGTCCACATAATGATAACTGAATATTTGTTGCCTGAAATTGAAGCCCGTAATCTCCAGGACATTTGGTACCAACAAGACGGCGCTACTTGCCATACAGCCCGTGAAACCATGGCTTTATTGCGAGATCAATTTGGTGAACAGATAATTTCGCGCTTCGGACCGGTGAGTTGGCCGCCTAGATCCTGTGACATCACACCCCTAGACTTTTTCCTTTGGGGCTATATAAAGTCCAAAGTCTATATGGCTAAGCCGCGTACGATTGAGCAACTGGAAGCCAATATTACTCGCGTCATTCGCCAAATACCACTTGAAACGCTCGGACGCGTCATTGAAAATTGGAACTGCAGGATTGACCATGTTAACCGCAGTTACGGACAACATTTGAAAGAAATAATCTTTAAAAAATAAATGTCAAGAATGATTGTTTTGTATGATAATAAAGATAACCCGATACATTTGTAAATATTTTTTTTTTAGTTTTAAAAAAAGTACCTCCAAATGAATCACCCGTTATAAAAGATTTACTACTTTCATGAGTAACTTAATGTTAATTAAGTACTATGCATACTATTGTAAAGAATCAAGTTCTTCTAACTGAACAGACACCTGTGCTGCTGGCAATGGGAGAAAGAGGGGAAGAATTGACGCAACAATCACTTCTGTGTCCGGTGAGGACCTGCGTCAGGCGGAAGGTGAGGACGCTGTGGCGCCTCTCTAGCCACTTCTCAAAGAGGGGACTTGTCGCAACAATTGTGGCGTGCCCAGCGGCCTTTCCCCTGCAGTGGGAAAGTAATAGGCTGGTAGAATGGCTGACCGGATTTGGATATATTGGGACATGGGTAGACCATGACCTGGATATGATGCTTTTCATCCTGATATTCCCACGGGATCGACACTTATGCGGGTGAAACCACGGGGCGCAGCTAGTTCAAATAGATTAAACTGCAACACTCGTTGTTCATACCTGTGTAATCTCCTTGTACAGATGCTCGAAGCGGAACCTGACGAAAGAGATGTTCTGCTTGGTCTCCTGGTCGTCGCTGCCTCTGAACGGCGACACTCCCGACAGCATGATGTACGTGAGCACGCCCACGCCCCAGATGTCCGTCTGAGGGAACGCTGGCTCGTCGTTTATTATTTCTGGCGCTGTGGGTGAGAGAACAAGTTAGTATATTAGTTCTTTTTTTGTGAAATCGTCTATAATGTTGACGCTTAAGACGCAGATTTATGCCAGTGACCTTGAGTGGTTAGCTTGCGTGTTCTGTACTGAGCTCACGCAACGCGTCGTACGTTCAGCCAGTAATAGGACTCGCCCATCAAGGAGCGCTGTCCCCAATTTGGCGCATTATTAATTTATTATACACAAAAGAAAAGGTATTTTAATAAAACGCGTATACTAAAAGATCAATAATTAAATTACCTTTAAATTGGTGAAGGTTTCAGAAAAATACGCTTGGTAGATTTTGGGCCATTCTCATTTTTTTATCCGCGTTAGACATAACTTTACAAATTAATTTCATAAATATAATCTAAAATATTCACATATTAAATTATTGAGAAAATGCTCTAATTTGACATAAGTATATTTTTTTTCAAATAATTAACACTAATCGTTTAGACGTGATCTTCAGTATAAAATCATTAAAAGTCGGATATCGCCGCCTTAAGTAGGTAGATGGCTAAATACAACTAAAGACATAGCACAACACACAAAATCACTATTTATATAGATATATATAATTATAATAATAAAAAATACAAAGTTAATTCGTTTTGGTTTTGTGATCATCATTATCTGCCTATTCCCAACTATGTTGCGGTCGGCTTCTAGTCTAACCGGATATAGCTAAATACCAGTATTTTACATGGAGCGACTGCCTACTTGACCTCCACAACCCAGTTACTGGGTAACACGATACCCCTTGGTAAGACTGGTTGTCAGACTTTCGGGCTTCTGACGACCCGTAACAAATGTCAAAGATCCACGAATAACAGCCGGGACCAACGGTTTAACGTGCTTTCCGAGGCACGGAAGGGTCTTGGTATGTAAAGATGGTCACCCATCCACTGGCCAACCTCTGCAAGCGTAGCTTAACCTGGTCGATCGACCCGTGCGGCTGTTATTGAAGTGAAAATTTTTTGGGCACTTTTTGTGTGAACAAAAATCATGGAACTCACGTCATCGTCACCGAACGCTTTCCATGAGCTATATGTATGCTGTTTTCACTTCTATCGGCAGTCCCCAAAGATTGCCCCGCATGTTTTTTTACTTAGCCACAATGCCCTCATACAAGTATATTTGGATAGATTCAAACAATGATTCAACAGTGCCGAAAGTAAACAAAAAGCTCCTTTTTAGGCCATGAAAGATCACGTAAAATAGTACATTTGGAATACAAGTGGAGAATGTTTGTTATTGCATTCGAGGCGGAATTAACACCCGAGGCGTAAATGTTCACGTGTATCAAACGACGTTTTTCAATACACTTTTGAAGAAATAAAATAACGAATAATATTTTTTTTCATGAATTATTAGGAAACTATGATTTACTTTTCTTTTTTTTACGCGCTTTTCTTTCGCCAGGTTGAAGGAGAAGCAAAGGTATACTGTATAAAGCCGATAAACAGCCTAATATGAAAAATAGAAAATTCAAATATTTTAGAGTTACGAACATAAATAAATGGTAATTTGTTCATAAACGTGTATATATTATTATATATTAATACAATTAATGTATTAATGTATAATAATATATTCTATGTATTCTATTTATAAACATTATTTAAATATTCAAAAAATATTAACGCCGTAAAGACGCATCTTTGCCAATTAGAAATAAAAAACAAATACCTCGGAATAGAGAGGACCGTCTCTGGCGCAAGATGGTGTGAATAGAGGCATTGAACCTTTGGACGTATAAGTTATCTGTGGTAATTTTTATCCCCGCACACGTGTTGGAAAATAAAAATTCGCACGCGTGTGAAATAAGTACATTGCATTGTGAACCTAATCGTAGTGCGACATGAACCAGTTTTCGAGGAAGTGTATTGAAAATAATATATTGCGCCAAGGGCCAACAGATAACTTATTTTGGTGAGTATATAAATGTGGTAAGTACTTGGATTTCGTATGGGAACCATTTCAACCCACTGTACTGGTTCTTCAGATTAAGCTGTCTTTAGAAAAAACTTAGCTCTTAGGTTTTTTTTAGTGTTAATTTCATTTATTATTTGCTTTAGTTATAGATGAAAAACCTAACCAACAGTAATAAAAAGTGTTGTTACTGACCTTTGTATTCCAAGTCACCAACTTGCGGTACACTGGTGCCCAACTTGGTAACTTTGTGTGCGGAGCCGAAGTCCACCAGCTTGACCTGGATGGACCTGACGGACGACATCACCACGTTGTCAGGCTGCAGGTCCAGGTGGCAATATCCTCGCCAGTGCAGGTACTGTAGACCATCCAGGATCTGGGTGACGATGGTCGCTACCATCTGTTCTGTGTAGTCGTGACGACTGGAGAGGTAGGTCAGGATATCAGCACCTTGGAGTTTTTCTAAGATCAAAGCAGATACGGAGGACCCAGGGCCTTGATAAGCAGCTAATAAGTTAGCTATCCTCTCGTGTCTCAGCCTCCTCAAACATTCGAACTCCCTCTGAATCTGTACCTCAGTGTCCGGTCGCTGTTCCAGAATCTTGGACACGACAACGTTGTCGTTCGACTTGTCGATGCCTTTGACAACCATCGAGAACTTTCCGCGCCACAGTTCGGAAATAAAGCTATACCGTTCAGTGAACTGTTGATTCGACACCCATTCGACTGGTCTATCCTCGATCGAATAGTCCAGCTTGGGTTTGTTCTCATCTAGCGTGACTTCTTGTCCAGATTCCGTGATTTGCTGAAGATGTCTCATTGCTTTAGTAACTTCTATTTTAGGTCCTCCAGATGTTTTAGTTTTCACTAAGTGTGTGGGGATGCCTTTGTCGCTCCATCCGATCCTGTTGCAGGAAGACAGTCGGAACTGGTAGCTGGTGTCCGGGGAGAGGTTGCGCACGACGAAGAACTCGTGGTCGATGTTGTTGGCGACGTCGCGCCACTCCACACTGTCTCCCGCCTTGTACTGGAGGCTGTAGCAGATAACGGTGGAGTTACCGTCGTATTTCGGCTGCTTCCACCTCAGAAGCACCTCAGTATCGGACACTTCAGCAGCTGTGGGGCTGTCTGGAGCATCTGGGGTGGTAGCTTCCACAATCCTTGTTCTAGCGACTGTCTGTCCTACTTTGTTTCTGGCTACGACCTTGTAGAAGCCGATATCGTGGTGCTTAGCAGGCTCCATGCTTAAAGTAGACCTGCCCTCTTCGTCTTCAATAATCTTAATGCGTTGTCCTTCAGCGATGGGCATGTCGTTTTTAAACCAGGTGATAGCCGGTTTGGGGTCTCCTACGGCGAAGCAGGAGAGTTGAGCATTCTCTCCTTCCCTGACAGGGAGTAACTGAGGTTTTTCCCTGAAGAATGGTAACTGGCCGTCTTTCTTGGACTCCATGAGGGCCTGTGCCTCGGCGTAGGAGTCGAGGCGCGTGCCCAGCTCGTGTCGCAGGCGGCGGATGGTGTAGGACTCGCTGCCGTACGTGTTGATGCGCTCGCGGCGCTCGTCGTCGATCTCCTCGTCCATGATGTCCGTGAAGCGGCGGCGCTCGTGGATTATGGGGGTCTGTGAACAGTACAGATTTAGCATTAGCTAATGTTTTGTTTTCAAAGTAATTGTGCATAGGTCTCCTAACATCCTACTCATATATTGATGGATGGATGTATGTTTGTTACTCTTTCACGTAAAAACGGCTGGACCAATTTTGATAAAATTTTGTATCGAGGTAGCTGACACCCTGGATTAACATATAGGCTATTTTTTATCCCTATATTCACACAGGATCGAGACTGACTCGGGTGAAACCACGGGGCGCAGCTAGTTTATCATAATTAGAAGACAATTTTTTTATTTGTTCGTAGATCAAAAAAATATGAGACAAAACAAATGGATCATAATAGTGAGCGCAAATAAGGACGTTTTCCATCCTGTTCAGATTGCACTTTGGTCGCTTTTTGAACATTTAGAATTTTAAGCTATTCTGACTCTGGAACTCCATTGTCCTCAACACGGCCATTATCCAGTGTATTTTGCCCAGGAACATTCCATTACGGTTCACCCGAACAGGATACGGCTACTCAGCTGAAAATACGTATGAAGTAATATCCTACGTACCCTGGGATCGTAGGTGTCGAACACGTTGAGGCTGTACCCTGGCGAGCGGTGACATGCTACTTTCATGTACTCGCGCAGGCGCACCGGGAACTGCGTGTCGCGGAGCTGCAGGAGGTACGTGTCTGGGCCGTTCTGGTAGCTGTGGGGGGAAAGAAAAAGTTCAGTCAGTTACATGGGAAAAGAGATGGATTCAATAGAAAGGTTGTTAAGATACACATTATATAAACTCAGGTCTTTTTGCCATGGTACCCCCATGGCAAAAAGATCTGAGTTTGAGGAGAAACTACAGATCGCCACCTGATCCTTACTTATTTATTATCCGTCGGTCTTTAAAAAAAAATTTGGCTATTGGCTCAGTGTCGGGAGAAACCAGTTTGAACTTTATTTTTTGCATTTACTTGCAATAAAGTTTTGAGAGGAGCTCGTGGCTAAGTAATAACCGCCACACGGGTCGATCCATCAAGTTAAGCTACGCTTGCCGGGGCTGGTCCATGGATGGGTGACCATCTTTACATATCGAGACTGCTCCGTACCTCGGAAAGCACTTTAAGCCGTCCCGGCTGTCATTCGTGGATCTTTGACAGTCGTTACGGGTCGTCAGAAGCCCGAAAGTCTGACAACCAGTCTTACCAAGGGGTATCGTGTTACCCAGTAACTGAGTTGTGGAGGTCAGATAGGCAGTCGCTCCGTGTAAAATACTGGTATTCAGCTGCATCCAATAAGACTGGAAGCCGACCCCTACCTCGTTGGTGAAAAGACTCGGCAGGCTGACGACTTGCAATAAAGTTTTGTTAGGCTCGAGTTCATTCCAAAATAAGAAATTCCTAATGAAATTCTGAAGTCGACGTTATACCAAGTTGCGTGATCTGAACTCACCCTTAAAAATCCTAATCTGCATGGATCATGCTATTGATTTATTTTTAGGGTTCCGTACCTCAGAAGTAAAAGCGGAACCCTTATAGGATCACTTCATTGTCTGTCTGTCAGTCTGTCAAGACCCTTTATCTCAGGAACGCGTAGAGGTATCAAATTGACAAAACAAACTTTTTTACACCATTTTTCTTGTACTGTTGAACAACCTTAATAAAAGTAATAACGTGGTACATACTGGCTCTCCGACGTGGCAGACACCTCCCAGTCGGGATGGTCCCACTGCTTGAAGTTGATGTCGTGCTCGGCCGGCTCGCGCGGCTGGCGCTCCGGGCTCGCTGGGGAAAGTAACATCATACTTATAGACTTGATTTTACATTAATTATTTGTGAAGATATCTGGAAGATCGGTGTGATAAAATATAAACTGAATTTATATCAGTCCATCCATTTGGAAGCCACTACTTTAAGAATAACCTAGCTATAAGTTAATGTAATAATACTTGCTGCGCCCTATAAACTTCATGACCCTGCTGGTCATGAAGTTTTTAGCCTAAGCGTAGCCTGTAACTACTTATATAGTTATATAGTACACTGTGCAAATAAATCCCACTGACAGGCAAAGTAAACACCTCATTTCAGTCGAGGGTTGAAACAGAAGGTTCAAAATCCCACCGTTAATAAAACTGACGTAGAGATTTAACGAGATCAAATACGATACAGGTATTTAATACACCATACAATTAAAACATTACAAAAGTCCTACATTACATTTTTTGTTTTTATATCCAACAACAAAACATTTTGCTCTAAAATAACCTAGTGAGTTCAATTTCTATTCAGAATCGACGTCATGGCTAGTTTTTTATATAGAAAAGATTTTTTTTGCTCCGGCTTTACTCTCTAATAAATTCACCCTGCGCCACTGGTACCTACCTCGTCTAAAAAGCTACCATATAAGGCAAATATTTCTGAACAGAAAAATCTGCGCCAGATCAATATGACTGGACCGAGTGCATGCAAATGGTACCTAAGAACATACGTTAGATCAGACGGATCTGAAGTTAGAAATGACCATGTATGGCCTTAACGATGATGAAGACCAGGTGAAATATAAAACACATCACTGACCTTCAGGAGTGTAAGTCTCTCCGGGCGGGTAGACCATCTTGGAGGGATGCTCGTAGGCCCCGCTGAGCGGCTTGCGACGGAACCAGTTGCGGCATTGTGCATTGCTGGTCCAGTCCCTAATCCAATCAATCACTCCTTTAATAGCCTTCATTGTACCACACTTAAATTTTTCCCACTTTTTCAAAGTTATTAATCTTTTTCCCACTTAATTTCCCTTCAACAGGTTACATACTACTGTTTGGCTTCCTCTCAAAGCCATGTACAATACGTTGGGAGTAACATCACATGGTCATTGATAAAAATGTTTACCAACGTTTGTGACAAGCGTGGGGGATGATGCCAATTTTATTTTAGTTATTGGCTCGATGTAATTGATTGAGGACAGTGCCGAATATAACTATGTGACATAATGCATTGAATCATTGTGATTTTCCGGCTTCGGTTAGGGTGCGTGCGAACTGATGTTTGATTGCGCGACGCACGCGGATATATGCGCTTTTTGTTTCGAAATGTGCCTTTAAACTAGTGAAACGAAGGTGCTGTTCAAGCTACACTTGTGCACATTACATATTATTCATTATGTGAATTCAATAGGTATAACCTTTATTTTATAGCATTCAAGCTGAAAATTTCAACTAAACGCGACATATAATTTCATTAAATGAGCGCTTCATTCGCGCGGTTAAACGATTACGTGATCATTTACCTGAATAATGACGTTCATACGCTACTTGATTGATCGCGCGAGTATGTCTTATTCATATAAACGAGCGTGACGTTCGCTTTTGCTTAGGACACGGCCTTTAGCAAGCTTCTCGCGTGTTTAAATATTGTGCATTGGCCACGGAATTTTAATGCGTAAACACCTTTATTACTGCATCAAGATTAATAATAATTAGTAGTAAATATATCGCCCACGCGGTAAGAACGGAATCTCGACACAAGCAAATTGTTTGCGATATATTTTTAAGGCGAGGAATGTCATCATCACATTTGGATTTGCAAAACTTTGACAGCATTGGGCTATCTTTAGAGCGCTATTTAAAAAAAAACAATCTGCCGTAGTCTTTTCATTGACATGTTCAGCTGGCCAAGCTTGTCCTACAACTTAGAACGTGTCAAACTCAAGAGTATTAGCCAATCAAGTGTATTAGACAAATGGTAGCCGTGACGTCATCCAAATATTTTCGGGCACGTATGTAAATCATGAATTGCAGCAACTATAGTTGTTGCAGTTCAGACGCGCGCCAGTCGTGACCGTTTGAACTTTATGTCAATGGCATAAGTGTCACATGTTGCGCGTTCGTGAGTTGTAATGGTTATACTAAGATGAAGGTGAGGCCTGTGACGGTCGCAACGATCGTACGAGTATTCCCAAATTATCTTAGTCGGCTTATAATAAAAATATTAAAAAATCAACTCACCTATACAAGTTATAGTAATTCCTCAACCTATCAGTAGTAATCTGGTACTCCTCCTTATAGATCTTATCAGCCAATCCCAACCAAGGATGAGACAGAGCACTATTCACATCCATACGCTCATGCCAATTGAAGACCAGCAGCTTGGAGATAAAGTCCCGACTTTCAGTACTGAGCCTCGACCACCATTCTTCGTCGTGCCATTCCCATCTTCCTTCGCGGATCCTGGTGAGGGTTTCCCGGTCATTGACTCCTCGGAAGGGAGAGTGGCCGCTGAGCAGGATGTAGGTGATGATGCCGATGCTCCACATGTCGGCGGCGAAGGCCACGCCCTCGCCGGCCGCCAGCTCGGGCGACACGTACTCGGGCATGCCGTAGTCTAGCGACGCGTACTTGTTGAATTGGATTCGGCGGGAGAGACCGAAGTCGCAGAGTTTCAGTTCGTCGCTACCGGCGTGAGAGAGTAGGAGTTCACCGATCTGGAGGATAAAGGCTTCAAGTTAAAAAAGCGTGATAATAAAGTCTAAACATGTACAAAGGCCAGGGCCTCCGTATCATAATCGGGACGGAAGTTACTACACGACTCGTCTTTAAGACTCAGATATATGCCAGTGACCTTGAGTGGTTAGTGGTTAGCTTGCGTGTTCTGTACTGAGCGCACGCAACGCGTCGTACGTTCAGCCAGTAATAGGACTCGCCCATCAAGGAGCGCTGTCCCCAATTTGACGCCTTATTAATTTATTATACACAAAACAAAAGGTATTTTAATAAAACGCGTATACTAAAATATCAATAGTTAAATTATCTTTAAATTGGTGAAGGTTTCAGAAAAATACGCTTGGTAGATTTTGCGCCATTCTCAGTTAGACATAACTTTACAAATTAATTTCACTATGTAATATAAACATAATCTAAAATATTTACATATTAAATTATTGAGAAAATGCTCTAATTAACATATTTTTTCAAATAATGAACACTACTCGTTTAGACGTGATGTTCAGTTATAAAATCATAAAAAGTCGGTTATCGTCGCCTTAAGAACTGAACGCTATTTCAAGCAACCAAAAGTCGTCATCATATGATATTTTATAAGCCTTCTTGTTTTCGAGTCGATAGTAATTAAATATATTATGTATAGATAAGAGAACGAATCTATTTTATTGATTTTGGCAACTTTTAAATCGAAATATCGGTTTGATGTAAACTTCTTGCATTTATGCGTTTAACTGCATTTTTCAAGTATTTATAATCCATTTGAAATAAGATTAGACATTTAAATAAACTAGTTTACAATCCGAGAATTTTGAGTTCTATTCCTAAGGCATAAGAGTGGCATTAAAAGCAAAAACGTAGTTACAATACCAACTGTTTATTACAGCTGCCATTGGTCATGCCACCAACGCAATAGATGGCAAAATCGGTTGAACGGACTGTATAAAAGGTTTATTTAAATGTCTAATCTTATTTCAAACGGAGCATAGATGGATCAGAAATCTTTGTAAAAGACAACCGAGAAAGAAATTCAAAGAAAAAAAACTCACCGTCAACCCCAAATGCGCGACACTATTATCATGCATATATTTCACCCCTCTCAACACCTGTCTGATATAACCCGCGATCTCTCTCTCCGTATACCCCTGACTCCTGAGCAGCCGGTCCCTCACCAGCTCGCCCCCCCCAGCCAGCTCCAGCACTAAAGCCAGGGTGTGTTCATGCTCATAGGCATCGTAAAGACGGATGAGGTGACGGTCGTTCAGCAGATTCATGATGTCTAACTCGTTCTTCATGAAAGGTTTTAGGTCTGAGTGACCGTGCATTATTTTAGCGGCGTAGTTTCGGCCTGTGGAGTAAAAAGTGATGGAATTTAGTTCAATAGACTTTATGACACAGTGTCCCAAAGAGGTTTACATGCACAATATTCATGATATTCATGTTCCACTACACTACTATTGTTTTTATTGTGTGATACACATTATGAACAAATATTATAGTAGTGGGTGGTGTTCAGTGAGTGCAGATTTTCGTGGTAAAGATTTAAAAGAGTAATGATTTAAGAGACTTGAATATTCATCATACTCACGACATTGTTTAGTGGCAGTTAACTTGCATTAGCTGCCTGTAAACTTATGTCTTTGAATGTGAATGAACTACGTGCAGAAACTTGAAAAAGTGGAGAAACATGGTTCAAAATTGTATAAAAAAAAAGGTAAAAAGAATAACATGATAATGTCAGCGTATCATCATCATCATTTCAGCCGAAAGACGTCAACTGCTGGACATACGCCTCCCCCAAAAGATATTTCGGATAGCTACGCGTCAAGCCCCATTTACACGATACTAGTTTCATGAGTGTAGCAATCAATCTGCCTAACCTTGTCCCAACCATGTCGGGGTCGGCTTCCAGTCTAACCGGATCCAGCTGAATACCAGTATTTCACATGGAGCGACTGCATATCTGACCTCCACAACCCAGTGCGTTACCGTTACCGGTAGACGATACCCCTTGGTAAGACTGGTTTGTCAGACTTTGGGCTTCTCGGTCCAAAGTCCCCTAACGACTGTTAGCCTGATAGATCGACCCGTGCGGATGTTAATACTTATCCACTGTAGCATAATAGTACACTTTGATACAAGTGGAGAATATTTGTTATTGCATTCACCTCGAATGCAATAACAAATATTCTCCACTTGAATTAACACCCGAGCCGTAGGCGAGGTTGTTTTTGAGCCGAGAACTGCAATAACAATGTCCACGTGTATCAAACGACATTTTTCAATACACTTTTGAAGAAATAAAATAAAATAACGAAAAATATTTTTGTCATGAATTATTAGGAAACTATGATTTAATTTTCTTTTTATCCGCGCTTTGCTTTCGCCAGGTTGAAGAAGAAGCAAAGGTATTCTCGTTAGACTAGAGTAGTATATTCCTTGAAAGGTATAAAACCGATAAACAGCCTAATATGAAAAATAGAAAATTCAAATATTTTTGAGTTTAGAACACAAATAAATGTTAATTTGTTCATAAACGTTTTTTTTTTATTGTATTATTCATGGTATTCTATTTATAAACATTATTTAAATATTCCAAAAATATTAACGCCGTAAAGACGCATCTTTGCCGAGATTAAAAAAAAACAATTCACTTCCCGCGTCTGGCGCGAGACGGTGTGAATAGAGGCATTGAACCAATTTGGACTAAGTATAGGTATAAGTTATTTGTGGCAATTTTTATTCCCGCACACGTGTTGGAAAATAAAAAATCGCACGCGTGTGAAGTACATTGCATTGTGAACCCAATCGTAGTGCGATATGAACCAGTTTAAAAAGTTCGTGTTGACCTACCATTAAGTCTCTCAGCAGCATGGTACACGACTCCCTGCACGCCTCTGCCCAGCTCGTCGCCCAGGTCGTAGAAGTCGCCGAACGGCTTCGTGCTCGGCTTTATGCGGGGAGGATGCTCGCGGATTCTGTGGCATTGTAAAACATAATAAGGGAAGGTCTTCTCTTCTGGTGGATCACTGCTGTTTCTGATCGCTGATTCTTCTGAATCAGATGTAAGTAGATAAGAATGTCACAATAACTTATTTTTCAGAATTTTTCAAAGGACTCTACCGATCACTTTTGGCCCTTGTGATTTATTATTCAATCTAATTAGAATTTGATTTTAAAATGTAGTTCTCTTAAAACTGTCTTCTTGTTTCGACCAGAGGGTCTAATCCGAAGTATCGGCCCAATGTTCGGCCGATACTTGACTTCCAAAGTTTCCTTTTTTGACTTTGAGTCCTTACCGGACTTCAAGTCACGTTTTTAGGGTTCCGTACCTCAAGAGGAAAAAGCAGATCCCTTATTGGATCACTTCGTTGTCCGTCTGTCTGTCTGTCAGTCTGTCAAGACCCTTTTTCTCAGGAACGCGTGTAGGTATCAAGTTGAAATTAATATCAAATACGTAAGTAAGCCTATGGTCCCTTGGAGCTCTAAATCTAATAAAATCAAGCTTCTAAGTCAACGCAATAAAAAAATACGGCAATTTAAGCGACATTATTGCGACATATTTCGATACTCGGAAATAAATCAAAACCTACAGGGTACTTCCCGTTGACCTTGAATCATGAAATTTAGCAAGAAGCAAGGTCTTACAGCACAAGTATAGGAAAAAGTCCTAACATTGTAAATTTGTAGTTCTATCACATGAAAAAAATGTTTTTGTTTCGCCGTAGTCAGCCATACTAGTCAGCCATAGTTAGGAAATTGGCCGACACTTTAGATTTATCTTCGGGGTATACCCCCTGGTCTTAGGTTCGTTCCACAATATCGTCCAAACTATTATTGGAATTTTGGATTAGCAATATTTTTGTAGTAGCAGTTCAGAGTCTGAATGTTTGTCTGACATCGAGCGAGCCTATCTCTCAGACAAAAATCCACACTCCAATTTATAGTGTAGCGAGTAGGCATAATAATTATATTAAATATCTTTAGTCTTTGGCAATGTATTACCAAGCTCTTAAGTTAACTCTCTGTCCTCACAACCATTTTAAACGATCAGTCGTCCAGTAAACTTTCAACCGAGAACACGCTGTTTCATTAATTTGCCGAACCTTATGATTTAATAACACCAACAATACACTTATCGGCAAAATGGTAAAATTGGTTAAATGTGGGTACACTATACACCTCGGTTTAGCCCTTCGAGTATTAAAGTCGTGATGATATATTACCTGTAGGAGTACTCATGCTCGGACTCCTCCACGTGCAGCATGGCGGAGGTGCTGACACTTCCGGCCACGTTCCTCGCGGAGATGGAGTATAAACCTTCGTCCTTCAAGATCGCGTCGTGGATGATCAGCAAGCACGTGTCCGGCTCGATGAACTGGATCTAGATATGTAAGCAGGGACAGTGATGACGTAGTTTGATAAACGTCGAAATTCTGGATTGGAAGTTTTTGACTGGTTAAAATGTTAAACTGTCAAACTGAAAAATGCACGAGCAATTTTTCATTGAAAAATTGATAATTAATTTAATCTCAAGAACATAAAATAGATTTGAAAATATGTATTTTGTAATACAAGCGCATAATTATGGCGCGTGTGATCGCGTTAATTTTTATAGTGTGTAAAGATTTTGCTCTTTGCTGCTTAGTGGGTTCTGACTGCTTATTGAAAATGCAGCCTAAGTGGCCTCTGCGCTGCCACCGCAACAAAATTTAATAAACTGTCGTGTCATCGACTTGACGAAGAAGATAGCCTAATATTCATAATAATAATAAATATAAAAAATATCATAATAAAAAAAAAATATATACAGGGTCAAATTTAATTACCTAGCGAAAACTCCGTGGACGTATTGGGTATCGATATCTAAATACGATAAAAGGAAAAAAAAATAAGATTTGATGTTTGTTTTTCTGGTGTCAATGACCACTGGCAGTGAAGTTACTTGAAGTAGTTAAGTTTTTGTTTTGTCGTGTTTAGTTATCGATACCCATCACATCTATGAAGTTTACACAGAAAAAAAAACTGATTTTAAAACTCATATTTCAAGTAACTACTAAGTAGTCGTTGACCCCAAAAAATACAATGTTTTTTTATCTTATTTTCGTTTTATCGTATTTAGATATCGATACCCAACATGTCTGTGGAGTTTCGCTAGCTAATTTAATTTGACCCTGTATATAATAATAACAAATATATCATTCTGACAACATTTTGATCCAATTTATTTGATCCTCCTTTCAACTCACCTTAATCCTACTGCTAGGCGCAAGCGGCTGCCAGTCCTTATACCACTTGATGTCAGGATACGGCACGCCAGTAACTCTCGCCTCGAACCTGGCCGTCTTCCTCTGCAGCACCACCACCTCCTCGGGGCGGCGGATGAAGGCGGGGTACTCGGCCACCTCCAGGCGCACCCGCTGGCGCGCCTGCCCGTGCTCGTTGGTGGCCGCGGCCTCGTACCAGCCGGCGTCCCGGTCTAACATCCTGGGGAGGGAAGGTGGTGGGAAACGTTGATATGTTTTGCTGGTTTGTTATTGTGGCGGAGATCGCACAAGTAATACAAAGAAAATCCTGTTAGGCTGTGCGGAGAACTAGGCAAAACCGACAACGATAGATAAACGATTGTTTCATTACAGTGTTATAAAAAATAAAAAAGAAAGTGTGCAACTGAGCAAACTATTGTCGTTTTTAAGAGTGCTAACGTAAAACAAACTTTATTAGGCCGGGGCTAAATGAATGAAAATTACATAATTTTTTCGTCAAATGACAAACGAAAAAAAGGTAATAATGCTGCAATTCGACCGAAACGTATAGAAACAAAAGAGATCGTTACCAGTGAAATATTTTATGTTGAAAAGTCGAATATAATCTAAATCCCTAACCTATTCCCTTAGAATTTATAGCAATATCCGTGAATTCTCAGATTGAGCTCGCATTTTTGCTTCAATAAAACGAAAAGTTCAATATACTCACTTGTTAATAAACAGCGTCCCCTGTCCATTCCTGGTATAACTCCAGTCGTACCTGCCCCCGATGTCAATGGGCTCATCATTGAAGAAGTACGTCATCTTCGGCTTAGGGTACCCATAGACAAACCAGAACAGGTTCACGTTGTGACCCTTGACTCCATACTGAGAGTCATACTCCTGGCGAAGGAACTTCGGAGCTTGGGCAAAGCCATCATGTGGAGGACGTTCAATATCGAAGTCTTTAGGGAAGTAGGGAGACGTTTCTGGTCTAAAATCAATACCAGGTTCTAAGTACGGGATGAACTTCGGAGGGTCAGGTTCTAGTTTCGATCTGTGTGTGATGGCGAATGGTGAAGGGTCGCTGACGCCATATTTGTTTTCTACGCGGATGCGGAACTTGTAGTCGCGGAACGGTTCGAGGTTGCGGATGTCGCACACGCACGAGCGCAGCCCGGTGCGGGCCGTGAACCAGTCGCCGTCCGGGACCTCGCACATCTCCACCTGCAGACAATGTACGTGGAGTTAATCGACTTTGCAAATAAAGTCAATGCAAGTTTTATAAACCGATCAAGAGCGAGTCCGACTCGCGCACCGAGGGTTCCGTACGTATATATGAGCTCGATGATTTCTGAAAAACTGTGCTATTTAGAGACATCGTTTTATTTTTCCTGTAATCTTTACACAAACTTCTATCACATAGAATAATTTCAGATTTTGATCTATGCAAACTTCGGAGATAAGGAGGGGGGGGCAGGATTTTTTTTTAAATTTTTCATCAAAAGTCGGAATCTACGCTGCCAAAAAAAAAATGTTTGAGAATGTGCAAACAGCGTTCTTTCATATGATACCCCACGTGCCCTAGTAGACCTACTTCAAATTTTTAAGACCCCCTTTCAGTCCCTTTGCAAAAAAGATTTTTTTTTATTTCTCTCTTGTTTGCAAAATAGTTGGGCAAACGCCATCTAAAACTATTCCAAGTTGATAGCATAAGTAGTTCTTGAGATATCCAGGTGTGACAGACAGACAGACTTAGTCTCCCCATAAGGGTTCTCACCGCTCACCAAAGGTTTTTACCATTTTGGTACGGAACCTTAATAAGAAGACGACTTTGAAAATAACTTAAACGTTTGACTAAGAGCAGATCGTTTGAATTCTGCAAGATTATTCGTGAACTAAACTGTGTTCCAGAAATGTAGACGGCAGTGTGACAAGCCATGTTCGAAAGAGAAAAAGGCAATAAAGTTTATTATGATTAGATTTTGATCAGCGCTTCATTTGCTACATCGCTTTGTAGCATCTTTTAATGTAATTTAGTATCAACAACAGTATATCACAGTTTACAAGAAACTATTAGTCCAAGACTTTACCTGGTAGGTGACAGGGAACCTGGGTCCGTGCGGGATGGACGGCTTCCAGCCCAGGGTGAGGTGCCGGTCGGCCATGCTGCGCACGATGGGCCGGTCGGCCAGCGGCATGGGGATGCCGGTCTTCTTCATCTTGTCGAAGTCGGAGTACTGGTCGCCGATAGGGCGCTTGCTGGTGTGGGGTTCCAATGCTGAAAAAAGTATAATTTTAGGACTGCCATCTTCATAAAAATAATAATCACACACAGAACCGTCGGCGCGACGACGTGGCCAAAGTAAACTAACAGTACAACATATTTTAAGAAATTTTGTTACCTATTAATGTATATATAATAATATATATACATTAATAGGTATACAATAAAAAAAATAGGTAAATAATGTATAGTAATAATACTAATGTATATATAAATAAAATAGTTATGTATTAATATAATACTGTCAAAATTTTAAGCATGAACTCGGAATTTTTTGAATATTGAGATTCCTACAGTGTTCTAGATACTAATGGGAAGGTAGTTGGCGATTGAGTTCAGAAATAAATCGGTTGATTGTTCGTGCAGTTTATGCTAAACTTATTATTATTATTTATTATTTAATACTTCAAGCACACAAAATGTACAGAGGCGGACTTAATGCCATAGGCATTTTCTACCAGTCAACCTTTGGGTGATGCAGAGACAAGCAGTGGTAGGTGTATTATACAATAAGGAAAATTGTGAAATCAATATTTTTTTAATTTTTTTTATTGTGTGGTGGGGTCCACCGTCGGACACGCTCGTCCACTGCCAACCCATCCCAGTAAGTTATACTCACTGTCATAGGTGAGCTGCGCGCTGCACGCGGCCTCTCCGTGCTGGTTGTAGATCCTGCAGCGGTACGTGGCTACGTCTGTGGGGTCTACTCCGCTGATGGTCAGGCGGAGGAGACCGGTGGTTTCTTTGTCCATGCGGATTCTTTCGCATGGGAATAGCCTTTCGTCGTTGCGGAACCTACAATTTTTATTTTATTTAATATACATATTTTCTGGTAATTGCAATATTCATGTTGTTGTTTGTCATTAATTAAAAGCACAAAGCCTGCCTTATCACCAAAGAATATTATGACACATTTCTCAAAATCTTAGTGAAGTTAGTACTTCTATGTTAAATCTCTTTCTAAATTCCTCTCAAAATAATGCGACTTCTTTAATTTTTTACACAAAAGCCCAGGAAAGTAAGACATTTACTGCAAAAAAAGACCTGATTATTCACTAGGACTGGTTTTAGTTCTTCTCTTCGAGATTATCTTTCTTTAGTCATTAGAAATACTGTTTTAAAAGTCCATATCGGCAAAATGTGCGAAAAAAAATGCTGTCATGGGTCCTGAAAACCAGTTTATAGAAAAGCATTAGTCATGCGTCAATTTAACAAGAGTGTTCCTTATTAAATACTGCACAAAAATCTACACTTATAGAAATAATCTAGGAACAGCGATACACAGTTTCAAAATGTTGCGTTAATGTAGTTGTGAATAGAATTGTGAACTATGACATGTGATTTTGTTAATAATAGATCGTTTTCTTATTCAGTTGCTTCTCGTATTACTTATTATGTTTCATCGTTTTCCGAACGGTTCCTTCTCTATAGTAATGTTGTGGCGGCATCAACATCGCCACATGCCAACTACGCGTCACACTGACGTCACGCAAAAATCCTGCATCGCGCAAGCAGAGTTTACCGCGCGACTAGAATATAGAACATTATTCTTAGTATATGCGAAACCTGATTATAGTTTGTTCAGAATAAGGAACTGAATCGATTTTAATAATTTTTACACCATGTTATATTTTGTCCCAAAAATATTTAAGTGTGATGGAAAATGTTATCACCATTTAATTACTTACAATACAATCGCCGTACGGTTAGGTACCTACTGCCAAATTATTATCAATGAGCGCAAGACGACCCTGGAGGCGCGGGGGCGCCGTTAGCATGTTTTTGTACGGACAACCCGGTAACATAACGACCTTATAACTTTGTGATTTTTCATGAGACAGTTGAAATTTTGTAAATAGATTGTTTACATAAAAATACTAGACACGTGTTTCGGATTTCGCATATACTAAAACTAATATCGTTTACAGCGTCCCGACATCAACCGTCGGGCAGCTGCTCACCAACACAACACCCGTCTGGAGGATCCTCACTTTTCTATGGAGGATGAGTGAACTGTACACCCTGTTTCTCATGCCTCTATAATGTCAGTCCCGTCTGACACGATGTCCTACCCTGTTAGATGGTATATTCCGTATGTTTTTTCCGGTTCATAAGTGTTTTATTTACATGTCTGAATTGCCAAAATATATGGATGTATGTACTGTGTATATTCAACGGCTTTATTGAGCATAAATACATCATTTTATTGGCGCACACTGCTGTTGTATTATTATACAACTTGACATATTCTGAGCCATATATTTCAATAAACATTGGTCCTACGAGAATCTTGTTTAGGATTTTTTCATGTAAAATTAAGTAAGGAAAAAACTTGTAGTAACCATTAATTGTAGTACCTAAACTTATATTTTTCGAATATTCAATTTTATTTTTTTAAACTGGATTTCGGGATTTTTGATAGTCGATATTTTATTTTGTTGCACAAGATATCCTAATGGACTTTTGACACAGTATTTCTAATGCCGGAAAAAGATAATCCCGATAATAAATCTGGAACTAGGAGTTATTTTGTAGATATGCTTTTAATTTGGCTTTATCAGAAACACAATGAGTACGCACCACTCCACGTCGGGCTCGGGCGTGCCGGTGGCGCAGGCCGTGAACTTGGCGCTCATGCCGCGGAACACCTCGATGTCGCCGATCTTCTTCAGGAACTCGGGAGGTTCCACCTTCTGCTTGCGGGCACTGGAAGAACACAAAACGATAACTATGATGTTTGGGTATTTTCTCGGAAGTTGACGGTTACTGTCTTTGATAACTCTGAGAAGTCCAAAGCCAAACGCATGCTTGATTAATGGAAATTCTCTCAGACTTAGCCCACATTTAAGAAAAAAATGCTGCCAATAATGTATCAGCTAATTAGCTGCTAGTGTGTCTTACTAAATAATAATAATAATCCAAGCTGTATTCCCCGAAGAGGTAAGCAGAGGTGTATCTTTAGTACCAACACATTTCACCAGGCACCCTGGATTCTATCTCCAGGTCGGGCAAACTGTTATTGGGTTTTTTCGTGAAATAACGCAGAAGCTGCTCGTAATTCAGGTTTGGTGTCCGATTTACGACAAAAGCCCTATTAAAAGGAACTTAAAGATTAATCTAACATACTCACATCTTATCCACAACCTCCAGGCTGGCCTCACAGCTGGCCTCGCCCTCGCGGTTCCTGGCCACGCACTTGTACCGGGCCGCGTCGCCCGGCGTGAGGTCGCGCACGTACAGGCAGCACGCGTCGCCGTCTCGTTTGATGTTGTACTTGTCGCTGTGACGTAGAGGGGACCCGTCCTTGTACCACGTGATGTCCGGGAACGGGATGCCGAATACCCGGGCTGGGAATTTGGCGTCGAATGTTGGTAGCTGGAAAGAAGGTATTCGGATGTGTTAACACATTTTCGTAGTGAATACGACAGCTAACTCAGGATATTCGCGTGCTCTGCCACTATTTTCGTGAACTCTGCCACTATGTTCGTGAATATACTGTCAATTTTTTTTCATTGGTAAGTCAGGAATTTTCATTATTTATCTCATGAATACCAACAAACTGTCCGTAAGTATATTTGAAGTACAGCTAATACTGTCTTTCTTGTACCGTTGGCTATAACACGCCTAATTGACGTAGCGTTTAAATTTTTTAAACAATTAATTGATGAAACGTTAACCTAAAGCTAAGGAAACATCAGCAAAAACCATAAAAGTGAATTTTATACTAATTCCTTACCTGCTGCAGATCAGTGAACTTCTGCGAGAATGTGGGTGCGGAGTAAACCTTGCGTACATTGATGGTGCCCTCGGACGCGTCCTCGCCCAGCGGGTTCACGAGCTTGATGGAGTACACGCCCGCGTCGGGGAGCTCCACTGAGTTGATCTCTAGACCCACCTGCATGAACCACAGAAAGATGTATTTAGAAGATATAGACAGACATGAACTAAATTAAGGGTTGATATCTCCATAGCTAGATAGAGGAATAATTTTGAATTTTGAACAGTTTTTCCCATAGAAAATATTTTTTTTTTATATATATATATTTTTTTATTAATATGTCAGTTTTATGGCACGGATTAAAGTTATCTGTCGTAGGATCAATCAGCCGTACCTAAGTCTATCACTCCAGCAATACAACACCTCATACAAATAAGGAGATAGAAGGCGGAAAGTTGACGGTAGTTTTAAAGGAAAATTGCTAGTGTATCATTTTGAATAATTTCTAAACTACTAACAGGAAGATACAGCAGAAAACCCATGCCCAGTACAGCACAATATTTGGCGGAAAACACCAAAATAAACACATATTTAACCAAACAAAATATCCACGCCCATCCCGGAGTGTAGCCCAGCAATTATATTTTATATCGTCGTCTAGATTTTGCGATAAAGTAATTTTCAATTCACATCTCAACCATGAATAAGGTAGGTACCAAAAAAATATAAATAATATTATGTGCAAAGTAGGTAACTAGGTAGGTAATAAATTAATAATGTTTTAAACAAAATCCAAAAAGTACTAATAATTAATGATTGTTTAGATGCGAGTAGCGGAACATGACGCGAGTCAGTTGAATTGAACTACTGCGGTTTCGCTGCTATGGATTCAAAGTTACTTTCCTTACTTTAAAATATAAATAAAAAATATATGTTGTTCTGACGATAAACAAATACCTACAATTTATTTTTATAAACTTTTGCCCTTGTTTCCGAAACAGGAATCGTGATGTGCGTAAGGACATCACTTTTCCATGTTTTCTTTCTAGCCTTAAGTTAAAATAATTATGCACCAGATAGTAAACACAGACTATTAGACATTACTAAATACTGACCCTCTTTCCATCACACGTCAGCCTGATGTTCTCGTTGGGCGTGATGGGCAGCCCATCCTTGGTCCACGTGACCTCAGGTATGGGGTTGCCCACGAAGGGCGCGGACACGGAGAGCGGCTGGCCCTCCTCCGCGGTGAGGTCGCGCAGGCCGTGGACGAAGCGGGGACGCTCTTGTGGGTTGGAGTCGTCCGTGCGGCCTGGGGAGTTCATGTGATGTTGGTTATTTTGATAACAGAAAATAAAATGTTTACAACATTCGTTTTTGTTTATACTAAACCCGAAAAGGGGTCATTGTTCTCTCTCACTCTCACTCATCATTTTGAACAATTTATTCTATGGGACTAACCTTGAAATCGCGAAGTAAAAATCAGCTGTTCCATACATTTTGTCGATTTAAGTGAACACAAATGTAGGGAACAGCTGATTTTTTTTTCGCGACTACATAATTTCAAATACGCCACCAGAGGCCGTTGACTCCATAGTTTGTACTAGCTATGTAGTTACTTAAAATAAAAAAAACTGGCCAAGTGCGTGTCGGACCACGCACAATAAGGGGTTCCGTAGTTAGGATGAATTTATCCCAAAAACAAACTTAACATTGTAGTTGAAAAACATGCTCTCCCATAAATCGATATACGCTACGGTCAATTGTTCAACTTTAAATTTAAGTTGGTCGACTATTACTCGTTAACTTGTAAACCCTACTTAGTTGTGATAGTTTTCCTTTTAATTTCGTTATATATACTACTTCCATGAATTTTTTCACATATCCAAAACCAACCATTTAGCTGGCAGGGGGAGGGGACACTTGACTCTAACAAAAAATAATATTGCGCAAACGGATGTCAAAATTGAAAAATGGCTTTGAAAGATCCACAATATATTTAAACGGCATATCCAACGATACCTCAAACCATGTATTAGACGAGAAAAAAAATATCAACCCCATTTTACGTGGAAGGGAGGTACCTAGAAAAAAAATTATTTCATGGTTTTAATTTAGGACTTTCTCGGCGTGATTAATATATACACCCATGCCAAATTACAACTTTCTAGGACTAAGCGTCTCTGAGCTAAGCCGGGGACAGATGGACGGACGGACAGACAGACAAACAGACAGGCAGGGCGAAACTATAAGGGTTCCTTGTTTACTACGGAACCCTAAAAAGGAGTAAATAAATTAACCATCTAAACTTTTCACAAGGGCCCCGTGTTTCTATTACTTCCTGTGATATTTTGACATGACGCTACCGATGATCGAGAACTTCTTCCGTCATTTAATTTTGTCGGAATTCAAAAATGGTGCGATGGTTTAAATTTAGATCCAATGCACGACTCAGGATACTATGTTTCGTAATAAGGCCGCTTGAGTTCAAACCATTTAGGTGTACCCAAAAACTATTGACTCATGATTAGACCCCGTTGTGTTGTGACACTGACGTTACTTTTTTGTAGGGTTTGATTTTTTTAATTTATCTACTATCGAAATGTGTCTAGATAAGAAATACTCACTAGCAACAGTAAGTTCAGCACTGCTGGCCGTCTCTCCCTTCTCATTGGCCGCTACAACGCCGTACTGGCCGGCGTCGGCGGCGCTGGCCTTGTCGATGAGCAGCGCGTGCGTGCCGTCCGGCTGCGACACAAGCTTGACACGCTGGCCGTCCGGGACTATTTCCTTGCCGTTGTGGGTCCTGGAGAATGGAGACATTTTCTACCTAATAAAAATCTTTCATTCTTTCGTTTACTGATACACAACGCATGGCCTGAACCTTTTGAAAATTCCTAAAACCTGAAGATTTTTGAAAATTCAACTCCTGAACGGCTCCTGAGCGGATGAAAGCTTGTATTATGGGAAATCCCGTCGGGCACACGGTTTGTAGATTATAAGACTGTATAGCGTGCGGCAGAATGTAAATGATATCATGTGTGCGCGCGCGCAAGCTGCAGTAAGTTCTCATTGTAATCTATAGTTAGATAGGTAAGCTCCCACTAGGCAGCGCGCGAATGTGGGCGCGTTTTAACTCAAACGTTCTGTTGAATTGCAATTTGTGTGATGTATGTGATTATAGTGTAATTCCTTTGCACCTGCGTTTCTCTTACTCCAGTTCTCCGGCTATATCTTATGTTAACTTTAGCAGGACATAAACTATGAGTGGTTTCAAGTTGAACACTAGGTAAATTATCTCACTTGAAAAAATAAACGAATTATATAAATGACTTTATTTTAAAGATACATTTTGTATTGTCGTCTGTTTACATGGCAATACTTCAATCACTATGTCATGCAAACAAACATCAAAGAGTCGAAATTAAACATAGATTTTTTACAGTCGTTGCAAGTTACAAGAGCGCGTCAACTGACATCTTATTATCCTACAGACCGAATTTGACTGCCCGTTTGGTCTCGTGCTTGCAAGCGCGACTGTTGAGCGTGGGGTCCTAGGTTCGATTCCCGGGTCGGGTAAAGTGGTATTAAGTTTTTCCATTACATTTTTTTTAGTAATAGCCCGGAGTTTGTAAGTCGGCGATGCGCCACCCCCGAGCCCGTTGTTCTCGAAGCAGTTGGTTCGACGGGGGGGGGGGGGAGGGGGGGGTGTGCCTGCGCAGAGCGCACCCTCGCCTGCACTATAATATTATATCTCCCGCGCCGAGGCTGGTCTACGCTGAGATTGGTCGCAGTCGAAATATGGCCTGGAGGAGGACTACTACTCGTATAATGCTTGTAATAAGATTTAAATTGCGATGATTAACGCTCGTGAAATATACTTATTAGAGTGCAACAAGGATCTTTTGATTCAGGCCCCTGAATGACATTGACTTGGGGGCGTTTGTGAAATTGAACCAAACTTTTTATTGCTTTAAAAAAAATAACAAGAATTGGCGTTAGTTCTCATAGGGTCTAATTTTGGCCACGCGCCAAAAGACCTTGAGAGCAGTGGTGGCCCAGTGGTAACGGCCTCGACTTACGAGTCCCCGACAGGCGATTTACTTTGTGTCAATTATTGCATCACCACTGCTCTCAATACGGTGAAGGAAAACATCGTGAGGAAACCGGCATGTCCTAGAACAAAAAAATTGAAAACATGTGACATCCACCAACCCGGACTGGGCCCGCGTGGTGGATTACAGCCCACTCCCTCTCACAGAGAGGAGGCCTGTGTCCCAGCAGTGGGAACATTATACACTGATTATGTATGCCAAAAGACCTTTGCACCGTTGTATGTATCATAATTTGATCACAAAATAATATAAACACTGTTTATTTAATACTTACCATTTGAGCGTAGGTTGTGGATGTCCCAGAATCTTGACTTCCAGTTTGACGGGGAACCCTTCGATGACCTTGGTAGGTTGCAGCTCAGCGATGAACGCTGGCTTGCGTTCCTTCTGAGCTACCTCCACCGTGGCTTTAGAGCCGACCTAGAAAGAAGGACAGATAAAAAAGAAGTTAGTTATAGTAATAAAAAACATGGCAATCTTTTAGCTAAAAAACTTCTAGAGTTGTTAGACATTCAATTATGAGTTTACGGAGTTTTTTTTTTTACGCATGCTGCTCTCAAATTCCTTAACATTGAGCATCGAAAAGTGTTGAAAAACGTCGAACTTGAAAGTATTTTCTATGTAAACCCCATCACAAGTATAGTAGTAGTAGTATAGTATAGTAGAAATCTTGCAGTTTGATTGAATGCAACCAAAATCAAGTCATTAATTTATTCAAATTAGGCTGAGAATCATCACTTTCGACCGTCAAAATCACATAAGACCGTCCCCCGGCACGCCCGCCCTTCACCACTTCCTAGTGCTTTAACTGGGGAGAAGTGGCGCAACTAAATGTCCAGCAGCAGAGCTGTCTGTTCAGTTAGAAGAACTTGATTCTATCAACCCTTTTGTAGACCAAGTACATAGATGTTCATAGATATGAGCTTTCGTTTACTAAGCTAGATATCTAATTTTATAAGTCAGTTCACAGCTATCGATAGCTAAAAGCTGATGAAACAAAAAAAAAAGAAGTATATATATATTTTATTTCACATAAGCCTACATGGGCACTTATGAAACGTCAGAAGCTAGGTGCACAGTTCCAATTGGTCGTCTCCTATGGAGAAGAGCCGGCAAGGAACTCCACAGTTATGCTTAAAAAAAAAAATGGTTTTTACAATGTTACAAATTACAGTGTTAATAAGTATGAGACGACAGGTACCTCTAGAAAACGCGATAGATACCTCTCCAAGCTTGTTGGTTACTGTCAGCGAGTAGACGCCCGCGTCCTCAGGCTTGCAACTTTCGATGCTGAGGCCGATCAAGCCGCCCGGCTGGTTGATGAAGTTTACAGCCTGCGATGGGCGGACGGGGAGACCTGGGGGCAGAGGAAATGTTACATTCTTGCTACACTACAACACTAACTTCACAGAGTATTTTTAAGCTGCGGTGAATGTTTTAGTGATGGTTTTTTTTTGTTAGAGAATCAGTGCATTACTAAAGGAAGCATCTTAGCGTGCGTTCATGTCACTTTTTGTTCGGTGAACAGGAACACGTGGTCGCGACAACAGAGGGCACCTTCTAGTTTTCCGAAACGTAATTAACATTTATACGAAGGCGACGTTCGTTTTTGGTTAGCACGCGGGGTATCAAAAAAATTTGTGTAATAAAAATTTGATTACGGAAGATGATGTTTAATGAAACTTCACCCTTAGTTGTATAACACTGTCAAAATCGTGGTAACAAATGAAAACAGTATATATTGAAAAACGACAATATTTTGGTACCTGAGTGCACCAACAGGTGCTCAAACATATTCTTTGGGCGTGATTGAGAAGAAGTAGAATATTTCAAACATACAAGTAGTAATTAATCATCGCTAGGATTTCTTATTTTAGCTAATGGGCTACTCACCATCCTTGAACCACTTGACCTCGGGTGCAGGGAAGGCCATGACCCTGACCTCCAGTTTGAGCGGCTGCCCCACCACCGCCTTCACGTCTTCCAACTCTTGGCTGAACGATGGCTTCCTTGGTGTGGCTGCGGAGTTTATAAAGTTGATGGGTTTTGTAAGAGTTAGATTTCTGATTTTTAGAAACGTTCTTAGAGGTGTTTATTTCACATTTTAATGAATATAAAAGCAAGTTCACGCGACTTCGTTCGTGTGGAAGTCGTAAGACACCATAATAAGTAAGTATAGGTACTAAAATAACAGCCACATTTATTATGAACAAACTGCTTCGTTGGTCTAGTGGTCACAAGCGCTACTGTTAAACATGAGGTCTTGGGTTCGATCCTTGAGTCGAAGGAAAATGATATTGGGTTATTCCATACAATCCACTGGGACATTCTCAGTAACAGTGCAGAATTTTAATTTGTGATAGCTTTATTGCAGTCCCTTATTAATGGGGATTCAAACATAACAATCGAAAGGTGTTCGGTTTACCTATACTGAATTCTGCCTTCGAGGAAAACAGGCGTGAAGAACTCGAGAAAACGTATGGAAGAGCTGATTATTAAATCAGGTCTTATATACATTTTCTCGACCTCTTTTTCGTTATTTGAGGTTGGTCAAATAATGAAAGTAGTTCATAATGTTGCGCGCACAACTAAAAACCCTACTACTAGCGCCATCTAGTATCAGGTAGCGAAACTAATAGAGTCAAGATGCTTCGAGAAAGTTCGCTTCTAGAACTATCGACACCCGGTCAGTCGGGGCCGGTATGTACTCGAATGTTCTAGATGTTTCGGGAACTATCCGAGGCCCTATATAAGGCCAGTATGGGCCGCGACGGAGTTTTTTAGATCCGGATGACCCCATCACTCTCCTTCAGGAAAGCAATAGGGCCACGAGTACAGTGCACAAATCACACAAACCGACCTTCCGTCCTCGCCGCCGAGGTACCACGCGAACTTCCCGAATAAATGGTAATAAAAGTCCTCCCCCCCGTCCCTTGAATGTCGATGCGCCAGCCGCCCGGTTAGAGGCTGAGAGCGCCGTAGCAATAAATATAATATCCCCTGATAATAATCATGATCAAAATGTTGATCCAGCCCGTCCCCAAATTGTTAGTAATTTTGTGATCCCCCAACGACGCCCTGAGCCGAGGTCCGTACCCCACAGGGGGTGCCCTTAGTGCGCTGTCGTTTAGTTTTTAATATATATAATTTGCGCCCTGGCTGGAGGCTTTAAGATTAAAAACCTTAGGGCAGCCACAGGAATATCCGGTTAAGTAGCAACGACCTCTCTAGGTCTGCTACGAGATGCCATACCTAAAAAAAAAAAAAAAAAAAAAAGCGACGGAGTTTAGTTTACTTTTGAAAACGAGACAAGCGAGAACAACTGAACGATATTTGAGAGTGTCATTAAGTGATTGTGTTTTAATTGTGTTTAAAGTAGTAGTGTGTTTAAATTGGTGTTCCTAATTAAAGTGTCTATTTTTTAGTTACTAAATCGGCAGTTTTTATTGTCACGAACCCCAAGCTCGTAACAATTGGTGTCAGAAGCTAGGATTAAAATCATGCCGATTTTACCTAAAGACGACACGGAGGGTATCCGTACCCGGAGTCAACGCCAACAGAAGACGGACCAGAGACGTTTTGGTGGAGCTACGCCACAGAGGTCGGAGGGCCAGCTACCGACCACGGAGGCCGACCCGTCCGCGGCAGCTCCAGCATCAGCAGCACCAGACTTTGCTGCTCTGGTGATGATGCTGCAGGAACAGTCCCGCCGTCAGGAGGAACAGGCTCGTCGGCTGGAAGAACAGCTCCAGCGCGATAAGGAGGAGCAATCCCGCCGTCAGGAAGAACAGTCCCGCCGTCAGGAGGAACAGGCTCGTCGGCTGGAAGAACAGCTCCAGCGCGATAAGGAGGAGCAATCCCGCCGTCAGGAGGAACAGTCCCGCCGTCAGGAGGAACAGGCTCGCCGCCAGGAAGAGCAGATGCTCCTCATAAAGGACCTTCACGCAACCTTCAGGAAAGACGTGAAGGAGGTGAAGGAGAAGGTTGCCCAGCATGATAAACGCCTGTCAGAAGCTGAAATTCAGATCAGCAAGTGTAACAACGTCATTGCTGATGTGAAGCGGGAGTTGGGTAACCTTAAACTTGGGGATGGAATCGCAGCTCCCGTAGCTACAACACCTTCGCTACGTGGATTCAAAGGGCCACCGTTCGACGGAACTTCTTCCTGGTCAGCCTACAAAATCCAGTTTGAGGCTGTTATGAAGGCTCACCTGGAACACGTGTTTCGTGCGCAGCTCAAGGATCGTGTGCAACGCAGTAACGAAAACCTGCAGCAGTGGGCTCTTGAAGTGGAGAAGCAGGTTCGTAAAGCTTACCAGTCCGTACCTGCGCTTATTGATGGGAACCTGGTGCAGGCATTCATCGACGGCATCCGCGACCTTGAAGTTAGAGCTGCTGTGAGGCTCGGTCACCACGGGACGCTTAAGGACGCCTTGGCCCATGCACTGGAGGTGGAAGCTGTGCGGCAGGATCATCGTTCCCATCGCGTCAGGGAGGTTGCAGCGTCTACAGTTCGCGATCGTAAAGGATACATCCCTAGGTGCTACGGCTGTGGGGAAAGGGGCCACCTTCGATCTAGTTGCCCTAAGCGAACTACAGAAAAGGAAGATGGCCGGTCTCCAGAGGGTAGTGCGGCTAACAGCACCACCCACCAGCAGCAGGGAAACGAGTAATAGCCAGGACTGCGGGGCGGGTGCTGGCTGATGTTCAAAGAGCCCCAAGGATTTCGATCACACAAACCCATGACGGGAACACCTTAGTCATAAAGGGCGAGGTCAACGGAACGCCTTGTAAGCTGACCATAGATACTGGAGCCTCTCGTACGGTCGTCAGTTCCCAACTTATAAGTCGGTTCCTTGGGGACTCCGCATACAACCGAGACCGCATTAATTTGTTAACAGCCACCGGTCAGCGCATACCCGTCCATGGAGAAAAGAAGATGGAGTTGAAACTAGGTAACAGAATCTACCTGCATAATGTCATCGTGGCTGATATAATGGACGATTGCATCTTAGGCCTTGACTTCATGAGGAAGAATTGTTGTGAGATTGACGTCAAGCAAGGTGTTTTGAAATGTGGACAAGAGGAACTTTTCATGGAAGGGGTGTTACCGGGGAATGTGTACAGCCTTAAGAAGATTGTTCTTCCGCCGAGATCGGAAACGATTGTGCCGATATGTCTTCCTCGGAATCCTGGGCAAACCCATCGTTGTGTACTCGTGGAAAGGGTGGACAATGTCCTTCCATGGAAAGTGGCACGAACTTTGGTCAGAGCCACAGACATCTCAGGGGTACGCGTGCTGAACCTTTGTGATCAGGAACAGATTATAGAAAAAGGCACACTAGTTGGTACTTGCGAGGAAGTGGATTGGTTGCGTCGATGCCAATATCTATCGACTGGGACCCTCAGCAAGGATGCACAAACGAAAGTGTCCACACTTTTAGAAGACTGCCGCAGCACTCTGGCCCAAGATGAAGTGTTCAAGGCAAAGAAGATGTTACTCAAGTACGCTGATGTTTTCTCGTCAAATGATGGTGACATCGGGAAGACTGGCTTAGTTCAACACAAAATAAACACAGGAGAAGGATTGCCTATACGTCAGCGGCCAAGGAGATTGCCGGTAGCACGTGAAAAGGAAGTGGAAACCATGATTGAAGGAATGGTGAAGGATGGTGTTGATGAACCTTCATCTAGTCCATGGTGTTCACCTGTAGTGCTCGTAAGGAAGAAGGACGGCAGCATGCGGTTTTGTGTTGACTATCGTCGTCTGAATGATGTCACGAAGAAGGACAGCTATCCTTTGCCAAGAATAGATGACACGCTGGACATGCTTGCTGGAGTTAAGTGGTTTAGCACGCTGGACCTTAAAAGTGGCTACTGGCAAGTTGAGATTGACCCTAACGACAAGGAGAAAACAGCATTCTCGACAGGAAAGGGTCTGTGGCAATTTAAAGTTATGCCGTTTGGATTGTGCAACGCTCCAGCAACGTTTGAAAGACTGATGGAACTTTTACTAACCGGGTTAATTGGCGATGGCTGCCTGGTCTACTTGAATGACATCATCATCGTAGGCCGTACGTTTGAAGAACATCTTCAAAACCTGGAACGCGTGCTTATGAAGATCCAGAGTGCCAACCTGAAGTTGAGTCCAAGGAAGTGTTCACTATTCAAACGGCAAGTTAGCTTTTTGGGGTATGTAGTGTCGAAAGAAGGTATCCGCACGGATCCAGAGAAAATCGCCGCAGTCAAGGATTGGCCAGTTCCAAAGGACAAGACGCAGGTCAGAGCATTTTTGGGATTGTGCTCTTATTATCGGCGATTCGTTAAGAACTTTGCGGATATAGCCAAACCCCTGCACAAGCTAACCGAGGAGAAGCGACATCTCTGCTCTGCTGGGATGAAAGTTGCGACATCGCATTCCAGGAGTTAAAGGACCGACTGTGCAAAACACCTATTTTGGGGTATCCTGATGCAGGCAAGGAATTCATAGTTGACACAGACGCAAGTGACATAGGCCTTGGTGGTGTGCTGTCTCAACGGAATGGTGATCAAGAAGTTGTGATAGCATACTTCAGCAAGTCGTTGTCAAAGCCGGAAAGGAACTATTGTGTCACGAGACGGGAATTGCTTGCTGTGGTAAAGTCATTGCAACATTTTAGCAAATATCTTCTTGGGCGGAAATTCCACTTACGAACTGACCATGCTGCACTGAAATGGCTATTGCAGTTCAAAAATCCAGAAGGACAAGTTGCGAGATGGATTGAGCTACTGCAGGAATACGACTTTGTGGTCGAACATCGCAGCGGGAAATCTCATGGCAACGCGGATGCATTGTCAAGAAGACCTTGTCCTGAAGACTGCAAGCATTGTACGAGGCAAGAGGGTAAGGAAGTGGTACCTGTGAGAATGCTCAGGACAGACCTTAGCAACGAGTGGAAGGAAAGCCTACAACGTACAAAGCAGGAAGATTCGGACATCAAGCCGATTCTGGAGTGGATAAAGGCCAGAGCTCCCAAGCCCAGGTGGAGCGACGTCTCAGCGATGAGTTCGATCACAAAAAGCTATTGGGCCCAATGGGACAGCTTGGCGATTCAGGATGGAGTCCTGTGCCGTAAATGGGAAAATGCTCGGGGAGACAGCTGTCATTTGCAAATAGTTGTCCCTAAAGCTCAAGTACCGGACGTTCTACAGCTGTACCATAATGGTTGTTCAGGAGGTCATCTGGGAGTAAAACGGACTCTACTGAAGATACGAGAGCAGTTTTACTGGGTCCACTGTCGGGACGATGTCGAGGACTGGTGTCGCAAATGTACAAGTTGTGCATCTGTAAAGGGACCTCAGATTCGTAGTAGAGGTGCATTGAAATTGTACAATGTTGGTGCACCATGGGAAAGGATAGCCCTTGACGTTGCGGGGCCATTTCCGGAGAGTGAAAGTGGTAACAAATATTTCATGGTTGTGATGGATTACTTCACTAAGTGGCCAGAAGTCTTCGCCATTCCAAACCAAGAAGCTTCAACAGTGGCAGATAAACTGGTTCATGAAGTCTTCTGCCGTTTTGGAGTACCCTTGGAAATTCACAGCGATCAGGGAAGGAATTTTGTGTCCCAAATATTTCAGGAAACTTGCCGAGTAATGGGTACTCATAAAACGAGAACAACTTCTTACCACCCACAATCGGATGGAATGGTGGAGCGATTTAATCAGACATTGGAGCTATACCTGGCAAAAGTTGTGGATAATCGGCAACGAGATTGGGACAAACACATACAACCGTTTTTATTGTCATATCGAAGTGCTGTTCACGAAAGTACATCAGTGACACCAGCTTTCGCAAATTTTGGAAGGGAATTAAGTACGGCTGCCTGCAGACCTGATCACCGGAATACCACCTGATGCCCCACGCAGTATTACCGATTATGCGAATGACTTGCGGAACAAAATGAATGACATCTATGAGCACGTCAGACAATCAGGCCAGCAAATGTCTGAAAAGATGAAAACCCGTTATGACCGCAAAATGAACAATAAAGGGTTCGACGAAGGTTCACTAGTGTGGTTGCACAACCCAGTCCACAGCAAAGGGAAATCTCCTAAGCTTCAAGCTAAATGGGACGGACCGTACCGGATTGTGACAAAGATCAATGACGTAACCTACCGGATACAGAAAGGGGCAAGAGGTACTCCTAAGATCGTCCATGTGGATCGACTGGCGCGTTATCATGAGGCCGATAATGCTCGGGACGAGCATGTCTTAGGAGGGGGCAGTGTTGCGAGCACAACTAAAAACCCTACTACTAGCGCCATCTAGTATCAGGTAGCGAAACTAATAGAGTCAAGATGCTTCGAGAAAGTTCGCTTCTAGAACTATCGACACCCGGTCAGTCGAGGCCGGTATGTACTCGAATGTTCTAGATGTTTCGGGAACTATCCGAGGCCCTATATAAGGCCAGTATGGGCCGCGACGGAGTTTAGTTTACTTTTGAAAACGAGACAAGCGAGAACAACTGAACGATGTTTGAGAGTGTAATTAAGTGATTGTGTTTTAATTGTGTTTAAAGTAGTAGTGTGTTTAAATTGGTGTTCCTAATTAAAGTGTCTATTTTTTAGTTACTAAATCGGCAGTTTTTATTGTCACGAACCCCAAGCTCGTAACAATAATAATGAGTTCAATGGCTCCTCTTCGGGTTTTGAGTTATTTCTTACACCTAGTATAAAGTACTCACGGTTAACAGCGACAGCACAAAGCGCCGAGCTGTCTCCATGCGGGTTGGAAATGAGCAGCTTGTAGGCTCCGCAGTCGGCGGGGGTGACGTGCTCAATGTGCAGCTTCACGGTGCCGTCGGGCAGCGCCGCCTGCACCACGCGGGGGTCGTCTACTGGTAACGGGGCGCCGTCTTTGAACCTGGGAAGTATGGGGATTTACGGTTATGAAGGTACATAGATTTTGATAAAATATAAAGGGCACAACGCACGCATACAACCCTAATCTCTTCAAAGTTAGAGTGAACAGGCTTCTTCTGGGTAAGCTCACTAGACTAAGGTCAAAAGCAAACCAAACTTAAATAAAAATAAAAAAGGGGAAAATATAAGCGTTGACACACACTGGAGGAAACCACATGTAAAACTACTTGTTTTGATTTATAAGTTTCTTACTCAGTTTTTTGTAAATAAAAAGCAAAATTGCATTTTGCCACTTTTGTGCGTAATCATAACTCCTGTACGGTAAAAAAAGAAAACAAAAATAAATGTAAAAACTGTGTTCTATAGTCGCATCTCGAATGGCGAGAATCTCCTCGCCTTTCAGCAGCGTGGAAACAAAATAATCGTATTTCGAGTTAATACTGTTAACCTAACGTGTCTTGGCATGGACATTCTCGGCTTAGAGGCCGAGAAAGTAAACGAGGAATATTAAAAGTGATGATTTTGTACCACGGCGTTTCTACTACTAAGCGCATTTAGTAATTTATGTAGCGTGGGCCTTATGCTAAATGATTTTTATTTCTGTAAGTAGGTTTGTACAAACACATTTACACGTCAATCATATTAAAAAAAAACTAGATGAGGTCGGCGTTTCCTATCTGACTACTCTGAGAAGAAAGGCCGAAACAAACTCAGAGGTCACAGTCTCTTTTAAAGTCCAGACATAATCTTGTTCAGATCATGTGAAGGCCATGCAGATTGGTGTCTGAAATGGTCTTTTGAGGAAACAACCACACAGATTGAGTGGACCTGACCATCAGTCAGTGCACGCATTTGTCAGTAATCGTGCAGCTCTACTCAGAACTTAAGGAGCTCAACAATGCGACGATCAATACCAAAGAAAGGACATTTGGGTAGGCCGCTTATAAGACTCAAACTGCCAGACCATGATTAACACTAACTGATAATTAAAGAAAAAAAAAAAACCACATAGTCTTTACATTCACATAGTCTTAGAACCCTAAACTCTCTTACCACTTGGCGGTAGGAATGGGGCTGCCATCGAGCTTGGCCTTCAGCTCGAGCGGTTCTCCCTCATCCACATCTTTCTGTCGCTCCAACTTGTGTGTGAAGCCGGGCGTCTTCTGTTCCAAAGTAATGGCTGCTTCGCACACGGCCTCGCCGGCTAAGCTTACAGCGCGGACTTTGTACTGTGAGGGAGTAAAAAAGTGTATTATTGTCAAACATATTTTTAGAAGGTTGTTCTTGTTTTGGAGGCTTGTAAGCTATGCTTGCCGCGGTTGGTCCGTGGATGGGTGACCATCTGTACATACCAAGACCCCTCCGTGCCTCTGAAAACACGTTAAGCCGTTGGTCCCAGCTGACATTCGTAGATCTTTGACAATCGTTACGGGTCGTCAGAAGCCCGAAAGTCTGACAACCAGTCTTACCAAGGGGTATCGTACTACCCAGTAACTGGGTTGTGGAGGTCAGGTAGGCAGTCGCTCCGTGTAAAATACTGGTATTCAGGTACACCCGGTTAGACTGGAAGCCGAACCGAACACAGTTGGGAAAAGGCACTAGGCAGATGGTGATATTTTTAGTAGGTTAGGTATAGAACAGTTGTACAACTTTCCGATGTACTAGTAGCGCACCTTAAGACGGCCTACCTAAAAACACTGAAATAGACTACTAACACCTCTGTCTCCCTTCAGTGAATACAGGCGTGATATTATTTAAATAATATGATATCACGTCATGTTCGTGAACGGGCGCCGTCAGTTGTGACTGGTCATCTCCTATCTGCCACGGTAAATTTGTAATCTTTTATATTTTGTATTGTTTTTAAATGATTTATTTTTTTACATTGATCTCACTTATAGAAGCGACAACAATAATGTACCCAGGATTTTGTAATATCTTGATTTAAAAGAGTGTCCTTGGAGTTTCTTGCCTATTCTTCTCCATAGAGATCTACGTTTTGGAATGGGCAAATAGCTTAAATTTCTGACTAATTGACCGACTCTTTGACAATTCAAAAGTGCCTGTAATTGGTTTAATTGAAATAAATGCTTTGAGTTTGAGTTTTTGAGGTATAGCTTTCATTTTCATGACAGTGAACAATAATTGATCACGTTTAAAAACTTTATGAAAGTCACATCATTAAATTCTATCTAGTATTAGGTATCAATGACATTTAAATTAGGATTGCCCAACTTATTTTATAGTCTTAGTGAGGATTATCAACTCATGATAACGGGTTCTGGCTTAGCCCAAAACAAGTCAGGATATCCCGAAAAAACATAATATTAATCTTAAATACGAAATAAGTGTGCTTAATAATAAATGAGAAAAAATACAACACCATTTTCTTTTGGGCAAACGGAATAAAGAGATTTAAATAAACATTCTTACCTTGCCGGCATCACTAGCAGCAAAATGCTTGATCTCGAGCTCACTGTCCACCTGCCCGCCGACCTCCGTAGTGACCGTATGCCGCTCATCATTGAGGAGCTGGTCTCCGTCGCGGTACCACAGCACGTCGGGCTTGGGCACGCCGTCGCAGCGAACCTTCAGTGTCACATCGTCGTAGTCTTTCACGGCTTGCTTCTGAAGCGGCTTTGTGAACACTGGTATGCCGGCTGTGGAAGGATGGTTTGAGTTGAAAGGTGGTTATATTGTTCTGAGTGTTAGCCAAATAGACTATGAAGGCTGTCTATACTCCATTGGTTTAGGTAGTTAAATAAAGGTAAACAAATCGTAAAAAGGGTTTTTATAGATGACACTTTCTTGTTTAAAAACACGTTGTAACTTATAGCCAAATTAAATGGATTTTTGAGTTTTAATTCTTTAACTACTCTTCATTGATGTAACTGCTTGAGCACAATTTTTTTATTTATTAATAATAATACTTCCGAATTCGTTTTTTTTTTGTGTATTGTATTAAATTCAATAATATTAAAATAAATGGCTAACTATTTAAACTAAGAAGATACTAACTACGAAAAAAAAATTACAACATGAAAAAAAAAAAAAAAAAGACACTAAGCGTCGAAGTACTCGTCCGCATCGCTGTCATCCGGAAACGTGCCCAGAAGACTGGCAGCATAATAATACTATAATATTTTGTAATCTGTCTATTGTAAAGAGCCCAAAAATACAGGTTCTCAAAACGTCAACGAATAACGTTGCTAAATTGAAGAGCATAACTGAAGTAGCATGACAACTGAAGTGACAGGTATTACGTTTAGTCGGTTACTTCACAGCTGTCTCGTCACGTGGTTTTGTTTGTTTACCTTTATTTCACTACCTAAACCTAAACCAAACGAATAAAGTAAGATATTATTGAGGCGCCTACAGTACTATAGCCCTTTGACTGCACCATGGACCATATAATTATAGTTTAGATTCAGGGTAATTGATTGCTTATTTGTTAACTCTTGTATCTGTATTGAGAATGTTAACATTTTCATCGTTGTTTTTTATTAATTCAGCGTTATTTTTAATTCGGCTACTTTTATTCGCTTTGTTTTTTGCTCTCAATGGCTATGATTAGTATTATGTATTGTTAAATGTTAAGAAAGGCGGAAGTTTATGTTTGTATGTTATTTTATTGTACTTTTTGTATTATGTAACTTAATTTTTTTGATTTTACTGTGTTTTTTTATGGACCATGTGGTCTGCAATAAAGATTTGTATTTATTTTATTTATTTATTCATTTATTATTGTTTACACCTACATTAATTAATTATATTCTCAATATTTTTTGCCATGGCATATTTCATTTTTAATTCGTCTCCTAACCATCTCATATCTTCAGGAACTTATTGATACTCACTGTGCACACTAAGCTTGGCCTGCTGCGAGGTCTCTCCGACCTCGTTCTTGGCGGTGAGGGTGTACACTCCGGCGTCGTCCACGCCGATCTTCTTCACTGTCAGCTTGTATGTCTCGGTGGGAAGGTCTTCCACTATCTCGTGTCGGGACGATGGCTGAATAGCGTAGCCGTCTTTGTGCCTGAAAAAAATAAAAAGAGGTTTTATTATGTCGTTTCTGAAAGCCTGAAGTTCATGAATGTCCAATATCATTTTTTGATAAACTGACGAGCCTGAGATAACAAGAACTAATCACGTAGAAACAGACCAGTATTAGAATCATTGGTTTCAACCAATTGGCTTAATATAGTTTGAAAATCATTATGTTTTCAATCTGATTCTACAGTCTATTTTAATTCTGACAGCATCCATGTGACTGTTCCTAAATTACCCTAGGCTGATAAAATTTTGAACTTTATAATTAATGTTAATATTAGTGTTAAGATGGGCTTCCCTTCCTAAGATATATTTACTTAGGATGTAGTCTCCTAAAACTCTGTAGGCCGGATACAACGTCATGCGCTACGTATGATGCTTACAATGAAAAGCTCATTCGCACGCGCATTGCAGCTCAAAAATACTATTTAGCTTTTATGCTGATAACAAATGTCACCAAAAGCGTTTCATAGGAGATTTCACTTTCTCTTTCTTTAAACATCTCAAATACACTCACCACTTAACCTCGGCAATGGGGTTGGCTCTAACATTGGCGATGAAGGTGGTCTCCTCGAAGGGCACGGCGGTGACGTCATGCAGACCTTCGACCTCGGGCCGCAGCAGTATGTCCAGCCGCGCCGAGCTCTCGCCCACGCCGTACTTGTTCTTGGCCTGGATTGTGTATTCACCGGTGTCGGTGTGGCGACCTGAGGAAGAAACAGAAATTAAAGTTATGCCAGGTCATAAATAAAAAAACCGGTCAAGAGCGAATCGGACTCGCACACCGAGGGTTCCGTACATATGATGTTGATAATTTCTGAAGAACTTAGAATTTAGAGACATCGTTTTATTTTTCTTGTAATCTTTACATAAACTTCTATCACATAGAATAATTTCAGATTTTTACCTATGCAAACTTCGGAGATAAGGGGGGGGGGGGACGGTATTTTTTTTTACATTTTTCATCTAAAGTCGGACACTATGCTACCTAAAAAAACCTTTTTGAGAATGTGCAAAGAGCGTTCTTTCATATGATATCCCTCCCACATGCCCTAGAAACCCCAATTCAGTTTTTAAGACCACCTTTCAGTCCCTTTTGCGAAAAATATATATTTTTTTTATTTCTTTCGTGTTTGCAAAATAGTTGGGCAAACGTCATCTAAAACTATTCTAAATTTCAAGTTGATAGCATTAGTAGTTCTTGAAATATTTAGGTGTGACAGACAGACAGACTTAGTCTCACCATAAGGGTTCCTTTTTACCATTTTGGTACGGAAGCCTAAAAACAAAATACGCGAGAGCCTCCTCCTATTTTTCGTATGTTTCACTAAAAATTATGAGGCGGGTTATGGAACTAAGCCTAAATACATAGTTATAGTGCGGCCGTTAACATGCTAAATCGAGTTTTACTAAAAGTTCGGTTTGTAGTGCGTCGTCACTGTCACTTTAAGCTGTTTATTTTTTACAAGCTTTAAATTAATTTGTTTAAATTACCTGATGAGTCTGCTCTCGACCTCGCTCTCTCATAAGCTCGATGTGTCGATTGCTGCTATAAAAACAGTATTTAAATCATAATAGAAACATACCGGTAGGAATAGACAAAGTAAAAGTGCACTCCTTCAATCCATGCTCCAGATCCTTGGCATCAGCAGAGGTGATAATAGTGGCACTGGGCTGCAATTCCACTCCATTCAGCAGCCAGGATATATGAGGTTGAGGATCAGCCGTGCAAACAGCTTGCATGGTCACTGGTTCCTTCTGGAGAACGCGCTGGGCCTCCAGGGGGGTTGTGAACTTGGGCTTGCGAAGCTCGGATTCAGCTGTTGGAAGATCAAGTCAAAAGATAATTCTTTAATTATCAAAGTTAAACTGGCGAAAATTCACAGACGCGATGGGTTTTAATTACCTATAACAATCACGACTAAACAAAAAACATATTAACTCATAATTTTAAGTTACTACTCTACCCGTTGAATTTAAATTACGAGATTAGAAATAAAAAGAAAATATATAAAAAAATGATCTTTCAGGATTGACATTTCAAAAGTTTGTCTGTTTATTTTATATTTTGTCACATTCCATAACTAGTAAAGTAACATAATTGAATTTAGTTATTTTGGTTATCGAGGAACAACACATTTGGCATTTTATTTTCGATCCAGATACTTTGTCAGGAATTCGTTTGTTGTTCGTGTGTATGTCTATGTGCTTTGCAAAATAAAATGAAGATACTCACGCGAAACAGAAAGTTGAGCAGTCTGCACTTGCGTTCCAAGATCATTAATGATCTCGCATTGCCATTTACCAGCATCTTTCATATTGACGCTATCAATCTCCAGCTTGAACAGGTCTCCATCGTTGGTGATGTGGACTCTGCCACATGGCTTGACTTCTTTACCGTCGTGGAGCCAACGTATGGTCGGCTTCGGGGTTCCAGAAACTTCTACTGAGTAAACTAGAGGAAGGGACTCGAAGGCGTGGCCGTCTTTCATACTGCTACCTTTGACTCCGGGTGGTGCTGTAAGATTAAATGCATTGTGTTAGACAGTTTGTGTAAATTTTGGTCGGGCTGTGAATGAAGTCTGACCAGATAGTTTTGAAGCTTAAAGATAGCATAGCGATAGGCTGGGAGAATAACAGGATGAAGGAGAGGTGGCGTAAAATTGACCGAAGTTACAGCAGATTTGTTTGTTTCTAGAAATTTTATACTTATTTATATAATATATTATAAATTTTAAGAATCAAATAGTTCGTTTCCAGAACTTTTAGTCATCACATCACAAAGAATTCACTAAGAGAAATTGAATTTAAAGGTATTATACTATTTAATATGCTATTCATAGTTTATTTGTTTACATTAGCAGTTGGCAAGGAAATGCAAGGATAAAACAAGGAAAGTGACTTGAGGAACAAATATAATGTTGTAACGTAACGTTTTCTATGTACAGAAAAAAATAGTACGAAAATTCATTGACATCAAATTCTTAAGCCGAGAAGTTTACGAAGCCCTTATAACAAAAGATTTGTGTATTTACATAAAAAAAGTTGCTCAATTTCGCAGTATATACAGCAGTTAAACGTTTTTTACTCGACCATTGATGTGGATACTTACAGCTTGTCCGTATCTAGGAGGACACAGAAATATTCGTGTGTTGTTGTTCCATAGTGTTTGTATACTTACCAAAGGCTTATAAAATAAGGTCCATAGACACTAAAAGCGTAAGTACCATGCAAGCGACGCACTACATTAGAAATATGTTTCGCTTACCTTGATGATATGATGATGGTTTTGAAGCGACTAGTACCTCTGCCGCACCTGGCCCCAAAGATTAGTATGCCAGAAGGGAATGTTATTACGCATGCGTGCTAAAACAAACATACGACAGCATTAGTCAAATGTGGACAGACATTTAGAGGACAATTATATGGAAAGAATCTGCCATTTTCTTAGAGGATGAGAAGTTAGAAGAAATTAAAGAATCAGTTTAGTTTGTAGTAAAGAAGAAAATGACAGATTGAATGGAGTCAACATCAGCAATTTCCGATTTCGGATAAAAAGCGTTTACTTTCATGTTATTCTCCCCTGATATACACTGCGTAGCGTTACATCATCAAATGCCAGCCTCTTTCATCGTACAACGTTCCCCGTGTGTTTAATATTTTGATTTAACAATTACCTTTTTCATCTTCCACATTAAGAATATCATCTAGTATGCTCCTTTGTCTCTGGCTTCGTTTTAGAAGGGCTTCTAGCTCGTCATCCACTTCCTCTTCAAGTTTGAATAACTTAGCATCATTCTTTCTCTTTCTCTCAACAGTCGTCTCTGTTACATTTTTCGTAATATTATCAAAGTTTTTCATGGGGCTTAATACTAGTTCTTCTATAATTCTATTTTTAACGTCATCTATTTTTTTATCGACAGATTTGTACTCGTTTTCGTCAAATTCCTTCGAAATATGTATAAGTTTTTCTGTGATGTCATTCTCGAATATCTTTTGCGACTTCTCTTTTATGATTAGAGATTCTTCTTCGTCCTCGCCTATGACGTAATCTTCTTTAAAAGAAGATTGGCGGACGTATGAATCTTTACTGAATACTTTTCTCGTTTCGTCGATGTCGAATATAGATTTTGAGAGGTCCTCGATCGATATCTCTCTAGAGAGTGGTTCGTTCTGCCAGCTCATCTCGTCTTCCGAGACTGACATGATGGAGACAGTACGGTTCCCTCCTTGGCGCCCACATCTCGATCCAGTATCAGCATCTGAGTCTGTTTGTGGTTCTTCAATGATGCCATAAGTACCTCTCCTCACATGATCAGGTATACTATAATGGCCCATCTCCGTCAAGAAATAACTATGGCTAGCAATTTCTTCAACTTCCAAAGAAGTTGTATGCGGTTTGTTTGGTTGAATCAACCTTCTGCCTCCGAAAAAGTCATCGTCATCATAATAAAGTGATGTTGACGTCATTTTGTGTAAAGTGCGCGTTTCGGCCGGACCTACCAGTTAAAATAGTATTATGTTGATTTTAGGTCATAAAACGGTTTAGGTGAGATTAGAAAATATGAAACTAATGCGTTATTTCTTTAGTTTGAAGTTTTCAAGCAATCTCGTTTAATGGTGGAAAGTTAGTTTATGTTCGATGGATATTAGAACTGGGAAGAGAAGGTAGGAAGCTGGATACTGACCTGTGACTATAGCGCCATGAGACTTAGTGCTGCTGACTTTAGACATTATAATAGCTCCGTTGTCTCCGGTCTTGAACGTAGTTACTGTTTCGAAAACTCGGCCTAAACATAACAAATCACACTTGTGATGTTAAAAAACACAGTGTTAAAAGCATGCATAGTGTGCGCGAAAACCTAAAATTCTCGCATAGTACTAAAGCTGTTTGCTGAATTGAAGAGAAAGCGTCGAAGCGTTTAATGTTTATACCTTCATTTTCAGCACTTAACGGTTCTTCGACGGGTTGTTTTTTAACTGATTTTCGTTTGGGAGACTTGATATCTTCAGGGATAGGAACTTCTTCGATGGCCTCAGGTTTGGTAGCACTCTTTTCTCCAGCCTCTTTCTTAGTGACAACCTCTTCTATGACAGGTTTCTTGTTTTGTTCGTTGTGGTTGTCGGCCACCTCAGGTTCAGAAAATGATTTCTTGCCAGCGTCAGTGGGTGTTGAATCAATTTCTTCTATCGTTGGTTTACTCGGTTTGTCATCGTTATCCCAGAAAGATTTCTCTTCAGCCACTTCAGGTTCAGTGACGGACTTCCTACCTTTGTTACTGATGGGTGTGTCTGGTTGTTCTATGATAGGTTGTTTAGGCTTGCCATCGTCAGCGTTATCCCAGAAAGATTTTTCTTCTACTACCTCTGGTTCTGTGATGGATTTCTTTCCCTTGCCTGGTTTGGTTTCTACTTCTTCAATTGAGACCTTTTTGGATTTCTTGCCGTCTTCTGCGTCGTCCCAGAAGGATTTCTCCTCGGCTACTTCAGGCTCTGTTACAGATTTCTTAGCTGTGCGGGACGATGGTTTTTCCACCTCATCAACGCTTGATTTCTTCGCTTTGCCATCTTCTTCATCATCCCATATTGACTTCTCTTCAACAGTTTCCGCTTTGGCCAACTTAGCTGATTTCTTCTTCCCCTTATCCACATCATCTTCAACAGGTTTCTTCGCCTTTTTGCCTTCCTCATCGACCTCACTTTCAACAATAGCTTCTTTATTCAATGTCGAATGAATCTCTCGCGCTATTGAACACAATGAAAAAATGGTAACAATAAAACATGAATTATTAAAATGGACAAATGTATTAAATTATAGACGTCACAAATGTTAAGTAGAGGTTTGTGCGGGACACAGTGCATCGATATTCGTGAGTGACTACGTCAGCATTCCAGTCTATTGAATGCTTCAATGTTTAATTACCATATTCTAATGGTCGGTATCTAGGGACACCACAAAACAAAAGTAACGTGCGGATAATAATATGGTAGTACTAATAATCTAGGGTACAATATCACTACTTCGTTAATGCAAACTACTTTACCCGTATGTTTTCCATCGAAGTGCCAATTCTGTCGTTTCTTGACAGATTCTTATCGACGGGTTTCTTGTGGGCTTACCATGTACTTGTGTACTGTATGTGTGTGCCTGTGTGTTTGTCATTCTGTGTAGTGTTCACTGGAACTCTGAGTCGTGATCAAATAATACGGATGTGGTCTAAGTTGATGTGCTGATTGTCAACCTTATTTTTTTGTGCACAAGGATAATATCTAATGTAAAATTTTGTGATACGTCCTCAGACAGTGATTTTCAAAAAATGGTCCCTAAGGCTTGTGCATAAGATTGATATTGCTGTGTTTGCGAATACTTACTGTGTACGGTGACCGTGCTCTTAGAAGAGACACTACCAAACTCGTTTTCGGCTCTGACTTCGTAGTTGCCGCCATCTTCTTCCTTCACCAGAGTCACTGTTAGATGGTAGTTCTCCAATCTAGCGTAAGACAATACGAATTAGTACTACTTCAACTAATGATTCCATGAAAAGTTTATATAAGCGATCAGAATTTAATGCGCTTACCGTATTTTTAGACAGTAAAACTTAAGAAAAAATATTCTAACATTACAAATTTACTAGAATACTAGCGACCTGTCGCTACGCCTGCCTGTTTGCCTGTTTTAACGGCTTGACAAAATATGGATAAATTATTATATGTAAGTTTAATATTAATATGATATGCACATAATCCTTCCGGAATTCATTCTTTAAATGATGGTGAATACCACATCAAAATCCGTTGTGTAGTTTAGAAGAACAACGCGGTCAGACAGACAGACACGAGTAGCGACTTTAATTTATCATTATGTCGCGATATCAATTCAAAGATTTTTTTTCACAGTTTCAACATAAAGACAAACCATTATACTTCCCCACACCAAATTAATAAAAAAATAACTATGTTTCTAAAATGAGATCTTCATGTTATCATCACCTCTTAGTATCCCTCTCGATCTTGATCCTGGCATCCGTGGTGACCTCCTTGCCGTCCTTGTACCACTTGACCCTGGGCTCGGGACAGCCCTCTACCTCCACGTCCAGCTTCAGCGTCTGTCCGGCATCCACCGTCATGTCGATTAGGCTCTTGGTGAAACGAGGTTTTCCTGGAAATAATGATGGTAGCTTTGAGTGCAAGGTAAAACAAATAGTTGAAGGTATACAATATTAGCTTAAACAAAAGACGCGCAGGTAGGTATGTAGAGATCATTGCTCGACTTTACCTTTTTACTGACTTCGGCTAAAACTTTAAAACTCTGCAAGACTTTTGTTCCGATAAAAATCTTCAAATAGCCTTGTCACAGCTGTACTGCTGTTCTATAAAGTTCATTTTGAATGATGACCACTCTCATTTTGAATGTGAACTCATTTGTTTTCAAAGATTCATCACGGTTTTACACCTCAACACCATTAGAATTTCAAAGCAATATTTGGGGAATAACCTCAAGAATAACAAATGAACATCATAGAATGCAATTTCTTGCTGGTGGCAGTACTAAAACCCAGTTTAGAAAATGTGCCTTCCCTATACTTATGATAATAAAGTACTTAGTCGGTATCACTTACTGTTGACAGTGAAGGTAGCGGAACAAGAGTCCTCTCCCAGCACGTTGGAGACCTTGCAGGAGTAGTTGCCGGAGTACTCTGCGGACACCTCCTTGAGGATCAGCTTATGAGTGTTGCCGCTGTCTACGCGAGTGAAGACCGACTTCTTCTCGGTTATTTCTACGTCACCGAGGTACCTAGAAAAAAAATAATAAGACAATGATTATCTTTAGTACAGTCGACCTCGAAATAACTTTACCACTCTAAAGTTGAATGTCACGTCATAAAATTAGATCTATGTGTCACATATCATGACAGCTAGTTTCAACTTTGGCGAATTTCACCAATTAAATTGTCAGCGTCATTATTTTGTGTAATATTGACACCGATAGCTCTTGAACGCAGTTTAGATGTGCTGATCGCGTTCAGTGTCGTTAGTGAACTTCGCACTTAGTGAAGTTTCAATTTACTGGGAATTGTTGTTTACAGTGGTAAGCAATAACGAGGTCCACTATACCGATTTTCTTGGGTTGGTTTGAAATTAAATAGTAGATTTTTTTGGATGTCATTATAAAACGAATTTCACACAGGAGTTTTCATTATTTAATTAAAACTTGGGTGACAAATTCGTACTCGCCATAAAGGGGCAAACCTGTTGAAAATCTTCAGAAAGAAAGAAAAATATTTTTATTTGGGACACGCACAAGAAATACAAAAATTGCATTATAAAAACTAACAATATACAAAAAAAAACAAGACTTGTGCGATGCCAAAAAGGCTCCTATCTCAGCATAATGCTGCGATATTTAAAAAATAAATACCACAGCGCTGGTATTCTGATAGGGCCCGATCGGTATGGTAGGGCCTGTTCAGTACATAGGCAATTCTTTTCATACTTTTCAGCAGTAAGCTTAACGGCGAGTATGTATAAAAAATGTTTTTTCTTTTTAGTACTACGTTTAATTCTGTAAGACACCTTACCATTTCACAGTGGGTTCAGGGAAGGCCTCGACAGCGACAGTGAACTCCACGTTAACATCTCCCTCACTGGCTGAGGTATCCTTTAGTTTCTGAGTGAACTGAGGACCGGCACGCACGTTGAGAACGCACGAGTCGGATGTACTGCCGTGGATGTTGCGGATCTGAGGGAGAGATAGGTTTGTGATATAAATGGAAGAAACGAGAGATAGACCTTCGTTTCGTGCTTCGAATTGGACACGCTAATATTTTCACGCAGAGATGCGACCACAAATTACTATTATACTAGATATTCTGATGGTTGCATCAGAATACCTAGTAGGTACAGTGCTTCTATTTTATAAATCTCTTTCGGAAAACTTAACGCAAAAAAAATAAAAACACAAACACGAAAGAACAAGTTGAGGGAAAATATGCGTCACATTCACGCAAAACGGCCATCGCTCAGCATAAGCACTCACTTAGCACTCAGAAGAAGCACTTCGTGTTTCGTCAGTCGTGGTATTTCTATCAGTTACCCTTTGCACTTGGTGCAGGCCGGACGCTCTCAATCGACTTGGAAGTATACAGAGTTGTTACTACTCTTTTTACTTCTTATGTAATTTATTTAAAAAATGCGAGGAAAGCTGCTAAAGTCGGAAATGTGAAGCTTGCCGAGAGACATTAAGAAAATAGAAGCACTGTCTGTTGAGTTGTCGTCACGTGAAAACTTGGATAATAATATATATGTCATCTGCCTGCTTTTGCCCAACTATGTCGGAGTCGGCTTCCAGTCTAATTGGAAGCAGCTGAATATCTACTATTATTTTAACATGGAGCGACTACCTATCTGACCTCCACACCCCAGTTATTGGGTAACACAATATCCCTTGGTAAGATTGGTCAGACTTCCGGGCTTCTGACCAGCCGTACCAACTGTCAAAGATCTACAAATAACAGCCGGGACCAACGGCTTAGCGTGCTTTCCGAGACACGGAGGAGTCTTGGTATGTAAAGATGGTCACCCATCCACGGACCAACCCCGGCAAGCGTAGCTTAACCTGATAGATCGACCCGTGCTGTTGTTATTACTTAGCCACAAGCCCCTCCCATAACATATATATGATATATCTATACATAATATAATAAAAAAAACCGGTTAAGAGTCAGACTCGCGCGCCGAGGGTTCCGTACGTATATAATTATGATGTTGATGATTTCTGAAAAACTGGGTTATTTAGAGACATCGTTTTATTTTTCCTATAATCTTTGACATACACTTCTATCACATAGAATAATTTCAGTATTTTATCTATGCAAACTTCGGAGATAAGGGAGGGGTATTAACGGTATTTAAAAAAAAAAATCATAAGTCGTAAATGTTGACTAAAAAAAAATTTTCGAGAATGTGCAAACAGCGTTCTTTCATATGATATCCCTCCCACATGCCCTAGAAACCCGAATTCAGTTTTTAAGACCACCTTTCAGTCCCTTTTGCAAAAAATATATATTTTTTTTAATTAATTTCTTCTTTGCCAAATAGTTGGGCAAACGTCATCTAAAACTATTCTAAATTTCAAGTTGATAGCATTAGTAGTTCTTGAGATATCCATGTGTGACAGACAGTCAGTCTCACCATAAGGGTTCCTTTTTACCATTTTGGTACGGAACCCTAATAAAATAGTAACGAAGTCAAAACTGTACGTTGAATATCTTTGAAAAAAAAAGTAATTGCTACGAGGTGTTGGGCAGAGTCTGATGTCGAAAGTCGTTTTAAGAGTTTTTCCCGTTTGTGTGTTTGTCTCTGTGTATGTTTCGGATTGGCGCAAAAACGGCTAAACTGATTTGGATGAAACTTGGCACACAGATAGTTTATAACCTGGATTAACACATACCAATGACCTTAAAAAGGTGGCTGGGACAGACTAGGTGCGGAAGACTGAGGACTGGGTATTGTGGCGCAGCTTGGGAGAGGCCTATGTCTAGTTGAGCTGCACGATTACTGACAAATGCTTTCACTGATTGGACAGGTCCACTCAAATTTGTGTGGTTGTTTCCTCAAAACACTATTTCAGACACGGATCTACATGGTCCTCACATGATCTGACCAAGATTTTGTCTGGACTTTAAAAGAGACTTTGACCCCTGAGTTTGTTTCGCCATTTCTTCTCAGGGGTAGTCAGATAGGAAATGTCGACTCCATCTACCTTCTTTTGTTTTATTTATAATATGACGTGTAAAAGTGATTCCGACATCCTATTTACAGAATAAACAATTTCATTTCATTTCATTTCATAGCAGTGGACTGCTATAGGCTGAGTTGATTGATTAACACACAACACACGTGAAATGTTAAGGACGTCATTTCTCGTAAGAACCGAATACTTTTTAACCGACTTCTAAAAAAGGAGGAGGTTCACAATTCGTTTGTATTTTTTTTTTTTTTGTTTGTTCGCGCATAACTACGTCGCTTGCCAACCGATTTGAAAAATTATTTTTTTGTTGGAATGGGTATACTTCCCAAATGGTCCCATGAAAATTTTATCGAAATCGGACAAGCGATTTTTGAAAAATCAACAAAAATATAAAAAAAATGTATTTACATTGTCTACATTAACGATCTTTTCGTTTACTCTGCTTTGCGTTTTTTGTTCGCGCATAACTCCCGTCATTTACGAACCGATTTGGAAAATTCTTTTTCGGCACTAAAAAGTGAAAAATAAAAAACTTTTTACAAAAAAAAATAAATAACCGACTTCCAAAAAAACACTACAAAGTGAGAAATAACTTTATTTTCGGAAGTCGGTGGCATAAAACTAAAATACAGATCCAAAGACACCGACTTCCGAAATTAAAGTTATTTTTCACTTTGTAGTGTTTTTCTGGAAGCCGGTGATTTTTTTTTTTGGAAAAAGTTTTTCTTATAGCTTTTAATATTTGGGTACGATATGACTGTTCTTTAGTTGGTCAATAAATACGAAAAGAAGACCACTGACCTCACAGGAGTATTCTCCTGCATCTGCGCGCGCGGCAGACGTGATGACGAGTGAGTGAGCCTCGCCTGCTGACGAGATCTTCACGGTAGAGGACTCTGATAGCTCCACCTTGTTCTTGAACCTGTTCATAGACAAACATATTTTACATCAAGGTTTTGTTTTATACAGAAAAGACTATAGCGTTTCGTCGTCAGGACGAAGTAAACGACGAATTGTAAATAAAAAGTACAATACTACTAATGTTAATATATGTATACTCCATTTGATATAAGATTGGAAATTTAAATAAACTTTTTTACATTCAGTTCATCCGATTTAAACTTTTATTCCGTAGGCATAAGGATGGAATTAAAAGCAAAAACGTGGTTACAATAGGTACCAACTGTTTATTACAGCTGGTATTTGATTTCAGAATGGACTGTAAAAAATGTTTATTTAAATGACTAATCTTATTTCAAATGGAGTATAATAGTACAGTTTAAAAAAAGGCTTTGAAGAGCGTCAACTTTGTGTCGTTTCTTTCTTAAATTCGATGTGCGTTTAAACCTGTAGCAATATTGTTTAAACACAAGCATTAAGGGAAGATTTCATGAATTAAAGGATTATGTTCAATTTTAAAACAGAGCGAATTAAATGCTCACACAGTCAATGTCTTGGTCAGTCTTGATAATCAGGACAATTTTGAACTAAAACTGTCATGGTGTAAGTGTAATTTACGCCAAGCGTGGAAATGATGGATTATTTCTTACCAAGCCACAGACGGTGCAGGTTCCGACTCAGTTTCCACCTTGAAGGTGACAGTCTCCTTCTCCTCGCAGACCTTGCTCTCTCCCATCTTCTTCAGGACCTTGGGAGGTGACGTCACGTGCCACTGCCAGAAGTCCGAGCATTGGTTCACTTCGTTCCTGAAACACATGAAATGCATAGTGTTAGTGATTTGGAATAAAAATGACCGGAACGGTTTGGAACAAGGATACAATCACTAGAATGGCTACAATAAATTCAATTACGACAGATTATTATAATAACAAGTTGAAAAGAGGGCTACTTGCTAGTTTCTTTACTGCCTCTCACTAATTAAAATATATAACCACTAGCTGCGCCCCACGGTTTCACCTGCGTAAGTCTCGATCCCGTAAGAATGTAGGGATAAAAAGTAGCCTATATGTTAATCCAGGGTGTCAGCTACCTCAATACAAAATTTTATCAAAATTGGTCAAGCCGTTTTTACGTGAAAGAGTAACAAACATCCATCCATCCATACTTACAAACTTTCGCGTTTATAATATTAGTAGGATTAAACATATAATAATGTAACTAAGTTGAATTTGAGCCACCAGAGAACGAGATAAAACTTGAAATACAGAACTTTGAAGTAAACTATAACGGATCAAAAACGTCTAAATAACCAAGTGAGCTATGACGCGAGTTTGAACGTCATCTATCCTAAACGGTTAACGTTTTAAGTCCAATGGTACCATCTCATTTTAGTCACAGCACGTTTATAATCCTCTATTATCATCAGTAACTTACTTAGCAACAACAGAGTAAGACCCGGTATCGGTCAGCTTGGCATCCTTGATGGTGATCTTGTAGATCTCGTTTGATTCCTTCACGATGACCACGCGGTCTGAGCTCTTGATCTCGTTGCCGTCTTTGTAGAATGTGACGTCGGGGGCCGGGGTCCCTTCGATCTCGATTGTTACTGTGTGGGTGGAGGACACCTGGAAATGAAGAAAAATAATTTGAAATCTGGAAGATGATGGTAAGCTCAATCTTATAAGCTATGATGTACATAGTAGGCCAACGACTACTTTTGTGTCAACGGTCTGTTTCACAGAGTCCGTTATAAACAAAATTTACATTAAATTATCTGCCAGATAAAATAACCGAAACTTATCCGGAGGTTGTGAAACATGCCAGAAATGTATTATTTATTTTGGAGAAAAATGAATTGTAATCGTTTTCATAATATCAGCCCTTTATGCATGATTGAGGATTTAGATTATTGAGCACGACAAGATAGCAATTACATAATAATCTGACATTAGCAGATATTCTAAAAAGGTTCCCTAATTTGACAAATTAGGCCCAACTGCACGTTCATTGGAAACCTAAATAACTCGGAGTTAACAGCTAATTCAGGGTTAGTCAAATAATTAATCTTGCAACACCAACAGTTAAACAAGAGCTAAACCTAGGATTAAACTTGTAAATATTTAACCCACCGACGTGGCAGAGTTAAGTCGCTAAACTCTAAATATTTAACCCACCGATGTGGCAGAGTTAAGTCGCTAAACTCTAGGTTAGTGTAAGTAATGTCAAAATAATTTGACGTGAGGTACCTACCGCTGATAACTTGTTTAGTATTTTATATTGTTCAACGTTATAGTAAGTGAAAATTCGATACTATATCAGCAGGCAATATATTCATGAACTCATGTAAAAATATATACAAATTATAAAAAAATCTTAATATATGAAATATCATGTTAAAAAATTCAAAGATAAGATTAAAGTATTACGTATCATAATGTAGTGTAAAAGAGATGTGTATATAATTTCCGATCTTTGTTCGTTCATTAATTTTTGGTCGGATTACATATCAGAGCACAGACCTTGCAATTCTATTTTCTCAAACATGCTTGGAAATTCGAGCATTATTTTGACAACCTTCTTCGAGATGAATCGTAATGCTGTACTGCATAGCCATTCACAAGCGTTTGATACGGTTCCGTACCGAATCGAGCATAAATCAATGTTATCAAAGGAGTCCTCTAAAGGCTGTTCACAAATCCAAAACACATAAGTTTTTTCAGTTCATGCTTCCGAAGGTAAATCAGTTATTGAAAATGTGTCATTATCGATACAACAACTTGTCGAATGGTTGTGAATTGCTATGCTGGTCAAATACATGCGATTAGGCGGCCGGCAATGTTAGTATGATGAATAATTAATCCATAAGAAAACTCATAATTATCTGTCGTGTAATTTAAAAATGGAACGAACTTTTTACGTCAACACATGTCAACCAAGGAGGTAACTTATCAAAGATTTAATTTAAATTTCCAACTGGCTTGCAAATAGAGCTGTTTAAAGTAAAAAAGAAACAAATTAACATATGAGCGCGTGAAAAATTATCGTTGTTCGTCATTGAATCTGGAATTTATAAATAATATACTTAGTTTGAATTTCCGCGCATTATTTGAGAAAAGCACTATACAAGCCTTGGCCGCAACCAGGCATTGATGGACTCACGTAAGAGTGCCTCGGCTTCGCCTCGACCCACATCTTCACGTTCGTCCATCAATAGCCATTTTGCAGGCCGCTGCAGCAATGTACTATTTATGTTTCGCCGATGGGACTGCAATGTTCCCGACTCAAAGTAACCCGGTGTTACTTTTAAGAGTGAAAATGTTAATTACTTAACTCCGAGTTTAAAAACTCTACATTTATTGAATAAACCCGACTAAACGCGCAAGTGGGCCTTAGTGTCCATAAGTTTTATTTCCGTCTAAGAAAGACCCTACAAGTACCTGCAGCCCCCTACAAGTAGTTACCTGATAATATAAATAACATCAAAATTGCCTGATAATATAAATAACATCAAAAAGTCTCCCTCACCATACAAGTCTGGTTCTCAATCTTCTTCTTGATCTTGGGAGCTGCCTTCACAACCAGGTGCAGTGTCGTGCTGTCCTCGCCCAGCTCGTTGGACGCCGTCACGTGGTAGTCGCCTGCGTCGGCCTGGGTCACGTTCTTTATCACCAGGGACATTGTCTCTTCGTCCTCGTAGAGGAACCTGAAAGACACGGTTAAATTATGGTAAATAAAAGACAAACATTTTAGTAGTTGCTGAAAATTATAATAAACAAGATCACAAAGTTCAGGTCGAACTTTGATGATAGCTAATGGAAATGGGCCAAGACTGTCTAAAGTCCACGTGGCTTTCCACCAGAGGGCCTAAAATGGACGCTTTGGCAGAATTATAACATGATCTGCGTACAATTCATATCCCGCAATTCATGTGTTTGACAGTTTTGTATGGAGTTTCGTAAAATGGTCCACAAATTATGAATTGCTATATTGAAGTTTAATGTCAAATAGCAGCTGTCAGACTGATGAACTGCGAGATGTATGAATTGTACGCAGATCATAAATTATGATTCTGCCAAAGCGTGCATTTTAGGCCCCAAGTACGTTAAACGTTATATATGAGACATTCAGGACGGGAAATAGTTGCGAGGATACACTTCATAGATATGTCCTAGTGGTATCCACTCTAGATCTGTCACTTCATTATACTTAGTTTTCGATATGGCAAGTATGTTTGTCAATAATAAGAGCATTCGGTGGCAGAATGTAAGTCGCGTAATAAGCTAGAATGAACCTTTGAATCAAAATCACATAGTAGCATTTTCTTCGCCCTTCTGATACTTACTTGTGCCTAGTATCGGCCTCAACATCCTGTCCATTATGCTTGAAGACAACAGTAGGCTTGGGGAAGCCCTTGCAGGTTAGTTCCAGCATGGCGGAGCCGCCAGCCGACACGATGGCTTCCCGGTGCTCTATTACCAAGGTCGGCTTCTCAGGTTCCCGGTGAAGCTCGTGGACAGCACCTTGGGGTAACAGACATAGGTTTAGAGAACTGGCCGTGGTATGTAACAATCCATTTAGAGCCAACCATAGGAAAAACAAACGTATAAAAGCGAAAATGGGCGTAAGACCCGAATCTCTCGTCTGATGGCGCCACTCGAACTCCTTCGATAGCGTTAGTCTTGATTATGACCAGTATAAATCGGCGGGCTAAAAAGAATCATTCGTTTTGAATTTGTAAGGTAAGGGTGGTTTGAACGCGTCCGGAGCAAGTCTCGTTTTTATAAGCACTTATTACTTATTTGGGTAGCGAAATTGGCAGGTGAAACTTATCAGACAGATTATTTACTAGCAAAAGCCCATTCAGGTCCTAATTACAGACAGAGTTACTCCTTCTTTCGTTCTCTCCAACGTTCTGGAAACTGTAGTACCTTGCACAGTTAGTTCAGCAGAACAGGAGATGTTTCCGGTACTGGTCTTGGCTACACAGGTGTAGATGCCCGCGTCTTCCGGCTTCACGTGTTGGAACACCAGCGCCAAAGAATCTTCGTCATCACCCAGGAGAACCTGGACAAGTTATGAAGGTTTATTTAAAGAAAATAAAGATTAAGAAGCCTGCTTGAGAAAACACGATGAAAAATCTAGAAAATGAACTACGAAATCCCGACTAACCGTAAACCGACGAAACTAAGACACGCGACGCGACAGAAAGGCCCCGCGTGTCGCGCAACGTGCGGTGCCTTTGTGTCGCGTCGCGAGTCGGGCCGGTCTGTAGAAGCCTTAAAGGCTCGTACAGACTCGCGCGATATCGCGGGCGCGACAGGCAGCGACAAAGAAATTGTGCTACTAGTGTTGCGTCGCGCCCGCGATAACGCACCAGTCTGTACGAGCCTTAAAGCGTGCCATCCGCGGATTTGAAAGAAATCGGTGACGAATTGAAGTAGAAGACGAGAATCATCATCATATAACTAATAAAAAACAGCGGGGCGAGTGAGATTCGTTACTTGGTAAACGAAAGGAACAATCTACAGAGGCAATAGCAAGAACGCGCGAAGTCGTAAGTCCGAACATTTTTTTAATCGAAAATACAACTATCCTATAGTATAGTGTCATCCATAGATATGAATAAAGTCTTAGAAGTAGGTAGGTAGTTTTAAAGAGTCCCCAAAACGATAAATTGACAATTTTTACGCGATTGATGCGCAAATTGATCGTCTACCAAGTGCAATTGAAGCGATTGATAATACTACTAAAATAGACATTGATGGCAATTGATCATTTCGGGGACCCTTTAAAACGAAATAAATATTATTTGGCAAACGAGTACCTACCTCTAAATTTAAAAAAATCGCTCGAATTTACGTTACGTATACTCGGCGCGTTCGTGATAGGCCCTCAAAAGACTGAACTATTGGCAAATAGTAGGTATTTATACCTTAAATCTCTCTTCAGGGTCGAAAGACTGTCCATCTCGTTTCCACGTGAACGATGCCTTCTCTCCCTTAGCCAGCAGACCTTCTCCGCCGGGTAGGAGCTCGCCGAAGATATTCTTGTCATCTAAAGGAAAAAGAGATATTGTATCGTGTAATAATATCATCAATTATTGGAATTATTGTACAGTTATCGAAAGTTCGAAAAGATATTATTTTACACAGGCAGAAAACGTCATGATCAGACTTTTTAGATGCTAAAAAATATCTAGCGACAACAAATAATTATTTGACGGATGGTAAAACTGAAGGTTTGTAAAACTTCTTGGAATATGTAACAACGGAGAATGCTAGAAAAATTTAACTAGTAATCGCGGTACCAAAGACAACGAAGTATGGGCATCACGTTTGTCCGCTCAACGTAGGCTTATAACTACATAAGTAGTAGCTACAAGATTTGATTAAACAGATCATCATATTTCTAGAGTCCCCAATCCATACAAAAGAAAAACTTATGACTGTTAATAATCAGTCCAACGTCTTTGAAAACTACAAAATTCGACGGAACAAGACATGAAGAATTTAAGTCAACAACAATCCAAAATTATTACAAGTTCAGTCTAATTCTAGTAAACGATATAATTAGCACAGTAATCCATAAAAAAGAGCTGGAGGAAGTCCAACTGTTTACAAAAACGTTACGTTTTTATTTATAGCCCTTCAAATAAATTCTTCATATATTACGACATTATTAGTGATGTTGTTGTTATTGCCAATACTGTTATATTATATACAAACTGTTGAGTATTGAGGCGATTTTATGACCGCGTACAGAATGTTTACTTTGGGGATAAATTTTAGTGGGTAGGTGGCAAAATTCCATAATTTAATTAAATCTTTAGTAGGTAGGTAGGAGTAGGTATATAATCAATGGGTATTGCATATAGCATTTCTAATTTATAATGATTATAAATAGTAATTGTAGAGTAATTTTTAAGGAAAATAAACTTTTCGAATATTAGTATCATAGATTTGAATTGTTCAATTTGGTTCTATAATTTAAATTGAACTTGTGAATGCTCGAAATCATTTATGTATTCGAAGACCAAAACGAAATCTACTACACCTACTTATCTGTTGTATTAAATCTTTCCTAGTCATTAAGGTAAACTCACCAATAACAGTTTAGTTCCCGCACTGGGCCCGCGTGGTGGATTACGGCCCACTCCCTCTCACAGAAAGAGGACGCCTGTGTCCCAGCAGTGGGAACATTATAGGCTGATTATGCACCAATAACAGTGACAGCAGCTTCCGAGGAGACCGTCCCGTAGATATTCAGTGCTCTGCACGAGTACTTGCTGGCGTCGCGGTCGGCCGGCAGTACGTCAGTGATGACGAGCTCGTAGCAGCCGCGGTCCGAACGCATACGTATGATAAGACACCCGGTCTATTTAAATTTACTGATAAACTCACCAACAACAGTAACAGTAGCTTCCGAGGTGACATCCCCGTAGATATTCATGGCTCTGCACGAGTACTTGCCGGCGTCGGCTGGCAGTACGTCAGCGATGACGAGCTCGTAGCAGCCGCGGTCCGAACGTGTTCGGATGATAGATACGCGGTCTGATTGAGAGGTGGTGAGGATCTCTTTGTCGTCGCGATAGCTGGGAAGCAGTAAAATAGTTTTTAGTCATTTTAGACTCAGCCATTAGCTGCACTGAGCGTGTACCATAACCGTTTCTCAATTCTCAATTCTTTATTGCATTCCATAATGTTAGTAAAACAGGTGGTAGGCTTAAAATTAAAGACACAATTATGGACCCTGTCGGGCACAGCATAGTAGGAGAGAGGAGGAAGAGCGCTTATTTGTGTTTATATTATTAAGGTACTTATTCAAGTAATTGTATTTATATTTTATGACCATTTTTTTCTTCTAATATTGAATTTGTTCATGCACCTATAAATTTAGTAAATAATTATTTTGGTTAAGTTAAATAATTATTTGGTTTGCAGGGCATAAACTATGCGGAAGCCAGGGGGCCTAAAATGGACGCTTTCGCAGAATCATAATATGATCTGCGTACAATTCTTAACCCGCAATTCATCTGTTTGACAGTTGTGTATGGAGTTTCTTAAAATGGTCCACAAATTAAGAATTAATATAGTGAAGTCTAATGTCAAATAGCAGCTGTCAAACAGATGAATTGCGGGCTGTATGAATTGCACGCATGATTCTGCCAAAGCGTCCATTTTAGGCTCCCTGGTCAGTGTGACAGTCTTAGTTGCACCGCATTTCATTGTTCTGAGGGACCGCACGTCGTTCAGAAGCGCTTGACAATTCACATGACACGTTTTGTCAAATATTGGCCAATGGTTTGCAAGCACATAGGCAAGGTAAAGAAAAGCCATAGTGTTGTAACTTGTAACAAGTACTGAAAACTTTAAATAAGACACTATTTTGAACGATTATTGTCATATTAGAAACAGCTAGTATAAAGAGTTACACAATGAACCAGTACTTACAACTTAACATCAGGATTAGGGTCGCCCTTGACATGGATCATGAAGCGCAAGTACGTGTTCTCCATAATTTCAGTGTCCTTCAAGGCCACCAAGAAGTACGGTGCCTTAAGAGCGTTTCTCTCCTTGCGCTCTTCAGAAGTCACTATAATGCGTGCATAATATTCGGAATTAGTACAGTCTGCGTCACTATGTGCTAACCCTATCCCCCTTATTCCAAAACAAGTTTTATCTTCAGACCCAGGTTTAAAACATGGAGCCATTATTGAATTTCGAACTTTATTCCGACTATAGTAAAGTTCCTAAACACAAAACTGACAACTTAGTACCGAACTAAGTTTTCAGTTTTGTATAAAGAACGGTATTTCAATCACTGTTACGTTCTTATTACAAAAACTGGCTCCATGGTTTAAGCCATGTCAAAATATAAATCTTGTTTTGTAATAAGGCGGCTCGAGTTTTAAAATATTACACTCCTACAACATTGAATTCGTTACGAATTATCTAAAGAATACTTCAAAAAGAGTTCATTGTTTCGACTTGGATTTGAACCATCGCATCACCGAACGTCCTCATACTCATACCGGTAGTTTAACGAACTAGCCAACGAGCCCATATTAATTGTGATGAAATTGTTATCTAGTATCGTCCGAGTCACTTAATCTATAAGTCTTCAGACTAATTTTCACCACGCGCACGTGGCGCCATTTGCAAATTCGCGCCATTTTCATATTAGAAACGTCAAAGATTGTTGCGACTTTCCGACTGATATTTAAAAACAAAATAATAATATTAGTTCAAGCGAAGAACTCGATATTAATATATAGAATCTACTCCACCTCGATGATCTCTTGCCGCCAAAACCGCAAGAGCGCTATTTAATGATTTACAATAATTTTATGTCACGGAAGACTGGAAAAAATACTCAATCTTTATCTGAAAATGTTTTTTCAACACATTTGCTCAAAAACTGCATTTTCCACACATTTGCTTACAAAAATGCATTTACGAAGCCTTTAAACATTGTTCGAAAGTTAAAAATTACGCACCATACAACGGAACGGGCGGTAAAATAGGTACTCTCATCTAAGTACATGTTTTATCGGCCCCTTCGTTGTATAGCGCCGTGCGAATCCTTTACGGTTTTTTTTAATAACCATAAAATAATAATAGAATATAAGAATTAGTGAAAACATAATATAAGAATTCCACCAAGGAGTTTCAAATTACGAGAATAAATAAGCTGAATGATCGAACCTCCTTGGAAGCGCTTTTGCTCAATACGTTTATCTCACTTTATTATTAAAGAGAAAATGAGATGAAAGATGTAGTACTAATTTTCACCATGTGCACGTGGCGCCATTTATACGTCGTCCGTGTCAACCGCGTACAGACCTACTGTTAGTTCTCCTTACGATTTTAATTTGATAAAGTGGTTTAAAATAACTTATCTCCTTAAAAGTATTCACATATATAAAGTGCACCATATATGCGATAATCTGTGAAAAAATTATAGTGATACAAGTAGTGGAACTATTTCAAAACAACATTTTAATAAAATAACGAACTCGTATTAAGTTTAAAAAGTGAACGTAAAAGTGAACTTCGGACTGTGTGTATAACGGTACCAACCCATCCCACATCTACTTCGGCAATCTGTTCCGAGCAAGCTGCTAGGAACGGATTACAAATTTCGGCTACAACGATCGCCTGTCCAGTGGAGTCGAGTTCAAATCTCACCAAGTGATATTCTTTTTGCATTTTCAAAAGTCCTGTTTGTGCCATACGAGAAGCCCTGAGTTCAAAACGAAAGCATTTTTCAACAATATTTACAATATTCACTATTTTTCTTCGAATAAATACGCCATTCAGTCACAATGCCGTTACATCAGACACCTCCTATCTCGCCTGTTGTTTCTGGTTCCTCAAGCCAGCAGCGACAGTCACCTCTTACTCACCATCAAGCGGAGCCAAATACTAGCATAACTACAGAACCAAATTATGAGTCAACAGCGATGAACGTCACATGTCGCTACAAAAGGAAACGAGAGAATTTTGATCAGGGAGAGGATTCCAAATCTATGCTACGTTCTGAAATTATAGAAATTATAAGAACAGAAACACGCGCCGCATTCAAGGAAATTCTGAATGACGAATTTTCATCCATGATTATATTAAATATTTAGCTTTGAAAAATCAATAAAATTTATGAACGCCGAATTCGAAGACATGACGGCCCAATTTAAAGCTTGCAATGAAGAGGTAAAATGTCTGCGCAGTGAAAATAGCTGTTTGATTAAGAAAGTGACAGAAATGGAAATCAAAATTGCGCAATTAGAGCAAGATGCTAGACAAAACAATATAGAAATACACTGTTTACCCGAACATAAGCAAGAGAACCTGGTCAAAACTTTAGTACAACTGAGCAACGTTGTATCTTATCCTATAGCAGAAAGTGAGATATTGTCGTGCGCTAGGGTACAAAAGCTGAATGCGTCGTCGAATCAACCGAGAGCAGTTATCTGCAAGCTACCAAGCAAAATTAAGCGCGATAATCTGCTTGGGGCAATTTCGTTGTACAACAGATCGAACCCCAACAATAAACTGAACACCAAGTTACTGGGTTACGGAGACAAGCAATCCCCAATTTATGTAAACGAACACCTCACTGTAGCTAACAAATCATTACATGCAGCTACCCGGATCGCAGCCAAGGAAAAGAAATACAAGTTTGTCTGGGTTAGAAATGGAAAAATTCTTATCAGGAAAGAGGAAGGTTCATTAACACATGTGATAACAAGTTTAGATAGTCTTAAAAAATTAGAATAATCACGTTCATTTCAATCATAACCTGCCATTGTTAAGATAATTTAATTTTAAAATTCGATCAATTAATTTTCTATTATCAAAATTCTAGAAGTATCCGCGGAAAATTAGATACAGTTTTTTTTAATGTACTAACTATGAATTTTCATGTAATTGTGCTCACTGAGACCTGGCTGAATGAAAATGTGTTAGACTCAGAAATTTTTGATAGCCGATATCAGATTTTTAGAAGAGATAGACAGTCGGGAACTTTTTCTGGGGGCAAGGAGGGAGGTGGTGTGCTAATCGCAATTCATAAATCTATAACTGCTAATAGAAATCCATCATTCGAGTCTTGTTGTAAGGATTTATAGGTGACACTAGACTTCTCAACTAATCGTGCTCTAGAAACATCAAAAAAAATTCACTTGTGCGCCACTTATTTGGCTCCTCCGGTTAACATTAATCTTATAACTTACTTTACGAATAGAGTTAGTAGTGTAATTAATGATGAACCCGTAATGATAATAGGCGACTTCAACTTAAGTAACGTAGAATGGACAAAATCATCACTTCATCAACATGCGGTATCAAATATCGGCACCAATAATACGAGTAAAACTTTAATAGAATTCTTATCTTCTAACGACCTATACCAGTATAACTCAATCCAAAATAAACAGAATAGGATTCTGGACCTAGTCATATCCAACTTAATTTATCCGATTGAGGTAACTCGGTCCTGTGATTCCATATCAAAAGTTTTTCACCCACCTTTACAGATCACCATTCATCTCAACCTACCTAAGACACTTACGAATAAAATGACTAAGATTTATAAATTCCATAAAGCTGAATATCGTGAAATTAGAAGTCGTCTTGAAAAAACAGATTGGGACATTGTTTTAAAGTCGGACACCGTTGATCTATCTGTTGCTGCTTTTTATTCGGTATTACGGGAGATTATTGCTGAATTGGTCCCACGGCAAAATGCCGGTAGAAACTCATACCCCGTCTGGTATAATAACAGTTTAATTAAAATGTTAAAAGAAAAAGAAAAATGCCGGCAGAGGATGAAAAAATATAAAAATAAGCGAGATGAATTTGAATATATATTACTTAAGGACCGATCTAGCCGAAAAATAAAAGAGTTGTATCAGAAGTATTTGCAAAATGTACAAAGTAATGTGGTTAAGAACCCAAAATATTTCTGGTCATACATAAAAAACAAACGCAATAACAAAAGCGTTATACCGAGATACATGAAGCTGAACGATAGTACTGCTACCGACGGCATGAGCATAGCAAATTTATTTGCGGATAACTTTGCATCGGTATATAGCCCTGTCTCTAGCAGTGATCCAGACCCTGGACATATTTACAAATCCAGCAATAGTAACAGCTTACATCAAGTAACATTATCTGAACTTAGCATACTGAGAAAACTTAAAAACTTAGATGTTGCTAAAGGGCAGGGCTCTGACGGTATACCTCCACTGTTTCTTAAGGAGTGTGCTAGTGTTTTATCTAAGCCATTGCGTATAATTTACAACCGATCGTTATCCGAGGGGGTTTTTCCGGAGATCTGGAAGGAGGCCATAGTAATACCAATTCCAAAATCTGGGGATAAGACTGATGTCAGCAATTACAGGCCTATTAGTATATTGCCCACTTTGGCGAAGGTTCTCGAATCTCTTTTGTGTCCCATCATGAATTGGCATATCAAGGACTCTATTACGGAACATCAACATGGCTTCTTTAGAAACCGATCAACAGCCACAAACTTGGCCAACTTTGCCGAACGAACTCTAGCTTACATGAGTGATGGTAAAGAAGTTGATGCCATCTATAGCGATTTCAGCAAAGCTTTTGATAAAGTCGACCATAGTATTTTGCTACAAAAGCTCGAAATCACTTTCGGTGTTCATGGGTCACTTCTAAAATGGTTCCAGTCTTACTTAGTTGGCCGGACAGCAAGAGTGTTAGTAAATGGACACTCATCCTACTCCTTCACGCCAACATCTGGTTTACCACAGGGGACACATCTGGGCCCAATATTATTTATAATTTTTGTTGATGACATTAAATATTCCATACAAAACTCTCATTTTGAAATGTATGCCGACGATTTAAAATTGTATAGAGTTGTAATGACAAGGAACGATGTAACTCTTTTGCAAGATGATATTGACAGGCTCTGTGTGTGGTGTGAGACGAACAGCATGCAAGTTAATGTTGGTAAATGTTATCATATAAAATTTTCTCGTAAAAAACATAAATTTAATTCTGCGTACATAATGAGGGACCAAATATTAAGTAAAGTATCTGAAGTTAGAGACCTGGGCATCATTATCGACTCTGAAATGAAATTTCAAACACACACCGAAACCATAATAAATAGAAGCAATAGAATGCTAGCATTTTTGAATCGTAACACAAGACAATTCAGTAATTTGACAGCACTGAAAATTCTGTTTTCTGCATTAGTTCGTAGTCATATAGAATACTGCTCCATCGTCTGATACCCAGTACATGGTATCCACATCCAACGCATTGAAAGAGTTCAAATAAAATTTATAAAAAGACTCTCTTATAATGCAGGTATAAGGAATACAGTAAAAAAATATGAAGATAGACTGAATTACTTTAAAATGAAATCATTGCACTGGCGTCGAGATTTTGCAGGTCTAATTTTCTTATTCAAGATATTAAATCAAGGCGTGGATTGCTCACAGCTTCTATCATTAATTAGTATTAATACGCCCCGATCGTCAGCTAGACTTCATAATTATAAGCCTTTTGCTCCTGGTGGCCGCAAAACCAAGTACGGGAGTAATGCCCCCCTTTCCTATATTCTCAGAAGGTGTAACGACATTTTTCATGATTTTGACTTCGACATATTTTCAGGCAGCATCGCTAAGTTTAAAAGAGCTGTGCTCAATAATATGTAATTTTTGCTCAATAATATGTTTATTTTCTTTTATTTTGTGTGTTTTTTATTATGTTTTTAGTTTGTTATTTATTTCAATTTAATTTAATACAATCTTATTTAATTTAATTCAAGTTAATTTTAAGTATAAAAGATTATTGATATTAGTTCAAATTACATTGATAAGCATCTTTATATTAATTATTATTGTATACTACTGAGATTAAATGCTGTGCTTACCTATAATTTAGATGCATGCAATGCTACTGTATTTGTAAATGATGTGTACTTTGTATGTCTTTGTGTGTATTTAGTTGGTTTGCCTTAATAAATAAATAAATTAGAAAATTCGCGCCATTTTCTTATTAGAAATGTCAAAGATTGTTGCGACTTTCCGACTGTTAATTACATAATAATAATATGAGTTCAAGCGAGTAATCCGATATTAATATCCCACCAAAAACATTTCATGTAAAATGTTGCCAAGACGACCACTTATGGTTTGCCCTGTGAAAAATATATCAGATCTTATGTAGAGCCAAGCTTCTGAATCTTCAAGGCCTAACTCTACCGACCCTAACTTCACAAATTCTACATATCAGTAAAAATGTATGGCTTCGCCGTTTCGCTACCGTCGTGGAGGTGATGCGAATATTTAGTTTCTGAAGTAAGTAACGAAACAGCTAAGCCATACATTTTTACTGATATGTAGAATTTGTGAAGTTAGGGTCGGTAGAGTTAGGCCGTGTAGATTCAGAAGCTTGGCTCTACATGAGATCTGATATCTTTTTCACCGGGCAAACCTTATGTGGTCGTCTTGGCAACATTTTACATGAAATGTTTTTGGTGGGATTTCAGTTCTTTTTGTAAGTTGCTAGGCAGTCTTTTTAGTGTTTATTTTTTTCTTCTTATTTTGGGTTGTATTTCTTGCACATCAGCAGTGCCGGTTTTCATAGCCCATTCTCTGTCTCAGTTTACATACCAAATTTCGGCTATCTAGCACTTCAGGAAGTACCCTAACATTTTGAAGTCTCATACAAACTTCCATTCCCCTATTTTAGGGGATGGGGGGCGAAAGTTATAAGTTTATGAAATTTTTTGTTGGTTGTATACTAAACTTAGATTACATACCAAATTTCAGCTTTCTAGCACTTCAGGAAGTAGCCAAACATTTTGATGATCATCAGTGTATCAGTGACAAAATCGGTGTATTTTAGATATCAATAAAATCGAAAGTATTAGAGCTATTCAATTGAGACTTTGTATGTTTAATTAGTCTATTATTGACATCATATCCTGAGAATATGAACTATCTGGTACATCGGAAACCAACTCTATGAGGGTTAAAAAAAACGACGAAACACTTCGAGAAAAGGTAGGTAGTGCCCTTGCGCTTCGCTTGGCTCGTCTTGGCGGGGGCACTACCATGCCCCCAGATGGAATCTACTGCACCTGATATCTTGAATGAGCCGCCAAAATCGTGAGTGCTATTTAATGATTTACAATAATTGTATATCATGGAAGACTCGAAGAAATACTCAATAATTCTCTTATATTGTTTTGATGGCTTATTTTATTACCTATTGTACTGTTTTCTCGCAAATGTGTTGAAAAACGTCGTATGACACACGTGCGGAAATTGGTATAACTCGTGACTATGGAAGCGCTCGACTTCTATTCATTTGTAAAAACCAACTTACCGCACAAGTATCATAAATAGCTATTACGGGAGCTGTGCCTCAAATGTAATAAGTATTAATATTATTTAGGTTATTTTGATTGTAAGTAAATAGGTGTACAAAAATACTGATAAGTGCAAAAATACAGGAAAATTAAATAGAGTAAACTGATCAGATTTCAAACTACGTGTTATACGCCTTACAATGTCTTAATCGGTGATCGCGATGAGCATGCATACAGTAGTTCCAAGAAATAAATATAAAAATATTATTACAAAACCTAATTGTAAAAATGTGTTCGTTTGTTTATAAATTGACTGAGTTTGAGAAAAAATGGTAACAAATGGAGGGAAACCACGATAATAAATTATACGCAAAAAAAAAACAGAATTCAGTAATGACTATGTTTTCGACAAACATACTAAAAATTAAAAAACCGGCCAAGTGCGTGTCAGACCACGCACAATGAAGGGTTCCGGAGTTGGGATGAATTTATCCCAAAAACAAACTTATCCTTTTAGTTGAAAAACATGTTCTCCGATACATCGGTATCCGTCACGGTCAATTCTCCAACTGCAAATGTAACTTGGTCGACTTTATCTCGTTAACTTGTAATGCCTACTTAGCTGTGATAGTTTTACTTTTAATTTCGTTATATATAGGTACTACTGCCATGATTATTTTCACATACCTATCCAAAAACAAACATTCAGCAAGCATAATATTAAGCAAACGGATCCCTGAACCGAAAAATGGTCTTTACAGACCCTCAATATTTTTGAACGGCTTCGACGCCAACGATACCATACATTAGAAAAAAATATCATCCCCACTTGTAGTGTAAGGGAGGTATCTTAAGATTTTTTTTGTTAAGATTTTATTTTAGCACTTTGTCGGCGTGATTAATATAATATGGGACCATATCAAGTTATAGCTTTCTAGTGTGTATTAAGAATCTCTGAGCTACATAAGCCGAAGGACAGACAGACAGACGGACATGGCGAAACTATAAGAGTTCATTGTTGACTATGGAAGTCTAAAAACCAAACCTGTTAGAACGTTTACTATTGACTTAACTTCAGGTTTCCACCAGATGCCCACAATTTCTCCCAAACCACAAAAATAAATAGAAAAAACGACACTCACACTCCTGCACGACTAACTGAGCAGTACAATGGGCGTTTCCCTTCGGGTTTTCAGCGATTGCTGAGTAAACTCCTGCATCAGACTCCCTGCAGTGTTTCAGTTCCAGCTTGAAACTGCCATCATTCTCATAGGAGATGGAGCAACGGTCCATAAGGCGGTCGGCCAAGGGCTTGTTATCCTTCAGCCATGTAAGCTTGACGTCAGCGGTGTCACTCAGAAGACATTCGAAGATAGCGTTTTCACCAGCTGGGGATTCAGAGCGTGGTTACGAGAGAGTTCGGACGGATTTGTATACCTCGATGATATGATATATTATTAAATGGAACAAGGAAGACTTATTTTTACCAAATAGGTATTTCATTTACCGATATATTGGTACAATTAAATCGAAATGTATGATTTTGTTTGTTTAAAGTCAAGATAACTTTTATTGTTTTGTGAATAAGTTTACCGTACGAACTCTTACATTTAAAGATAGGAAATAATGTTTTAAAAGCGTTGTTATAGTAATGTGTAGTGTAAGTTATGTAACTAAAAGCATTATGTACAAGCACTAATAGTGTGTCTACTTCTATGTGGTGTGTTCTACTTTCAGGTGCAAGTACTTACGCTCAATGTTCTGGCCTTCTAAGGTTTTCGAGAATATTGGTTTTCCTTCTTGAGAATCAGATTTGGAGATGGACCTGGCTGTTTCGTAGCCAGTGCTCACTGAGCCGTTGGCTATGGATTTCTTTGAAGCGGAATACTTGCTCTCATAAGAAGAGTCTCCATTCTTAACGGTCTCATAGCTACTCTCGGTCTTAGATGAAATCGATTCTACCTTATCGCCATCAATGCTTGCTTTAATGCTATTTCTTTTTGAAGCATACTTAGACGCGATGCTATCAATTTTGCTTACAGAGTCGGATTCAACTCCGTAAGCAGAGCTTACAGTTTTACTCTCATATTTGGCTTCTAGACTGGCTTCAACGCCACCCGCAGAGCTAGATTTGATACTATTTCTTTTCGAAGCGTACTTTGAAGCAATGCTGTCGATTTTGCTCACGGAGTCGCCCTCAATAGCGGCATAATCAGATCTTTCAGATTTGCTCTCAACGTTGGATTCGATGCCGTATTTGGAAGCAATGCTGTCTATCTTGCTGGCGGCATCGTATTCAATTCCATATTTAGATCCAGCTTCCGATTTACTTTCATAGCTGGATTCAATTCCATATTTGGATCCCCCTTCGGTTTTCGATGCGTACTTGGACTCATAGCGAGAGGATGCAGTTCCTTCAATGCCGGTTCCAGTTTCGTACTTGGAGGATTCCAGGCGCGAGCCGCTCTCGCGCCGCGAGTACGACGACGTCAGGCCGCTGCCGTCTGACGACGACTCGTAGCGACCGCCACTTGATAATTTTCGGCTGCTACTGGAGTACTCTGTAAAAAGTTAAATGGTATTGTTTTTTATTGTATTCCCGTTGTCCCCATTCGCCATATCCCCGTCACGGGGACAGCGGGACGTGATTCAATTTATTTCCCGTTATCCCCTTATCGTACGAAGTAAACCTTTTTTAAATCGAAACAGTTAGGTTAGGTTAAGTTAAAAATGTGACCACACAACGAACGAGCCGAGCGTGCGAAGCGAGCGGTGCCGCAGCAGCGGCCGGCGAGTGCCAGAAACATATTTTTGAATGTAAAACCAAACCACGGGGACAACGGGAAGTATTTTTAAATATTTAATTGAAGTACCGCTGTCCCCGTAGAACGTGGACACGGCGAACGGGGACAACGGGAATTTTTTTCTGTGAATAGATCTTTTGTAACTCTTCAAACCTCTGAGAAGCTAATGGCAAAACAAAATTGGGTCGAGTTTAAATGAAATTATTATATCTAAACTAGGAACAGACAACCGTATAGGTATCGTTGGTATCACTTGCACTACCACCTTAACAACGACTTAAAGGCGCTTTCAATGTTAAATTGTTACCACATTGCGGTTGATGACACTTTACAGAAAGGAGTAATATATTTTTTTAAGCTGATGATCTTACCTCCAGAGAGCCGCGAACTGCGGCTATACCTAGACATCTCGTCTTCGCCAACTTCCTCTGCGGTTACAGTTTGACCGTTACCAGCTCCTTGTTGCTTAGAGTCGGCGCCACTGGAACTGACCTTCTCTACGGTTTTCTCTTTAGTTTCTTCTACTACTGATTGTTGGGTTGTTACCTCTTCAACATTAGTATACTGTTGGGATGCTACAACAGTTTCTTGTACTGTTGTTTCTTTGACAGAAGCTTGTGTTTTAAATTCTGCAACTTCTTGTGTCTTTGATTCTACACTAGTTGCTTGAGTTTTAGATATTTGAGCAGTTGTTGCTTTTTGAGCAACTTGTGTTGTACTTTCTACTGACGCTTGTACTGCAGACTTTTCAGAGATAGATGCCTTCTGAGAGCTTGCCTGTACTTTTGTCTCTTGAGACGACTGTTCAACAGTTGTACTTTGAACAGATGTCTGTTGTGTTGATTGCACAGCTGTCGCTTGAGCTACCTTGACTTCCGATGCAGCTGCTACTAAAGTAACTTGGCTGGCTTGCTCCGAAGCAGACGCGGTCTTCTCAGTGACCTTAGAGCTTTCAACAGTCACAGATGATTTAGTTTCTGAACCACTAATGACTTCACTCTTAGCAGCACTAACTGAGCTGACTTTAACGGATTCTTGTGCCTCGCTGACTGAAGAAACTTCAGTTACTTCAGACTTGGAGATTTTAGTCGCAACCTCACTTTCTATTGACGCTTTTCTCTTAGTTTTAAGTTGAGCTGCCTCTGTAGTTGCTACTTGCGTAGTCTCTTCTACGCGAGAGCGTTTTTCTTTGGTATCTACTTCTTGCGCAACTTCTGCGTGCTCTCTTTTCTTCTTCTTCTCTTCTCTTTCTTCTTGTTCTTCTGGAGCAGCTTCGGGTTCTAGTTGGAGGTCATCAGCTGCGTGTTCGGCTAAAGCAACTGAAAGTAGGACAAAATACTATTGTATACAAGCATTCAAACCGGGCTACCAACATAATTTAACGAAAAAATATAAATAATAAAAAGTTCCTTACCGGCGTCACTAGCGTGTTTTCTGATTTCAGTGAGCCAATTGGTCTTAGTTTGCTCCTTATGGGCAGTTAGAGTAACGTTGAGCGGCGGATCTTTCTGGCAAAGTTCGAACTTGTTCGGCTCTCCAGGGTTCTCCTTGATTTCGACCAACGGTAGCTGGGAAAGAATTGGGTCACTTATTTATATGATTTCAGAAGTTGAAAATCGTTAAGTATATCATAATGTTTATCACATTAGTTGATAATTTTTCATGTATTAAAAATTTGGTTCCCGCAGCACGTAACTAGGAGAGGAAAACAAAATTCGTGGTACGGTTTAATAGTTATCGAATCCACAGTATTCATGAAAATCTATTAGTTATGTACTTAATACGCACTCTTTTTACGAGAATTCTGCTTGCTTTATTATAAGCAGTTTTATTTCGTCAATCAAAAATCTAAACGTAGTAGAAAATTAAATTTCAGATCTCGTGAGTTTGCCTTGCTCTAAAATAGCGACTTCAATGTCGTATGAAGCTGCTATTTCAATGACACGGTGTCAATGTCTTGTTGAAACAACGTAATAATAAATGAAAATCCTCGCTCACAATGTAGAAACTTGAATTCGTAATGATAAAGAAACTACACAATACTCGTGCATTCCAGACGTAATTTTGGAATATATCCAAACAGTTATTTTTTGAATTGACCTATTTTTGGAGTTGTATTCATGATCGTGCGAACTGGTAATGAATGGAGATATAGTTAGAACGTGTAGGCCATTTCGTGGAAACGGTTTATGTATGAACTGTTAGAACTTTTGGATTTCGAACTAATGAAAGGAAAAACAAATCAATTTTATGTTAAACATCGGAGTCGTGTTCGACACTATATATAATATTTCTGGAGATTTAAAATTGGGAGAAGATTGAGTACCTACGTAATATTTTAACCAGAAAATTCTTTGGTATTGGTAAAGCATTTTAACACGAGAAAAACACTAACCTTGACAATATCTTTTAGAACGAAAACAGAGCGATCATCAGAGACCCTCTTAACTTTACAGATGAGGACTCTAGCCTTAAAGAGAAATACGTATCTCTCTCTAGCCTTCCCCTCAGCGTCGGTGACAGTAAACCAGTCGTGGGTAAGCAGGCGTCCAAGCTTGTATATGTTCCCGCGGAAGCCTTCGATGCTCGCGATGAATTTGTTGTCGGTAGCGCGGTTGGGAACGCTGAGAAAGAGTTCCAATGCTTTCTGGAGGTCGGTGCAGTCTTCACCCAGCCGATTGGAGTATTTTACTAGTTCCTGTATAAGAAAAATGATGAATTAGCAATTCAGTTGCGTTATTCAGGTAAGGCAGAATTCCAGATGTGGGCCAGGGCAGGCTAGAGTTGATTGACTGATAAGTGCTGACTGAGTAAGGCGTCAAACTTAATAATCCTATAATGCTAGTAATAAAAAAGTATACCTTACTTAATACTTTTTTATTACTAGCCTCTTCTGAAAACAATGCTGTTTTGTTAAGGGTTTACAAACGGACTTTACACCATTTAAATACTTTCGTATAGTTTGGTGTCATCAGGGGGCTCGCATCGAAATAACTTACCTTAAGCAGTAGTTGGTAGTCGTTGATTCTTTGAATTGGAAGCTTCAGATGTTCAGCGATACCTTTGTCGTCCCTGAGGTTATCTGCTAAATCCTATGAAGAAAATAAATCAATTAAAATATGAAAATATTCTATCATTCAAAAACAATAAAATCCATAAATAAACAAAGAATTCTTTAACGCTATTAAAAAGCCACATTTTGGCGACATGGCAGGGAACAGTAAAAACATCAAGATGTCTGCCAAAAGAGCTTGTTGAGATGAACCAGACATAGTAAAACTCGTATTACTTTAATAACATAGAGACAATGTGGATATTTCGATCATTTTCGAGATTACAAATATTGAACATTACAATAATTTAGTTCTAAAAACAAAAGACGTGAACTTGTTTCCGTGCTTTTGATGAAACTTAGATTAAAGAAGCTTATTTAAAATTTAAATCAATACAATCCTAATAAATATCTATCCATTGCTGCCAAAGTATTGAATAAACAATTTTAATCAAACGATACAAAAAAAAAACCAATAAAGTTGATGATCACGTTATTTTAAGATCACCATTCCATTTCTCCATTAATCTGCGGACGATAAAATTAAATATAAAAGTTCATTTATAAACGTTCCCACCTTAGCCTTGTGACGACATCTGATGGACAACATTAATAACTTATTTGTGGGTCGTAGTTTGACTGTTCAATTATGTGGACTATTCTAGCGTTGATAGATTTTGCTATATTATATAAATTTGCCGATGCTAGCTTAATGAGCTAGCATCGAGCTTTTCTATTACTACGTTTTACGCATTATTATAAAATTGCACACAGTTTGATAGTTTCACTATCAGTAAATTTATTGTTTATTAGTTTGTTACGGTACCTTTATCGCTTAAAGGCTTCTACATACCAGCGCGACTTGTCGCGCGACGCGACACGGCACAAAGGCCCCGCGCGTCGCGGGACGAGCGGTGCCTTTGTGTCGCGTCACGACGCGCGACAAGTCGCCCCGGTATGTAGAAGCCTTTAGGTAGCAGTTTTACTTCGTCAGCAGTTTAGATACTTAGCTTAGAGTAAGATATCTAAAAATCTTCTCAGTGTTTTTACAATTTGCAAAAGCGATAAAGACAAGCAGGCAAGGTTAATCTACAGTCTATCCTGTAGGTACAACAATACCGATGAGTACAACCAATGATTCAATAACACGCCACAACGATTCCTTTATCTACATAAATGGAATAGAATAGAATATAATACTCTTTAATAACACAATTATATAGTCAGCTTTTAATGTTCCCACTGCTGGGACACAGGCCTCCTCTCTGTGAGAAGGACCGGGCCATAATCCACCGCGCGGACCCAGTGCGGGTTGGTAGATGTCACATGTCTTCAATTTTTCGTTCTACGACATGCCGGTTTTCTCACTAAGTTATCCTTCACCGAATTGAGAGCAGTGGTAATGAACTAATTTACACGAAGTGTAGCGCCTATCGGGGCTCGAACCTATGACCTACAACTCGTAAGTCACAGCCACTGGGCCACCACGGCTCTCACCAATTTTTTTTTTTTAAACGTTGCCCCACACTAGGAATTTCTCCTGTATTGTGGGTGCGTTTACAAACATTTAAACTCACATACACAAACAGCCAGACCCGGAACAACTACTTGTAGGTCATACACATATTTGTTCCGTGCGGGAATCGAACCCGCGACACGCAGCGCAGCAGTCAATCGCTTAACCACTGCGCCAACCGTGTCGTCAAAATTACTTAATTGCCAACCGTAAATAATGTATCCTACTACAAATATCAACATTATCATTATTACAGCCGAAAGACGTCCACTGCTGGACATAAGCCTCCCCCAAAGGGCGGTTTGCCATAATCGCCACGCTTGGCAGGCGGGTTGGCGATCGCAGTATGGTGTTAAAACGCAAAGAGAACGCTGCTGCCCATTCTCTACTAAGTCCCTTAGTCGCCTTTTACGACACCTATGGGAAGAAATGGGGCGGTGCTATTCTTTACGTCCGGCACCACGCAGACAAATATCAACATATCGTTTGTTTATTCAAATCAAACATACATATAATACGTGTCTCAAACATTCATAGGATCTCACACTAATTGCTCGTCGATGTTGGCATCAACTCAAAAGCAATACTCGAGAATATTGACACCGTTGCATTTTTATCGCTCCTGTACTACTCGTAACTAATCGTTGCTATGTTGTGAAATATTTAAATTACTTTTAGGTATTAGACGAATGCTCATAGGTTATTTGGCTGTTAAAATCACATATAATCCATTTGAAATAAGATTAGAAAAAATAATCCTTTTTTACAGTCAACGGATTTTGACTTCTATTGCGTCGGTGGCATGACGAATGGCAGCTGTAATGTAATCAGTTGGTATTGTAACCACATTTTTGCTTTTAATGCCATTCTTGTGGCTACGGAATAGAAGTCAAATCGGATGAACAGACTGTAAAAAAGTTCATTTAAATTTTAATCTTATTTCAAATGGAGTATAGCTAATTGCATTGCTGGTAATAACAACACCTCTCATTCGAAATGATGACTAATAAATATATAGTACTATCGCAAAGGTGAAACAGATAGTAAATTCTGCATGTAATCATTCAGAAACTACTTTTATATGATGATTTTAGGAATTGGACATTTTAATACACTAAAAGTTGGGACACGCTATAAGACTATAGCATAGCATAGCATAGCATAATCAGCCTATAATGTTCCCACTGCTAGGACACAGGCCTCCTCTCTTCGAGAGGGAGTGGGCTGTAATCTACCACGCGGGCCCAGTGCGGGTTGGTAGATGTCACATGTCTTTGAATTGTTGGTTCTAGGACATGCCGGTTTCCTCACGGTGTTTTCCTTCACCGTTTTGAGAGCAGTGGTGATGAAATTATTTACACAAAGTAAAGCGCCTGCCTGGGTTTGAACCTATGACTCGTAAGTCGGGGCCGTTACCACTGGGCCACCACTGCTGTCAGACTATGCCTGAGAATAATAGTGAGAATAACAAATAGACGACGAGAACCAGATAAAAGTGAAAAATATGGAAGAAGATGTTATCAAAAACAGAGAACTAAACCACGTTGAAACGCATTATAATGTAGCGTCTGTTTAGCAGACACGATCAAGATACAATTCCTCTGAGTCATCAATTACTTCAAGTAGGTATTTTGAAATCGCTTCAGTTGCACTCAGTGTAAACAGAATTTAGTTCAATCCGTTGGAGATGCTTTAACGTCTGTTTTACCATACACTTTGCGGTTTATGAGCTTTGTAGCTTTCATAAAGTGGAAGAAAGTTACAACCTTGTGACAGATCAAAGCTTTCACGTAAGAAACATACAGGCCCATAAATTAAGCCTATATAGGCGACAATTGCTGAGTTGACGGCATAGAGATATGAAGAAGTCTATGCTTCGCGTACCAAAAGTAAATTGAATTTAGGTATTCCGATTGTACTGGCTCTTTTAAGAGCCTTGGGTGATCACGGGTCCTACCATTACTTTGGTGGTGGTCATGGGGCAGACAGTGAGAAATCAAAATTGAATTAAAACCAGAAGGATCATGAGCATGAGACGAGACTGGCGTATGGCAGCCAAAGTAAGTAAGCTGTATGGCGAATCGCTTACAGGTAAGTTTCAGCTCATGCAGCTTAGTTTTGGATCGAAATGGGGTTGTGAGGCTACATGCCCTTTCCACCTTTTTAAAGTCCAATAAAGGTGAGGTCTTCCTCAAGGTTGACATTACGAACGCCTTTAACTCTATGGATAAGGAGACTTTGTTGGCTGAAGAGTTACTTAGCAAGCATTTCACACTTCAAAACTATTCCTTGAAGGATAACGAACTGATGACCAATTTCAAGAAACTCATAACAATTCCATTAAGATACTGTGGCTATCGGAAATGGATTCAAAATAAATCGATTTTCGATGAAGCTTTCCAGTCAATATTTTATCGTAAACAGCGATGGCCGTGACGTCAGTAACGAAAGTGATGATCAACAGTATGGAGAGATGCTAATGCATGAAAGATTAACGTCAGTTTTCAATGACATTAATTTTACATTCTTTTTACTCACACACTGACTTATTATTTTTTTTTTTAGGGAAACATACTTTTACGATATTTGTAAATGTGTGAGCACCATGTATCTACGAGTATCTCATAATTATGATATTTTTCATTGCTTAATTTTGATTTATTTTTACCTATTATGGTTTAGTATTTTTTTTTTCTAGGTGCATCGTCTTCAAATATTATTATAATCATATAATTAATGTACTCAACCGAAATATTGTAAAGCATTTTTAAAAGAGTAACGGTGGAGTTTCGTGCCCATTCTTCTCCATACAAAACTACCTTTTGGAAGGGGCAACTAGGATCAATTCTATCTTTTCGTAAATTTTGACGTTCAAAATTGCCTCTTATGTGCCTATTTGAAATAAATAATTTGACTTTGAATGTCTTGGTAAATCTATGAGGTAAAGAAGACTTTAATGCTTTTACTGGGCCCAGATATATTCACTTAAATTTTTTGGATTTAATTTTTGGAAATTTATTAATATATCAAAGTATACATTTACTAATTACAAATACACAGCTACTTATTTACACTAAGAGGATACTAACTACGAAAAATAATTACAATATGAAAAAAAAAAAACCGGTCAAGAGCGAGTCGGACTCGCACACCGAGGGTTCCGTACGTATATATTATATGATGTTGATGATTTCCGAAAAACTGTGCTATTTATAGACATCGTTTTATTTTTCCTGTAATCTTTACATACACTTCTATCACATAGAATAATTTCAGATTTTTATCTATGCAAACTTCGGAGATAAGGGGGGAACGGTATTTTTTTTTTAATTTTTCGTCAAAAGTCGGAAACTATGCTGCCAATAAAAAAGAAAAAAATGTTTGAGAATGTGCAAACAGCGTTCTTTCATATGATACCCCACATGCTCTAGTAGCCCTACTTTAAATTTTTAAGACCCCCTTTCAGTCCCTTTTGCAAAAAAGATATATTTTTTTAAATTTCTTTGTTGTATGCAAAATAGTTGGGCAAACGTCATCTAAAACTAAACTAAATTTCAAGTTGATAGCATTAGTCATTCTTGAGATATCCAGGTGTGACAGACAGACAGACATAGTCTCAACATAAGGGTTCCTTTTTACCATTTTGGTACGGAACCCTAAAAAGACACTTAAGCGTCAAAGTACTCGTCCGCATCGCTGTCATCCGGAAACGTGCCCAGAAGACAGGCAGCATTGCCACGTTGAATGGCAATGCTAATTCTTTGGCCGAAGAACGAGCCAGCCCTCTGGTCACGTGAAGTGTCGATCAGTCGGCGAGAAATTTCCTTAAAAAGGAGACGCGCACACGGGCCCCATGACCCGAGCGTTTCGACCCCAAACGGCTCAAAACTGTAGTTACAGTATATGCGCCGCTTGAGGGTCTCACCAGCCGCAGCAGCGGAGCCAGCACAGCCAGCCGTGCTTGGAATATGAGATGGCGCAAGGGTGTCGACACAGGTTGCGTCCCACACCAGAGGCTTACCCACCTTCCAAGGCAATAACGTTATGCCGTCTGGTCTCTTCCCATCGTCACGTACCAATCCGTTTGGTTCTAATACCGCTGGTACGCCGGCGGTGACAAGGGCTCGACGAATAATATCGTTGATGCTGGCGTTATATCGTTCTTTTTTCTATGCTTTTACCTATGTAAA